>CM041634.1:1137265-1173133 GCA_023333625.1 Bothriochloa decipiens | reverse complement strand
GGGCGGGCGGCGGGCGCGCGGCGCGTGGGGCGGCCGGCGGGCGGGCGTGGCGGCCTTGCGAGTGTAGAGTGCCGCTGTGTGGAGTGTGTCTGTGGAGTGAGTGTGTCTGGGCGGGCGGTTAAGTGTTGGCGGGTGGGCCCACTTTGCCGTGTGCCCGGATCCAAGGCACACGGCAAAGCGCCGGTTCGCCGTGTGCCTGATCTACGGCACACGGCAAAGAGTTGGTTCGCCGTGTGCCAGATCTAAGGCACACGGCGAATCATGACTATTATTTCATGTATAATCTGTTAAATTCAAATTCGTGTACGTAATGTTCAAAATCTCCTTTCAATTTGCAAATAAGGTCTTAAATTGAACTGAATAACATGAATATTAGCTTTTTTACTCACTTTTTTCTATTATGCCATGTAGTTATAGCTCAGATTGAATTTATATTCATTAAAATCCAATAATTACAGTTAACTAATTAAAATTATCAAACGAATATGGAAAAAAATCAAAAATTAGCATTAAACAATCTATGTTGTCTATTGACTATATAAAAAATCTAGAAGTCAAACCCCAATCCTAACTTTACTTTAACTGAAATCCTAATCATATAAGTTTCAATTATATGAAACTTCTTATGCGATGCTTCGGTTTCTAAACATCGTACGTGACGAACGGATCGAAAGCTTCTCAATTATTTACCATAGCCTCCACATATGATATCATGAGCTCTTGACAAATTTCATGATTTTCAAACTTCGTTTGGATTTTATACAATTAAATAACAATTTTACCACACGTTCCTCATCATGCTTCGGGGACAAACTGTTCAAAATTTACTTTCATTTCATGGACAAGGTCTTACACAGGACTTAATAACATGAATATCATTTTTCGAGAAACTTTATTTTATTATTTCATGCACCTCCAGTTAAAATTTGACTTATATGAAAAAAATATTTTGAACAAAATAAATCCGTTAAATATAGCAAACAGAGAGAAAAAATTACCAGATTTTTACATGGAGTACCAATGAATGCATGAAGATGGGAGGAGAAATGTGGAAGGAGGGGGAGGGAAAATAACATAAAGTTTGCCGTGTGCCTACTGGAGGCACACGGCAAACCCATCTCTTTGCCGTGTGCACAGAGAAGGCACACGGCAAACCCATCTCTTTGCCGTGTGCACAGAGAAGGCACACGACAAACTCTCGTCTTTGCCGTGTGCACAGAGAAGGCACACGGCAAACACTAGTCTTTGCCGTGTGCCCAGTGCAGGCGCACGGCAAACCTTTGTGTTTGCCGTGTGCCGCTGTAAAGCACACGGCAAATAAAAACTTTGTCGTGTGCCCGCCGTGACGCGCACGGCAAATCTTTCGTGAAGGTAACGCCCGTTAACGTTGATTAGTTTGCCGTGTGCTTTAACGGGGGCACACGGCAAAGTTTTGATTTGCCGTGTGCATCCGTTTGGGCACACGGAAAATTTACCTTTTGCCGTGTCTTCTGTTTTTGCCGTGTGTTTTTATTTTGGCGCACGGGAAAGGGCCTGTTCGCCGTGTGCCCGTAATATTGCACACGGTAAAGTTTCGGGCACACGGCAAACTATGAGTTTCCGGTAGTGCATCATCATTGTGCAATTTAAATAGCCACTTGCTTAGTAAACATTTATTTTGTATCTCTAAATTTTGTATCCCTAGGCCCCCTTGGTCCTTAAATTGACACGTAACTTCCCATTTAGCGAGCCTGTATTTTCTTTTGTGTTGATCATTCTGCCAATAAAAATGTGATCTAAAACAATCTATTTTTTCCAAGACTTATTTCAGCAATTCGAAGAAGGACATCATAAACATTGGTAAATTAGACAGCACCGAGTTTATAAGGACCAACCTCCCCCCAACTGTAAGGAGTTTATCTTTTCAACCGGTTAGTCTTTTTTTTGATTCTCTCTTCGATATACTTCCAATCTTTTTTAAATAATTTTCTAAAATGCATAGATAGGCCTAGATAGCAAAACGGGAATTTGCCTATGGCACAACCAAACAGTTGCGAATAAAACTCTTCATGATCTTTAGCTTGCCCAAAACAGAAGACTTCGTTTTTGTGGAAAATAATTTTTAAGCCAGATAGTTGCTCAAATGTACTTAGCAGCAAATTCATATTTACTACTTTGTCAATATCATGGCTCATAAAGATCACTGTGTCATCTGCATACTGAAGGATTGATAAGCCATCTTGTAACAGATGAGGAACAACCCCTTCTATTTGACCCACTTCCTTAGCACGTACAATCAGTATGGCTAACATGTCTGCCACTATGTTAAATAGTATGAGAGACATGGGTCACCTTGCCTTAAACCTTTTTTTGTCTGAAAAAAGGATCTAATTGATCATTGACTTTGATATTAACATTACCCTCTTGTGTAAATTGTTGGATCCATTGACACCAAGTTGGAGAGAACCCTTTCATTCTTAGAGTTTGTTGAAGAAAATCCCACTTAACTTTATCATAGGCTTTTTCAAAATCTATTTTAAAGATTACCCTATTTTGTTTTTTTAATGTGGAGTTCATGAATAGTTTCACGAAGAATAACTGCACCCTCCATGATATTTCTACCTGGTAAAAAAGCTGACTGTGTTGGTCTTATTATTTTCTGGGCTATGGTCGATAATCTATTAGTTGCAACTTTTGTGAAGATTTTGAAAGAGATATTCAACAAATAGATTGGTCTATATTGTTGTATGACCCTTGCATCCTTATTTTTGGGCAATAAGATTATTTTACCGAAATTAAGACGATTCAGAGGTAGCGTTCCCTGATGAAAGTCAGAGAATAGAACCATCAAATCATCTTTGATCAACACCCAGAATACTTGGAAGCACTCACGTGGGAAACCATCTGGGCCAGGCGCCTTATTATGCTCCATTTGGAAAATGGCCGCCCTAACTTCGTCTTGTGTGAAAGGTGCAATCAAGAACTCATTTTCTAGATTAGACACCTGAGGAATGTCCTCCCTCTAAGACTCATCAAGTGAAATTGTCGAATCTTCAGATGGACCGAACAAATTTTTGTAATAACTGGTAATATGCGCTTTAAGCTAAGCATCACCAGTTATAATACTATTACCATCCTCAAGCTGGAAAATACGAGTTTTTCGATGTCTCCCGTTTGCTAACAAATGATAATATTTTGTATTTGCATCACCTTCCAGCAAATGTTTGACTTTAGCCCTTTGGTACCACTTAAGCTCCTCCTCCCTAAGTAATTTAGCTAGTCTTTCATTTCAGACCCGTTTTAAATCTTGTTCGGCCTCACTTAACATAGTTATTTCAGCCTTTTTGTCTAATTCATCCAATTTATTTAAAAGAGTGGCCTTTTCTTTCTTGTATGTGCCACTGACATGTTTTGCCCACCCTCTTAAATGCTGCCGTAACCTTCTAATTTTCTTCTGTCACCTTTCAATAGGTGAACCATTTAGTGGAGTGTTCTGCCAAATTTCAGTCACCATCTCACAAAATCCATCCCTTAGCAACCAGCCTAATTCAAATTTGAATTGAGGCTGATAAGTTGAGGAAGGATTATTAGTAGAGAATAAAAGTGGAGTGTGGTTAGAAATTTCTCTAGATAGAGAAAACACAGTAGAGTGGGCGGGTTTTATGTTGCACAAATTTTGACTCAAAATTTGTGCAACATAAAATCCGGTCTAACTTCTTAAAGGTTTGGTTTGGCAAATTGTTAGCCCAGGTAAATTTCCTACCAGATAAATCTAACTTTCTTAAGTTTAATGCATCAATTACTGCATTGAACATAAAAGGCCATCTGTCACTATAATTATCATTATTTTTCTCGTCTGGTCTACGAATAATGTTGAAGTCACCACCTATCAAAGTAGGTAAGGCTTCCTTTGAACACACCCGGACCATTTCAGACAAGAAAGAAGACTTATGTTTCGCTTGAGCCGGCGCCCATATACAAAAATTAGATTAAATTTAAAATCATCCTCTCTATGCCTTAGCTTGAAACGAATAAAAAATCACCTTCCTCAATTTCACCAATATCAAAAGTTAACAAATGGATGCCTAGCAACGTGCCACCAGATCTGCCACGTGGAGCTTTGCAATGCCAAATGAAATCTCTACTAGCACAAATAGTGTTTAGAGTATTATGTGGGAAGCTATCTCTACTGGTTTCCGATAAGGCAATAAAATCTAGACTTTTCTCCTTTGTTAAATCTGATAAGAACTTATACTTTTTATTATTTGCAAACCCATTGCAATTCCAAAAAATGACTTTCATTTTGGATGTGGTTTTTTGTTATTTAGTTTCTTAGGACGGCCATGTGTCTGTGATACGAGAGCTTGAAGCATCAAAGGATCACAACCCCCATCACCTAGCCCCTCAGCAACCTCTGAGCAAATAAGGTTCAGTGCTTCTAGATCTACACTATCCTCATTGGAACAAACAGTAGAGGCATCTTCTACTAAAACATAATTTTTCTGATGTTTATTAGCATCATCTGTCAATCTATTAAATTTTGTATCTCTTAAGCACTTCAAAGAATGAAAGACATCTTTATCATTATCCCCTAAAATAACACCTAAAGATCGAGCTGAAGAACATAAAGAAGCATCATCACGAGGAATAAAAAAGGTTGGTTTTTTTAAATTACCTTTGTCATAAGATACATCCAGATTCTTGCTTGCTTTTAGCTTGGTGGCCTTCTCTGTGGAATCCTGATCCACATTGGAGGCATTCCTCTTGCTAATTCTCCCAGGTGATGTTGTCCCATCAATAATTTTATTTTGTACAATCCCAGAGTCATTCTGTGCTAAAAACTTAGCTGCTTCAGATTGTGGCATCAACACCACATGCTTATTATTTTTTTCCTAGTTTACCAACCTCTACCGCCCCCTTGGCAGCAAGCTGACCGCCCATAGGGGCGCTGTCACCGGGAGCAGCAAGCTGAGCGCCCTTAGGGGTGCTATCATCAGGAGCCTGAGTGCCATCTCCATCTACATCCATCTTTTTTCTGCTTCTTTTTCCTTGGGGTCACCACCCTTGGGATCTCCCCCCTCGTTCTCCTTTTCCTTGGGATCACCCTCCTTGGTAGAGTCCATGTCAATCAACTGTGGCTCACCATTAGGGTTATCTTCCTCAACTTTGAATCGTAGACTGTATACCTGGTCACCAATAACCACATCCACATAATCTGGGATGAGATTAGGTGCAAGCACAGCTACTTTCATTCTGCATCTGCCAGTGTTAGTAGTAAAACTCATATCAACAGCCCGAGGTACACCTAAGATAGTTCCAACAGCCCAAATAATTAAAAAAATTTTGAACTCTTTAGGTAGTCCTCTGAATTGGACCCACACTTTTTCTATCTCATAATTGTACACTTCAGGGTCTGTACCCTTCTCAAAGTGAATTCTACCCTTCACAGCCTTTGCATCCATAAGTCCCCAATTCACCATATTTTCCAGTATGCTAGTATGAGGGAAATTAATGATAAAAGCATCAGTGCCCTTTAATTCAATTCCCCAATTATGATTCTTGTGTTCTGGTAGAAGTTTTTCTAGTTCTACTGCCAATTCCTCGGCAGTAAAAGAACCATCCAAAACATGCACCAGAGAAAGTTTTTCCTCAATATTCACTTTTGTATTTTTAGTCACTGGAATATAGTAGAAACCTAGACCTTCCACCGCATACCCACAAGGAATGGCATTTACATTAGTTTTCTTAATATTCTGACACACCTTAGTGACATGATCTCCAAAGCATATTTCACAGCATAAAACAACAGTGCATTTATGAATAGTATGCCCTTTGGTGCGGCAACGGTAACAAAAAGGCTTGCCCTTACTTTTCTGAGCACCCTTACTAGATGACTCTGGGATATCTTCTACAGGTACTGATGGGACCATCTCCTTTGGGACTTCTGAAGTTTTACCTTTCAATGAATCCACCTCCATAGCTATCGGGGCCGAAAGTTGACTTGCAGTTGGTCCATCTTGCACCAGCGCTGCCTCCAGCTGTGGATGGGCAACAGCGGGGATACCCCCGTTCTGTTGACCGGCGATGGGCAGCTGTTGGGGCACCCTCTGAGGAACACCAGCACCTTGTGCATTCTGAGGAGCACCAGCACCCTGCGACTAGACGGAGTGGACTAGAGTGCCCCCACCTTGGCCACCCACACCGTGTGCCTGGTGGATAGGAAGCGCCTGGGCTCCTCCCTGGCCGCCGGTGACCTGTGCCTGGTGGGCGGGATGGGCCAGCGCGCCTTCCTTGTGCTGGGGAAAGGCTCCACCCTCCTGCGTCGTGGGGAAGGCGTGCGGCCCACCCCCACCCCCTTGGTGAAGAAAGGCTCCTCCATGTAGCTGATAAAGGAGACCTCCCATCTGTCCATGGTGGTACTATGGAGGAGGATGGCCATAGTCGGCATTGTGCCAACCACCACGCCCCCTCCTAGCACCATATCCATTATCTGCTCCATAACCCCTTCCACTAGCATTGAATTGATTGTCGTTGTTGCGATTGTAGTTGTTGTACCCGTTGTTGAATCGTCTGTGACCCCGACGAGGAGCAAAACCGCGCCCTCCTCCCCGGCCTTCCCTTCCCGGATTGAATCCCGATTGGAAGGCAAGGTTGAAAGCATCATCACGGTCTCCTCCCCCTCGCCCAAACCCACCATTGCCTGGCGTCGCCATCTGTCTCTCACTTCTCACCACTTCCGCAAACGAACGAGTAGCAGTCGGTCTGTGGGAAGAGGCCGGCGGCAGGGACTTTGGTAGGGTTTTGTTTCTGGTCCCTATCCTTGCAAACAAGGCACAAAGACCCTTGGTGGGCCGAAAAACTTTGCCAGGCTCAAGAATTACTACATCGCCTTGACTTGGTCCCTCCATACTGTCCCTACAGACGCGCACGGAAACATCCGTAGACGCCACTGGAGCCAACGGAGGGAAGTCCGGAACGGACTCCATGTCTTTCGGATAAGTGGGTTTGAATTTATTTGAAAATTTAGAACTCATCTTCCCATTGGTCTGCGAGGTGCCCATCGGAGAAGACGCCGATACAGGTTTAGACGATTTTTGGTATGAAGCTTTGGCAAGACAATCCCCAAAAGTTTTTGGGGGAGAGATGCGAGGGGCCGGTAATGGCCCTTGCCATGGAGCTCCACCAGATATCTTACGATTCACCATCTTATTTAAAATACACCGTGGCAATTTAAAATCCTCTGAACATGAGTCATTACCTGCGGCAAGTGCCTTGTCGGCTCGAAGAAGCTCCTCCATCAAGAAGCCTAGTTCCTGAACTTTTTGAATGAACTCCGGCATTGTAGGATCGTCGTAGTCATCATTATAGTCATCCTGAGTACCCGGCCGCGCCCAGAACTTTGACGGAATCGCCTGAAGGTGAACGGGTTCTTCAACATGTGTAGCATGCACCGGCTTTGGCCTTTGGCACACCGCTGCAATGTGCTCCACAAACTGGAAGAGTTCTTCCCGCCCTCTTGCTGCATGCCGACCTGATCCTTCATCATCTTCTTCTTCACTGCTCTGGTCTAGCGAAGGAAGTAAAGCTCGTCACGTAGAGGGAGCCAACGTAAGACGTCGGCGTCGCCGTACATCGTACCCCCCACGACGACCGTCGCCACAGGTCATTCCGCAAGAAATCCTGAGTAAAACAGTAAAAAATCCAGAAAAAACGATGAAAGAATCACAGCGTTATCACAACAGGCACTGAGATCGATGAAGGTTTGACGCTGAAATCAAGACAGGAGCCGACCGGATCCGCCTCGGGATCCAATCCTCTGTCGCTGACAGCGCCAAACTCGCCTACGAGCGGTCCGCCGACAGGGATCGGAGCGCAGCAGAACGGACGCTGCGTCGTCTTCCGGCGGCCGATGGCCGCCCGCCGCGTGGCGTGCCGACCACCCCCCCAGTCGCCCTGATCGCCCTCTTGCGTGCTGTATTTTTTTTTTCTATAAACTATCCCCCGGGTCTCTTGCATAGTTCCATCTACATACACGGTTTGAGTCCGAGTCCAGTTAGCTCACCGGATCGGAGAAGTGTTTCTTCGTCCGGCCGTGGGGTCCGGAAATTCCATCTCCGTGCAGCAGACTGCCCGAGGACTCGAGGAGTCATGGACCATGGTGAGGCAGCAATCAGGGGCTGTTTGGACTTTGGACTGTGACTCCAGCTAACCAAGCCTAAATTTGGCCTTAGCCAAATCATGCCGTGGCTAAAATCTGGTTATGCAGGTATGTTCAGCTGGTAGAACTATTGCAGAGACTGATGCTGCAACACGATCTTCAGCTTGGTACCCCTGCACCGAAACACAACCTGCAGGCATCCTAGCCGTATGTATGTGTGAACTTATTACACTCGATGGATCTCTCAGCAAAATTAACAATTCAGTAATTCACTGTAGTCAAAGCTAGAACAGAATTGAAATAGCTACATTGTCTTCTCCACTTTCTTCTTTGTTCTTACTACCGCGAGGTTGGATTTTTTTAGGCACCACTAAAAAATTCGGAACATCAAAGCAGAACAAATTCGCTCTCCCTAAAAAAGAATGCAATTAAAGTTCTCATTTTCAAAGGATTTTAACAATTTAAACTTTAAAAAAATTATAAAAAAGTACTAAATATAAAAGCATTAAGTCCAGTTTTTACCCTACTATCGCGTCGGTATAATTCATACCCCCAACTACAAAACGTCTATTCCTAGCACCCCAACTATCAAAAAGGTTCACTTTTGGCATTTGGGCAGGGGCAACGTTGTTTTGACCGATGCTAAGTGGTTTTGATCGTGTGGGGCCCACGTGTCAACCACTCATGACCTCCCTCCATCTCCATAGCAGCGCCACCGGACGAGCGGGTGGATGCGCCATGAGTCCCAGCTAGCGGCGCATCCCAACCGCGGCCACCACGGCCGCTCCAATCCCGGACCACGAGCTCGCCCAGCTGGCGGTGTCGGGCTCGCGGACGGCCGTACCACGTCCCCGCACCGATCCTAGTCGACGACTCCGAGCCCGCGATCTTCGTCGATTCCGCGACTGCCCGCTCAGTCGCGCAAGGAGAGGCCGCCATGGCAGGCCGCGGCGAGCTCCAATCGGTCGCGTGCCTTGCCTCGTGACTCGCACTGCCAACGAACCAAATCGTCGACAAAGCTCGTGCCTGCGCATGCGGCGCAGACCATGGCGGCACCGCGCTGCCTTCTTGCCACTCGCCACGCTGCGGCCGACGGGTCATGCTGTGCTCTGCCTCCGCCTCAGGTTTTCGAGCAAGATGCGGTGGCGCGCCCCAAGCACAATGGCAGCACGCGAGCAGGCTATGGCGGTGGCCGCCTACCTACTGTTGTCCTCGCACGGACGCAGCTGCTGCGCTGGCGAACCTCTCGCTGGAGCGGAGAACCGGGTGCCCGTGGTGCGTCGAAGCTCGTGGAGGCCGGTGGACGGGGGACGGGGATGGGGTGACGGCCGTGTCCTTGGCGCGGGCGGCGGCACCAAATCCACCACCACGTCAGCACAAAACCATGCCAAACGAGCCCACGTGCTTCACTTGCACGGTTTTGTAACTTCGGGGACCAACTTTAGACGGTTTCGGAGTTGGGGGTAAAAATCGGACCAGGATAATAGTTGAGGGCCAAATATGGACTTAATGTAATATAAAATATGTATCACTAAATTAACGATGGAATGTATTTTCATCATAAACTTATTTATAGATATTAATGTTAACACTGCTAGTATAAATTCGATATTTCATATAGTTGTATTATTCTTGACCGAGGTATAGGAGTACCACAATATGTACGGTTAATATTTTTTGATCAAAGTACGGTTAATATTGTACAGTGAACATTTTGCTGTTCGATCGAGTTGAGAAACACACCCGCACATCATGACGCGAGTTTAGGTGCAAACAGCATGCAACCACTGGTGATAATGACAACAGTTTAAGGGATCCATGGCTTAGCTAGAAGCGGCAGACCGGACTTGATATGCACGGTTATCCCGTCCATCTCGGCCATGTCCAATGACGGCGTCGGCGCCCCCTCCGGGCTCCCCTCCCCGCCGGCGGCCTCCCAGTCAAAATGATACAGCAAGCTCGCCAGTGCCATCTCGGCGCTTGCCTCCGCGAACCCGAGTCCGGGGCACATCCTCCTGCCGGCGCCGAACGGCAGCAGCTGGAAGTGCTGCCCCCTGAAGTCGACGGCAGCGGCGGTGCCACCGCTCAGGAACCTCTCCGGCACGAACTCCTCGGCGCGCTCCCACGTCATGGGGTCCCGGCCGATGGCCCAGGCGTTGACCAGCACGCGGGTGGCCCCCGGGACGTGGTACCCCAGGATCTCGGCGTCCGCCGATGGTTCCCGGGACACCAGCAGCGGCAGCGGCGCGTGCAGCCGCAGCGTCTCCTTCACCACGGCCTTGAGGTAGTCCAGCTCCGCGACGTGATCCTCGTTGACGCCGTTGGAGCCGGCCACCGCCGCGCGGACCTCGTCCTGCGCTCTCCGCATGGCGCGCGGGTGCGTGACGAGCTCCGCCATGGCCCATTCCATCACCATGGTTGTCGTGTCCGTGCCTCCCGCGAATATATCCTGCCGAGTGAGTGACGACGACGCCCGACGGTGCACGTGCATGAAAGAGACTTAGTAGGAATACAAAACTGAATATTGTATTTAGAGAATGAGCAACCACGAATATTGCAACAATATTTATATGGAATTATGGATTCATGGATACGTATATGTTTACCAAGATGATGGCCTTGATTTCGTTGGCCTCTAGTTGGATGCCGTGCCCGTTGTCGTTCTTGTGGACGTCCAGCAACACGTCCACGAAGTCCCGGAGATCGCCGCTGTCACCCCCGCCGCGAGGCCGCCGGCGGTGATCATCAATCACCTTCTCGAGCAGCCCGTCGAGCGCCTCGAACGTCCGCCTGATCTTCCCCTTCAGCCGGGTGATGGCGTCCACCCACCCCAGCCACGGCAGTAGCTCCCCGACCGGCGATGTCCCCATGAGCTTCTGGAAGTCGGTGAACACCTTCCTCTGCCAACGGCAGGAGTCAAACTCGTCGAACAGCGCGCGCGCGCTCTCGTCGCCGAACGCGGCGCGCGACACGACGGCGTTGGCGTACTTGGTGAGGAGCTCGCTGAGGTCGACGGCCGCGCTGCCTCCGGCGCTGGCGCTGGCCCGGGCGGCGACGCGGGCGGCCAGCGCGGCGGCCTCCTGCTCCCGGACGCGTCAGAAGGACCCGACGCGGCGCGCGCTGAGGAGGTGGACGACGCAGACGCGGCGCGCCTGGCGCCAGTACTCGCCGTAAGGCGCGAACGCGACGTCGCGGCCGTAGAGCAGGCGCACGGCCATGGCGCTCCGTGGCCGGCTCGCGAACGCCAGGTCGCGCGCCCGCATCACCTTCTCGGCGGCGGCCGCGGAGGACACCACCACGGTGGGCACGCGGCCCAGGCGGAGCAGCATCACCGGGCCGTGCGCGCGCGCCAGGGACGCCAGCGCGCGGTGCGGCAGCGCGCCCATCAGGTGCAGGTGGCCCAGCAGCGGAAGCCTCTTGCTGTTGCGGCGTGGCGTGGGAGCAGCAGCACTAGCGGGCTTCCTGTTGCCGGCGACGAGGACGATGAGGAGGTAGGCGAGCGGCGCGGCGACGAGGACCATGAGCAGGAGGACTTCTTGTCCGAGAGCCATGTTTGAGTTCTCCGATTGTGCATGCATGATGCATGGAATCAAATACCCAAAATACGACGAATGGCTACATAAAAATGGAGCCTTTTTGTTCTGGGCCCACTGCTTATCCACGATTGGCATTTCAAGTGGACCAAAATTTAAAGTTCCTCTGCCTGAAATGTTAAAACGGGAATGCTTGTTCCCGAAGGTGCACGTGCTTGGCTGCGGCACGCACACCCGCGGTCACCGTGTATCCACAAAACACCGGTACGTGCTGGTTGCCTGCTTGTAAGTTTCGTCAAAACATATAAAACAAGAAAAGGATAGTTAGCAATACCTCAGCCAGCAAAAGACACCTGTCTTCAGCTTCCCAACAGCATTCATCATACCCTGCAACGAAACACAGTATGCGTGAAAATTGACAATTCACTGGACTCGAAGGCTCAAAGCCAGCATAGGAGTTCACTATACAACAACGTTTTTCCCTCCACGTCAGTCAGAGGTTCAAAAGGATTCTCTAGTTCTCTACCACGACAATGATGCTCAGTTTTGATTTGCTGGCATCACACAGTTACGCGTATCTAACAGCTACTGCCAGCAACGGTTCTCTTCTATATTTTCTTGCTGGATCAACCAGAGTTTTACATATGTTGATCCACAGAGTAGTCAGATCGAATCACTCTTCTGGGATTCCATCTCCTGGAACATCACCATGCTGCTTCCAGGAAGAGAAAAGAGACTCCCTACTGTTCAATCCTGACAAGAAGAAATTGGCTGAGAACGCGAACAGGCTCTGTTACCCAAGCTGGTATCGCGCGGGGACGACGTGGGAGTTTGCGATTAGCAAAGCTGGCCAGGCAACTCCACCCAACACTAGAGCAGAGACGAGATAACTCTTCACATCTTCCTTCACCTGCTCTACACTCCTCTGTTGATGGAAACCAATCCACGGGGAGAACAAGACAACACTTGGAGTTCCTGACAGGACACCATGCAAAACAACTGTTGCGGCAACAAACTCAAATGTGATAGGCTGAAATCTCTGCTGGAAGGAGCGGTCCAGGCAATTAATCCTGCATAAAACCAGGGTCTTAGTGACAAGAAATCAAGAATAGATACTTTGGTACTCTGTTTTTTATGGAGGTAAACCCTGCTTTAATTTGGTACTCTTAAAATCAGGAGAGACTTGATTTCATCAGTAAATCATTAAATCTAGAAATCACCTATTACACGGTATCTTAAACACCTTTTGAGCATGAATAGAGTGCAAGAACTAAGTGAGAGAATTGTGGAATTCACCAGTAATTACAAAATAAATACCAAGTCACCAGGTGAGGCAGGAGCAGTAGGATTCTGTTCACAGCAGGTAATATTATAAGAAGTATGTATATCCAGATATGAATATCAGGATGATTATATTTTATAGTAGCACATTGATATAGTCAGATGATCAACTACTAAATACTCCCATGATAGCATTTATTTACCACACATCTAAGGTCAGTAAACATGAAAACACAACAAATTATGTGTCATCAAATCGATGTTGAAGTGGACTACTAGGCACACATGAACAGGAAACGATGTTACTAACCCAAAGTACAGCCCAAGGTACTTATTATCCAAAACTCAACTCAGTTTCTTGACTATACAGCTAAATAAAGAGGTGTGATTCAGTAAGACAAGAACCACTAGCTTGCTCATGCATGGACGCGAGTACTGTTGGTAGTACTATTGGTGCTTCCTATAATGTTGAAAGAACAAATTTATTACTACAAATGTTTGCATCCATTGTCTCTCCAAATTTTAACAGTAATAGAAAAACATAATAATAAACATCAAAATCTCAGCAAGACCTGTGATCACTAGAAAGTATCATTACTATTGACGCAAATCACATGTTCTTTAGATTTCTTCAATTTTAAGAAATAGTTAAAGTACTCATAAATATTAGAAGACACCATAAACTACCATTCATATTGGCACCAAGATATGGTTAGCTAAAATGGAGAGCATCAGTGCAGTGTACAGTCTACAAAATAAAAACTATTAGTTTCCCCTTCATCTTTTTATTACCTTATATATACTTTAGCTACTAATAAGCGATAACAAAAGGACACCGGACACCCTCAATCATCATTTTTCCCTGAATTGGACATCTGTCTGTCAAGCTCCTCATCAGCCTTCTTCAGAAAAAACATCCCAGCCACTCCCCTTCCCAAAATCCAGCATATCATATGGCACTGCTGCCATTAATCCTGGCCTCACTGCACCCTGCTGCATCACCACCCGAAACTCCAGCTCAGGCCCCCTCCCTGCTCCTCAAGCTCCTCCCAAGTAAACAGCAGTGGCAAGGTATAACCACCCCAAGGATTGAAATCTACCAGCTTGACCCGCCCATCTGTATAATTGTTTGATCGAAGCAAACTGTGGCTCAATCACTTCATCAAAGAAAGCCTCAATTTTCGGTTGCACCTCAGAACTCCATCCAACCAGTGATGGGTATAAGCTGATGGGTCTGTCTGGGACACAGAAACCAGCTTCCTCTCCTGAACGAAACATCAGAACTCTGACTCAGGGCCTAGGCCTGGGTACCACTTGCGGAAGGCAAGGTAGTATTGGAACCCATCATCCACCCAAGTGGTATTCTCGTTACGTTCTTCTGTTGCACAGCTTCAACAACACAGTCCTCATCATTTGTCTCACCTCCCTCCTCACCTATCTTGCTTGAATTACTTTGAGCTTCACTGGTGCCTTGGCTGCCACGAGTCTCATCCCCTTCCTCGGCACCGGCACTAACTCTATGGGCATTCCGTCGAGCATCCTCCGGGCGCACGAAATCCTCGCACGTTTGTCTCGCGGAGGCAAGGTCGTGTGACACACAGTCAGGAGGAGCGGACCAGCAAGGCAACCTCGGCGAAGCACGTGCACCGCGTCATGGCATCGGCACTTCGGCAGACATGAAGGTGGCGTCCTTGGGCGCGCTCCAGTTGAGCTTGGGGAGCGCGGCGCCGCCTAGCTCGGCGATGGCGGCGTCGATGGCCTGGAAGCCTCCAGCTCCGGGAACTCCGGCCGGAGCGGGTGGTCGGCGTCGGGGTCGAAGACGTCTTCGTTGCTGGAGCCCAAGAAGACAACGTCGGAGTTGAGGGAGGCAGGGTCCGGGTGGTGCGCGTGGATGGGCGCGAAGGCAATTGAGCAGCCGGCCGATAAGATGACGTGGCGTCCGACTAAACAGGAGCGGGTGCTCGCTGAGGCCGGCTGAAACCCTGTCGGCCCATGTCAGGCTGACTGGGCCTATCGGCTCGTGGTGGGCTGTCTGGGCCCATCTCGAGCCCAGCCGTCCTCGTCTCCGTCTCGTCTCCCTGCTCGCGTTCCTCCCTCCCTCCCGTTCGCCGCCGCTACCGCTGCATCCGTCACCTTCCTTCACACAGCGTGCGCTCGCTGCCCCGCTCCCTCCCTCTCTGTCTGCGACGACTAGGTGGGCTACCGCCGCCGGCACCCGACGCCCGGTGCCGCGGCCCCCGCTGATCTCTTCGCCGGCAGAGAGCGCCCACCAGGTCGCTTTACTAGATCCGCCCCTGATGCAGGCCGCAAGGAGGGTAGCGTCTTGGAGCCTCCAACGACGCCTACTTCTTCCCTCTCAGGCTCAGGCCCCAAGCATCCCAACGGCGGCAGCCTTCCTCCACTCCCACGCCACCAGCTTCGGTACACATTGCTCGTAACCATTGTTCCCGCTTATTAGATAGATAGAATAGATCCTAAAATCTCGTAGTTCGTCAGGGTACAAACAGGTGCGCGAAGAGGAAAAGAGCAAATTGGTTGGCAACGTTTTCAGCAGCGTGGCGTCCAGCTACGACGTCATGAACGATCTTATGAGCGTCGGCCTGCATCGGCTGTGGAAGGACAGGTTGCTGCTGCTCACTCTTTCCGTTTCTTTTATCTTCATTCACAATCCAGCCAACTTCCTTTATCACTTAAACTCTGTTTATTTTCTTTTAGGCTTATTTCCAAGCTGAATCCCTTTCCAGGGATGAAGCATCTCGATGTGGCTGGGGGAACAGGTAATATACACATCCATCCTCTTCCCTCATTGCTTTCAACTGCACCATACAACCTTTTACCAGTAACGTGAACATTATTAATTCAGGGTGTCTTAATAATCTTCCATTCAATCTATCTGTGTAATCAGTATACATTGGTAGTTAGTCCTCTGGGGAGGCTAGCATTATTTTCGTACAAATGTTAAACAATGCTACCAGTCCTTTCAGTTGCTACCACGTGTCTTGTTTATGCTTCTTGTTTCTGCTTTCTGTTGAAAAGTTCTATTGCCAGGAGTTCTTGTAGTAGCAGAAATTTGTAGTAGGGAAAAAAATCAATGACTGTTGATGTCATTTTTATGACTTCAGGCGATGTTGCTTTTCGTGTACTTGAAAGCATTAAGAGCGTGGGTCACAGAGCTATGCAGGATACTCTTACTGAAAACGAAGAAGACACCCACATTTATGTCTGTGACATTAATCCAAACATGCTAAATGTTGGGAAGAAGCGTGCTGCAGAAAGAGGTCTCAAGCATCAACTTCGTAATAGATTTTGCTGTCTCTACCTCAAGTGTTGGTTATGTTGTTCAACAGTTGATTTTTTATTTTCAGGGTATAGCCAAGAGCACTGTCTTAGCTGGATACAAGGAGATGCAGAAGCTCTGAGTTTTGAGGATGGGTCTATGGATGGTTACACTATCGCATTTGGGATCAGAAATGTGACGCACATTGAGAAAGCTCTATCAGAAGCTTACAGGTTGGCTAATTTAGAATCCTAACAACTATTAATCTATTACTACTCATGTTTCAAGTATGTCTTAAGCTGGATGTCCCCACTGTTTCAACTTCAATATTTTCTCTTCATGCGCTGTATCCTTGGATTAAATTTTTCGTCTTCATATTCAGTATCATGGATTAAGCTTTTCATATTCTATCATGTTTCCTTAGGTGATGGCTTTGAAATTTCATTACCATAGTCACATCAGTTGGCATATTTCAGATTCTTTGTACTTAGTTGATGGTCCTAAAATCTTATTGTTGTCACATCAATTGTCTTGTTTCAGGGTTCTAAAGCGAGGGGGCAGGTTCCTATGCTTG
Source organism: Bothriochloa decipiens (assembly GCA_023333625.1). Classification (NCBI taxonomy): domain Eukaryota; kingdom Viridiplantae; phylum Streptophyta; class Magnoliopsida; order Poales; family Poaceae; genus Bothriochloa; species Bothriochloa decipiens. Next base: position 1,156,331 of record CM041634.1, on the reverse strand, counting down.
GAGTTGAGTCATGTGGATGTCCCTGTTTTTAAAGAAATGTAGGTTTCATCAATCATGCCTTTAATATTCTTCATGCAAGATAGAAAAGATAAAATTAAACAACAAAAGACATGAGCAATGTTTTCAACTATCTCACAGTTAGTTTCCAAAAAGTGACAATTCATGCCAACCATGTTGACAAACTGGCACCTGTGTAGCACCATGTTAAATAATGTTCCAAGGGTTTCTGAAAGTGATAGTATTTTTTTCCTGTCTATTGATGTTAATGGAAATGAGCAGTGATGTAGTTCTTTTGAGAATAAAAATGCTAATGTTGCCCTTGTCTAGGGCCTTGTTTGAACAGTATGAGCTTTTCTTTTCTCTCATCGGCTGTGGAAAAAGTAAAAGTGTAGAACAGGTGTTGTGTCCTACAATATTGTTTTCTGTTCTCTTTCAAATTTGCTGCCCTTTTTTTCAGCTACGATGTTTACTCGTTTTCTGTGATTCCGACTATCGGAGAGCTGGTTGCTGGTGATCGGCAGTCGTATCAATACTTGGTTGAGAGCATCCGTCGGTTTCCAAATCAGGTAATGGTGCTGTGAATTATTAGCACTTTTGTTAGTTATCAACAAACATGAACATATTGTTACATTCTTTTGGCGTTTTCTATTTTGACCATCTTCGGGTTTATGCAAGATTAATTAGTACCTTGCAAACAGGCATTGTGTTTTTGCTAGGATTGATATGATGTTAAGCTAGAAGACGGGTGAGTGACTACATGCTGACCAGACTTGTACCTCTGCAGGAAAAGTTCGCTCAGATGATTCAGGAAGCCGGATTCCAGAGGGTGGAATTTGAGAACCTCGTGGGTGGTGTAGTTGCCATTCATTCTGGACTGAAATTGTAAGATGAAATGAAATGCTGAATCATGCGATTTTGACCAGAGAGGTGGTTCTTCAAAATGTAACGAACGATAGCTTAGATGCAGCCTAGTTCGTTCGCTAAATAAATTCTATGATAATAAGTCGTACTGGTTTTTGTTAATATTTTTTTTTCCCAAAGTTGGCCTTGAGTTGCAACATATGAAGACTGAAGAACGCCGATCGCGTGAGGTGCCCGACCCGGTCGCTATCGAGAGCGAGAGCGAGGCGGCCGCCGTCGCGCCCTCACATGGCTGCTTCCTCTGTACGCACTCGTTTTGTTGACACATGTCGCCGGGTCCTCAACTCAAGAACGATGACAAGTAACATGGGCCCCTTTGTCAGCGGCAGGGGATGGGGACAGCGACAGCGAGGGTTCTAGCTGAAAGCCTGCACAAGAAAATACGCAACGGTGCCGGTGCTCCACCACACCAAACCATGGCGATTCCTCGTCTCTTCATCATACTGCCCTGCATCTTTTTCATCATCGTCCCCGTCTCCGGTGCAGCTCGTTTCTCTCCATGCTCCATCACCGGCTTGCACGGGGAGAGGTAAGGAGTACAAATGTACTAGTGAAGTTCGATTTGATAGATAGATAATTAAGGACCACGGATGCAAAAGTTATTACAGTACAAAACTGTTGATTGTTTGATTTGTCTGCTTTTACTCCTTTCGTTGTGTTGCTAAACCTTGGGCCTTGGGGTTTAGCTTCTTTATCTGCTTTGTCTTACCTTTGTTCTTGTCTGCTTTGTCTCTGTTCTGTTGCTAAACCTCTTGGGGTTTTGCGTCTGCCGGTGCCGGGTGACGTCACGGCCGTGGCGAGCGTGCAGAAAAGGTCTGATCAGCTCCCATACTCGGGCCTTGTTTAGACGCTCTCAAAGTTCCACTCTTCCTCCATCACATTAATTTTTAGTCGTTTGTATGGAGCATTAAATATAGTTAAAAAAATAATTATATAATTTTATTTTAAATCATAAGATAATTTTTTAAGTCTAGTTAGTCCATGATTAGACAATAATTATCACAAATAAACAAAAGTGCTACAGTTCAAAAAAACTAAACAAGGCCTCGGTTGCACTGATCTGTATCACTGTGGTCTGTTGATGTTAATCAAAAGGCCGGGGCTTATGCCCTCTTATTAAAAAAAAAATGCTCCCATACTCGGCGGCGCGTACCTGCTCCCGCACTATACCAACGACATCCCGTCTCGACATCCGTCCCGGCGGCTGGCTCCCTCGCCGGCCCCCAGCTCTTCTCTATCTCTAGACCCCAAGCACTCCCTCTGGTTCCCTTCCTCCCGTCAAAATCCTCAGGCACGCCTGCCACGCCCGCTTCACCGCTGTCGTCCACCCCCCCCCCCCCCCCCCCAACCCACAGCTGCTCGTCCCGTCTGCCAACCGAGGCACCTCTGCCGGCGCCGGCTAGGCGTCGTCGCGTGCATATCTGCGTAGACGCGGTCTTGTTCGCCGTCGCGCTTGCCGGCGGATTTGCGCTCATCTCAACCATCTTTTGTTGTTATTATGTTCTATATATTCTGATTTAGAGCCTTGTGTAATTTATTTTTCCCTGTTTCTTATAGCCTTTTGTAAGTTATTTTCCTTGTCTCTTTAGTTTAGTTTTGGTGTTGAAACTCCACATTATAATCATGAGGCTAAATTAGTTAATGGTTTGCGTAAAATTGAATTGCCATGTCTTGTTAGGATTAAATTGAATTGCCATGTCTTGTTAGGATTAAGTACATAGAGGCACTAGTTAGTGATACTAGGTAGCTCAGCATCAGCCACTGCATGCACCAATGCAGGATACTTGTTTAGTCCTAACACACTCTTCTTTTTATACTGTATTATTTACCCTCTTTTGCATCAACACCCTCATTGAACCTTTGAAGATTATTATAGCCTTTGTCTAGGCTTCATTAACTTGGCTTTTTAGAGAAGCATCAATTAGCATGCATATATTGCGATAAGTTTGTGCATGTTAATCGACCATGTGATTTCATCATATAGGTGTAAAATCCCACTTCAAAAGGTGTTGAGTAATAAAGTTTTTATAGATAAGATCACGCATATGATTACCTTTGAGATTGATTGTATACATAGGCTTACTCATCTGCTAGCGCTTGTTAACTAGCGTTTGTCTAATAGAGGCGAAGAGGCATCTGTGTTATTAAATGATTTCCCAAATTTATTGGAGTTAGATTCAAAGACTTCTTGTTAGGATTTGGCTACAGCTAGAATTCGAGGTGTGTAGCTTGATTTTCCTGCAAATCTTTTCCCCCCTTTGCATTGTGATTTGAGTTCCTGATCTGAATATCTAATGGATGATGAATATGTTATGATCGGTCAAATGTAAATCAAGGTCATGATTATATTTCCACTCAGTGTTAATTAACTACTCCTACAGTACTACTAGTAGTACACTCATTAGAATTTTCTTTAATTTTTGCTCATCCTGCCTGCCTGCTTTCATATCTGTCTCAATCAGGCTACCACAGTGTTCTCCATGGACTTACCTGCGGCCCAGGCTGGGTTTTCACTTCTTGACTGTGGAGGCCAAATCTTCTTCCGGCCTGACGATCCATCCCTTTACCTTGTTACTGGCCATGGTGTTTCAGCTGATTTCGTATCATCAAACAAGAGCTCATTGCTAGGGAAAATCCTCCGGCTCCATGTGGACCACAACATGCCTGGTAAACACCGCAACTTTACTTCTTCCCATATACTTACTGTGTATATAGGACTGTATATAACATATACAGTAAGGCCATAATTACAACTAGTAGTAAACACCAAATGATTTCTGATTCTGAAGCAAGTTCTAGTTCCCCTAAATCCTGATGAATATAGGTGTGTTTGTTTTGAGGAACCAACTCATGCTATCTAATCATAAGTTTATCTTATAAATTTTGATAAAACCAATCCGTTCCTGTAAATATATTTGATTAGCTTGTGATGAATAAGTGAAAAGACACCCATAATCTCTATGAATTTCAGGAACTGATGAGGTCTACTTCTCTGGCCTCAACATCCCAAGGGGGTGTGCCTTGGATTCTTCTGGCAGCCTGTTCTGCGCAAACATCAATGAGGTATTACACATATATACATAGTATGTACATACTGCATATACATAATAAACAAAACGACTATTGATCTGCAGGCACAAGAGAGCTGGTGTACTTAATCTATGATAACAACTCATCGTCAGCCAGTTCCGTCGTCATCCTCGACCTCACACACCCAATGGCGCCAGGGTCCACTGTGTGGTGTCTACAGTATCATGGTGCAGCTGACGCCTCCCTAAGCAGAAGGTACATACACAGTCGATATATATTCTGTAATTTTGACCTAAGTGTCCAGAATATCTGCTAGATCTTTGCTAACACCCATTAACAGACCACCTGAGTGTCTAGCGCTGGGGACCCAAGCCCAATGCATATTGTTAGACTTAATCTGCTGCACCCCCATGTTCTCACCCTGCAGTCGGTCGAGGGGCAGGGAAAAGGTCAGCGGTGCTGTCCATCATTTCCACTGTAGCAGTATGGCATTAGGTCATCACCAATGCTGTAACAGCATGGTAGCAGTAGGTAGAGGTACATCAGCCACGTCCTGGCTGATTTCAGCATAGTACTAGGAATAGTTGGCACTGTACCCATGCCTCCTTATACCCGATAGCGGGTGGAGACTTGTATATAAATGTATGCAATGTAATGGAGAAGGCAGTTCAGCAGGCAAAGCCTTCTGGGAAGTTCGGGTTTCAGGAACTGAAACCGCGAATAGAGTGCATGTGTGTTTGTTGTGCTCATCGAGCTTTTGCCCCTCACATTTTGTCCAGGCAGCTGGCCAACGCTAGTGCTTGAGGGAGAGCGTGTGTGCGGGAAGACAGAGCTCAGCTCTTCTCCACTCGAGGGCCTCGGGAGGAGTCGAGGGTGGATCGAGCAGGAGCTGCTCGTCTGGAATCTGGTCGGCGGCCAACGCTGCTGGTCAGTGCCAACACGTGTTATCGGAGCCGTACATCGTTGCTAGGCCCAACGGCCGGTGATGGCGGACGCGGTGCTGCAGGGAGCCGGTGCTGGCGGTGGAGGGCAACTCCAGCCGGTGCCGCAGCAGGTGGAGGTGCGCGTGGTCAGGGAGTATGGCGGGAACAACTCCTGGCCCATACTCACCCGCACCAACTACGGCGAGTGGGCTGTGCAGATGAAGTGGAAGCTGCGCGCCCGGAAGTGGTGGGCTGCCGTCGAGACTGGGAACGTCGGCGAGGAGGCGGAGGTGGGCGTCATGGAGGCGCTCATGGCTTCCACGCCTGGCGAGTACCATGAGGCGCTCGGCCAGAAGGCCACGGCGAAGGAGGCTTGGGAGATGCTGGCCTCATTCCGTGTTGGTTCGGATCGAGCCAAGCACGCGAAGGTCCAGGAGCTCAAGCGCGAATTCAACGACATCCGGTTCAAGTCCGGGGAGATGGTGGAGGACTTCACGCTGCGTCTCCAGTCGTTGGCCAACCAGCTGGCCACCTACGGCAAGCCGCTGGAAGACGAGGATCTCGTCAGCAAGTTGCTCTGCGTGGTGCCTCCGAAGTACTCGCAGCTCGCCATGTCCATTGAGATGATGTTGGACATCTCCACATTGTCTCTGGAGGATGTGGCAGGGCGGCTGCAGGTTGTGGAGAGTCACGGTGCAGCGTCGTTGGAGCGAGAGGACAGCAGCAAGCTGCTGCTGACCGAAGAGGAGTGGACTGCGCGCATGAAGCAGCGGCGGTCCGGGGAAGGCTCCTCCGACCGCGGTGGTGACCGTGGCGACAAGTGGCGCGGGAAGACACCGTAAGGCAAGAAGCGCAACATCGACCCGAACGCGTGCCGACGTTGCGGGAAGATAGGGCACTGGGCACGGGAGTGCCCGGAGAAGTGCCCGGAGAAGGAGGAGGCCCACCTGGCTCAGGATGACAGCGACAACGAGCACGCGCTGTTGATGGGAGTGTATTGTGCGCTGGAGGACGGCGAAGCAGAGAAGGCAGGGGCGGAGCAGGGGACTGCGCCGCAGGTTGTCCATCTCGACGAGCCATGCGCGCAGACCCATCTTGGCGCAATCGACGTGCTGGAGCAAGTGATGGTGTCCCGGGAAGTCGTCTTCGACGAGGCGGCATGGGACAGGCCAGGGGCGAGGGACGAGCCCACGGCTGCAGAGGCGGAGGAGCCGCCGAGCCCAGCCGCGGAAGGCTCGCCTGCTCACTCCTCTGTTCTCAGTGGTGGCGAGGCCACGGAGGAGCTGGTGGCGGGGAACGAGCCCGCGGCTGCAGAGGCGGAGGAGCCGCCAAGCCCAGCCGCGGAAGGCTCGCCTGCTCTTTGCTCTGATTTCGGTGGTGGCGAGGCCGGCGGAGCATCGGCGACCGGGGAAGCCGAGGTGGTGGAGTCCGCGGCGGGGGAAGCTGAAGAACCGGCGGCAGCGGGGGCGCCGGAGCAGCAGCGTCCGGAGCCGTTTAGTCCGCCCGGAGCAGGGGCCCTGGCACACGACTTCAATCCGAGCCAGGGGGCCTTGATCCCACGGGAGGCCTCGAGTGGAGCTCGGAGGGGCCTCGACCCCAACTGCAGGTGCCTCAATCGCGGGGCCTCGTTTGCTGGCCGGAGCAGCCTCGAGTTTCGCGGGGCTTTGAGAGAAGGCCGAGGCGGTCTTGAGAGTCACGGGGCCGGGAGCCCTCGACTCCGTGCCTAGGGGCTCGGCCACGGGATAGCGGTCTCCAGCGAGCCACTGGCGGTCTCGACCCCACCCGCGGGGAGCCTCGACCATGGGTCGAGCCACCCTGACCGCTGGACCGGGATGCCCCACCGAGGGACCGGCCTCGACCGAGGTTCGCATGGCCTCGATCCCGCGTTTGGCCTCGACAGCGGCCCCGACCACGAGGCAGGAGGCCTCGACCGCGGGTCGGGCGGCCTCGACCGCGAGGTGGGATGGCTCGAACAAAGGACAAGGGGCCCCGATCGAGGGGCCGGGGGATCGACGACGGAGGTTTCTTCGTTTCGAACGACCCCGCCTCGGGGAACTCCGGCGGAGGAGTTGGCCACGTTCACAATTGCGGAGCGCGACTTGGAGTGGCGGAAGGCGATGCTGGAGGAGCACGCCTTGTACACCCGACGACGGGGGAAGGAACCGGACATCGTCAGGGTGTACGACGACAGTGGGGCGCGGGTGGTGTTCATCGCCGCGTTCAAGCGCGAGATGGCAGCTCGTTTCGAGACGGGCGATCTCGGCGCCCTCTCCTGCTACCTCGGTTTTGAGGTGGAGCAGGGGAGGGACTTCATCACGCTGGGGCAGCAGAGGTTGCTGGAGCGGGCTGGCATGGCAGACTGTAAGTCCATGCCAAAGACAATGGAGGAGCGGATCAAGCTGTCGATCGGACAGCAGGTCACGGAGGATCCGTGGCAGGATCACTGGACGGCGGAGAAGAGGCTGCGGCACTACATCAAGGGGACACTTGATCAAGCAGTCGTCTTCCCCAAGCACGGCGGGCAACGACTGACGGTGTTCAGCGAGGCGCCGTTGCGGAAGTTCGGTGAAGGTGAGCAAGAGCTCACGGCGTTCGGCGCGTAGACATGGCGGGCGACATGGATTGGCGACGGAGCACCTCGGGCGTACTCAGCGGCGCCAATCGCCTGGCAGTCGCTGGAGCAGAAGACGGTGGCGCTGTCAACCTTCTAGGCGTACATCACAGCGGTCACCGTGGCATGCCAAGTTACTCGGGCGTCTCAGGAACTGAGGCAAAGGATTGTCATGGTTGAGGTTAAGGGTTAGCAGCAGGATTAGGGGAAGAATGTTAGACTTAATCTACTGCACCCCCGCTGTAGCAGTAGGTAGAGGTACATCAGCCACGTCCTGACTGATTTCAGCATAGTACCAGGAATAGTTGGTACTGTAGCCATGCCTCCTTATACCCGATAGTGGGTGGAGACTTGTATATAAATGTATGCAATGTAATGGAGAAGACAGTTCAGCAGGCAAAGCATTCTGGGAAGTTCGGGTTTCAGGAACTGAAACCGCGAATAGAGTGCATGTGTGTTTGTTGTGCTCATCGAGCTTTTGCCCCTCACATTTTGTCCAGGCAGCTGGCCAACGCTAGTGCTTGAGGGAGAGCGTGTGTGCGGGAAGACAGAGCTCAACTCTTCTCCACTCGAGGGCCTCGGGAGGAGTCGAGGGTGGGTCGAGCAGGAGCTGCTCGCCCGGAATCTGGTCGGCGGCCAACGCTGCTGGTCAGTGCCAACACATATCTCTATTACCAGAAAATCTGTCCAGCTCACGTTGTCTGAAAGAAGTTCTTATTGTTTCCGGTAGACAGATACAATCAAAGGCATATTTGTTAACTAACTCTATGAACAGCTTTCTTATGCCTGCATTGCCCAAACCTCTGATGTTTCTTCATCCTTTATCAACTAAAGTGGAGCTGACTTCATTATGCACCAATGACTCCTCAAACTCTAAAGATGAAGTCTGTTTGGTTGAAGAACTCTCAGGAACATCTGTATCGGTGCTATTCATATCTCTATTAGAATCAGAACTCAAATTCATTTTCTGTCTTTTTTTTTCAACAGAGCTGTCATAGAATCTTCTTTTGCTTGTATCAGAAATATTTACCAACTTCACGGACTCATCATGACCCAGAGTAAAACCACAAGACTTAGCTAGTATCTCGGAGTTGGGAGATTTAGATGGGGAAGGGAGAGGGGGAGATGTTATACCTTTGGTTGTAGTAGCCCTTTCTTTCATTGCCTTGTTCTGATCCATCTTGAGCTTGCTCTTCTCTTGACACTTAGGCAGTGTGTACTTGGTCATTTTGCTTTTGCTTCATCGTTAACGTGTCCAATTAGTGTCTTTCATTACTCCCTCCATCCTATAAAGGAGGGATATTTAATTTATTGCCACTCTCTATTGTCGCACATTCAAATGAGATTTTCTTAAATCTTCATACAATTGTTGTCCATCAGACCTGTGTTGTTAGATTGCACGTTTGAATGGACATGTGTTGTTAGATTGCACAATTGTCAAAGGTTTCTGGGTCCAGGCAAGAATGGCTACGGGGTGAAACTTATCTATGGCAGGCATGAGCCCATGCAGAGAGGAAGAGTAACCCTAACGCAAAGATAGAAGCCCTGGTGTCAGGCTGGGGACGACTAGGGAGCTTTCCAGGCGGCAAAAAGCTATTTGGTACGAAACAGGCTTTGATGTCTGCACATTGGAAGCGATGGGTGTAGAGATGGACTGCAGATGGCTATTCAGATGGGATTACAGCTGACAGCTTGGAGTTCGTCCACCAATGGCAGCACAAAGGTCCATCTGTGATCCGGTGCTGAAAGAAATTGACGAGTTGAGGCTTGCCTTTCTAGAATCCCCCCTTCCACATGTTACTTGATATTGTAATAAGATAGTTGGATGCCTTGGATCATTCCATCAACGTTGCTGAGGCCTGCCGAATGCCTGTGCTTATGCTCTGCTCTCAAGGTACGGAGGCACGAAGGGGAGGGGAGCCCCCGCTGCAATACAACAAATGGGCTAACTTTGCCAAAACTGGTCATTTTGGCTTGGTTAGGCTGCTAGTGTTCACACCCCTGTGAAGAGATAATCTTATGCCTTTCCATTTCACTTTACCCCTCTGTCCCCTCCTCTCTCTTGTGACCCTTCTAGGACGCCTTCATCCTCCTTCGCTAACCCTTTGGTCATGCTTGCCTATGATGGATATGTCCTAATCCAAAATCTCTATGCCAGGATTGATCCCGGCAATGGCTTTAGATTACTGTTTTTTAATATACGTCTGGTGGGTTTCCAACAAAAGACTTTTGGAGTCCATTGCCGTTGTCCCGTTCTTTCCGGATTGATCTCACTTGACTTTTGGAGTATCTAATCATTAATAGCAAGAAAATACCTGCAAGAGGGTTAGTCTAGTCTTGTCAGATGCTCATAGAGGTAAGATTTGCATACGTGCTTTTGTAGTTGTGCCTTAACACCATCCGGTCATCGTGTCAAGAGGAATAACAATGTGGGTTTAGAAGATGATATAAGTGAATTTATTTATTGTAGATGTAAAAGATGATTGGATTGTTGAATACTTTAATAGTCCATATACCCCTTATTTTGTAGGGAGTACAAGCAGTCTTATTTTGTTAAAAAAACAATGTGGTACTATTATTACGCTGTTTTATAGAGTTTTTTTTTATAGTGGACTAAAGCTAATTACGGTCCAATTTGAGTGTCAATACAGGTGGGTATGCATGTATCGTGAGTGTTTGTGTTGTTAATTCGCATAGAAAGACATATACCTATATAATACGAAGTATAATTTAAATATTTTATAAAAAAGTATAATTTAAAGACAAAAATAATCTTCTTCTATCACTTTATTGGGTCATGGCAGCTCACGTGAGAACATGTCACCGCAAACAGTTCACTTGAATATAAACGGACTCTAGGCACCTTTTTTTTTACCGAAGTTAGTAGGGAACCGAACCTATTTTTTTATTTTTTTAATCTTTTTAATTCGCACCCACGAGAAGTTGAACCTAATAGACTCGCACTTGACGTGTCTACATATTTTTCCTAACTCAATTGAGTCATTTTTTGAGCTCCTATCTAAGAGAATTGGCCTGAGCGTGTTCGAGAAAAAAACAGAGATTTGGCCTAAAAACAGAGGCTTCCTAGTCCTGATGGCCATGGCCACGGCGTTCATCGTCAAAGGCGTGGGGTCCCTGACATGTGAGCCAGATTGGGGCCTTGTTTAGTTACATTTAAAGTTTTAACTTTTTTCACTCTCTTTTCATCACATCAATCTAGGGACACATGTATGGAGAAGTAAATGTAGTTAAAAATAACTAATTACACAGTTTGGTTTTAAATTATGAGACGAATTTTTTGAGTTACTATTCTTACCCAATACAAATGAAAGTGCTACGGGAGTTCAAATTCTAACATGTAACTAAGGCCTTGTTTAGTTCCTTGAATAGGGGGCTAGAATTTCTATAGCAGAATTCCTGTAGCAGAGCAGAATTTCTGTAGCATTTTGTTTGTATTTGATAAAAGTTGTCCAAACTTGGACTAATTAGACTCAAAATATTCGTCTCGTAAAGTATAACTAAACTGTGCAATTAGATTTTGATTTTATCTATATTTAGTACTCCATGCATGTGCTGATATTTTGATGTGACGGAGAATTTTTTTTTTACATATTGTCAAATACTAGAATTAGGAGCCCAATTTAAACATCTAACCATAGGCCTGGGAACAACTGTAGAGCATCTCGTTGCCGTGGTGGGTCCACCGCCTTCGTCGATGGACGTGACCACTGACCAGTGTCGTCCAGTGTTCAGAAGTTATAAGAGCAACCGCATTGTATAGCCACAGAGAGGGTGCCAAGAGCTGACCAGCCTGTTCGTTTGAACTTATCAGCCAAACCAGCCAGCTATTCAACAGTATTTTTCTCTCACAACAAATCAGCAGCAGCCAGAACCAGCCAGCCAGAAACGACCAAGCGAACAGGGCGGACATCTCAGCCGGTGCTTCGCTAGCTAAAATTGCTCTAATGTATAGCACATGCTAAACGGGACCCACAACGATAAAGAATATGACCTGTCCAGAACTTTCCACACCCACTTGTCTCCTTCCCGCGGACCGGTGGACTCCAGCCGTTCCTCTCTTCCTCTTTCCACAGTTCTGATCCAGATCTATACGGTTTGGTGGCGGTCGTGCAAATCCCCGCAGGTGGAGCGCCGCCCCTTTCCACCCGAGGAGGACGCCGTGATCCTGGCTGCGCACGCGCTGCTGGGGAACCGCTGGGCCGCCATCGCTTTCCTCCTCCCGAGACGCAACGCCGGTGGCGGCAGGGTTGATGTCGCCAGCGACGTGAGCGACCGTGCAAGTGCGCGAGCCCTAGCCTAGGAGTCCCACGGCGTCTGATCTCAGCGACCTTTGTGGCAGAACCTCCTAAATTATATGGCCCACACGCACCTATCATTGTCTCAAAGACTTCTGATAGCCATGCATGTGTTCCAGATAACTTAGAAAGCTCTGTCGGGTGCCCTCAAAGGACCCCGATTAAACCACATTTATCAACTCATACCAGGATCAACAAAGGAGTAGCTACAACATTACAACATCTATAATAAAACATATATCAGAGTGCGGAAGAGTAATAACATTAAGTTTACAAAATATATGAAAAAGTTAACTTTTACAAACTTGACTTTAATTGCGAAAGCGGCGGAAGCAGAGAAGAATTTCAGAAGTCAACTGAGGTAGAACGCCTAAGTCGGGAGGGGACAACCAGATCACGTCGAGCCCACCGACATGAACTTGATTTAAACACCAATTAGCACCTGCAACAGGAGTTCAACAAACCCTGAGTACAAAAGTACTCAACAAGACTGACCCGACAAAAAAGAGGGGTGAAGACTCAGGAAATGCAGGCTAGAGGGACAAGGTAAGGCTTGCTGGAGATAAGAAATTTTGCAGAAAAGCTTAAAAGAAAGAAAAGTTGTCTTGTTTAAAAATTACCAACCAACTTCATTATTGATCCTTAATTTTTGTTCGAGTTGTTACTACGATGATGAACACCGATCGAGTCTTCTTCTCCGAGAAGCAACGGTGATTCGAATCCATTTTCATACCCAGCTGGGACCTAGGAGACTGAGCATACCGGAGACTTTAACTCCGAAGCACCCCAGATACACCGATATACCGGGATATCAACCTCAGCCGTATATCACCACATGATACACGTGAGCTCTGCGGCCCAGCGTACCGAGATACATGAGAACTTAAACCCCACAGTAAAACACACTATGACACAGATGGGATTCTCTGGCCCCACGCTAGGTCACTCCATGGCATACATGGCTCCAACCATCCGTATACCACTTCATGCATGTGGATTTCTAAATTCTCGATATCACCAGTTCACCAACGGACGGGACCTAGGGCATCAACAGACGAGAACACTACAGAGGGACTCCATTCCCAGTGCAAGTTCGCCGTCCGGACTCGATTTATTACTATCATCAAGATTTCAACAGAGAAACCAATCTCATCTTTTTTATTCTTTTGCCTTTGAACAATTAAATAAATAAATAAACAGGGCTAAGCATTTCTATTTATCTTTCTAGGCAGGTAACAAGGAATAAGGAAATAAGACAGGTAATGCAGTTTGTGGGTTTTCACTCAACTCCTATTACTTAATGCAACATATCAAAGCTAAAGCGATAAAACTTTTATAAATAGAATAGGGTTTAAATGCATTCGGGGCTTGCTGCGTTGCAGCGGTAGTTAGTTCCTGTCAAGATCACGGGTGTTACGCTTGACACAACTCCAGGATGGATGACACCACATCATGAATCCGCGACTTCACTTCGATGGGGGATGGCATTTTCCAGAGATCGTGCACCAAGATCCACTCATTCTCGAACAACTACACGTATTTAATGATGCATGTTTTAGCATGATGAACTCATGACATGATACACAGCAATGTATTGGTGCAAGCATAACAAGATTAAACAACTAGCTAATTATAAACTATTTTAACAGCATTACAGAAGATAAATATAAAACTCCATATATTCTAAAATTATATAGTCATATTATGTGTTAACATGACATAGCAGAATCATATAAAGGTAAAGGAACCACGTTTTTTATTTATACATTTTTATTATAATTATAAACCATTTAATAAGCAATAAGCAAGATAAATCAAAAGGTCAAGCATACGGTATCCAATGACCACAACATTTTTACTACAACACACACATAGCACAAGAAACATGTCATAAAAATTTCAAGTCAAAAGGGGTCACATAGCATGAGATATGAATTTCCTTTTCTTTAAACATTAAATAAAGGCATGAAACATAGCTAATTATTTTTCTATAAAACATGGCATGTTTCATATTTTTAATAAAAACTAGGCATTACAAAGAACACAACAAAATTTGGTTCACCAAAAACGGAGTTACGAAACTCCAGATATGAATTTTTAAAGTTTATGAAAAACTACTACAAATAGGTCCTCGGGGCACTATTCACCTGAGTCTATAGCTATTCAGTTAGGACCCTGGCTTTAGTTAAATTCTCGGACGAAGTCCCCGGTCACGATTCATGTACAGAGAACGCTCAGGAAGGCCGTTTCCGGCGGGGATAGTGCTCACCAGCGGCAAAGGAGAGGCATAGAAGCATCCTTGGACTCGTGCGCATCCGATGGTGCACTCGAATCGACTGGAACTAGTGCGTGGAGGGGTGTGGCCACGCGAGCTGCGGCCATGGCGGCGCGGCTTTCTGTGGAGCAGCGGCTCTGGTGCGAGATAGATGAAATTGAGGGCACGGTTAGCTGCAGGGGAGCAAGGCGAACTCAAAGACAAAGAAAAACCAGAAAAACAACCGACGACAATGACCATTGGCGTGGCGAGGCTCACGGCGGCCATGGCGGCTGTGAACAGAGAACGGGAAACGGCGGCCAGTGCTCAGCTTATAAAGGGGAAATAGAAGATGATGGAGTGCCTGGAGCCTTCGCGGGCGTGGCCACGCAGCTACCAGCACGGAAGGTCTCGAAGACACGGCAAAATGGCTCACGGCGACGACGCGGCAGCAAAAACGGACCAGAGCAAAAACGGACGACGACGCGGCAGCAAAAACGAACCAGAGCAACATCGGACCAGCAAAAAACGGACCAGTCACTCGTCCGGGTACTGTTCATCGAAATTACAGGACTACCACTCGTCGAAAATTGTAAATTACTCCCAAATTTATATAGGAACTTATAAATCTCCAAAAATAAAGTTTGCATAACTTTTCAAGAGCTACACTTTTCATTTAAGAAATATTTTTAAATTCTACATAGATTTTGAAATATGAATTCAAATTTAAAAAGAATGCAAAAAGGGTCAATTCTCTAGAAGCAAACATTTGAAATTACTTTTGATTTTTATAAACAACTTAAAAATATTCCAATTTATGAAATGTTCAGATTATCAAACCAAACACTTTTCATAGAGAAAGTTTTCCCAAATTTTGAATAATTTTTGAAATATGAATTTAAATTGAAAAAGGAATAAGTGTTGGAATACTGTATTTTCAAATTTATTCGAAATTATTTTTGGAAACTTGAAAAACTTTGAATACCAATATTGTAGCTCTTGTCAAGATCTACAAACTATATTTTGAGAGTATCTCAAAATTCCTTATAGATTTTAAAATATAGAAAAAGGGATAAAATAAGGTTTTGAAAATAGTTTTTAAATAGCAATCAACTCATCATTTCATGTATAAAACAAAGCACCACATAAAAGACATTATTAAAATATAAATGCATTTATGTCATGATGCTCAATGATTATTCTTAATAATGAACTTGATTATAATTTTAATTGCTTACTAACATCTGGGATGTTACAGACCTCAGCCACGGTGGCGCCAGCGACGCGTAGGTGTTCGGTCCGCCACGATCTGCAGCAGCCGAGTTCATGCAGCAGCCGATCTGCGGGACGGTGAGGCTATGCTTTTCTAAATCAGTGGCGCAATTTTTTATTTTGGTAACATTCATTGGCACAACTTAATTTTTCTTTGTCCAGTAAAAGACGGTCATGGATGGTGTCGTTCATGTTCATCAAATTTGCATTTCATTAAACAAGGAGTACAGATTAGGAGACCTGTAAATGGTTTACAACTGAAAAATTACAAATGAGAAAAATAAATGGTTTGCAACTGAAAAATTACAAATGAAGTGACATATCGCTAACTGAAATATAAAGCTAAGATTGCTGTTGCCCGAACTTTTGCCATAAGTGCTCCACCAAATCAGCCTTGAGTTGATGATGCTTTTCTCGGTCATGTATGGCCTCATTTGCTTCTAGTACCCTGGAGAATTCATGAATAGGGCCATGGTTGAACCCTGCTACAGGTTGAGAGCTTCCCTGATCATAGTGAGCATCTTCATCTTGGATATTGTACTCCTCGTTGATATGCCATTGCACGGGATAGGAATCCCTCTCATCTTCAACTATCATGTTGTGCAGTATTATGCAAGCATACATGATATCTGCAAGTGTTTCTTCTTTCCATAAACGTGCAGGCCTTCTTAATATAGCGAACCGAGCTTGCAAAACCCCAAAAGCCCGTTCGACATCTTTTCTTGCAGCTTCTTGAAATTTTGCAAATAATTTGTGTTTCTCACTATAAGGCAATGGGATTGTCTTGACAAAGGTTGCCCACTCTGGGTAGATGCCATCAGCTAGGTAGTACCCCATATTGTACTGGTTCCCATTCACTGTAAACTGAACTGTAGGAGCCCGACCTTGTAATATGTTTGTAAACAATGGTGACCGATTCAAGACATTAAGGTCATTGTTTGAACCAGGAACACCAAAAAAAGAATGCCATATCCACAAATCATGAGAGGCAACTGCTTCAAGCATGATTGTTGATACTCCTCGATCACCACGAGTATACTGGCCTTTCCAGGCGACCGGACAACTCTGCCAATGCCAATGCATACAATCAAGACTCCCTAACATTCCAAGAAATCCACGAGCTTCACTTACACGTAGTAACCGTTGGATGTCTTCTTGAGTGGGTCTTCTTAGATATTCTGAACCATAATTCATTCTGATGCCTTTCACAAATGTAGTCAAGCACTCAATGGTAGTGCTTTCAGCAATCCTTAAACCTTCATCCAATAGGTCTGCTGGGCTTCCATAGGCCAACATTCTCATAGCTGCTGTGCACTTAAGTAAAGGTGAAAAACCCTGCTTGCCAAAGGCATCTACACGTTGACGGAAATATGGAGACCACTCACCAAGGGTGTGCACAATACGCTCAAATAGAGGCCTCCTCATCCTAAACCTCCGCCTGAATTGAGCATCAGTGTATACTGGGTTGTCACAGAAGTAATCAGCTTCTAACCTCCTGTTTGCTTCTTCCCGATTCCGATCTATGTACCTTCGAGTCCCACTTCGGCGCTGACCGGTATTATTACCAACCAGCTGAGCAACCTCTTCTTCAATCTCAGCTTCAATCTCTTCTTCAATCTCAGCTTCAAGCGGATCATTTATGAACTCCCACAAGAGTGTGTCAAGGTCTGAGTTTTGGGTCTGGGAATTTGACTGGGTGGCCATTTTGTGTTCTGGCTTGTTGGTGCCAGGCTTGTTGGTGCCCCTATAAATAGAAGGATGCCTGTCCAATGGCTAGTTTTCCAACGGCTAGTTTTCCAACAGATACATTGCTTACAGTAAAAATGTTTCAGTAAAAAGAGAGAGACACTGCTTTAATTAAAAATCTTTGAAAGGGTACATTGCTGAATACAGAAATAATCCCTAGAACTACTACATTGCTGGTGCATAAATAATCTCTACAACTACTACAAAGCTAAAAGGAAGATACATTGATGGATACATAAATAGTCCCTAGAACTAATACTAGTATTTATTTTTCAGGAAACAACTCCTTTTCCAGGTAATTCAGCACATTCTCATGGCGTTCTCTACGTTTTTCATCAAAGCTTGAAGTATCCATAGCCATCAAGTCCAGGTACTTGCCCAACAGTTCAGTCTTTGTAGTATTTTCTTTAGCTCTTGCAGCCTGGGCCAATGCTTCTGCTTTCTTATTTGTTGCTTCATGATACATTCGCATTTTTTCCAAGCTAAGTTCATCCGCAGATTTCTTCTCCTTGCCTTTCAGTCTGTGTTTGGCCTTCTTCTGTCCATCTGGTCGAGTACGTTCACTTGGTTCTGGATCCTCACTTTCTTGGTTTGATGAAGATGTGTAAGCCCCTGATTCATTATGCTTCACTCTCTTGTTCGTATGCACATATTGGTTCTCTGGTCTATTTGCCCATTTTTTCTGGCCTCTCACATGTTTCCACCAGTACTCGAATGTGAATGGTTTATTTCCCTTTGATTCTTGCTTGTAAATTGCATGGGCTTTGTCCTTAATCTGATCATCAGATTCACCACTGTCATGTGCACTATTCATTCTAATCCAACACCCATTGAAGTGCACGACCAGTTTGTTTGTCTTGGTGTAGTGTGACTTGCACTGTGAAATTGACCTCCGTCGATCTGGTGTGACCAAACTATTGAATTCGAGTACTATTTTCTTCCAGAAGTCATTGAACTTTTGTCCATTGCCCTTGATTGGATCAACTGAATTATGCAGCCATGCACTAACTAATTTCAGATCCTCTTCCTCAGTCCAATTCATGCGCCCTCCTTTCTTTTCATCATCACTGTTATCACTCTAAACTTGATTGTTGATATCATCTTCATTGCTTTATGGTGCAGCAGAGATTGGCGAGGCTGGACTTGATCCTGCAACAGGGTGAGCAAAAACCATGGACTCAACTGGTGAGGAAGATTGAACAGCTTCACTTGCAGCTCCTCTTTCAAACATAGCACCGGGAGAAAAGTTGAAGTTGCCTTCATATGGGAGGCCGTATGGATGATATGCAGGCATGCTGTACGGATGGTAGTTTATTGGAAAATGATGCTGGAATTGTTGATTGAATTGAGGTCGAATGTTGGCTGGAAGTGAAGGTGCTGGGTAATTTAGGAATGGATGGCTGGCTCTATTGTGTTCCTCGGATGAGGAGTTTGGATTTCCTCCAAATGGATCATCCATGTTTTTTTTTGTTCTGTAGTGTAGGTCTCAGAATTTTATGGTCCATATGTGTATGCTTGTGTCCATATTTGTAGAAGAAATCGATGTGAGAACCATGCTGAAGGTAGGCAACGGCTAGTTCACATGCTTCTAACGGTTGTAAAAAGGCAACGGTCAACTGAGTAGTGCTCTGACACATGGAATTGTTTAATGCTTGTACCGGGTGCCCAAGTTTGCTACCGGTGCCATTCGGTGCTTAGCTAGCACTAGCACTCCAATATATAGCACCTCCAATATATAGCACCTCCTTTCCTCTTTCTCTCTCCTCAAAGCACCCTTTTAGACAATACGTTGGAGCTGCTCTAAGGAATATATAGGTTTTCAAAAAAAAAGTTATAAGAAATATATGAAAAAGAAATAAGAACATGGGGAGGAAACTTGACGAACTAATAATCCTGAGTTTGTTCGTCACTCGTCCGAAAATAAAAACAGGGAAAAATCTATCAGCCCAGTCTTTAGAGTACATCACCATCACCCAAGCTTTGACCTCATCAC
>CM041634.1:1039689-1085138 GCA_023333625.1 Bothriochloa decipiens | reverse complement strand
TCTCCACAACATCTCATAACAACCACATGGGCCACTATGAGCCAAACGGGCCGGGTGTGACATAGAAAACACACTCAGAGGAAGGTAGAACACTCCACTCACTAGTCCGGTGCATGCGAAACATAGGAAAGGTCCATAGCCGAGGATTCGACATATGTATCGATCGATCAACCATACACTATGCAGAGGTTTCACTAATCCACCAGATAACCATCATCGATGCACGCGCGCACCTAGGCAGATTCCGGGCGCCTACTGCCATAGGCGATGCCACTCTACCATCCAGCACTGGATCATTGGAACTGTGAAGAGAGCATGTATCTACTCCCGTAGAGGATGCCATGCCATGTACCCACTCCCGAAGGGGGTGCCATGATCGTCTCGGTAGGGTGTTAGCTCCATCCTATGCATATACCTTCCTATCACTTCTCGCCTAGCAGTAGTGGCATCGACCTATCTAGCGGTTTGGCCATCTCCCCCCATGGAGAGCGAGTGGAAAGCAAGAGATTCCTAGGTCCGGATACCAGTGCAACAGTTCCTAGATTTGACCAAACCGAGATATCTTCATCAGGGTTTATCTTTAACGTGCTACCACGGCACCTTCATCCCGGGCTCCACCTCTCAGAGGATCACACCCAAGGACCACCATCACATCTCAGTTAGCCCGCCACAGGCTCCTCTCATGGGAATATCCAGAACCATTCCCTGGCAAGACTTGCTCCAAAAGCTCGTCGTAGATCCCGGCTCGATCGACTCAACCCTCACCCTACTCCCTACCGTAAGCCTCACCCCAAACCCGGATACAACATCATCAGCTCACATGCCCATCTGAAACATCAACTCACACATCCAGCTTGGCACCCTCCAGGCCTTCCCCGGGTTCATCACGTCGCATCAAAATGTAAGCGAGTGAAGTATAGAAATATAAGTATAGCAGACAAGCAGGTGGCTATCATAACAGCGGGTAAGCAGGTGATAGTTTACAACAAGGTAGGGCTCATCAAATAAATACTCTATCATGCAGTCCTAGCACAGGCATAGCATTATAGCAACATGAATATAAAGCACTAGCCATACTATAGTTGTCATGCGTAATGGGATCTACGAGGTTGGATGGTGTGTGGCACCTTCACTGACGTAGCTGTCGGACTTCTCCTGGTAGTCACTGTCATCAAGCTTGTCCTCGCTCGAGCCTGTAACGAGATTTAACGGTCGCGGAAGCGACCCCTATAGATTAGCACAAAGAACGAATGCAAAATAGTAGATCCAAATACACTCAAACATAGCCTAGATAGATAGGGCTTGATTTATAGAAAATTTGGATATGTGGATCATAATTTTCTGAGCTCGTATGAATTAGTTATGAATTTTTAAAGATTTAACCATTTTCTGAAAAGAAAAAGGCTCGAGGGTTAGGGTCTCGAGGGGTTACGGTCTCAGGGGTTACGGTCTCGAGGGGTAGGTCTCGAGGGGGTACGGTCTTGGGGTTTACGGTCTCGAGGGTATGCTCTCGAGGGGTATGGTCTCGAGGGGTATGCTCTCGAGGGGTATGGTCGCGAGGGGTAAGGTCGCGAGGGTAAGGTCTTGAGGTTACGGTCTCGAGGGGTATGGTCTCGAGGGGTATGCTCTCGAGGGGTACGGTCTCGAGGACACTGTCTCGAGGGTTAGGTCTCGAGGGGGTTACGGTCTCGAGGGTACGGTCTCGAGGATACTGTCTCAAGGGGTGTGCTCAAAGACGAAAAACTGCTCTGCTTTCACAGCGGTGCTCAGCCGGTGATGGCGAGGTTAAACATCCGGCGAGGGGCTACTCCAGGACTTCGCTAACCCGTGCATCGTCCTCGGGTCGTCAAGGTGGACACGTAGGTGGTCATCAAGTCGGGGGCTTGGTTCCGGCGACGTGCATTACGGCGGACAGCGGCTCGAGGGTGACGGTGCTCAAGGTGTCAAACTTGAGGGTCGGTTTGTCGAAGGGTCAAACTCGAGGGTCGGTTTGTGGAAGGGTCAAACTGGAGGGTCGGTTTGTCGAAGGGTCAAACTCGAGGGTCGGTTCGAGCGCGTGATCTGTCTCGGACGAGGTCGGCTCGAACGCGGAGTTCCTCCTTGATGATCGGCAGCGGGGAAACCCTCGATTCCTGGTGCCACAAAGGATCTCTGGTGCCATTAACCCGCCCGTCGGTTTCGGGACTTCTCGACGGACACGTTGATGGGCTTCAGGGCGACAGCTTTACTTCTGGTGACGAGCTCTACGGCGGACGGCGGCTCGATGGCGACGGCGCTCGATGTACACTTCACACCGAGTCACTCCAGCTCCAATTGGTGGCGTAGATGGACGGTTGGAGTCACGCAACACCTACTCGAGGTGCCGGCGGTGACCAAAACACACGGCGGAGTCCGCGCGGGCAGCAACTCCCACGGTGGAGCTTCGACAGGTCCTCGGTGCACGGCAACGGCACTCCGAGAGGGTCCACGGTCTCCATCTTGCCCACTTGATGCAGCTCGTCACGGCGGAGCTTCCCGGCTTCTTCCTGCTCCTCGAGGGTGGTCGATGGTGGCAGGAAATGACGGTGAACGGTGGCGTTCTGGAGCGGCAACGTACTGACACGTCGACGATAAGGTGGTTCGGGTCGGTGCTCTGGCGAGGCAAACGCGGAGCTGGGGTGTGCACGGGGTCCGTCTCATCAAGGCGAGCATGGATCCGGAAACAACGGAGGTTGAGGCTCAACGGAAAGGCGGCTGGGTGATCTCGCCACGGCGGTGCTTGGGGCGCGGCGATGAACTGGGCGGCTTCTGTTCCGGCATCCTCCCGATGCCGTGGTCCAAGGAGGCTCGGCTGGTCTCGTGTGTGTGTGCGGGTGTGTCCAGTGAGGTCGGTAGCGACCTGGGCCTACGCGCTCACGGCGGAGCGCCATGGCCAACAGCACGGCGGAGGGTTCGAGAGAGCGGCGATGGCGGTGCTCACCAACGGGTCGAAGAGGATGGAGGTGCGGTACAAGTCCAAGCGGCTCCGGCTCGCGGTACTGCTCCTCCTTCCTACTCCCAACGCAGCAGCGGCGGCTCCGAGTCGACGGTCTTCCTCCCCAACTCCGGCGGCGTCTTCTTCTTCTTCTCCGACTCCTTTCTTCCCCCTTCCTTCAGCTCTTCTCCAATCGAGGCTGGCAAGGAGGAATTGAGCTCCACCAGAGCGGTGGCAGCGGCCTGGGAACCCTAGGGTGTCGGGGTGCTTGCTTTATAGGGCGGACGCGGTGGTAGGTAGCCGACGGACGGTCGATCACGGCTTCTGCTTGATCGAGCGGCCAAGGGATGTCCATGTTAGCAGCTGAGGCTCGATCTGGGTCCAGAGAACAGCGAGAGGGGGCTAGGTAGCGCTGGGTGTCGAAGTTCTGTACGGCGGCAGCGTTCCACTGCGGCGACCGCGCAGGTGCGCGCATGCGCGGAGAATCTTGCCTGCGGCCGTGGGAACTTTACGCGGGCTGGTCGGTCCAGGTGGCTTGCGGGCGCGCGTCGATGCGGGGCGACACTGGATCGAGTGGTCGAGGCAGGTTGCTTAGGAGCGACGCCGGGGAACAGTGCTGACGCAAGCACACGCGGCCGGTCGGGTGACCTCAGCGGGCGCGATGACACGTGGGTCCCACTTCGGGGCTCCATCGTCAGTGACTCATCGGCAACGGAGGCTCGGTGCGGCGTGCGGACGCGCGCGGCTCTTGCTGGGCCGTCGGCCTGGTTGGGCCGCGCAGCGCGGGGTCGAGCGGCGAGCACAGGCGAGCGCGCGTGCGGGCCGGCTGGCTACTCGGGCCGATCTCCTCCTTTTCTTTTCCTTTTCTTTTTCTTTTTCATTTTTAAATATATTTTTATATATACTTATATATATATGGTGTGCTAAATTTGTGCAACAAAATATTGAGCATACATGGCCCAAATATTGCTAGGGTATTATTCCCTTAATATTTATTTGTCAAAATAAATATTATGTTGTCATTTTTAATAACCAACACATAAACCAAATAAGAATCCAAATCACTCTTTTTAATGCAACATGATGATTAAATTATTGAAACATTAAAATGTAATATGTGAACATAGAGCATGGTTATGAGATGTTAATTAATTTGTAACATATGAATGCCATGCATGACATGCTAGGGTTGATGCATATGTAAGGGGTAGATGATGACATGTCGCACCACATCACTCAGGGTTTTGTCAAAAAAATTTTGTAGTTCGAATTTTCGGGTTGTTACAGCAACAACTTATTTTTTCCTTCTCATCCACTAAAAATGGAAACCATCAATTAGGATTAGAACCATAGTAAAGAAAGAGCAAATAACCAAACAAAACAATGAACACACTTCTGTACTTGTTCCGCAACCAATCTTGTGAGCGTAGCATCGCTGTCCTTTGGATCCATCAGCTTCAGTAGGTCGTCAACATCTTCGACACTGATGTCCTTTTAAAATAGAGCGACCACAATTGCTGTGATTATTGATGCAAATTGCATGCTGCAAACTGTAATAGGAAAGGTTAAGCGAAAGAAAATTGTCAATATGCGCTTGCGTGACCCTTGGAATAGTGACAGGCTCTGGCAGTGAGAAATGGGTGGGTAGTAGGGGGAGTAGGGAGGAGGGAGGAGGGAGGAGGGAGGAGGAAGAAAGTGCAGTTACGGCTTAGGGGCAGGATGATGTGGGTGGAAGTAGTTGCAGCCGCGACCACGGCTTACCCTGCCGCTGCGGATAGCAGCATATGGTGCGTCAACGTGGGGAGTGGCTGGCATGCGGCTGCTAGAAGCAGGAGGGGATCGAGGGATGGGGTAGAAAATGGATGGATGGATGGATGGAGGGGTTGGCTTAAATGCCTAGGGTTTGCGACACCTCCCTCATCCTCTAGCTTTGTTGCTACTGCTCAGCCTCTACATCTTCCATTGCCAACAAAAACAGTGCCTCTATAATGACCATCACACATGGTGCATTCTCGATGACAACGCCCCTCACCACAAAGCGCATGCAGAATCTTGTGGTGAGTACCACACACACACGAGATGGAGGTTGAAGAAGAGGTTAATAGAGCACACACAGAGGAGATGAGCTACTAAACTTGCACAAGGCGGCAGTAAGGGGCAGAAGAGATCTCACCGCTCAACTCCGGCTCCTAGACCTCGACGACTATTGCTCGAACACTGGTTCACAGGACATTGTGCACAACAAAACCTTCCTTCTCATCCTCTGGCTACTATTGTTGTTGCTC
Organism: Bothriochloa decipiens; assembly: GCA_023333625.1. Lineage (NCBI taxonomy): Eukaryota > Viridiplantae > Streptophyta > Magnoliopsida > Poales > Poaceae > Bothriochloa > Bothriochloa decipiens. Next base: position 1,079,900 of record CM041634.1, on the reverse strand, counting down.
CACCTATGCCTCTGCCATCGTCACCAAAAATGACGCCTCTATGCCGACCATACGACGTGGCGTGTCCTCGATGATGAAGTGCCTCGCTGCAAAGCGCATGTAGAACCTAGTGGCGAGCGTCATACACACACAAGAGTTCGATATTGAAGAAGAGGGGAATTAACACAAGCAGATGAACTACTAAACTTGCACAAGGTGGCAAAAAAGGGCGAAAGAGATCTCACCGCTGAACTCTGGCTCCTAGATCTCGATGCTAGCTGCTCAAATGCTGGTTCACGGGACTCTGTAGCCTGTGACACCTTCCACTCAATATCCAGCTTTTGTATGTCGACCATCCCACATAGCGCTTTCTCAATGATGACACGCCTTGCTGCAAAGCACATGCATAACTTGGTGGTGAGCGCCACACACACACAAACAAGTTGGAGGTTGAACGATAGGGGAATAGAGCACATAACTGAACTCGCACAAGGAGGTAGCAAGGGGTGAAAGAGATCTCACCACTGAACTCTAGGCTCCCAGACCTCGACGCCAGTTGTTCAGACGCCACCTTGACCATCGACACCTCACTCTCATCCTCTGGCTGTTGTTGCTGTAGCTCCACCTCTGCCTCCGCTACCGATGCCAAAAACGGTGCCTCTATGTTGACTGTCTCACGTGGTGCGTGCATGATGATGACACACCTCACCGCAAAGCACATGCAGAACTTGGTGGCAAGCGCCATACACACATATGAATTGGAGGTTGAAGAAGAGAGGGGAATAAAGCACACACACAAGCAGATGGGCTACTGAAATGGCACAAGGCGGTAGCAAGGAGCGAAAAATATCTCACCGCACAACTTTGGCTCCCAATCTTCGATGCCAGCTACTTGGACGCCTGTTCACAGGACACTGCGGCCAGTCACAGTTCCCTCTCATCCTCTGGCTACTATTGCGGCTTCTCTGCCTCTATATCGACCATCCCAAGCGGTGTGTCCTGGATGACAACGCGCCTCGTCATAAGGCGCATGCAGAACCTGGTGGCAAGTGCCACACACACACGAGTTGGAGGTTCAAGAAGAAGAGAATAGAGCACACACAAGCAGATGAGCTAGGGTGGCAACAAGGGGCGAAAGAGATCTCACCGCTGAACTCTAGCACCCAGACCTCGACGCTAACTACTTGGACGCTGGTTCATGGGACACCGCGACTACTGGCACCTCCCTCATCCTTTGTCTACTGATGCTACTGCTCTGCCTCTGCCTTCGCCAACGCCAATGGAGACGGTGCCTCTATAACAACCATCGCACATGGTGCATTCTCGATGATGACGCGCCTCGCCGCAAGGTGGATGCAGAATTTGGTGGTGAGAGTCACACACACACACACGAGATGGAGGTTGAAGAAGAGGGTAACAAAGCACACACAAGTAGATGAGCTACTACTCTCGCAAAAGGCGGTGACCAAGGGGCAAAAGAGATCTCTCCACTCAACTCTGGCTCCTATACCTCGATACCAGCTGCTCGAATGCCGGTTCATAGGAAACCGCAGACAATGAAACCTTCCTCTCATTCTCCGACTACTTTTGTTGTTGCTCCACCTCTGCCTCCGCCACTGTCACCAAAAACGGTGCCTCTATGTTGACGACACCCACGTCCTCGATGATGACGCGCCTCGCTGCAAAGCACATGTAGAACCTAGTGGCGAGCACACACACATGTTGAAGAAGAGGGGAATAGAGCAAACACAAGTAGTGAGCTACTGAACTCGCACAAGGAGGCAAAAAGGGGCGAAAGAGGTCTCACTGCTTAACTCCGGCCAAAGTTCAACAAGGCGCTAGGTGGTTTCTAGGTGCTGACCCATAGCCTAGAGCCTAGGCAATTCATGGTGTTTTCTACGCATTTCATAAATACACATGTATACACATGTTACCTAAAAAGGAAATAGAAGACTATAGGTCTAGGATAGAAAGGCCCATCAAAAGCAGCCTAGCCCATCAAAAGCAGTCCACCACACCTTATACAATCCAACTTATCTATCCGTTGTCTACCCTCCACCCACTCCTAGCCGCACCCGCACACGCTAGATCCACCACCTGCGGACCTGTGCTTCGCCCTAGCGCTTAGCACTCCGCTTCCAGCCGTGAACCGCCCACACCAGATACACCACCGTCGGCCTCCTCCCTGCCGCCTCCACCACTGCTCGTCTCTAACTAGCCACGCCTGCCACCTCCACCGCCTCCTCCTCCTCCACCGACGCCCAGTGTCATGCCCATCCGAAGCTCCTCCTCCCCCACCAGCAACCTCCGTCAGACGCTCCTCCACCCCATCGGTGAAACCGATGATCTACCGCCGCCTAGAGGTCTGCCTACCCCCATAGGCTAGGCGAGAACCCTCCGACTAGCGACTAGTCACGCCTAGGATCGCCTAAGGCGTCACCTTTTTGAACTTTGACTCAGGATCCTAGACCTCAACGCCAGCTGCTCAGATGCTAGTTCACAAGACACCGCTTCCAACGACACCTCCCTCTCATCATCCGGGGTGTTGTTGTTGCTGCTCTGCCTCTACCTCCGCCACCACCACCGGAAACAGCACCTCTATGTTGACCATCCCATGTGTTGCGTCTGCGACGATGACGGTGCCTCGCCGCAAAGCGCATACAGAACATGGTAGCGAACACCACACACACACGAGTTGGAGGTTGGAGAGGGAATATAGCACACACAAGAAAATGAGCTACTGAACTCACACAAGGAGGCAGCAAGGTGCGAAAGAGGTCTCACCCGCTGAACTCTGTCCCCCATACCGTGGCTAGTGACACCTTCCTCTCATCCTTCGGCTACTGTTGCTACTGCTCCGCCTTCGCCACTGCCACCAAAATTTGTGCTATGTCGACCATGCCACGTGGCACATCCTCGACGACATCACAGCTCACTGCGAAGCACATGCAGAACCTGGTGGCGAGCGCCACACACACACACGACTTGGAGGTTGAAGAAGGCAGGAATAGAGCACACAAGCAGATGAACTACTGAGCTTGCACCAAGGCGGCAACAGCTCACTGCCATCTGAACTAGTTATTTGTGTTTATACCACTGGAACTTATGTGTAGGGCTGTAAACAGCTTAGCACACAAATTCGCAGTGTCATACACACAAATAGCTAGTTTGGGATAGCAAGTGAACAAAGCAGCGAATCCCAAATGACACACACTTTATAGTCTTTAGTATGATATATTATTTTACATTGGTGCAAGCAATGGAATAAACACACTGCTTTTTTCTTGTTTCTCTGGATAACCGGATATTATGAAATATTCACTTTTATTCATCGTCACAGATTTCTCTTGGTAAACATAAGATCCAGAATGGGTCTGGCCTCTGTAAGCAGAATATACCCAAGAATAAGAAGGGAAAGCCAAAGTTGCATGAGAAACATAATGTGATAGATGGCATCCCCATGGACATTGTTGAACTTCTTGCCAAAAATCAGCATGGGACGGTTGATGATTGGCACCAATTATGTGGAAAACAGTCATAATCAACCCAAGATAGCTACAATTTGATTATGTGGAGATTGCTGTCAAGGACAGTCCCATTGATACATCAACAAAGGTTGACACTAATTTCCAGAAATCTTTGGCATCAGAAAGTAAGCAGAAGTCCTTACAGGATCATACATCATCTATAGCACAGAGGTGCCCAGTGTGAATCCGTAGGATTTACATACATAGAAGTTATCACAGCGTCATGCAACATCCAACACCAAGGTTCTCAATGGTCACCTTCCAGAATTACAAATGTAGAATTCATTTCAGGTACATGCATTAGCCATCACAAGGTCTTCCATTTTGTACCCTCCAATGCTATGTATCCCTGACATTTTAGATCGTGTCTAGGAACAACAATATTTTCGAAGGGACGAAGAAGTAACCATTGCATGTATCTCACCAAAATTTGCACATCATCAGCATATTGCTGAAGTGTCCAATGGGAGCTGGAGCAATGAGGGGGAAAATAAGGTAATGTGGGATTCTTTCAAGACAACTTCAAGGAATTCACCAGCATCAACATATAGTTTTCAATTCACAAACCGACTTCAAGAAGTTGATCTAGCGCCAGTTCATGTGTATGAAGCTTCTAGTAACTATGCAGCTCACCCACTAATAATTGCGGCCGTAGACCACTGCACGAAGGAATCAGTTAGCCAGGTTCATCCGAGAAGTGTTCCAAGCACAATATTACCTATGGAGGCTACTAGAAATGTTGCAAGCACATCGACAATTATGGAGGCTGGCAGAAGAGTTGCAATCACATCGTTAACTATGGAGGCTGGTACTGGTAGGCTATATGGTCGAAGGATCGCTGGACAGTCTGGAATATACCCAAACAAATCTATGGCTGCAACACATCTTTTGAGGCTGGTGGATCCATCAACAGCGTGAGGCTTCACAAAACTATCAAAGAGCTAACATGAGCTAGATGGAACTTCAAACACAAACTATCGGTTCACAGTGTGCGCAACATGATCAGTACAATTTGTCACCCAATACTTGGCTCGGCGTTGGTGTGCTTGGTTCGTTGCTGCAGCAGGACATTGCAAACTGGTCTGAGAACTGTGGGACACGGTCTGGATACAACATAGGTGTGTCTAAAGGGTCAACATCGCTTCTTGTTGTTGATATGGACAGAAGAGAAAACTATGAGACCTTGAACTCAGGAATGTTCTCAACAGGATGGAATCCCTGCTTATGGGTTTTGTGAGCTCCATTCCCAACCCAAAACATCAATTGCCAAATTATAGTACCAGTCAACCTTGGTCCAGTGACAAAGGGAAAACGTTGCATCCATGGGATAAGCTTGTTAAGAAGGATATCTGCGTTACTAACAGAAATCCAACTGTTTTTAAGAACAAGTATATGAGAAAACTTTGAGGTAGAGAGGAATGTTGTAGTTGGAAAACAGTTATATTGATAAGTTTCACTTTGTCAAGTGATTATCATTTGTAGAGGATAGAGGAAGAGCTTTGCTGAATCTTGTGCAAGGTAAAATATCTTGCCTCTCTTCTTTTCCCCGTTTAACTGAACCTTGATGAAACATGGGGATTTTCTTACTTTATAGTATCCTGGGGCATGCAGGTTGTGTGTAAGACACTGATGGACGTACTGTTTCCTGGATGGAGGAGCAACAGGTGCCGTACCCAGGTGCAGCCGCCAGTATATCAAGAACTGATGCCGGGAGGCCATGGAAAACCCCAGAAAGTTTATTTTGTTATGTAGAAGCTTCAGGCTGCCCTGACGAAGCCTTGACAGAATGGCTGAATGAGTTATGGTTCTCCGAAGAGGCACGTCTTGATAGTAAGCTGTTCTCGGACAGTGGATCCTGCAGCTATGCCATTGTTGAGTAGACAAATCTGACCGAATGATTAAATGGAGCAGCAGCTTGTGATTCATGGCTGGTGAGTGGCACAGAGAGGATCTGTGCCAGCAATGGAAAGGGAACCCAATGGCAGGGCAACAGAACCTTTGGCAGAACCATCTTTGAACCCAATCCCTGAACCATCTTCTCCATTTATCTCTTTTAGGAAGCATTCCGCGTTACCTTTGACAGCTCATAACAGTTATTATTGACTGTCCATCAACCCGTGCTCTCGCACAGGTTAGAACTTGAGAAGTAAATATTTATATTAATATTTATTTTTAGGTATCATGATGACATAGGTAGTTAAATATGTCAGTGGTATTAGCAATGCGGAAAATATTTTTTGAAAGAAAAGTCCAGATAGTTAATAAAATATGAAAATATCATTTTAAAAATTTAACCCTACACCATGTCCCTTAAGATTAGCGATGGAGAGGTTAGTGATGGAGTTTGGTATGAGATTACGATGAGGAAGACAAACACCTTTGTTTAAATCATAAGTTGTTTTGATTTTTTTGGTTCATATATTTTGCTATGTATTTAGATAATATTATTATATTGAGATGCATAACAAAATAGATATAACAAAAAAATTAATATGAATTATATATAATTCATGGAGGGAGTAATAATATTCTCACTTCTGAAGATGTTTTTTACCAACAAAATTTCATGTAGTAGTGGTTATATTATCAATATAGATATGTCAATCATTTTAATTAAAATTTAAAAACATATATCTTAAGTATGTATGTGAGAGAGATTTGCATGTTAGCACAATATGTATGTTTACTTAAAATAATTTATTGTATTATTTTTATAAAATTAGCAATAGAGAAACATGTTGTGCTTTTAATATTTTCTATAAGTTAATAAAATAATTATAAGATGTAGATAATTAGTAGAATGTATTAAATTAGTAGTAAATCCATATAGGTGGCCTTACTCATAACATCATGCAATTTTAGTCCCTTATTTTTTTTATCATTGTTAGCATGTACACCGGAAATAATCTAACGACATTATATCATAGTAAACAATAAAAATCATACTGAGACTTATTTGTTCGCCACTACCATGCTAGATTGCATCCCATGCTCTAAAATCCATTAGATAATTTATTTTTTTATAGTTCTTTCATTGGCTTAATCAATCTCACTTAAAGTTTGCTGATCATCGCAACAGTAAACTGAAATATTATAATGACAATGACATTAATTTACCTTTTTTATATAAAATTACTACACAAAAATTAAATGATAAACACCACGATCATGGTAGACCACAGAAATAGATTTCTATTTGTGTGTTGTTGATGAAAATTGAAGCTCTTAGTTTTTGATATATATTTCCTTTGAGATTTTATTAATAAATACAATAATTGACTAAACGTGGTAGATATGACAATCTGATATATACTTTGTATTAACCAACTATGAAAGAATATTTATAATGTTATCCAACTTTTTTTAATTTTTAATTTTTAAAAATATTTTGTATAATAGTATAGATGGGTAATTTTTACAAAATAAAATAAATCCAATGGTTATTTTAAGAGTTTCTATTTAATGCCAATATGTTTACGATTAATATGAGATTATCTAGTTTATTTTTATAACACACTTCTAGTGTATTGATATATTAACCAAGTGACATGATTAGTTGGTCAATCTAATATTTTACATTAACTTATCTATGAATAATTATATATAAGGCGGATTTTTTCTCCTATCTGTATGACCAAGTGCAGCAAAAATAGGTTTACTAATTTAGTTATAAACATGGTAGCTATAAATAGTTATATTAATATTAAGATATATTAACTAAATCAACATGATAGATAGGCTAATCTAATATTTTATATTAACCAACTATAAGACAACGTCATATTTTTTTGTTTTAAAAAATATTTTTTTATTTAGTATAATAGCAAACATAGATAATTTATGTGCAAAATAGTTATAAATATGATGGCTACAAACATTTGTATTAATATTAAAATATATTAACTAAGTCAACGTGATAGATAGACCAATCTAATATTTTATATTCACCCGACATAGATACTCCCTCCGTCTCAAATTGTAAGTCATCCCAAGAATCTTGAAGAGTCAAAGTAATCTAAGTTTGACCAAATTTATATGATAATATAATAATAATTAGAATATCAACTAAGTATTAATGGATTCTTCATTAATTATGTTTTCGTACTGTACCTGTTTTGATGTTATAAATATTTGAAATGTTCTCTATAATTTTGGTCAATTGTGAGAAACTTTGATTCTCCAAGAATGACTTAAAATTTGAGACGAAGGGAGTAATTTATATACAAAATAGTTATAAACATGATGGCTATAAAATATTTGTATTAATATTAAAATATATTTACTAAGCCAACGTGATAGATAGACCAATCTAATATTTTATGTTCACCAACTACTCTGTATGAGGCAACGTCATAATTTTTCTTTTTTTTAAAAAGTACACTTTATTTAGTATAATGACACGTGTGGGTAATTTATATGCAAATTTAGGGGGTTACTTTATGTATTTTTCATAATGGCAAAGATGGGTAATTTACCAACTATGAGGCAACGTCATGATTTTTCTTTTTTTTTAGAAAATAGGCTTTATTTAGTATAATGGCACGTGTGGGTAATTTATATACAAATTTAGAGGGTTACTTTATGTATTTTTTATAATGGTAAAGGTGGGTAATTTCTTTAAAATTACAATAGATCCAATGGCTATTATCGAATATGATAATTAGAGTCTATGAAATTAAATGCCAGATGTTTCTGATTATTGTGAGATTTTCTTGGATTTATCTTTTTTCTTAGCGCATCTGGTGAGAGTTAACGTGGTGGCTTCGTTGAAGCCTCTAATTAGTAATAGTAAGATTATTGAATATGATGGTTAGAGTCTAGAAAATTAAATGCCAGATATTTCTGATTATTATGAGATTTTTTTAGATTTATCTTTTTTCTTGGCGTATCTGGGGAGAGTTAATGTGGTGGCTCCGTTAAAACCTCTAATTAATAATAGTAAGATTTGGATGATGGTTCAACTTGGATGGCTACATAACAAATTCTCTTCTACGTGCAGCAAAGTCCTGGGGCAGCTATTGCTCGACCAATTCAAGCACATGTACAGAAACAAACAAGCAGGTAATAGAGCCTATGCATCTTTTGATACGAGTAGATGCGGTTGATGATAAGTGAGATAAACAAATTCTCTTATTCAGAATTATCTTTTTTTTGCAAACAAGGGCGATACCCCATTTCCATTGCGAAAAGCCACGGAAATACATCAGAGTTTAGAGTTGATCAGGTAGCAAAAGGGGAAAGAGAGGGAGCGACCAAACAGTTAAAGGCAGGCAAGTGCCTCCGCAACAAAATGGCAAACGATCTAGACAGGTACTTCCATGCTAGACGTAACACATGAGCTTTTCTTCTCTCTTCGATTCTTCTTCTTTAACCTTCAGGCATCCTGATTCTTGTGGCCTTCATCGTCATCATCAGTGGCATCCTCCAGCATCCTTGCTCTGGCAGCATTCCTCATATTCAGAATTATCTGCATTTTATTTATTGTTTCTGTATTCCATAGGATTGAGAATCGATTGACGAGATGAACCATGGTTTGTTATTTTGGTTATGTGTTTGGGTTGGTTATGTTATGTACTCTATTATTACGGTTCACCATTTCAGGCACAAGACATGGTGGCTGGAAAATCGCAGTTGACAACATCTGTGGCTCTTGCCAGCTCCCAGTGGAACAGCTAGTCATTCAAAACCTAAACGACAATTTGATGCCGTTCACCAGAATCAGGGTATCGTATACATAACTAGTTCATCTAACAGCTGGCTTCCTACATTCCAGCATAGTGCCCCAGCAAAGTGACAGGTAAAGATTAATCTGATGAGAGTATTTGGCTCCTGTTCTCATTTCAAGCATCCTTAATGAATTCATATTCCTATATAGATCATATCTGGTGGGGCAGAGAGGAGCCCCTGTTCCTTTGAGTTGGTTCAGAGTCATGCCTTGCAGTCTGTAGTCATGTACGTTAGTGAGGTGGCTCCTGAACCGCTATGATGTATTTGATGACGTTGTTAGCTGCTAATATGGGAGGTTTGCTCGCTGTTGTGATTACTGATGAATGCTTGGGCAGTTTGTTGGACTGGTGCTTAAAACACTTCTTTGTTGTACCTCTGGATGCCTTGTAAATTGCTTGCATGTTCATATATGTATGGTTTGAGCATATTGCAAACAGCAGAGTTGTGGTGTCTCTGCAGTTGCTGGCAAAAGCAGAGCCTGAAGTCATTTGTAGACTGATTGACTTTGAATCGTGAGAAGCCTAGCCGCCCACGCGATGGCAAGCCAGCCTAGGCCCTTTAAAAAGGAAGGAACAACATCCCTGGCCGCCCGGTCAAACAATTCAGGCAGGTAGCAGCAGCATCATCCGCTTAGAGGTCAGAGCCCAAGCCCACCGCGACACGGCATGGGCGAGGGCCCGGCGGCAGAGCCCCCGGCGTGGATGGCCGCCGCCGCGCGCAGGTGGCTGGAGAACGCCGGAGCCGCGGCGGAGGACGCCCCGGGCCGGGCCTTCAACGCGCTGCCGCTCTCCGGCGTGCGCGTGTCCCTCGCCGAGCGCGGCCGCGCGCTCTGCTCGCTCAGCGTGCCTCCCCACCTCACAGTGCGTGCCCCTCCCAGCTCCCAATATCCCTTCTTCCTTGTAGTCCAGGCCCAGCCCAGCTCTCGCGTGACAGCTTCTTGGCTTGGCTTGGCTCTGAGCCTCTAATCACTGGTCAGGACGCGGAGGGGAACTGGCACACGGGCGCCATCGCGGCGGCGGCGGACGACGTGTGCGCCGCGGCCATCATGTCCGTCGAGGGCATCATCAAGGTCTCCGTCCACTACGACATCTCCTACTTCACACCGGCCAAGCTCCATGTGCGTACCTCCTACCTACTACTGTCTTGTCTTCTCACCAGTTTCTTTCAGTCTGGCTATCAGGCGTGTCGTCGTCTTCAAGCAGGCAAGTCACTGCCTAGCAATAAGTAGAGTACATCTTGGATGCTAGTCCAGCCTATGCTGTAATGTGATTGCAGCAAGCTCCATCGATAAGCCACTCCCATTTCGTACTAGTTTCATGCATTCTATTTTAGCAATCATATTGGTTTTGATTTCTCAAATCTCAAGTATGATCTAGGTAACTGTGATTGACTAGAAAATTGCTGTCAGATACTTATAAAACCAGAGCAGATTATTGGGGGTTTATGCAGACCCATTTTTTTAAAAAAAATCTGCTCAAATGTTCTGAGAGAAGATTAAACTTGTTGTCATTGTTAATTGGGACATCTTTCTTTTTCATGACGCGCCTTTCACAGAAACTCGATCAATATGTATGTGGACTACATTACCCATATTACATTGTCCAATTTGGTGAACCTGGTCTTTCAAGTAAAGCTGCTTTAATTTCTTGGGCACCCAACACCTGGTTAGCATTAGTTGCACATTTTTTGTCGTGCTAATAAGATGGGTAGAGAACCAGAATATGCTTCATTCTTTGGGCACCATCTCTTGTCTTCAGCATTTGTTCTTTGAACTGTTGGGCAGGAGGTCTGTCCTGACTGTTCTTCACTAATATTCCGTTGTATTTAATTATAACCATTCTGTGGATGCAACTTTTGAATCAAGAAAGCAAACCTGTAAGGTAGCAGGAATAGGATTGGCCATTCTATTCTATCACGTGTAGACATGCTTCTTTCTGAAGTTTGTTTCCCAGAAGCAACCCTGTCACTACAACCTAGGATTAGGATAACAGGGCAGTGGTTAGGTTTCCCTCCATGGAAATTTCGAAACAACCGAGGTTTGTTAAGGAATCCAAAGCATTTCAGAAATTCACTGTCGTTTTCTGTTACATGACTCAGCAAAGCAGTTGCCTGTACCTTTACAAATTACGATTCGTGACAGATTTGAGTGCTAAGTACCGTTTTTTTCTGATGAACGTGTGGCAGTGTTCAGTTCAGACTCTCTGTACATTCAGAAACAGCACTGAACAGATATGTTGTGTGTCCAGGAGGAAGTGGAGATGGATGGGCGGGTGGTGGAGCAGAAAGGACGGATGACGGCGGTGACTGTGGAGATCCGGAAGGAGTCCGGCGAGCTTGTTGCCATCGGGAGGCAGTGGATGACGGCCTCCAGGCCCAAAGGCTTTCAGAGCAAGATCTGAAGCTTCCTTTAAATTAATCAGTTCTTGAAAATTAATCAGCAACATCTGAAACTTCGTTGAAAATTCAGTTCCAGATGTTACTGGTGTTGATGCCCCCTTTAAGTTAATCATGCGTTGGCAAGCAAGCAAGATGAAAATTTTCATCTCTGTCCTAAATTAATCCCAGCTCTGCTCTGCGTCGCTTTCAGTTGCATTGCTAGCAGCGTTTTTAATGGATTTTGTCTTTATATATCTGATCTGAAAACGACACGTGCATTGTTTTTGTTTTTGTTTTTTTTTTTCTAACGAGAAAGAGAAATCCATGGCCATTCCAAAGCAACTTCACCTAATCTTCAGATGGCCATTAGAAAACGCGGCGATACGGAAGAAGCTCGTACTCGTACTAGCAAGCAAGCCATCCCAGCATCCAAACGCACGGCCTGCCGCAGCCGGCGGCGTGGACATGGGCGACGGCAAGACGCGGGCGCTCCGGCAGGTGGCCGTGGCGAGGAAGTGGCTGGAGGACCCGCGCGTGGGGTACGACGGCGGCATCGGCGCCCGCGCGGCCGGCGGCAGCCAGGAGCTCAGCTGCGTGGCGCTGGCCGGCGCGCGCGTCACCGTCGCCGAGCCCGGCCGCGTCGTCTGCTCGCTCCGCGTGCGTGCCCCCGTCGCCGTGCGTGCCGGCCGTCGCCGCCCCTCCCCCCAACTCCTGAATTCCAGCACCGTTGACTTTGTCCCGGAGGACGAGGACCTGAGCCTGCTGCTGCCTTGCCCGTGGGTGCAGGACGCGGAGGGGACGTGGCACGCCGGGGCGATCGCGGCGGCGGTGGACTGCGTGACCTCGGCGGTGGTGTACGCGGCGGTGGGCGCGCCCACGTCCACCGTCGACTACAGCATGTCCTACTTCTCGCCGGCCGATTGTGACGTACGTCCAGAGTCACCTTCCATTTTTCTGTCTGTCTGTGTACCCGCAACTCTGGTCTCCTCTGGAGCTGGAACGCTCACCGCTGGCTCCGGCCGGCCTCCATCGCAGACGGAGGTGGAGATGGAGGGGCGAGTGGTGAGCCGGAAGGGGAAGCTGATGGCTGTGACGGTGGAGGTGCGCAAGAAGGACTCCGGCGAACTGATTGCCGTAGGGAGGCAGTGGGTGACCCCTGCCTGGCCAACCAAGGCCAACAAAACCAGCAAGCTCTGAAGAAGATGAAATGTTTGTGTAATAATTCGCTGACACACGTATCTTGGAAAATCGATCTTTTAGAAGAAGGAAGAAATTGTCTTGGAAGCTATTCTGGTCTGATGAATGAGCTCGGTCGTTGGCGCCGGGATCACAGTGTGTCCGCTGGATGCGTGCGTGTTCACGCGGGAAACGAGTGGTGCCGCGGCATTGTCTGGACTCTGGATTGGGGAACGGGGATGGCACGGCGCAGCTTGCGGACGAACGTGACGCGCGGCGCGGCGTTGGCCATTGGCCACCGCTTGCTGTTTGCCTATTTATGTTGCAGAAACATAGGGGCATGGAAATGAGGTAGGATGGCCGCGCCTAAAAAAAACTCTCTCCTCGTATACTTTGCATTGCCGTGCGTGTGCTGGTGATTGCGCTCGGCTTCGGCGAGCACCGTACCGCAGCTCCGGCGGTGGCCCAACTGGTTTGGTACACGGAGGAAAGACTTGAGAGAACAAGGTGGAGGCAGACCACACACGATGGATCCTTGGCATGGCGCCACCGCTCACATGTCCCCCGCATGTTCGCAGGTGCCGAACATGTGGCTGTCATATGATCGGTCGCGCCGGTGTCAAACATCTATTAATCCATCGTGCGTAGTTGTCTTCCTTCTTATCTCTAAGGTAACACATAAGGTAAGACAATCTCTTAACTTATACAATGCTATAATGCCATGCAATCTAATACTTTGTTTCCACTCTTACCTTTAACATCTTTATCGTTTTGGTAGACAAGTATATTGGTATTGTCATACAATTCATATAGTGTGTGCCCTATAATCTTTAGAAATTTGCAAGAGCTTGGTCATTTGGGGGTCAAAGCCTATCCATAACCTATCATTAGGAACGAATGGTATCCGAGACTATGAGTCATGCGGCATGATAAAAAAAATCAAGACCTAGGAGTTGAAGGATGGCAACACCAATTTAATTTGGATATATGCACTAACCCGAAGACCTCGAATATCTTGGAGGCAAGACCGTAAGGTGGAGCTTGTTTTTCCTTCTCAACAACTAAAAAAAAGGGAAACCAACAATTGGTTGAAGTACAAAACAAAACAGTGGATATATTTCTGTACTTGTTCCGCAACCAATCCTGCAAGCGCGACATCAAATCCAGCGACTTCAGTAAGTGGTCAACATCTTTGACTCTGATGTCCCTTTGAAGTGGCACGGTCACAGTTGCTTAGTGATGTGAATCGGATGCTGCAAACTATAACAGGAAATGTTAAAGAGCAAGAAAATAGACACCGTCCATCGACATTGGAATAAATACCTATGAGGTCTCGAGTCGTGGCCCCTGTGCCCGCAATCTTTAGTTCTAGTCCCGTGGCATGATCAGAAACTCAAGACCTAAGAGTTGGAGGATGGCGCGATTCATGGAGGACTGTGCGTGACCGCGTGTGTTATGGTGGAGGAAAAAAAATAAGTGAAGACCATCCTCACGAGGGAATCATGAATGTCTACCGCGTGCGATTTTATGACACATATTTATGGGAAAGCTTGTAATATATAAAAATTACCTTTTTATTTCTCATGGAGGATGCCGCTGAAGGTCTCCTCCTCGCCGGATCCGCATCATGGTGGAGCCATGGAGGGAGGAGGAAGCCAGGGTGCGGCGCCAAAGGTCTCTTTCCTGCCGGATACGCCACCGGATACGCCGCCGGAAGGCTCCTCCCCGCTGGATCTGTGTCGTGGTAGATCCATGGGGGAAGGGAGGAGACCGGGGAGCGGCAAGATCTATCACGGAGGGTTTCCTCCCTGCCGGATCTGCGACGTGGTGAAGCCATGGAGGAAGGGGAGGAAGCTATGGTGGGCCGTTGTGGAGCCATGGAGGGAGGGAAGGAGGCTAGGGCGGGCCGTGGTGGAACCATGGAGGGAGAGGAGGAGGCCGACACTCTACTAGAGAGGGAGAGGGAGACCGAGGGAGGCTCGATCTAGCGCCGTTGGGAGAGGTGGGACTATGGGATAGGGCAGCTGAGAGAGGTAACCTAACTCATGTTTGTATATAGGAGCCCATTGCCTGGGATCGGATCCCTGTCTATTGGGCCACTATTTACCAGACAGGCCTTATAATGTGGCTGTCTCAGTTAATGGAGCTGATGCCCACTTCGATTAATGATTTACTAAGGTGGTTGCTGGGCTGGCTGCCCTGCCACGAATAACCAAGGCGGGCAACCGGCCCAACCGCCTCGAAGGCCAATTTAGGAATGCATCGCAAAAGATACGTAGTAAACTATTGAATTTACAGCAGGTTTCCACGGCTCCTCCTAAGGACATTTCCCACCGAGTAGCTCCCCTTTCCCCCACCCCTGTTCACTCTTGCTTTTGGGGCTGACTATTTTGCGAACGTTCATGGGAACGGTAACCAACGAACATTTTCCGACGTAGCCTCACTTTTTCTTTTAGGAAACTTCTCAATCCCACTAGTTACTATAAATAGACGAGTTGCATGCACGAGTACGGTTCACAGAGACTAAATCACGCGTGTGTCAGGAATCAACAATAAATTTTTTTTTTGGCCAAAAAAATCCCACAACTTTCCTCCTTTTTTGGCAAAAAAATCCCGCAATTTTTCTTTTTGGAAAGTTTTCTATTTATAGCAAAGGAAAAGTAAAAGTTGCAAATTCAGGCACATAACTTTTGTTCTCCAACTTATACGTCTAACTTAGAACTCATGACTTACGTGAATCAAACACGTTATAAATTTAGTAATCTAACTTAAAACGCATGACTTATGTGACCTAACTTAGAAATCTAATTTGAAACACATGACTTACATGATCTAACACGTTGCAAAACTAGAAATCTAACTTAAAACGCGTGACTTATGTGGTCTAATTTAGAAATATTTAGAAATATAACTTAAAAGTTAGAACGCATGACTTAGGTGATCTAACACATTACAAAGTTATAAAATTTAACTTAGAACGTATGACGGTGAACTAATTTAGAACACATAACAGATGATAGCAGTATAGAAAAAATAAAAAAAAGTCTTTAAAACATATTCAAGTGAGATCTAGCTTTATTCGCCTCATCGCATAGAACACACCGGTGCAAACAAAAATAGAAACAGATACACGGTTCAAAAAATTTAGCAAGTTAAAATAAATATTTTTGTTATTTAAACCTGACGTCAGCAGCTTCCTATACGTGTGCATGCACGGGCGCTGTTGGAACGTTCGCCGGATTCCTTCCGAGTGAACGATCACCAAATTGGATTTGCGCTTGCTTTTACCACACTTGTTCCTTGATAATGCTATATGATATTGATATACTCTTCTTCTTTACCTATTTAGAGTATATTTGGGTCACAACTACATTGTTACAATTTGAGTTATGGACAACAAAATTGGAGCATTTGGATTTCTAGGTTATCGTGGCGCATTGTTAGCTCAAAGTGGTAAAGACTCCTAATCGCCAAAATCATGTCCTGAGTGGAGTATATGATTATTGCATTTTGATATTTTGGTTATAATATCCGTCTCATAATCTAGTCTGTTTAGATCACAATTAAATTACTTTAGCTGATTACTATAATCATAGTCATGAAAAAGGTCGATATTTACACTTAGCAGATCGTGCAAAAATCGTGCCAGGATGAAAAAAAAAATAAGCACAGAAAAATCGCCATATGCCACTCGGTATGTAATTTCCACATTTTATTCACCAATCCTCTGATCAGCTTCACGCCTCCTCTATACGGTACACCCAATAAATCTTCTGCGTCGTGTCAAGTCAATCCCCACGCCTGCAGCACAAACCAGAAAATTTTCAAATGTGAGAACCGACACTGGTTAGTTCATTCAGTTGAGCACGGACGACCCAATGCAAGGATGAATCCGACCTGGATCCTGCCGTCCGACGTCCCCACGACGAGGACGTCGCCGTCGGCGTCGACGGCCATGCACTGGACGCGGCACCCGGGCCCACCCGCCTGCAGCGTGCCGATCCTGGTGAGCTTCTCCCTGGACCAGATCTCCACGGCGGCGTTCCTGGAGGCGACGTATACGAGGTCGGTGCTCACCACCAGCGACCGCGCCTCTGCCGCCGTCGCCATCGAGCCGACGAGGCCGTAGTTGGCGCAGCTCCACACCTTGACGGACGCGCCGCCGTCCACGGACGACGACGGCGTGCTGCCTGTGTAGAGCAGCCCGTCGTGGACCTGCAGGGCGTAGACCGGGCTCGCCTTGCCCAGGATCCTCTTGCTGCCGGACTGGATCACGCCCAGCGTGCCACTCGCCAGATCGATCTCCTGCGAATGCCACCCACCATCGACCAGAGTCAGTACACTAGTGCTTGCTCATTCGGTCCATGCTTATCAAGGTTTCAGGATGGATTTGGCCGCAGCACTGACCTGAATGCTGCCGTCGTTGCAGCCACAGAAGAGCTTGCCGTGCACCAGCGCCATGGACCTCACGTACTTGTTGGGGTTCAGGAGCTTGGAGTTGCCGCTGTTCCAGCTCAGCACCTTGACGCCGGCGCCTTGCGGAACGAAGCAGGCCACGGCGCTGGCGACGGCAAGGCTCTGCACGGGATCTCGAGTGTCGTGGACCTCGAGGCACCGGAGCACGCCGTCCCGGAACTGCCACACCTGCTCGCTCACAACAAGAACAGGTCAGGTCAGCTCAGCTCCTGAATCTTGCCAAGAAGAGAAGCATGACTGCGTACGTACCCTTATACTTCTGTCCAGTGACCCACTGAAAAGCTTCTCCTCCGAGTGCAGGACTGACAAGCTGGTGATGGCCTTGGTGTGCTCCTGAGCCTCGTGGACAAGACGAAGGATGTTTTCGCTCCCTTCCCATACCTTGAGGGTGCCGTCAGAGTGGCCGGAGAAGATGTAGTTCTTGAGGTAAACGACCGACGTCACCTCGCCGTTTGCGCTGCAGTCGACCTGGTTGATCTCCTTGTGGCTCCACATGTCCTGCAATGCGAAATTCAGAGAGAGCGTCGTTTGTCATCAGTAATAAATCTGACCGCTGCAGTGTATATATATGGAGCCTGAACAAATGGGGATGCAGTGTTGGTAGCTGATCGAGAGGCATTACGACGCTGGATTCCTGGCCGTCTGATAGCAGCTTGAGCATCTCGAACGCGAGGCCGGACGATTTCTTCAGCTCCCTCAGCGTCTTGAGCACGTCCTTGATGTACGTCGTGATGTCGTGCATCCCCTCTACAAAGGAATTAAAAGCACATCACATTCCAAGGTCCAATTCAGAGATGAGGCTGACTCACAATGTTCAGCAAATCCGTGTGGATGCAGAAGACAAGGAATTGAAGAATGATTGATCAATCGAAACCAACCGCGGTCATTCATGAAGCTCCTGAGCGCGACCATGGCGAGGACCCTGTCGCTGCCGTGCTTGGCGGAGCGGAGCACGACGACGAACTGGCGGAGCATGCAGACCCGGGCGGCCCCGAGGACGCCGGTGTCGGGGAGGAGGGAGAGCATGTAGACGAGCCAGGTGGCGCACACGAGGCTCGTCGTGAAGAGCTCGGCGCTCTTGCTCCTGAGGCACTCGGAGAGGGCCTCGAACACCAGCCCGAACTCGTGGCTCACCACCGCATACGCCGCCTTCCGCTCCCACTCCGACACCGCCTTCCCTTCCTCCATCTCGTCCTCGCCGTCGGCGCGAGCGTCCTGTGACTGCCGGTACCTCTCCTTGACCCTGGCCAACTTCAGCAGCGTGGACCGGGCGAGCGGCCTCCCCGACGACGAGAACTTCCCCGGGAGGAACATGATGGTCTCGGCGGCGAGGAGCTGGCACCGCGGGAAGTCGGCGTTCTTCAGGCACTGGATGAGGCAGTCCAGGGCTTCCTCGCGGTACATGCTGATCTTCCTCGGCTCCACCAGGAGATCAAGCTGGAGGAGCAGCCCCGCCACGACAGGGATGTGCTCCGGCGGCGCCGACTGCAGGTACACGAGCAGCGTGTGCATCATGCTGAAGGAGCCACCCTCCTTGATCGCGCGAAGAATACGCTCCGCCGCCGATCGCCTGATTATCCAAGAATCATTCGATGAGATAGACACATACATCAAGACGTTGACAAGAACGATCGAACAAGTTGGTTGGTACTTTTTCAGTTTGAGCAGCTCGTAGAGGAAGCGCACGATGTCGATCTTGTCGGCGTCGCCGACGGTGTGGAAGGCGTCGAGGACGGCGCCGAGGGACGCCTTCTCGGCGATGCTGCTCCTGCAGTGACCGTCCTCCCAGATGCACCTGAGGAGGATCCGCATGGCGGCCAGCCTCTCCTCCACCGGCTCAGCCTCCAGGCTGGCGGCGAGGCTCCGGATGAACCTCTCGGACAGTAGCGCGGACCTGGGCACCGGCGACGTGGAGCTGTCCCCCGCGCCGTCGGCCTCGACGAGGATCTGGCTGAGGAGGATGACCGACGCGGCCTTGGGGCTGACGCACATCTTGAGCGGGTCCTCGTCGCCGCCGCGGCGGATGGTGGCGACGAGCGCCTCGGCCAGGTCCATCTCGACGAGCTGCTCCGGCGCGGGCGCGAGCAGGCATATGAGCACGGCGGCCTCCGCCAGGCCTTTCTTGAAGAGCGCGGCGAGGCAGTCGACGTCGGAGTCGACCCTGGTGAGCGTCTGCACGACGGCGTCGTCCCGGGACGCGAGCTCGCAGAGAAGGAAGACGGTGACCCGCAGAACCTGCGCGCTGACAGAGTTGAAGAGGATCTCCACAAAGCCGTTGACGACGGCGGGCCTGGCGAGCGCGGCGAGAATGGTCGGCTCGGTCTCGGCGCCGGCGGCGGCTGCGTCACGCCAGAGGCGCTCGATCTTGAGCACGGACCGCTCGGACTGCGCCAGGTCCTCGGACGTGCAGAGGCAGGACACGGCGGCGCGGAGCTCGGCCACGGCGCTCTCGAGCGAGGCCTGCGCGATGACGCTGGTGGGCGACGGCGCGCTGGCGCTGGTGTTGGCTTCCGGGGACGGCGACAAGGCGGCGGCAGCCTTGACGGGGACGATGAACGGCCGCGGCGTCGCGGGGTTGTCGCCCGCCATGCCGGTCGTCTCCGGAGGAGGCGTGGACGGAGGCGGCGAAGGGGAAGATGACCGCCGCTGCGGCTGCGGCTGCTGGTCCCGCCAGGCGCCGATGAGGCGCTTGAGGACGTAGTTGGTCTTGGGCAGCTGCGCGCCGTGGAGCCTCTGGCGGGTGATGGGGCAGGTGGAGTTGCCGCGGTCCAGCCACTCCTGGATTGCGCGCCGCTCGTACGTCTGCCCGGTCTCGAGCGTCACCGGGTCATCGAACACCTGGCTCGTGATCGGGCACACGAAGTCCTTGGGCGTCGGCAGCGGCCCCGGCGTGTCGACGGCGGCGTCGTCGTTGCCGCGCGCTGGGGAGCTGCTGCTGGTATATGTACGTAAGTGTTTGTTAGTGAAGCCGCCTTGGGATCTTCGTCAGCAGCGGCGGCGGCGGCGGCTTGCTTACCTCGCTGGCTCCGGAGACAGCCGGCCGGCGTCGGGGCGCGGACGTGGCTGCTTGGAGGGCAGTGACGGCGCCGCGATCTTTTCCTACGAGACAAGGCAGGCGGCATTGGCAACTCAAATCAAATTTAAAACCGCGCGCTGGCATGCTGTCAAGCTTGGCATTGGTTTGATCGCGAGTAGATTTCCTTGTCAACGCAACGCACGTTCCTAGGATTGACCAATTCAGGGAACGCATGGCAAGATTTTGCATGCCAAGCTTGCAGCTTCCAGCAGCAGAGAGGGGGAAAAAAACAGGAATCACACTCGAATAATCAAGTGAAAACACTCCTGCGATGACGCTGATGAATTATAGACAAATGGCCCATTTGAGACGCACTAGTACCACTACTTGCCTATTGTGCACATGATTCTATTTTAACCACTCCTACCTAATTTTTTTTTAATATTATTCAGAGAACAGATATTTTTTTCATTGTTTGACTACAGTTCAAATTGTTTTTTAATTGTTCATTGTGATTGATTGTGTAAGATTGTTGACTCATAATTCCTGAAAAGTTTTTATTTTTTCTCGAATACGTAGAAGAACTGCGTGTATTAATAGTAGATAAAGAGTCAAATATACTATTAGAGACCCACACACACACACACCCGCTTATTTAGTAACTGTCTATGAAGTTCAAAAAAATGGATGTGTATATGGTCTTCGATGTAAAATCTATGGATGTGTATATGGTCTTCGATGTAAAATCTAAAATGTGTATATATCTTAGATTAGATACTAAATATACATCTTTTCTACTAATGCATCGATAAATCAATATACTCCATCAAATCACGAAATTGTATTGTTAACATACACAAAAGTTTATGTTCACAATATTTTTAATTTTAGGATGTATTTTTTCCTTAAATTACTCTTAGAAAGCTTTATTAAGTTTCTATCCCCAAGTAAATCAACTTATAGTGTTGTCTAAACTTAAGTCAAATTTATAGGAAATAACACTAATATTTATGATACAATTTAGCACCATCAGATGCACATGGAACGTATTTTAGTAATGTCATTACTTGGTGTTTTTTGAATGCACAATACAACATAGACATCTACACATGCAGTTTTTTTACCTATAATATTGGTCAAGCTTACAAAAGTTTGACTTTTTTTTTAATTTGGCTGATTCATTACTCAACCAACTCAAGTTGATTTATTTTGTGTGAGGTTAGCTAGAATGAAAATAGATATTGTGAAAATAGAGGGAGAGCCACATTCTACATACCTCGAGTTAAAGGGCTTGCTTGGTTGGCATCTAATTCTTGCCAAACCAAAATCATGGCATGCCAAATTTATGACCATCAATTGGTTCATTGCTAAAGAATTGGTATCACCAACTTTAATGCTAAAGTTTTGACGAATCTCTAAAATATTCTTAAACTACATATAAAAAATAAATTGACCCGCCTTTATTTTGGCAACCAATCAAGTGCTATATTAAAATTCTTACCAAAGTTTTGGCAACCATGATTTAGCTTGCCTTAGTTTTGGATCCTAACCAAACAAGCACAGAGAAAAAATTTGGTCGTTTAACTTTGCATGGTCTTCGGCACATTTCTGGACCATTATTATTTTTATATGTCACATATTATTATTAAAATCCCTTAAATTCAAGAGATTTGCAACTATTTTGCAAAAAACTTTTATACATATCATAGTACATGTCTAATATAATGGATGGGTGATAGAGTGATAATGCTATTTCTGGTTAGATTTTGTGCAATGATACTGGTGGGTAATTTATCAACACATAGAGAGATACTCCTCTTTTTATTTTCTGTGCTTAATAACGTGGTAATTTGTTAACCTTGATAATTAACGTTGAGATTTCTTTCTTGCAAAAAATGCTAAGATAACATATAATAATAAAAATAGTTTTATGCTGAGTGCACTGTCAATGAACTTTATTTAATTGGGACGGTAGTTATATTTTTATCTTATTTTGTAGCAAGTGGAGTGATTTTTTTTCTTCCACCGGTAGGTGGTCCAACTCTTCTGGAGACCAAGTCGTTGACACTGGTATATTTTGCGAGCACGGTACACATACGACCCCATTTAAGTGACACTCAGAAATCCATTGGCTAAAGATCACTTGGATGGAACGACTCATAGATGCATTGAGTGGTTTAATTATATGCAGGATGCTACTCAAATGGTTTAATTGGATGAATCCCCATATTTTGCAATTACTCAATGATCTCCTTCTAATCATGTTCTCTGAACATTTTTTATGCAGAGGTTCCTGAACCTACATTTAAGATTAGCTTGTCCAGTTTTTAAATTGCTGGCATGTTACCATAAAAAAAATGAAAACCAACACAAAACAACCCTAACAACACAATCTAAGTGCAATCATCCATGCTTCTCGTTTTCCTTCTGTTGACTGAAAAAAGAACTGCCCTGAATCTCTGAACTATAATCATGCAGTGAGATGCTACTAAACACATTGACTAGTAAGCCAGCTCTTGCGTCTTGATGGACGCCAATGCAAGTTGCAGAGCACTCACCTCTTTGCCGGCATAGAGCTCGGAGGAAGACGCCTCCATGCTGTCGTCTGATGGCGCGGCCGCCGGCGACTGTGACCGCGGGTGCTCCGCTCGGATCCTTGACACCGGGCTCACTCTGACCACCGGCGGCGCTTGCTGCTGCTGTTGCTGCGGAACTATGAGGTGTGGCGGCACGCGCTGCGGGTACAGGCTTGGCGGCCTCATGAGGTCCCTCCTGCCCCTGACGCTGCTCTGCCGCCGTGGGTAAAGATCGCCCGGCTGCTCCTCCGTCGTCTCCGCCCACATCGGCTGCAACAGGTAAACACGATCTCGTCATGACGTCATGTGCTTGAGAATGGGTATGGGGGCGAGGGAGAAGAACGGAGCGTTGTGTCGCGGTATTACATTGTCCCGTATGTCGCTCTGCGAGCTGGCAGCGGACTCGTCGTTCTCCGGCGCGGCGTCGTCGTCGCCTTCGTCGGCCCCGACGCCGAACACGAGCTCTGGAGGAGGAGGAGACGGCGACGCCGCCGTCGTCGATGATGGCTCGCCGGCCTCTAGGATCCGCTTGAGGTAGAGCGCGTACGCCTTGCAGTTGGCGTCGAGCACCTTCTCGTACTCCCGCTCCAGCGCCCGCATCTCCTGCGCCTGCGCCCCGCTCATGAGCGACAGGACCCGCATCGCCGACACCGCCGTGGCCTCGTCCGATCTAGTGTCCTCGTTCTTGGCCGCGGCGGCTGCGGCGGCCGAGGCGCGGCGCGCGGCGAAGTGGCGCATGACGGGGAGCAGCCGCGGCGCGAAGAGCGCCTCGAAGGCGGCGGGCGCGAGCTCGTGGCGCGCCAGCGCGGGGTCCAGCGCGAAGAGGTCGAGCACGGCGGCCGCGGCCGCGGCCCCGCCTCCGCGGCGCGCGGCGCGGGCCAGCGCGAGGAGGAGGCAGGAGAGCGGAGTGGCGGCCGGCAGCGACCGCAGCAGGCGTTCTGCGGCGCGGAGCGACGACGGGGACGGGGACGGCGAGCCCGAGGCGGCGGTGTCGAGCGCGTCCGACACGAGGGACAGCGCCTGGAGCGTGGCGGCCGGGTGCTGCTGCCCGCCGCCGCCATCCGCGGCCGCGGCGGCCGAGAGGAGGTGCCGACGGAGGAGCGGGTCGGCGATGAGCTCGGCGAGGAAGGCGGCGGTGTGGGACACGATTGCGGAGTAGGTCGGCATCGATCCGGCCATCGCGTCGCGCCGCGGCAGTGGAGTGCGCTGCGGGTGCACGGCGACGGGGACGGGTTTATTCTGAGGTGAAGGTGGACTTGGCAAGCGGGTCCGCGAGTCGGGAAATGACCGGAACAGGCACGGTCGGGCCCTGGGTCGGTGTGAGGAGAAGCTGGGGCAGGAAGGGTATTTGGTGCTTCGTGTGGGCGTTTAAATTTTGGCGGGAGAGGAGACTGACTGGGTTCCCGGCCGGCGACGGCCGGCTGCCCGGCGGCGTGACGCGTGGAGAGAGACGGGTGCAGCTGGTTGGCCGTGTTGGGAAAGTCAGATCCTGAGAAAGGGTTGGAGAGTCGTCTAATGCAGAGTGTGTCCAACATATCCTTCAATCCTTGTGCAAGAACAACAATGGATATGGCTGAGCTTGGGGATTTGAATAATATCTCTTGTTTTCATTATATATGGGAGTAGTTATTATTTATATGTGGGAGAAATAGCATGGCCAATCATGCTGTGGCCAATAGCGAGTGGATCCTAGCTTCCCAAACAAAAGCTAAAGGCCAAGCAAAAGGAGAGCTATCTAGCCTCTTCATTCCAAAACCCACTATTAACAGAGACCTCTCACACAAGTTGAGAAAAGCCTTGAACCCTAATACCCTATACGCACACAGGGTGGATCGGTGTCTACATACCTATGCTTTGAGAAAGTAGGGCATGCGAGATCTTTTTTTTTCACCTCTGGTGCTATAAATTCATCCAGTGGGGTTTCAAACTCAGACCACGAGGGTGCCAACTGGAGTACTTGACTAGCTGGTCTAGCATTCTTTGCACACTCAAGACAAAGTAAATTGTAGACGCTAGAATAAAGACTATTTGTATTTGTACTAGGAATCTAGGATCATGGCCTTATGTTGCTACACGTGTTATACTGTCCACTTGACACTTCCATTCAACAAGATTTTTTGCTTCCAACAAGATTACAGACTTCTATCTTGTTAGCCATGCTGAAGTGAAGTACTCGTGATAGTTGTGTGGGAAAGAAGAAAACTATATGCTGCAGTTACAAGCCATAGATTTTATATTTCCTATGGACTTACAATAAATTTAAAATTTAAGCTACTTTTGTTTCTCACTGTTAAGATCATTATACTTGGTATGAGAGAAATGCTTTCTTCTGAACGAGTTCACCTTGTCTCCATAATGCTCATCCACCTAAAATAGACGGTGCATATACCATGAAAATTGTAGACATGTGGAACTAATTGCATGTCAACTATAACTCTTTCTCGAAGCAAGAAACTTGAATAAAATTTATTTGTTCAAATTTAAATATCAGGACTATCATAATATTACATATCAATGATTACATATTAGTTATACCTTTTGTTTTTCGAACGTTTGCACATTATGGATACAGAGCAATGCATAGGGGCTCTTGTCGCTGCAGCAACACAAGAAGGAACTCAGTGCCACTAACAAGAAGCTTAGGGCCATACGTTCCACCTCAAGGCAGACAGGAGCTCGATGCCACTAACTGATTTTGGATGCCTTAATTATTTTTGGAGCAACAATTGGGGTTGCGTTGTATAAGCAATCGTGAGCTTTGATGAATGTAGCCAATTGCATCCCTGATGTTTCAGATGCCCTGATTGTTGAGTATGAGTATCTAGAAGCACTCGGTTTTAATTTACTAATTGTTGAGTAGTTCAAGAAACAATAGACGAGTACTTTTCGTTGAGCAATATGGCCAAAGCTAAAAAATCAGTAGTGTTTAACAGAGCAAACCCCTCTCCATTTTGTGAATAAAATATGAGAACACCTTCCTAATTATTGTTAACCTAAGACAAACTCAGGGTATAAATGCGTCAAAGATGAAATTCTAGATATGATAATGACCTCCGGTAAACAATTGTATGGGTAAATCTACAAATTGCAGGAGTACAATTTCAGGGCCGTTTTGGGATACATATTCCTAGTTGCTTTGATGGATTATTATTTCACACATTTGTCTATTGAAAAATCCATACATATTCTTCATGATTGTTGTATTCAAGCTATAGATCTGCAAGAATGATTCTTGCGTCTACTGATTGGTTCATTGGTGACTGAAGAGGGAACAAAAATGGAATATGTATCATAGGATGGAAAGAACTGATGTCACCTGGTGGCTGCTACTTATTTATACAAAGATCGTGCTAGTGGAGATGGAGGAGTACTTCCTGTTAATGCGCAACATATCAATTGCAAACTAACCTCTCTGTGCAAACCAATTGTGAGGAGAGGTGGGAAGGGGTATTTGCAAAAGTGTAATTTTACACTTAATCACCCACTGCTAATCACACTTCTGCAAATCCCCCTCCCACCTCTCCCCCATAGTTGGTTTGCACGGAGAGGTTGGTTAATTTACACTCGATATGTTCCCATGTTAATGAACAATATCACTCGTAGTCTTCCCAGAGCTCAACGAGGGCAATGTCAAGTACCGGGTTGATAGCTTCGAATAGTTCTCGATCCTCTTGCTATCTGGTTACAGAGGCATCCCCAAGTTGTAGAATAAATGTGCAATAATCAGGAAGAAGCAGCATGTTTCTATCACTGGTGTTGGCTACATCCTCCATGCCTACGACCGCACCAGTAGGTGTTGGATTAGCCGTCATGCTTGAATCCAACGGGTGTTAGAGGAAATCCAACACCAGTCCCATTGAATCATTGTTGAATTGGGAGGCCTACAACATGAAGCAAATGACAAGCTTGATGACCCAATGTCCCATGAAGCAAATGACAAGCTTGATGACCCAATGTCCATTCAATCTGAGGACCAGAAAAAGGAAAGACCAAGGAAGGAAATCTAGTGGGGAGGTTGACGATGATGAAACTACATGAGAAGAGGCTGCATATTCCACTCGGGCAAGGTTTACACTACACCACAGATGAACCATAGACTCTCATCAAACCTCTAGCAAAGGAACCCACCCGATCAGTCATTCTTGTCCTGCAGAGCCAAGTGTGTCCCGTAAATTTCAAAATATTTGACAACCATGTCGTAGAGCACGATAGGTTCATGGAACAACTAAAATTGGATACAAAAAGGTAGCAAAAGCTGTATGAAGTTATTGATCAAGCATATGAGGAAGGAGTGGTTTCTAAGAGAACATCTGATGTCAGTCATTTCCACACCATTTGTGCAAACAAGGTTAGAAGCCTTAGATACTTCGTATGGAGCCAAGATTTCACACTAGGCAAAATTAGTGTGCCCACACATGCATACGCATCCCAATGGCCTAGCGCACACCTTCAGAATAGGGCTATGAATAAATTAGAACCAAGAAATATTGTTTTATGATCTTTTTAAGGCCATAAATAAAATATCATAACACAACTTTTCAAGTAAATATCATAATACAAGATTTCCTAATGCTAATAAATTGATGGTCCTTGGCTAATGAAGGTGTAAGCAATCCTTTGGGATGTGTATGCCACACGAATGAGCTCACTTAACCTAGTGTGAAATCATAGCTCCCTAGGAACTATTTGTGACTTCAATAACCTTGTTGGTGCAAATGGCCTAGAAAGGTGCAGAATCAGATGTGATCTAGGAAATTGCTCCTTCCTCAGTTACTTGATCTCAATTCCTTGTCCATCTTTCTTTCCTTGCTTTCCCTTTCTAATTAATTTAGTTCTAATTGCAGTTTGCACCATGGATTTTGAACTTGGCCTGACTGACAGCACACACTTAGTTGTGCAGCATGAGATCAATAGGTTACTTTGCTAAAGATTTGGTGAGAATCTATGGTTGCTTCAGTGGGATACGAGGCCTATCCTCTTGTAGCAACATCTTCATCAATCTCTTCCCTAGATTACTTTCTTGGTTTTTCCTCTTTGCTAGATCCTGAGATTGAATAGACATTGGGTCCCACTCTTGTCACTTGCTTCCTGCTGGTCTAGGCCACCCTTGTTGCATAATTAAGCTCAGTTTAGCAAAAATCATGCTAACCAGATTTCTTTGAATCTTATTAGGTGTAGAAAAGCACCCAAATCTTGTCCCCATGGAGGATGGGAATTAAATGAATCTTGGCTTCTTTGGCAACGGGGGCACTCGACCAATGGCCGCAGCCTGACGTAGGTATCATGTGATGGGACTCCTTGTCCTGCTTCTCTCTTCTAGGTCACCAGCTCAGCATTCTACGTGGAGTGGGCGATGTGTGGTGTCGGTATTGACACCATCGATGAGGCCAAGGAGTGAGCGACATCCATCGCCAACACCATCGATGTTGAGGTTGCTAGGGAGTGAGCGATCCTGATTGGTGGTAGATTTTTTAGCTTGAGGTTGAGTCAAAGTTGAGCTCATTGTCAGTGGCCTGCTGCAATGGCTGGCAAAGCAGAGGGGCTGTGGCAGCCTGCCATGTAGAAGCTGACCACAAGTAGTGTTGCTATGGAGTCATGGACATGGTAGGAGTGAAGTGGTGGACATGGTGGGGAGTGTCGGACGTGCGATTGGTGGAATAGAGGGGGTGTAGGACGGCGTGGATTCTCTAACTTGCTATTGTAATGTCAATGACTTGCCTCACTTGGATGCCTTCCAATTGTCGTCCAACGGTTAGAAGCTCTTCACCTTATTAGTTCTTAGTTGAGACGTAAATAGCAGCCCATTCTTTATGTCTTCTTTCTTCATGATTCAAAACTCTGCTAGTATACTAATAAAAACATAATGGATTCATGCAAGCTACAACGTTTCCATCCTTTCCTGTTCCCTTGTCGATGCCAACCCTGTTCTACCTTTTCTCCTCAACTACTTCCATGCCAGATGTCTTCTTTGTTCCCTCCATATCTTGTTGTCTTCTGTACTAGTGTTGTCACCAGTAAGTAACAATTACCCAATTACTTGCAACCATTGGCTCTTTCACATTCCTTTTATAGCACTCAAGTCTTGGAACGTCATATGATCATGCACACTTTCAATTTTTTTGGCATGCAAAGTCATACCTCTACCACTCTCATGCCGGACTGACCAAGCATCTCTCTTTTCTAGGCATGCAAAGCCTGACCATCTATTTTTACCTCTCCCATGCTCAAGCTAGACCCAGCTGACACACCCACCGAAACCCTGCTCAAGAACCGAACACATCACCTATGGGAGGAGGTTGGTGATCTCAAAAGGCGGTTGAGCGAGATTGAAAGGTCCCTTGGTTGGTTTTGATAATTGAGTGATAACTTTAGGTTGGATTAATGTGTTTATGGTTGAGGTACACAGGATTAGTCCATAGTTACATGTGTGTGAGCAACATATGCCATGTAGTGGAAATGACTTGGAGATGTTGTGAGGCTCAATATATGTGATGATGAAGGAGCTCATTGCACATGAGACATGACATGGAGTCATATTGATGAGGACAGGGTTCCAGATCTTCCGTCAGGTTCAAGATAACTATCGATTTGGTGGAGAGTGACACATCGATCCGGCTTCAGATCAAAAAGACCCGATCCCTGTAACCTTAGCACCACGTCTCCTCTAGTTATCAACCGTGTCGCCAACCTATTGACCTTGCCACAAGGGCTAATCCTTGCCTACGAATCAAAGAACACAAGCAAGAACTCACAAATACGCAGCTCAGATATTGGGAAAAATATATAATTAAGATCAAAAGTGGGGTCTTTCAAATCAATAAATGGCGAAACTGTTCTTGACAGAATAATCTAAGTAAAACCCACTGAAGAAGTGGCAGCTTGAGTGTCTTAAGTACCTACATAGCAATTGAAAGAAACGATGCAGTCACTAGGTGATCCCAAAGTCCCAAACATGCATAGGCCATGAAGGAATGTCGGGGTTGCTGGGCTATCCTTGAGACACGACGCATGTTTATTAGCTAAACACAAACATACAAGTTGTCCTCATCCACGTCTTTAGTCTTCTAGGTTCTTCATGCCCAAGGATGCATGGTTAGTGGCTAAATTTAGATGGCGCCCTCCTCCAAGTCCTTCGGCTAAAAGGATGCATGTCCTCTAAGCCCTTCACATCAATAGGACGCATGGTTGTTGGCTAAAAGTAGATGATAACACATGCACAGAAAATTGATTCATCTCTTCCTCTCTTCATGACCATGGATGCCCTTGCTTGCCTCCTAAGGAGGTGGCCAAGGTGGAGGACGTCCAAGAGCTTCCTTGGGTTGTTATTTATCTCCTTGTGGGATGCTCCAACTTGAGCTAGGGTCCCAATAATAAATAACCAGCCCATGATGATGATGCAACTCCCGATAACGAAGCATTATCATGATGCCAATGAACTAAATGTTGGACTTCGATAAGCTCACACTTTGTGATACTTTTATACCTATTCAAATAATGACATGTACATGTGGAACCAAGTGAATTGTACCAAAAAGCACTATGAAAATTTGGGAATGAGCTTACCTTATAATCCATGGTCATATCCAAAGGTGTCATGTCCTCATCACATATGACCAAGATGGTGAAGATCAAGATGAGGCTTGGCTCGATGGACCAGTTGCAAGTGTGAAGGAAAATTCGAGGCTCTGAAGTGAAGGACCATGTGATGGTGAAGCTTGAGAAAGATTTGACGCCGATGGACTGACGCAATGGAGAAGAGCAAGTGAGGTCAAGATCGATGGACCAAGATAGACATGTGAATATATGAAGTGAATCATATCATTTGTTGATTGTGTCGGTGCATGCGTTGCATTGACACATTAGAGGTGACGGTGGAAATGGAGATGTGCAAGGCAAAGATATAGCCTAGGGCATTTCATTTCATCGGTCATGAGGTGTGTAGAGAAGTTGATGACTAGAGTTAGGATTGATAGGCCATACTATCAAGAGGGATCAGTTTTGCAGCTTCTCTGGATGATGCGTCCGATAGTCAAGCATCTAGAGTGTCCGACAGTCGGGCGTCTAGTGCGTCCGACGATGGATCAGTTTTGCAGCTTCTCTAGACTGCGTCTGACTGTGCGGAGCAGCGTCTGGAGGAGGACGTCGGACATGTCAGACACTTGTGTTTTGAGCATGTTTGGGATTTAGCCATTGGCAGAAACGGTCAAATTCAAATAGCTAGGACACGTGACAGCTTGTGGAGCGTTGAACGCTGGGGAGCTGCGTCCGACAGTGGGCGTGTGGCGCATCCGATGCTCATGATTTGTGCCCAGTGAAGGAGCAAAGGCTATTTCAGCCCATGGGGCCATAAATAGAAATGTTGGCTAGCTTTGGGCAGTGGTTGAGCTCACAAGGCCTCGGTGGCTTGTGTGGTAGTGCTTGGGAGCCCTCTAACTCACATATGCTTGAGATAGAGATCATTTGATAGTGTGAGAGAGATTCTAGTGTGATTGCATTGAGAGATTGCATCATGTGGCACTAGGTGTTCGTGTTGCAAGCTCGTGGGCTTGTTACTCTTAGAGGTTGCCACCTGCTAGATGGCTTGGTGGCAAGGGACTTCGTGAGGCATGCTAAGAAGATTGTGCGGTGCTTCATTAAGTTACCACACTTGTACGTGTGGGTTCACTTGCGGTGCCGTTGTGAAGGCATGCCTTAAGGGGCTTGTCTTGAGGGCCAAATACCAGAGAAACCACCCAAGGTGTTGGTCGACACTAGAGGATGTAGCTTGTGGCAACCAAGTGAAACTCGTAAAAAATCATCGTGTCATCTTGTGTTCACACTTTGTGGTGGTTTGGAATCTTCACAAGCTTGTATTTACATTTTATTATATATATAGCTTGTGTAGTTGCTCTTGTGATTAGATAGCTTGTGTAGCTCTCTAATTGCCTTCTTGCTTGTGTAGCTAGAAGTAATTCCCTTGCTTTGCTTAGTTTGAGTAGCTAAGTGATTTGAGCTCTTAGGTTCGGCTTGTATAGCCTTGTCCTTTTTGCTCATTATAATTGTGTAGGAGCTCTCTTGTTTGTTAAAGTACTAGTTACTTAGGTTTGTATGATCTTACAAGCTAGAATTGATTAGGAGAGCTCAAGCTAGATTGGCACCTTGCTTTCTTATTTAGGATCCTTTACAAGGTGCATCTAGAGTCATAGTTAGAGGGGTGAAGTCTTGGCTAGGTCGATAGATTTAACTTCCACATTTATATCGGTTAGCCGGAGGATTAGTTTTAAAAAGGACTATTCACCCCCCTCTAGTCCACCATCTCGACCTTACAGCGATGGAGAAGTTTTGATTGGAAATCTCCAGTTCCAACTTGACCGCGCCATCTTTAGTTTGGGGCGCATGATCAACTTTGACTTCACTGGTGATCAAAATGAATTGCTGTCCACTAGCACATTTCTCCTCTCAGTGCATGCCCTTTTGGGAGACCTGACTTCAAATGTATCTAAAGGAAACACAATTAACAAAGAGGATGTTCAATCACTTATTCGCATAATCGCATGACTGAAAAGTGGACAAACTAAAGAAATATTGCTTTCAACACTTCAGAAATGTGTAATAGGCATTATGCTGAAAGTGTCTGATAAAATGATACCTTACAAACGATCCTATTTCTGGAAGGGAAGAGGCGGCAGGCCACCCAATGAGATATTATGATGTGCTGCAATTGCATCAAGTGATGGCATTGGTTCAACCAGTAAACCTAACCAGTTTATTTCTATAGACAGTGCCGGCCTAGCAACAATCAAGGAATTGTACATTGATGAACCTTTCTCCCATGCCATGCTTTCCAGCAGCCGTTCCTCCAGAGAATTCAGATGGCGCTTTAACTCTCTTGGGAGTGTATCTTCATGACGAACAAAACCCTCTATGACTTTTCTCAAGTTAAAGGCTGTAATGCCAGTTTTCTCCAACATAGCTGGGAACATCATAGTGACAGTCTTGTGAGTTGCAAGAACTAACTCTGTAGAACATGCAATCATACACCGATGGAAACGTTCATTAGACAAAAGTGATGTAAGATTGTTCTCACTCAAGATCTGTGACTCTGCCCTACACATAGATTCTAGAACCCTATAATATAGCTTAAGGGCTTCCATTTTTCTTTGCTCTGTCCAGATAGCATCCATCCTATTTGCACTTCGCAAATTAGTACAGATTCATTCACCAAAAAAAACTGCTCGTGAATATGGCTCCAAGTATAATCCCAGCTCAGTGTACAATGCCATCTGTTAGATCCTTATCACATGCTGAGAAGAAGCGCAATAGTTCACCAGAAGGTTTTGATGGAAGGGGAGATACTGTACTCCGAAGCCATTTGGCAGTTGTCATGGCTATGCTTACAGGAGTGACAAGAGCCATCTTTGAGTTGCAAAAGTTGTTTCCTTTAGGAGAGAGACAAAAACGTGGAGGAGACATTGGATTTGCGCTTGATATTGATTTTGCAGGTGAGGCCATAACAACATACTTTCTCTCAAATACCACGAGATATATACAATTTTAAATAAATTCAAAGCTTTCAAGTTATGAAGCAATGGATGAATAAGGGAAACTCCAACAGTTTGGTAAATGAGGGTTGCCATCCTCAAAATTTGGCAAAATATGTCAAATTCATTCTTCAACAGTTTACCAAATAAAATTGTCAATTTTTCCAACTCGTTAAAAATCCCCTCCGCGCGGGTATCTTTACCCCCGCGTATACGCTGTGTATCGCGAGTCACGGCACCACCGGCTTCCTTCCTGCGCGAGACGAGAGAAGTTTGCCGTGACGAGAGAAATTTGATCCATTGCGCGATCGATCTCCTCAGTCACGGACGTGCGGCCGCCCCATCACGCGATCGATCTCTTCAGTCATGGACGTGCGCCGGCGGCCGGTGTGCGTGTCTTAGTCGATCAACGGAAAGCCCCAGCGTCGACGCCGCCGGCTGCTTGCTAGGGTTTCAGGTATGATCTATATATATCCTTTCTATCCGGCGGCTGTTCTCTTGGATGCCGATCTACATCATGATCTTTCCAGTCGGTTGTTGTTCCGTAGGATGCCGACGGCCGGCGAGACATGTCTGTGGTTGTTCGTAGTCGATGTATGCATGAGTACAATTTTATTTGCGTAGTCCTCCTCCTTGTAGGCAATGGATGCTGCTGCTCGCTAGTTGTGCTACTCCTGCTGCTCTCTAATCTGGAATTTATTTGCACTAAAATTTAATCCATGTATGCATCAGTATTTGTAATTCATTTGTGTTTGTGACTTGGACGTGCATGGTCCTGTAGCTTCATGGGACGGTGAAGATTTTGTGCCTCAGAATTCGACGCTCATGGTCCTGTTCATTTACTGGCCGGACGTGCATGGTTATATTGATTGGATGAGACATACAGGATTGTGTTCAACGTCCGTGCTTCAAGGTTGCTTTGATTGTCTATAAAAAAAAGGTTGCTTCGAAACACCGTGTACTGATTGGAGTAGAA
This sequence comes from Bothriochloa decipiens, assembly GCA_023333625.1. NCBI lineage: Eukaryota > Viridiplantae > Streptophyta > Magnoliopsida > Poales > Poaceae > Bothriochloa > Bothriochloa decipiens. The sequence goes on along the minus strand of CM041634.1, from coordinate 1,045,551 downwards.
GGTCACATTGCTGGTGGCCGGGTCCTGCTGTGTGGATGCGAAATTAGGTGTGGGCCTACTTTTTTTTAATTTTACCAAGTCAAGAATGACAAACTCTTGGAGAGAGATAGTTTTTTTTTACTTGGCATATATTTTAGGGGTTATTAAATGACAAGATTTATCAAGTAAATTTTGATAAACTCTTAAAAATGCTCTAAGCTTGCTATAGTAACTTAGTATTACCTTTGTGCCTGGTAAATTAATGGCTCCACCTGAAAGGCTTCCACTGCCAAGTAAACCGTCCTCGTCATTTTCAAACGTACGGTCATCTGCACCAAGGCACAACTTGTGCAACGTACCTCCTAGGCGCCCTCCTCCTCCAAGGCCTGTTCACCAAGCCGACAAGGGGAAGAGAAAAGTTCGCGATGACTATGTCAACACACCGTGGAGAATCTCCAGTCCTAATCTTTTTGTAACAGGGGTAGACATGGTAGGTGAGCGATGTGCAAAAGGGGTGTATAGGAAACCCGAGAGAGCTAAAAGTGTACCATCTCCTTTCTGCAACGCAAAGGAAAATGAAACACCTCGCTAAAAAGAAAAAGAGAACATGTAATGCTATGATCGTGTGCCATCTTCGAAAAAAATAACACACCTCCCCCAGCTGACACACAACGAAGCACCCCTCAAGAACCGAACGCGTCACCTGCGGGAGGAGGTTGGCGATCTCAAAAGGCGGTTGAGCGATGCAGAGGTTCTGATTGGAAATCTCCAATTCCAACTTGACCGCGCCGTCTTTAGTTTGGGGCGCATGATCAGCAGCCCCACGGGCAAACCATTAAGGCGCTATTTCTATTAAATATGTGCTTGCCCCTTTGCATATTTTCTCTATTTTCCTAGAATAATTGTTGCAAGTTATTTTTCCTCTTTCCCTACATTTTATTGTAATATCTCTACTGAAATAAATAAAGTTGCAAAAGTAACAAATAAAAGTAGCGAGGTACCCGATCAATGCCATGGAGCAGATCACCCAGATTGCTACGTCAAGGACCAGTTCACCGAAATTGCAGCTTATATATCTCGTGGATTCATGAAGCATGGCATATGTATTTCACCGGCCAGCATGTAAATGAGCAAGATTGTCAGTACCTAGTAATAAGTATTACAAGGTGGTATACATGTATTAATTCTACGTAAAGATGAGAATTCCATTACCTGACATGGCATGTCGGCGTCACGGTACAGTGGGAGTTGTAGTCACCTTCACTCTCGCGCTATCCTCCCGTTGCTCTGAATGCCAAAGTCTGTGGCTTATGTTTGTCACAACATGATCCATCAGAAAGGGGGCAAGCAATCTTACAATATTTGGTCAAAATCCTGAACAGATCTTAAGACACGTGGATGATCACCTTTGTATTGATTGGCAGTCGACAAATTAAATCAGTGCTTGAAGATCGTGATGCGTGCAAGATAACTAGATCAGTTCAGGTTCAGTACCTATAAACATGACCACACAGTAAGTCAGGTCGTCAACTGGGTGCACGTGATGCTGGCGCCGGCTGTAAAGGAGTTATTATTCACGTATTCCTGTATGTATACGATGTTTCAGTTGGGAGGATGAAGAACAAAAGGAAGGGATCAGAAGACATAATTAATGTCTCATAATAACTTTTGTTCAAGTTATAACTATGACTTAATTAATTAAGATGCCATTTAATTATTCACATAATATGGTCCCCTTGTGCTAACCGGCTAATACAAATGCGACGGTACTTAGCATGGAGATCGTGCATGTTGAATTGTCGCTAGCAGCTGAACAATGGACGACGGTGAACGTACGTCGACCGACCAGGCATAAGCCAGATGGGGAACCGTAATGTAATAGAAATAGTAATAATAAAACAAAAGATAGAAGCAATCGATCGACAGCACCTCAGATAGGAAGAGAAGCCATTGGCAGCCGTCTGTGTCGACGTCGTCCACGGTGGAAAGATGTAAGCAGCTGTGTTCTGCGTCCAGGGCGAGAGAAGGCGCTATTGGAATTGGAAACAAATAAACCTGAACGAGGGGAGAACGGAGATCGGAGATCGGAGATTTATCTCACTTCTTACCAGGGTGTGCTCGCTCGTCACTGATGGTTTTGGACGGCCGGCGTGCGCCGGGCGGTACGGTGGAAGATCGACTCGACTGGATCCGAAGCCACCGCCGCGCTGATCGACCGGTAGGCGGCGATTTTGGACTGGGTGTTGTGGACGGCGCTGAGTTACCATTTTATCGTCCACGGGTTAAGAACGTAACCCGTGCGCTGCGCAGCTAGACCCGCTCGCTCGCGTGAGGAGTTGAGTTCGTTCCGCTAAGTATTGACGTGAGATGCCGCATTCAGTTGGAGCGGCCAGCAATTTCGTCCCTTCCCCATCGCTGTGGCTTCAAGTGCGGAGCCCAGGATCGCCGCCAGTGCCGGTGACCCTTGGCATGCCGCTCCGGTGGATCGGAGAGTCAGCCTCATCCCCGGCGTGTGCGGCAAGCCGATAGACTACCTCGGCGGCTGGAGACGACAGCCCGGTGGGCCATTTTGGACCGACAGGCATACCAGACCGATAGAGCGCATCAACCTATTTCCATCGAAGCCCATCAGTGCTTCACGACAACCAATTTTATTTATATTCCACCGAAGAGAATTGCATTTTTTCCAAAAGAGGTACAAGTTATTCGTGCGCGGCAAATAAAAACCTTACAGGACGAAATTGCGCATTCCACGACGTGCACTGCATGCATAGTTACATGTCCTCGGCCTGCTCGCCACCGCGGCCGAGGAGGGGCACGAACTTGAGCATGACGTCGACGGCGTTCTTGGCCGCGATGTCGAGGAACGTGGCGGCCTCGTTGCTGAGCGAGGAGCCGCCGCCGGCGAGGTCGGAGAGGGAGCGGATGGTGATGAAGGGGACGCCGTGCTGGTGCGCCACGAGCGCCACGGCGGCGCTCTCCATCTCCACGGGGGTGCACCCGAAGTGGGTGCGGATGAACCGCCGGTAGCTGGCGTTGTCGGTGTAGATGTTGGCGCTGCAGCCCCGGGGCACACGCGTCACCCGGGGCGCACGGGGCAGGCACGTCGTCGCGTTCACGCACCGCGGCAGCTCCAGCCCCTCCAGCTTTTCGGCGAGCTTGTAGTAGCGCTTGCTCACCGGCACCCAGAACGCGTGCTGCCGCTCCTCCGGCGTGCCGGAGATCGGGAAGATCTCCTCCGGCTGGTACCACAAGCTGTTCAGCGTGTTCGCCGACAGCTCCGGGTTGCCCTGGCCGACGGTGTAGTCGGAGAAGTTGAGGAAGCCGTACTCCCTCGTGTAGTCGCCGGCGCCCTCCAGCGGCAGCTCGTTCTCCGGCCCGTCACTGCGCCTCTGCCAGTTCCAGAGGGACAGGTGCGCCCAGGACTCGGGGATGGTCACGTCGCCGATCTGGAGGTCCTTGTTGGCGTTGCCGGCGATGCCCCAGTGCACGATGCCTTTCACCCTGAACAGGCTCAGCAGCAGCTGGGTGGTGAGCCCTGCATTCAGCTGCAGTGCACGCCACAGATCCACCATAAAAGCATTAATTGATCATATATATTTGTCTATATATCTAACTTTGTTTATACCACCAATAGAGGGCTATAACTTTGTTGCCTTATCCAACTTTGTCTATAGCAACAAACATGTTTCATCACTTGGCAAACACTACCCCAGAGTTAAACAAAGATGACGCGATGATCAGAGGCGGGTATTAATACCCATAAAAAACACGAATTGAGACGAGTTGACATCACAACCGTCTCCACTGGTGCAATCTAGATGATACCCGTCTGTATGTGTTGAATACTAAAGGTCTTATCGAACGCTTATTTAGGCCTCTAGCAACCAATTAAATATGCATCGCTAAAGAGGTACTCCTCGTATGGTGTGTGGCATATTTTAAAGATTTTAACTATTATAAAAGTTGACATTTTTTTATAAAAGAAGGTTTTATTAAATCCTCATAGCAATACATCAAATTGATACAAAGATAAAGAAGGCAACAACTTCCGACCTCTGCCTAACATGAGGCACACATATAGCACAATTAAATGACTATCAATTTATAAACTAAACCGCCACTCATGTGTGTTTGTATGGTTGTGTCTGCAACACATGGTTTTAGAACTTGACAATAATAATATAAATAATCGGTTTGAAAAACCTTATACCAAGAAGAGAACTGGCCGGACGGCTCTCTCCAGTCGTGTCATTGTGTGCTTAGCTAGGTTACCTTGGACGTCTAGGATGGGGGTGTTATTGCTTGGCTTGAAGTCGGGGGAGTTGAGGACGGGTTCCATCTCGTAGGCATTGGGCACCACCAGCCCCACGAAGGGCCCGTCGCGGTCCGCCCACCGGATGGCCCTCCACGTCTTCTTGGAGATGAAACCCTCCGCCGCCGTCGCCATGAGCACCACCACCGCGAGCACCGCCGTGACCTGCTGAGCAGCACCAGCCATGGCTGCTGGTGGGTCTGATCGTCGTGTCTAGCTAGCTAGCTCCGTACGTGGTGCACAGTGGGTTCGCCCAGTGCAACGAGAGCCAGCTGTGTGCGGTGTGCCGATGAGTGTGTATGTTGTTGTGCGGTGTGCCGATGAGTGTGTATGTTGTTGTGCGGTGTGCCGATGAGTGTGTATGTTGTTGGTTGGTATATATACTACGTTTTGGGCTAGCTATATGTCCCGCCGCACAAGCACATTGCAGGTGATGAGACAACGCCGCCTGTGTGGATGTGCATATATATTCCGATACTATAGAAACGATTTTCTAGAGATCGACACGCCATCTCCATTTCTTTCCCAGGGACATTTGGCATTAGAATGGGTTATAGAAATCCAATCAGAGGACCCAACAAACTGAGGCGCTGTTTGGATTCCTATGGGTAGTAGCAATCTGCTAATAATTATTTTATTAGTTTTGAGCTGTAGATAACAACTGTCTCACTAACTGAACAGAGTCAGATAATAGCTATAGCTATAGGTATATTAGCTTTTTTTAAGGGAAATATAATAGCTATTAGCTAGAACACTATTATTAGATATAGTGAATCCAAACAAATAATAGTGGGTTCAACTTAATGATTATAGGAAAATTGGTATTACCGACCGCGTCGTCTCTGAAAACTCAACTTTTAGAGGTTTCTTTGTCCTATATCTGTATAGACACAGTAGTAGGCGACACGAGGCGGATCACGCAGGTATCTGCACCCCGGACGTACGATGGATGCACGCCACCAAAATGGTCTCGTCCATGTAGCGAAAGAAAAAAGTAGGCACGTGTGATCATGTTCGAATTCGACCCGCCGCGCGCGGACGCGACGAACAGGTCATTTTCCACTAGATGATGACCTGTACGTCGATGATGCTGCCACTTGTGTACGTACGAGAGAGATTTTCCAGCACGAAAGGATCAAGATGCCCAAGAGGGAGGTGAATTGGGCTAATTCTAAAATTTTTTGCGAAATTAAAACCTATTAGCCCATTTCACCCTATGTGCCTATGTGTTCCTAAGGATTCTACCGAGAAAAATTTTGCACCCTAGTTCCAATCCTAATCTAGCATGACAATTCTAAGAATGTAAATTGCGGAAATGTAAATGCTAGAAAGTAAATGCGGAAAGTAAAGGGGCAAGGAACACGGCGATGTTTTTCCGAGGTATCGGAGAGTCGCCACTCTCCACTAGTCCTCGTTGGAGCACCCGCGCAAGGGTATAGCTCCCCCTTGATCCGCAAGGACCAAGTGCTCCCTCTCCGGGCTGATTCTTTGACACTCCGTCGCGGTGAATCGCCGGAACCGCTCACAACTCGAGTTGGGCCATCCACATGCTCCGCCGGATGATCACC
>CM041634.1:961891-1029689 GCA_023333625.1 Bothriochloa decipiens | reverse complement strand
CAAAGATAGCCTCAGCTGAACCAAAATGGCAAGAGAGACGAAATGGAGAAGGTGGGGTTGTATTTATAGCCCAAGGACCAAATCCAACCGTTATGCAAATTTTCAGCCTTCTCGTGAGCGCCGGACGTGTCCGACTCCCACCGCCGGACGTGTCCGGCGCTTTAAGCCAATTCGAAACCAGGTGACCGTTGTTGCTACAGTAACAGCGCCGGACGCGTCTGACGCTAGCGTCCGGCGCAGCGTCCAGCGTAAAGCATCCAACCGTGTACCTCTCTGTGTAGCGTCCGGACGCTGTCAGGGCGCATCCGGCGCTACACAGTCTTCACTGCGCCATCTCCATGAGCGCCGGACGCGTCCGGCGCCTGGCAGAACAGCGTCCGGCGCTAGAAAAATAATTCGTTCACTTCCGGTTCGACCAACTTTGTGAACGATCTCAATTCCAACCAATCTTAGGGCCTCCAGGTAACTTCCTAGCACTAAGTTCACAAGTGTGCACCACACCTAACCACTTAGACTTAACTAGGTCAAGCTACCCATTTGCTCCCCCCTTAATAGTACGGCTAAAGAAAAAAACAAAGTCCTAAAGACTAATCCGTCGTCACCCAACATCATCGACGAACGGAACTAATCCTATCTTCGACCTTGACGTTCATCCTTTGAAAATCGAAACGAATCCCATCGTCAGGGGACATGAAAACCATATTGCCCTAGATTGTCATTACATGACCTAACCAATCCCTGTTTCTGCAAAACATACGTTAGTCATGATAATCGTTGTCATCAATCATCGAAACCTACATCAAAGAGGCCTAGATGCTTTCACAGCAGATGATGATGCATATGGCAAGGAAAGGTACTACTTGTGCCCGAAAGTGACGGTTCCGGACACGTACACAAGAGCTTTTTTTTTCCTGTGTTTATCTATGAAATCAAATTTATTCCTATAAAATTACTGCGTAATTTCCGTGAAAACCCATGCATTGCAAACATCGTAATTTCCGTGAAAACCCATGCATTGCAAACATACCTGTCTTTATTTCAAATATGTCCTTAAATTCTCAGCACATGTCTTGGTTGGTTGGTTGGTTGTTCTCAGCACATGTCTATATATATATATATTAGCTATAGCTAGAGTGCGTTACTTTGTCTGTCGTTGGTTGTTCTCTCTTCACGCTGTTTTTTTTTTTTGAAACACTTCACGCTGGTTTTTTATGAAAACCGAAGCGAGAAAAAAAATCCATTCAAATTTTAATGAGTTATATACTACTAAATTTTAGCGTCCAAAGTTTGTTGGCATGCACGTACGGGGGCAGAGCATAAAATACGCCGCAGAGCGAAAAGCAACGCAAACACGACCATTCGAATATTATCCAAAATAGGTGCATATATAGGTGGTACAACAAGCATTATTGTTGTCCACATACACACACTCACCAAAAAAATATCGCCATGATATTCGTTGTTGTCTAAACCCTGTTTGATTTCTCGAGGACTAGGATGACTAGAGACTAAATTTTAGTCTTAATTATTCTCTAAATTAACAAATATAAGGACTATAAAAGAAAATATTAGTCTCTAGTCCACTAATCTCTCAAGACGTGCTAACTAGGACTACCGTTCCATGTGTAGTCCTTAATCTCTAGCCCAAGAACTAAACAGGCCCTAACTTTATACTCCATAGAAACCATTAGCATTATTTGTATCTCCAGATAATTTATTATGAAAAATGTACTTAGTAATCCATAAATGCTAATATTTTATATATATGTTTGGTCAAATTAAAAATAAATGTTTGACTTTTTTAAATTGAGAATGAACCGCTTTACGAGATGGAGGACCTACTATATATCTAAATTGCTCCTTCCTTACAAAAATGTAAGTGGTGACTATTGCGTGATCTATATAAGACACGGTTTAAAACCCCAAAAAGTCTCCCTTCTTTCCATGTGTTGGTCGAAGACCTTCAAGGGCTTCAAAGCCCATTGCTGATTGGCCTACTAGGGGGAATCTCTATAACGCCTCTCTGCATGCCGAGCGAGTCACGCCTATCACCATCTCACCTACTCTTTCATCCTCACTTCGTGTGAAAAGATTAACCCAAGGATGATGGGTTGGACTCTAGAAGTCTTATACGTTGGTTTATCCCACCTTTAACAACTAAGATGGGACTAAACTCCCCCAACATCTCATTAACATGCACATGAGCCACCCCAACATCTCATTAACATGCACATGAGCCACTATGAGCCATATTTTAAACTGAAAATGCATAATAATTGAAGCACGCAGGGCGTCTGCGTTGTACGGTGTAATCTCAAAAAAAAAGTTGCCTAGTTAGTAGGGAATGACAAAGAGAATCAAACTTTCAACCACTCTTGTGAGCACCTTAGGCAGAGCTCGATAATTAACATTCTGAAAACTTGTTTCCTATGTTAGCCTTCATCCTAAAGAAGGATGTGATAATAAGTCGGTGCGTGCTTTATATCCGATGGCAGATGCCATGTCAATTTAATTCCTGTTCTTTGTAACAATAATTATATGGTGTCTGTGTAAGGACCGGGTTTTCATATAATTGTGTATCATCTTGTGATGCATGTAATATTGTACTCCGTATATGATGAATGGATGAATCTTTCCTTATCCAAAAAAGTCAGTTATTTCTTTCGTTACCCAAAGAGGAGGAGCCACTGGGCAGTAAGGGCAGCCGTGTTCACCCGCGCGCGTCTTGTCAAGGAGCGAGAGGAAGCTCATGTGAGAGCGCGTTTGTTGTGGCCTACGGCTATGCGCGGAGCCAAGCGAAGCTGTTCTCTTGTTTGGTCGGTACGACTACGAAGCTAGAGCAGCTTTGGGAGTCCGTGGAGAAGCTACACCAACGCACCCTTGACTCCCTTAATTTTTTTGGTTACCAAGCAAGCCCTCGTATCGAGAGAATATTCCTTGATCATGTTTCTCAATGGAACATCAGGCAAAGTGGAATATCTCATTATTTCGTCATTGTTATGTCTCCCAATCAAATCTATATTTATAGCTATTATTAAGATAAAAACGGTAACCTTCGAACCACCATACTTAATTTATTTCTCATAATGCCCTGGTGCATCTTTCAATCTTGTCCGTGATGAGTTAGAACGGATTACACGAAGTCATTTTGAGGCGCATGTCAGAGAAATGATCGACCTTCTAATAAGGTGTGTACGTACATGACGTTGCACAACACATGAATACTGTGCATATCTATGTAATGTAACCAGCATGTCCTATTGCAATGATCCGAACGAAAAGGTGCAACAACATATGTTATGTCCAGCCAGCTGATGTCCAAATGATGACCGAGTACTACTCGCTCCGTTCCACATCATACGTCACTTTTGATATTTTTTTGTCCATTTTACACAGAATCTTGCTTTTTTTGATTGATCGATGTAGACCAGCTTGTATAATATATATGTCATTCTTATATAATCTACGTAGGCCAGTTTACTTCAATTTTTTGCCTTCTATGCCGGTTTATATCTAGGTCTCTAAACGCATCAGCTTATATAATCTAGCACCTATAAAGTAGACAACATAATTCGGTAAGGGAATGAATAAGTGTCACGTTTAGATAACATAAATGATAAAAAACACAGATAATTAAATAAAAAATAAGGTGAACACATTTTGGATATAGAATTTTAAGGTGCAAAGGAGGATCAAATGATGGTGGTTTAGGTGGAGTGGGAGGGGACTACATGCACCCTACCTTGGAGCCACATTAACTTTTTCTGTCATGGAAGCACTGTTTAGAGGAACAAGTTTTCATAGATGACGATTGATTACTGTACAACTCAATCATTATACTACTACTAGTTAAGTACCCGTGCGTTGTTACGGGTGATATACAGAATCCCACGATATACAATCATATAGACAAAACATGCTTTGGCATACTTTGTATTTTTTATATCAAAATTGATTGGAGTAATCATTCAGATTGTTGCACCCACAATTCTCCGTCGCTAATTTGTTGCTTCAATATGCTCCCAAGCTTGGGTGTTGCGTCGTTGCTCATTTGTTAAATTCTTCCTATGGAAATTTTTATATACCCATACATTACATTACCAAAAGAGAAAACCATGACAATTAAAATTCAAACATGTCTAAAAGCAAGGATCTAACATTATGTTTATAGCCAAAACTATTACTCATCACACATGAACAGTTAGCACAAAAGCACACAATTACGGAGAACTTGTCACTTAATAAAACCAAAAAGATCCACACAAGATTCTTGTACGTATTCTCATAAAACAGTACAAGCAAAGATTTGCAATATTTTTCAAGAAATTCTGCGGATCAAACAATATTAACGCAATCAAATTATTCTTCTTTTTAGGACCAATTCTATGTTGAGGTAATTGTTGATTACAAAGAAAAAAAGATGATGATGTTCAAAAAAATTAGTGCGCAACAAGAATCAATGAGTATTGGCTCCAGATCTTGAGTCTGTGGCTCGGTTTCTTCTATGCTTCAAGTGTTGAGGTTGATCATGGTTGCGATCGTATGGTACCTGGGGAGCCCACAGCCAACATTCCTTTTCAGTAAATAAACCTTCTATTTCAACAATGTTGACCAGCTCCAAACTCCAAACTGATAGAGCCTAGCTCCTCCTTGGAGTCGTCAAACCTCATCATTACCACAAGAAGCGGATAACTTACAATGCTCTAAACGTAACCAAAGTGACAAAAAACAAGTGCTTACCTTGTATGTGTGCTGCAGCCATAGCAAATGTAGGTAAGCAACTGATCCAGAAAACCTTATCTGAAACAACAAATGACCTGCAGTGACCCATTTTCTATCATATACCATCTTTTACTGAATTTTAATGTAGTATTTGCATTGAGAAAAAGGTAACAATTTGCAATGACTTGGTCATCAATTCTTATATTTTACTCTAGTAAATTGCAATTTTCTTTTTAATGTTAGTGTGCATTTTGAACACTCATATATATGAACATCCTATTAGGCATGATATAAAATCAGAGATGATCCTATTAGGCATACATAAAAATTACTGGACCATTTAGCACAGCAAACATAACAAAACATCTGATTATTATTGCGGACAGATAATTGTTACCTCGGCAAGCGCTGGCACAATGGTGATTCCACGGTGGTGTTGGATGTGGCTGCAAAGAAATCGAAGGTTTGATCCTGAGCACCAGACACCATATACCAATCAGAGCACTCGGCATATGATTGTTGAGTAACCGTCATGGTGAAACACAAACCTGAAACTATGCAAGCCTTGTATAAAATTGTAGAACTCTGAAACATATAAATTATCCACATTGGCATTTTACCAAATACATTTCAGCCTAGGTGATTTGCTCCCATACCACATAAATCCTTCTAATCTGCAAGCGCAATTTCCACTAACTGGGATTCTATTTTTCCACTATGACATGCCCCAAATTAGCCATGGCAAAACGTGTGTGATCACCAAAGTTATTCCACTAATATGCAGCTATATTAAACAAAATGTATTCAAATAAGGGGAGTTACCTTATTGATGGAAGTGCAACACATTTCAACAGCTCAAAAAAAAATTATCAGTTATTATCGCTACACCAAACTGGGAAAGAAAATGACCACATATATGCAGCGACAATACTATGAATCATAAATTCCCAATCTATCTGCAAAAGTTTTGTTAATTCAACTGCAAAATCTTTGAAAGGTAAGATTTGTTTATCATTCTTTTACTTTCATGTAGCCCAAGATTTTCCATGACCACAGAAAATGCACCGGAACCACACCTCAGTCCAAACGAACTAATCATGTGGGGAGCACGATGGGAAACAGAGGCCTTGAGCAGTAGACATTCTCAATTTGGGGAAAAATTCAACGATCCAGATTCCACATATCGGACGTTCTCAATTCGTACGCGTTTGGCGACTCAGATGCATACTCAACAGGAACCAAAAAGGACAAAGAAAAAAAGAAACAATCAGGTCAGAGGCAAGGGGCCCACCAGTGGGCGAAGAACTGGACAACTGCGAACGTCTCCGGTGATGTTCGATGCGTCGATGCCCACGGCCGCGTCCCCGTCCGGCCGACTTGGCGCCCCCTAAGCCGAGCGAGAGGAGCACCTCTGCCCCGCGCGGCGTCGCGTCGAGGACGGAGAGAGCTAGTGCGGAGACCGGAGCGGAGAATGGGCCAAGCGCGACGGCGGTTGGGGCTGGTGGACGGGCACGGAGCCGGAAGCCAGGAGGCCGGGCGTCGTGCGCGGAGGTTGCGGCCGGCGGCGGTGGCGGAGCGCGTCGTCGACGTCGAGGTGGCAGGGCAGGTCGAGGAGGCCGCGGCAGCGTCGTGGTGCCCGGCGGCGTCGTAGTGTCCGGCGGCGTGGGATGGGGCTGCGGCGGTTTTGCCCGACGTCGTGGGATCGGGCTGCGGCGGCTCGGCCTCGGTCATGCGCGCGGACGGAGGTTACGGAACCGAGAGGGGAATTACGGGAGGAGAGGCATTTTGTTTACGGGAGACGGGGGGAGGGAGGGGTTACGGAGGGGCGGGGGTTATTAGCGAGAGGTGAAGCGATTAGTCCTAATCAGTGATAACATTTGGTTCTTTTTAGGAGTATAAGATTCAAATTGTACAATCCAGATCATGCATTATTGACTATAAAAATACAGTAAGCAATAATGAAAGGCGTGTCAACATCGCCTTTTGTCTCCTATACGGCTACTTACTATAAATGATAATGACAACGTGCAACTCGTGGTGTATATAATAGAATTCATGCATACTCCTTATTTTCAAGGAGGTAAAGATCGTTTTGAAACACTCCCTCCATACCGGATTAAGTCGACCTCTTGAATTGTCCTAAGTCCAATTATTTTAAAATGAAATAAAATTTAGAGAAAAATACCAATACTTTATTAGATAAAAATAATATTACTCGATATATCATGAAATCTATATATTCATAATACACTTATTTCGTTTCATAGAAGTTAAACTTATGATAATTTGACTTAAGACGATTTTAAGAATTATTGATTGGGTTGGAGGGAGTAGTGATTTTAAGAATTGATTTATTTTGGGAAGGAATGAGTTGTTCATTTTGGATTTATCCGAAATTCAAACTTTTTTAAATAAAATTGTCAAATTTATTGAAAAAATCATCACATCTAAAACATCAATTTTGTTTCGTTAGAATCTTACTAGCTCCAACGTATTTCGGGTATATCTAAACTTGTATAATGTAATATTTTTTTTCTAAAAACATGAATGAAATTGAAGAAACTCAACATATGTCAAAACAAAACTAAATTGTACTCCTCTATCCCTGATTAAGTGTCATAATAGGATGTGTGTGGATGAAACCTTTTCAAGTTTAACTAGATTTGTAGAATATATTAGCAATATTTGTATTTCTCAATCAATAGATATATTATAAAAATAGATTCAAAGATTTATCAATGATACTAATTATATACTATAAATATTAATATTTTTAATATATAATTAGTCAAAGTCGAGTATATCTGACTTCTTGAAAATAGAGAACAAGCATATAAAAACAAACGGAGGGAGTATAGTTTGGAACAAAGGAGTACCTACACGGATTGACATAAGCGGATCACGCTATCGTGGATTTTGTCACCACCCCGCTGCATGGAATCTTGCTTTGTGACTTACTGTACTCCGTATCAGATTTAATTGGTTGATTGATTGGTGTGGTACGTATGTCTTGTTCGGTGGCGCTGATAAGTCCTGGAGGCCCGACGAGCAGGTAGCTAGTTAAGCAAACGTTTGTTTAACTTATTACCCTTAGCTTGTACCAGGACTATGGTCACAGTGCTAGAAAGTAGAAACTACCAATAGTTTCTATGTACTTGTTAAAAAACTATGCTTCTAATGGATTGTTTGTTTATACAATGTATAGTAAAACATGCTCTCCATGGATAGCAAACTAGATTATAATAATGCATGAGATCGATATCTTATATATCTAAGAAGCGAATATGTATAGACCAGTTTACTTCAATTATGTAGACAATCATAAACTCTCACTTAATGAGAAGAGTGGATGCACAATTGTTACTCCCTAAGCACTAATGAAGTCCTTGGATCTTTTATTATGAAATCTCAAAAAAGAAAAACTAGCCTTAAACTCTCTTTTCACCAAACAAACTCTCTTTGCACCAACCACGACCAATTTTTTAATCGAGATCGACCAGTAACACTACCGGAGACAGCGGCTTTGTCGAGTGTGAGAAGCAATCGCAAAGGCCTGAAAACAGTCGGCGAAGCTTTTGCCGACTGCTTTCCACGTGGGCAATCAGAAAAGGGCTGTCGGCAAAGACCGGCTCGGCAAAGAAATCTTTGCCGACTGCCACGTGGAAGGCGGTCGGCAAAGGCTTTGCCGACTGCCAAACCAGCACTCGGCAAAGATTTTGTGAAAAAATAAAAAAAAGAAAGGGCAGCATAGCCCATCTGCAGGGCCCGTCCGAGCCCATCCGCCGGTGAGCCTCGTCGCGCCGCGGCCCTGAGCTCCGCCGCCCGCGCGCCATGGCCGCCCCGCCCTGATCTGCCCGCCATCACGCCAGTGTGAGCGGAGGAGGCCGCCGGTGGAGCTCCGCCGTCGCGGGCGAGCGCTGGAGGCCGTTGATGAAGGTCCGCCATCGCGGGAGTCCGCCGATCGGCCGTCGCGCCTGCCGCCTTTGAGTTTTCCTCGCCGCGAGGAGGGCGGGGCGCTGCCAGCGAGTTGGAGGAGCTCGACGAGGGAGCCTCGCCGCCGGCTTGTCCATGGTCCCCTCGAGCTCTGCGGCGGAGCGGGGGAGGGAGCAGACAGGGGGAGGGAGCCGGACACCTCCGCCGCGCCGTAGTTCGGGGAGCCGCCGGAGATGGAGATGGGGCAGGGGCCTTGCCCTTGCTTCGCCACGCGAGGGCGCCGCGGGTGGAGCAGATGAGGGCCGACGGGGGGCCGCGGCTGGCCCGGCCGCTGCTGGCGGCAGCGGCGCTCGGAACCCTAGTGTTTGAGAGGCCGCGCCGTGGCCCTCCACCGCCCCTGGTGCCTCCGGAGGAGGGGAAGGGCAGCCGGCCGCCGGATCCAACGACGGCGGGCCCCCTAAGGCGGATCCGGCCCTCCCGCGACGGCACCCGCGGCGGCGGCGACCGGGCCCGGCTACAACACAACCGGCCCGGGGCGCGCGAGCACTAGGCGGGGAGGAGAAGGAGGCGGGGGAGATGAGGAGGAAGGAGAGGGGGTGCCGCGGCTGCCCGGCCGCTGCTGCTGGCGTCGGCAGCGGCGCCCGGAACTCTAGCGTTCGAGAGGCCGCGTCATGGCCCCCACTGCCCCTGGCGCCTCCGGAGGCGGGGAAGGGCAGCCGGCCACTGGATCCAGCGACGGCAGGGCCCGTAGGGCGGATCCGGCCCTCCCACGGCGGCACTGCGGCGGCGGCGGTCGGGCCCGGCTGCAGCGCAACCGGCCTGGGGCGCGTGAGCCCCTGGCGGGGAGGGAAAGGAGGCAGGGGAGATGAGGAGGAAGGAGTGGGGGCGGCGTGGAAGGAGCTGGCGTGGAAGGCGCCGCCGGTTATGGTGGTGGGAGTGAGGTCGGGGTTGGGGAAGAGGTCGGGGCGGCGGTGGGCAGGAAGAGGCCGGGGGGCAGAGGTGGAGATGTCTGGGTTTTAGCCATCCGATATCAAAACTTGCTTGAAACATTCTCAATTTTTACGACAGCCTCCATATACGACGGGATGATAGCTCGCCAAGTTTCATGATTTTAGGACTTCGTTTGCATTTTATATAATTAAAAAACACTTCTTCCGCAACTGAATGGTCATGTTTCGTGAACAAGTCGTTCAAAATTTTGGGTGAGTTCCTGGATACGGCCTTAATATACACTCTCCAACATGAATATAATTTTTTAAATGGCTATATTTTATTATTTCATGCACTACAGTTCAAATTTATTTTTTTAGAAAAATACAAGTAAATAAAATTAATTTAAAAAATATAACAAAAAGTTATAAAAAAAGTTTCAAATTTAAAAATATGATTCAATACAATTTAGAAGAACCACAGAAAAAGTTTAGAATCAAGATTCAAAAAAATTAAATCTTTGCCGAGTGCCTCCGTTGGCACTCTGCGAAGGCCTCTTTGCCGAGTGCCAGGCTGGGACAGTCGGTAAAGGTGTTGTCTTTGCCGACTGTCTGAGTCTGGCAGTCGGTAAAGAGGCCTTTGTCGACTGCCGGACTCAGACAGTCGATAAAGAGGGTCTTTGTCGACTGTCCGATCTCTGCCGGTCGGTAAAGCTGACAGTCGGCAAAGCCCCAGACAGCCGGCGACGACAGATTTTCGGATAGTGTACCTACAACATCACGCATTATTGACTAAGCATAATGAGAGTTAGCGGCTGAAAAGCCCATCCAGTTTCGTTAAAAAATAATAATAATAAAAGTGTGCCACGTGAAACATCAGCTTTTGTCTCCTATATATATATGGCTAGTTATTATGAATGATAATGCCATCGTGCAAGTCGTGGTGTACATAAAAATCAAAGTGCGTAGTATAAGGCTAATCTGAAATGGAGTTTTGTGACCGGGTTTTCAGCACCCATATCTTAAAAATCCAAGTGCTTACTTAGTTTAATATCTATAAAACTCCCATGAAACCACCATTAAGATTGACCAAAATGATAATGCCTTGTTTTGATATTGTAGTTCATGTTATATTTATCCTAAGTAAAAAATATTAAAATCTTTGTCCAAATTTGTAAAAAGAAAACAACTAGAACACCAAAAAAAATTATTATAATATTTCTAAAATTATTTTGATAGAAAATATTTGAGCTTATAGGATACAACATAAGTTTTTTTCTCTAAAAAAACACTGTCAGAATTAGAGATTTTTTTTTGACAAATCTAGAGGGACCGAAGTCCCTAAAGGTAATTTATTGAGAACGAGTAAAAAATGATGGCAAGTTCAGGAGGGTTACCGCCCTGTTCGCTTGGTCGTTTCTGGCTGGCTGGTTCTGGCTGTTGCTGATTTTTTATGAGAGAAAAATACTATTAAATGGCTGGTTGGTTTGGCTGATAAGTTTAAACGAACAGGCTATACAGAGGGAGGAGGCAGGAGAGAAAAATTTAGGACACAAAATAAGAAAAAAATAAAGCCAAAGTGAATTATAGTTTAGAACCTAGAAGAGAGTGAGTGCGTACACAGACATATGCATGTGTGTTGTGTTGACAAAAGCGGGTCACGCGTAGTATAGTGCATTTTGTCACCACACTGTAACTACTTTGAAATCTTTGCTTTTTGATAGATCAATCAATCAAGATTGACTGGTGTTTGGTCCATATGTACTCCAATGTCACGACCGGAGGAAGAACGATCGATTATTTTGTTTAACTTTAGCTTAGGTATGTATAGCTGCATGTATATCCTACATACCTAAGTGAAGTCACTGTAACGCATAGGCACCATATATACTAGTATTTAATAGTGCCTTTGTGTGGCTAGTGTATTCTTATCTTAGAGCAGTGGTGGACCTAGGATTTATTTGAGACTATGACTTCTTACCAACAATGAAACTATGAAGAAATGGCACACATAGCGAAATAGATAAAATAAAGGGAAAAATATCTAATTGTGTGATATGAAACTATCCACTAACATCACACATCGAGAAATGGCCAGAATAAAGAAGAAATATTTGAAGTTTTGATTTAAAGGCCACCGTGGATGGGGAGGTTGAACGAGGCAACGGAGCGCTGAAGGAGGACGAAGACAGGAGTCATGTGCTTTCTATAGATATGCTTTGCAATAATCGACAACACTACCCCCACCCCCCCCCTCCCCGCGTCGCCCCCTGCACGGGTGACTCGGGAGGCACCCTAGCCGCCGCCCGGAGTCGTCTCCCACCAGCCTCCTCTCTCCTCGCCGCCGCCGGGAGGCCCGTGCGGCTCCCCGGGAGGGCGGCGGCGGGGCTCCTTCTCCGGTTCGGCCTCTGCTGCTCTTCGTGCGGGGAGGGGCGCTCGGGCCACTAGCTGGCAGCGGTTGTCGGCGACGGCAGCGTCTCCCGGCCACTGGAGCGTGGATCCATGGCCCCCCTGGCCGGATCCGGCGAGGGAGGTGGTAGATCTTGCTGCTCGGTACCTGGGGCGTGTGCGGCTTGGCGGCTCGCGTCGGGCGGTGCCCGCGGCCAGGCGGGTTGCGGCGGTCGGCGAGGTGGGCGACAGGGGCCCGGATCTGGTGCCCAGGTGGCCGGATTCGGCCCCCAGTGGTCCGGTGGTGATGGTGTAGGTGGCGGCGGTCGGCGGTTCGGCGATGCCGCGGCGGCGGTGGCTCAGTGGAGGGCACGACGGATGGAGCGGTGGTTCGACGGCCGGCCCATGCTTGACTCGGGAGGCTCGCGTCCTTGCACTATGGTAGTCCTCGGCGCCGCAGCAGTGGCTCGGTGAGTTTCCCCCCGGTCTCTACAGCTTTGCTGGATGGGGGAACACACCGGCGAAAGCCATGCCGGACTTGCCAGCACGATGACGGCGGCGCCTTTGGGCGTCGTTCCCCTCCTTGGAGGCGTTATCATGGTGTGTCCTCCACTCGGCCGGTTACGGTAGGGCATCGGCTGCGCAGTGGTGGCGTGGCCGACAGCGGATTGCTTGGTAGTGGCGGTGGCGTTGTGGTGGTGTGACTGCCTGTTGCCAAGTAGGGGCACTAGTGACGCCATGGTGGTGTGGCTGGGGCTCCTGACTGCTGGGCTAGGAGGATGGGATGGAAGGCTTGGTGTTCGGTGGCCGACGTTGGGCAGTGGTGGCGAGGGTGGAGGAGCTGACAGTGGTTGGAGTGCCTCGTGTCGATGATCCAATCCGACCGGGAGAGGCGAAGGCCAGGGCGATGATATGCATCCTCTGCAGCTTCAGGTCCGTTCACGTGGTGCAGAGAGTCCGGCAGTGGCGAGTTGAAGGTGACATGCTTGGAGCGGCTCGGTGGTACTATGTCATCCCCGATGGGGGAGCAGGCCCGGATCCCTGGAGAGTCTAGCGACAGGGGTGGCGAGGCCCCCCTGCGCTTCAAGGTGGTGAATCCAAGGAACAGTTGTCCAAGAGTGGTGCTGTGGTGGGTGAGGCGGGGCCCCCACGAGTTGAGTTGAGTTGCCTTGGAGGTCTAGAATCCGGTGCCGTGTTTCAGTTGTTTTGGGGTGGTTTGGTGCAACAACGGTTCTTCGACGAGAGGTCCTGCATGGCAGTGGCCTCTTCGGTGGGGTATCGTGGGCTTCCCGTCTCATATCTATCAACGATTGGTCATGGCTGGAAAATCGAAAACCGTAAGTGTTTCTTTAAAGATGTAGAGTTTCTTCGGTCAAGTTGTTAGTAGAGTTGAGTTGGGTCGATTTCGACCAAGTTGTAGGGTCGTGTCAAGCAAAGTTGTTTAGTGGTGGTCTCAGTGGCGACTTGGTACCAAAGTATACAGGTTGAGTAGGGTATCCTTCACATTTGTATGATTTTTCTGGCCCGGTTTCTAGTCAAAAAACTGGACCGGCACTTATCTTTTTATTTCTTCGTCTAATAGAAATCACGGCAAAGCTTTCGCCTACCTTTCGAAAAAAAAAATAATCAGAAACACTCCGCGCATCAACGGGTCAGGAAGGCGCTGTTTCCGATCGGAAACGCCACCGAGCAGCGGAGCCATTGTTTATTTGCTGGGCCTATTGTTTGTAGCCCAAACATTCTGCCCAGGTCCACAACTGATTGCCGTTGCCGCCGATTGACTCCATATGACTAAACGGCCCACGGACAGGCGGGCCCCTACTAATGCTCGGCCCACCTTCACATTATCCGTGCTGTGCTGTGCTAAACAGCAGGTGAAATACTCGCGTACATGTCGTCGTAGACTAGACCCAAACACCGGGGCAACCGTAGCAGCGCTACTAGGCTAGTAGCCGGAACGTATCTATATAAACATACGTGCATATATGCATGTACTCAAACAATTACAAAAAAAGAGGTATATATAGTAGCAGTAGTGTTTTTTGGATACATACAGGAGGAGGCATCATACCATCAAGAGCAATCAGCCTAGCTGCTTATACACTGCGAGCAGCTGCGACAGAATGACGGCTCCTGATGATATGTGCATCACTCCGGCCATCTCAACATACATACGGTATTACTACGGTGTGTACATTGGTACATACATGATGAGTACCTCATCATTCAAACAAGCTATATGTAGCTAGCAACCCTTGCAAGCAAGCAAACAAAAGAAACAGTATAATGGTGGTATATATAATATATATATACTTACGGCAGGCATGCATGTATATGCAACTATGCAAGCAACTTGCATTGTTGGTGGATGGATCGATCAATCGGCGTGGCGTGGAGAAAAACCATGCCACACGTACTTACGCGAGCATCCTGGCATCCAGCTGCTGTGAGACGACGATGGCTTGATTATATTGATCGATCGGATCCAGATCTATCGCCAGATGAAGCCGGCGAGCGGTGGCGCCGGAGGAGGCGGCGGCGCCGCAGCCACGGCCCAGAAGTCGGAGGCGCCGTTGTCGTCGGCCAGGTGCGACGTGCACGACACCGGCACCAGGCACAGCCCTCTGCTCCGTAGATTCTTCCTGCTGCCCTCCTCGACGCCATTGACCTCCTCCTCCTGCATATCGTTCATATGTGCATGAAAAAAAAAACAAATTAAAATCGATGATGATGCATGCATGCGTTTCATAAGCTTAACCTAATAAACACGCTATATATACCCAGGACTGTATATGTGTGTATATATATGTGCAAAACAAACTTAAAGCTCGTTATGGTGACGATGCATACTTTTTTTTCATAAGCTTAAGTGCTTATAATAAACCTACTATATTACTACTACGAAATAATCATCACCCACAACATTTTCAAATTTGGTTTGAACAAAGTCACTGATGAAAATGGTTTTCACCAACAGTTTGTATTATAAACCTAATGGTGAAACGAGGCCGGTTTTCATCAACGGTTCGTACACGAACCGTGGTAAAAATCATCTTCACTAATGGTTCATATTAATTTCACCAATGGTTTAGCCAACCGGAGGCTAAATCACTGTTTGAGTGGTAGTTAATATCATCACAAATTGTGTGTTTCTCCATATGGCTAACGGGCGGGCCATGCGCGCGCGTGTCACCTTGTATTGGCCATCTGGGTAGCATATGCATAGATCCATCCCTCTCCTCGTCTCTCCAACGAATGAAGTAAGGAAATATCTCTCTCCCTCCTCTCCCCTCTCTCTATCCCTCTCTTCCTCCTCATAACTCCCGACAACGGTTGTCCCATGGCAGAGGTTACGGCGCAGTAGGCGTGGAGCAGCGCCATGGCTTGACCCAACGCCACTAGCCCGGCGCGGAGTCACACTGACGGTGTGGCAATAGCATGGCCCCACCCTATGGTGTGGTATCGGCGCGACCCGGCACCCAGGTACGAGCAGCCTAGCGCGGAGGCCACTCTCCACCCCATCTTGAGTGCAGCCGGTCGTCTTCCTCTCAGATCTCATCCCCTCTTGCCCTCTTATATCTAGGTGAGGTGGTGCTGGCCTGTGGGTTATAGTATGAGGAGGCGACAGGCCAGGTGAGGAGACAGTGAGGCACAATGGTTATGCTAGTTGTTGTATTTTTTTCTAATTATCATTGTCAGTTCGTGTAAACAACCGACAGTGATCCTTATTTTCACAGCCGGTGTGAAACCAGCGGTGACTTTCATCACTGTGGCAAAATAACGACGGTGATGACTTGTTTGGGACAAGCATGATGAGTTTTATATGTAGTAATATAATATATACAAGACTACAAGCTATTACATATAGTTATGTCACATGAAGCAGTGGTATAGTGTTTTTTTCCCTTGGTTAAGCCAATCAGATTGTTAAGTGTTTTTTTGTTGGATTTGCCCCTAGTAGCCATGCTTGGCGTGCATTCCGGGATGCCTAGGGTTGAGATGCTTGCTTAACTCGATGGGAGGCTTCAATTCAAATAGTCATTCGTCTTCTTGTTCCAAATATACTCTTATTTCATTGTAAATGTACATAGTAGGTCATTTTATATTGTTCATTAGGCTTAATGAAGTAGGTTAAATGACTATAGGGAATTAGGGTTTTCTGTATCATTAGTCATATAAAATGATTTCTGCACATAATAATATAACACAAAACATCAATTATATTTGTGATGGGATGGCGCATTTACCTGCTTGGTCGAGCCTTCAACTTCTACCATGCCACTGCTAGTGCTATGGTTTAGCAGCAGCTGCATGCCCATCAGCAGATATAAAATTAAAAAACAAAGTTAATTAGTAATTACCATTACTATAAATCCCATTCTTCATACTCATATATAGTATATTCTCAGCAAAAGTAAGGAGTAATGAGTAATCATAATGAAATATAATTCATGCGTTCAGTCAAAAAAAAATATATAAGTCATGCCTATGTGAGGAGTGCATCACGCCCACACAGCTAGCATACGTCTAGCTAGGCCAGGGTCCCACAACGCAGCGCGAGAGGAGTAGCTTACGGCTGCAGCAAGAGCGAGCGACATGGATCTGTCAGCTTGCATTTGCACTTACAGGCGTGCAAAAAGGTGAGCTGAAAACGATCAGCTGGCCGGTGGACGTGCAATATACTATCATTCAGTCACATGCGCTCTGCACTGCAGTTAGCTAGTCATATTGCGTGCATGCCATGGAAATTATGAGTGACAAGTTCGTCTATAACGATCACTCAGGTAGTAGCTACTAGCAAGAGGCAGGAACTTGCATCATATCATCATACATGCTCGGGATCTACAATAGTTACTTTCTGACTAAGTGATCAGTGTACATTAATTTCAGTGAAGAGCATAGGTCCCTTATCATCCATTCACCTGCTTACAGGTTTGACATCATATATCTATATCTATATCATCATGAAGATACAATTTTACATTTGGAAAGAGTCATAGAAAACTTATTCCATGCATATGATGGTGAATAATCTAACTACTCATGGACGATATGTATCGTAACTAGTAATACTTTTTGCATGTATTTGGTGAAAGAGGTTGAGATAGATTTACAAGGTAGTAAGCTGTAATTGCATCTTTTTTCGGACGACGAGAGTAGTAAGCTATAATTGCATCATAAATAGTAATATACATATCGATTTATAAGATTAGGTACGACACACTAAACTGTTTTTCTTTTTGGAAGGCATGACACACTAAACTGTTGAATTCTTTTTTTAGGGAAAGTAAAATTAATGTCCAAACTTATTGATGGATGTGTTTGGAATTCAGCTAGCTTAGCTCCTGCTCCTGATTTTGATGATGCCTACGAACTGTAGCTTTGTGGCACTCTATCTACCAGATTGGCTAGTACTAAGCTAGGTATGTTGTGACATTCTTTTAGAGTCAGATGGAAGTTCCATTTCATCATAATTAAAGCCCTGATTCCCTTCCACAGAGGGGTAAAAGTAAAACAGACAAATGCTGGTAGCATAGCTAGCTCCTGCAAAGGGACGGATGGGACTCTGGATGCTAAAGCTACCTTTGCTAATCGGCCTATATATCATCTGACGGATGCTAAAGTCGACCAAATAAAGTGTGCGTGTGTCAAAATTCTCATTTTCAGGGCACCTTTATTTGCACGTGCCTGTGCATCTCGAACGTAAAGCTAGCTCGCTCGTGCAAAGTGCACACACCCCCACACGTACCTACATCAGTGCAGTACAAGAGAGATCGAGTCTTATCACTCACACTTAAGCTTACATTGTGTTGTTGCATGGATGAGTTCCCCCCGTTGCATTGGCCCAAGTAAGGGAAGCTGAGAGCCTGCATGGGCAATATAAAATACAATACATACTTGTTAATTGGCATCATGTGTATATAAATATAACAATCGGGTAAGCACTTGGCATTAGCATCAGATCGACAGTAGATGTATAGACAAATTAACAACAGAGAGAGAAGAGCTGAAGTGAACAGGTTTTTTTTTTTTTGCGACGACAAAGCTGAAATGAACAGGTTAAGTGGTTAGATCGAGCCTGAATGAACTGAAACAGGTTAACACACGACGACATTACCACAGAACAGCATGCAGAACAAGACAGCATGCCCTACCTAGGACGACATGCAGGATGCAACGCATGTGCGCGCTTTAACGGCGTGCTCTTACACTCAGTCCCACACGTATACGTCATCTTTTTGTTTTACCTAACTCTACTCACATCCATCTCAGTCATCATCAGTTCATCACACTGTATCCAGAGACACACAGTTACAACCCTTACAGCAGGAATATATATAGTCCCCATTCTGCTCACATTTGCTTTATACCTATCTATATTCATAATTCTCACATCTATACTTATTACTACGTACTAGCACTCCATGCCATGCAATCACTTGTGTAATTGCATGCATGAAAAACATTACTAGCTTTCTCTAAATTCTTGTTAATAATAAGTTTACCATGGACGAATACATTGATTCGTTATCATCTGTGTCACTTTAAGATCGATCGACAAGTGCTAGCTAATGCAGAAATTTTATAAAGACTTCCAGCACTGAAACAAGCAGTGAACATCATCTAACATATATACAGTAACTCTGATGACATTTATTAAGAACTGAATATACTCATGTATCTCTGGATTGGATTCAGAGCAAAAAGAAAGAAAGAAAGAAAAAAAAAGGAGAGATCGCAATGAAAAGAAATATGTATTAAATAGAGATCAGATTAATGAAAAGGGTTGGAGAAACATATTAGACCTCAATTTGACTCAGGAGGAATCTAATATAGCCGATAGTCTCCTGTAGGACGGAGGCAGTGTCAGTCTGCAAAAACCAACACATATGTATGTCAGGGACTGGCTTTGTTTTCAGTGATCATCATCACTGGGACTCCTAAAGCGAAAGAAACTGCAGCTGAAAAAGTCCCCTGAAAAGAAAACGAGAGAAAGGGGGCCGAGCTAGAGGGAGAAATAAGCACATTTGTATGCATATGTATGACAGCAGTGACAATAGGGACATGCATGCATAGTCGATATTCTGATATGACGAGGTAAATAACGGAGCTCTTCGATCTACTATTTAGTTGCCCGCATGGACTTTTTTTTATCTATCAACGTATGCATGTAGTGATATATATATATAGCTCTGTACTATTGCTGTATAGTATAGCTAGTTAAGCAGAGCTAGCTGTGTCTGTGTGTACCTTGCCAAATGGGGATACTATCTGGTGAAGTGCTGTGATTCTATCCCCAAGCCTCTCCTTCCTTACCTGATGAAAACAAACAAGGGCTGCTTCTCATTATTATTAACTGTACATGTTTAATAGCTAGAAACAGACAATGATGGACAATGGTATTGGTAAGTCGATACTAATTTGTATGTAGTATATATATATATATTATACTGTATATACTGAATAGAATCTATTTTGATCAACACAAAATATCCATCTGAAACTAGAGAAATACTAGGCACATGTAAAGGCTTATATACATATTGTTGCGGGTGCAGTGGGATTTCGCGCATGGCTATTTATATGTCTCCAATGGTGATCTATCGCTGAGAGAAACCTCGGTGGATCAGAACCGGGTTTTTCCAAGAATGCATGAACATATGGGAGATGAAGAAACCTTTAGGGTAGACTGTGCTGAAGAAGAGGTCTGAACCCTAGCCTTCTTTGGAGCCGAACCACTTGCAGCGCTGTTACCCTGAAGCAAAAGAAGAAGAAGATTAAATGAAGCATGCAGCACTAACAATTAATCATGAAGTCAGTTTCCCACCCATGGAACATTATGAAAAAAATTAATAACGTGAGCTATGCCGTATGACTCGAAAGTGGAATTTGTTACACCGCTTCCGTGAGATCAAGAAGCAAGCAAGAAAATGCAAGGTCCAAAAAAATATGAAAAAAAAAAGGAACATGAGTTTCAGAAAAAGGAAGAACATGTATATGAGGTAAATTGGAGAGTATTTTTCATGATGCGGTGCCGGCACGGTGTCGTCTTTAACTTCTTATAAGGTTTTATTGCTCACCTCAGAAGAGTTATCAGAGTGATTCTTCAGCTCCGGTACCGGCACGGTGGTGTTTGAGAAGTCCATCATGTTGCTGCCGAGGCTTGTGGTGATGCAGGACCTAGGAGAGGACGACGCCAAGAGCGTCTGGCTCACCTGATGAGACTTACTGTTGGTCCCCGATGTCTGGATCTCCTCACCACCATGTCCATGCCCATAGAAATTGTAAGCTGATGAAGGCCCCTCTTCTAATCCTTTTGACAGTAAAGCTGTGGCAGCGTTGTATCTCTCGTGATCTCTGACTAATCCCCCACTGTTCAATTTTGTGGTTGCAGACATAATTAGCAGTGATTTTGTATAAAAGAAAAGAATTGCATGAATTCAAAGATTCACATGCATATATACAGCATTAAACCATATGGCAAAACCAAACTAAAGAGAACTGAGAGCACGGTATAGCTAGGGATAGATAGAGAGGGATGTATAGTATTTACAGCAGCAGCTGGCTCCATGACTCCGGCATGTTGCTTTCCCGCCCATCATGCAGATCAGATGTAGCAGACCTGTCGTTCAGAACCTCAGGAGGCAGAGGCAGAGGCAGGCCAGATGAGATTTGAAGGAGGTGCTGGGGGAGGAGCATGGAAGGAGAAGATAAGGGGGGCATCTTCTTGGAGCCCTCTTCTTCTTGCTCCTCGGCATAAGGCATCAAACTACTCATCATATTCTTGCTGTCTGTACCACCACTACTCCACACCATCTGTTGCAGCAAAGAGCTTCTGAATTCTCCTCCACCCATATCATGTTTGGCTTGAGAGCACATCACAATAGAAATACTAGTCTAGCTAGCTAGGATCCAGCTTCCAGCAGCCACCATCTTTCAAATAAATTCCCTTACTTATTATGCAAATCTCATCTCATCAGGTCAGGTCAATCTTTGGGGCTATAGCTGCTGTCTGGCCGGTAGCTTTAATTTGCTTGTCCTCCTCCTCCTCTCCTGCTTTCTCTTTCTAGAGATGGGGGTCTCTAGAGGGAGAAAACAACAGAAAGAGGGACCTGTTTGGAGAGGAATCTGAGCTTTTGTTTTGTTTTGTAGTATTCCCTGGCCTGCAGGTTCCTTTCGTTTCACTCCTTTATTCATTTCTGAATGAACTTTTCACCCCTTGCAGTTTTTCTCCATCTCTTTATTTAACTAGCTGCTAGTACTGCATGGATGTTTCTCTTTTTTTTAGTCTTTGATTTTTCTCTCCTCATCACCCTACTTTTGCTTTATCAAATTATAAAGTGATGGCGGAAAGGCACCTTGTGTGACACACATTTTGGGGCTAAAAGGAGTGGTTTGTGGAGAGAGTGGTATTTCTTAATTCAACCTCTTATATGCTAGCTAACTTTCAGCTACAATAAATTAAGTACAGTTGATTGCGCTACCAGTGAAGACAATCTTAGCTTATTTCCAAATATACCCCTATCGATGTTCTTTAATTAGATTTATTAATCTCAGTGGACATAAACTTTAGCCATGTTTATTTGATCGATGCTGGGAGCGTCGATCAAATTGGAGACATATTTTCACTTAGTACAATCAAATTAAAATGGCCGAAATTTTGGAGCGGGCTTTTTTTTTTAAAAAAAAAGGTTCGGATGGTTGATTTCGTTTAAAGATTGTAAGGTGATTTGCTTTTTATTTTTTTAAAAAAAAGTAGCAAAATGGAACGGGATATTAGTATGTAATTAACAGACACGGTACGTGGTAACGTTAATTAACTGTGGTTTGACTGCTATATATTCTTCATGATAGACTATATATATGGCGATGTCTGTTAACTTGTTAAGTAGAAGTTGGTTTGCTAAAGTGCGCAATGATTTTACTTTCTTGTCAAGTCAGAATGAAGGCAATTGATCGATACTGGACAGATATATGTAATCGATGGATCGACGAGAGAGAAGAAACACATCTATAGATAGATGGAGATGCAATCAACCATGCATTTGGCGCCTCTTTATTGGGTGCAGCGGTCGATTGTACTTTAGGTGAAAGCCACTTTAGATATGGTCGAAAGCTGATTCATGGATTGATTTGCTCGCTCCCATCGATCCTTGCTGTCCGACAGCTTTGGATTTTTTTATTTTTTTTGATATCCATCTCTTTCTCCTAGCTCTTATATTTTAAAGCTCATTTTATTATCAAATAAGTATCATATATTGAATTCAATATGAAATGTGTCATTATCAGCAGTATATATACATATGTTCAGCAGTTTCAGGCGGCTATATATTAGCATTGTGAAGAAAATATTTTACAACAAATTAAAGAGATGGACAGAGACATTATATTCAGACATGCATCTCAGGCGCAACAGACGATCATTCATCTAGACTCCTGGGCCCCGGCTCCATAGTGCAAGTTAATCGAGCCCGGCATATGCTAGCCCTCTCTAGCGCCACACGACCAAACCCTAGCTAATAGATTATTATCATGCATCCACACGACCACCCGCTGGCGTACGTATAAATAAAAACAAAATGAATTTGTTGCATGAAACAGATGACGGATTGACTTGAAGTAGACGCTACATCTCCATCAATCCATACACGCGCCGGCCTGCTTTGTATGCTCGCTCGATCGGTCAAAGCTGGAAAACCAAGCAAGCAAGCAATGCAATACACGTCTCGTCTCAGATTCCTCCATCCTCTTCCAACCAACATATATTCTCCGGGCCGTCCAGCTATGCTCGTGTGGCCCACATGTCTCTCGTCTAGGAGGATGGTAGCAGATGGCGTGTGTTTGGTTTGAGGACAACTTAATTAGAATGAAGATGTATCCAGTCGTGTGTTAGGTTAACGGCACCATTTTTCAGAGTCGTCAAAGGCTTGACCTCAAAGGTAGACAAGTTTTGTCAACACATAATTAATATTATTATATTGTGTTGCCTTGTTATCAAAAATTATTGACTGCAACCGACCAAGCAGCATCGTGGCAACATGGAAAAGACTAAAGGGAACCAGCAACTCCTCCATCATTTAAACACAAGCGCATATCGATGTTAGGAGGCTAAGGTTTTAACCTCAGCCATTGTGACACAGAGGTTTATTCCGTGAGACACCTCTTCGTCAAGGTACCATCATTTTTAGAAAAAAAATTTCATGTATTGCCAAATATGTAAACCTCAACTTTGGTCCTTGTAAATTTGTTGGATCCCTCATGTGACATCCGCCTTTGCTCGTCCTCCTCCTGACCCACAGGGGGCATGTGGTCCTACTAGAATAAAATAAATTGTATATTGGTTTTGAATGATATTAGTATATTTTAGTTTTCTTTCTCGTTGCACAAACAACCATATGTGCAACCAACCGTAGATACACATAGGGCATATGCCCCTAAGGACATCGCCTTAGCCGTGGTAGGATGGTTTATAAAAGGTACCCCTGTATCTTGAGATACAAAATTAATGGGCTAGATCGGTATTAGTATGGTTTGTAAGATATAAAATTGTCATGTTCTACTACGTTTAGCGGCTCGTGTTCTACTACGTTTAGCGGCGTTATCAGGCTTTATTGACCTAGCCAACAAGAGGCTGAGCACCATGGTGATAATGGACCTTCATTGAAGAGCTCATCATGGCAACGGAAACTACGAGGAAGGTCGCCTAAATCAGTCGGCACTAGCAAGTCCAGGTGGTGGCCATCATACCCTCCGTTGCTTGGCCCCCTAGCTCTACTCACCCGTCGATCCGTACCTGCTACTACAACATCCTAGTAGACGTAAATCATGGTCGTTTGTGAAGGAGCGGTAATGGAGAACTGGTGTTCCCATTATACAAACATATATGTTTCACTATCATATACGGGGCAGCACTGAATTTTTTGTTACTAAGCTAAATAGCGGTATTTAGCAAGAGCTAAAACATTCTTAAATGTAATAGCAAAAACAGCAATTGGCCATATCGTACAACATGTCCCTCCGAAAACCATAGCAAACTATTTAGACATCTATGGTTGTAGGGATGATAATGGGCTGACCGGACTCTGGCCTCGAGATCCGTTTTAGAGACTACGGTTAGCATGGGTTGTACTTTTTCTATTATGGGCCATGACTACTATCAAATAAGATATAAGATTACAAAGTACTATGATAATACACTAAGTTTATTAGCAATGCATCAAATTAAATAAGTTTGCAAGTGAACCATAGCAAAATATGATATTACCATGATAGTACACTTTCAAAATATGATATTGTCATATCTACTTGCAAGCATTGACATGTTTATTACCGATCATGCTTATATTCAATAAAGAAAAACGAAGAAAACCAAAATTTAAAAAAAGATGGATAATTGGGCCGACCTACCTTACTCATTGGGTTAATATGTCTTGACATTATTGGTCCATTTTTACAATTTGCAGTCTATGTATGTGTTATTTATCTTGCTTTAGGCATTGTCTGGAACGTATTCCCCTTAATCCATATATGTTGGAGTTGTTTAGTATCGTCAAACCACTTCAACACACATTTATTGAAGGAAATACATGCAAGACTTTAGCCGGTGAGATCAACTATCCGAGTCATTTTGTCATCTTTAGTTTAGCAGATTTTTTTTCTGCTAAGAAAAGCGAAGGGATGGTTGATGGTTGAAACGTTACCTAGCCGGGCCCTCAGAAAGCCAAGATGCACGAAGAACTTGGCTTTGCTTTGTAGCTCCCCATTTTTTTAGTGGAATGCAGAAATAGCTTTGTACGAAGAGAAACCCGCTGCTCTAGTCCGGCGGCCTCTTCGTGGCAGAAATGAGTGTTTTTGCTCTCCTGGGCCTCAACAGCCGCGCTCCGCGTCCACGCCATAGAAAAGGGCAAGCGAAGCGGTCTGGGCTTTGCTCCAACTGGTGGGCCACGTCTTGCTGGAGATCTTTAATGGCCTCGAGCTCGTGCCTGACGTGATGGCCTTAGATGGAGGTAGCTTTTTCTCTTAGGCCTGGTTTAGTTCCCTCCAAAAGTTATAATTTTTTCACTTTTGCTCCATCACATCAATATTTAGCTGCTTGTATGAAGCATTAAATATAGGTAAAAAAA
Source organism: Bothriochloa decipiens (assembly GCA_023333625.1). NCBI lineage: Eukaryota > Viridiplantae > Streptophyta > Magnoliopsida > Poales > Poaceae > Bothriochloa > Bothriochloa decipiens. The sequence goes on along the minus strand of CM041634.1, from coordinate 1,004,593 downwards.
CTAATTATACAGTTTAGTTCAAAATCACGAGATGAATCTTTTGAGCCTAGTTGGTCCACGATCGGACAATATTTATCAAATAAGACAAAAGTGATACTATTTATCGGGTTCAAAAAATACCACAATCTAAATACCTCTTACTCGCTCATACAAAAATCGGTGGAGATCCAACCCCCAGCATTATATATGTATATGGAAAAAAAAATTCGGGGAGGAAGTTCTCACGGAGCAATCATGAGTAGACACTGAATCGTGATACACGTTCAATAATTCGAAACAAAAAACTTCAGCTCTCTTATGTGTTGGATGTCTGAGCATGGACATATGTCGTTAATCCACCGTGTGTGCTCATGGTTAATACATAAGGATCGTCCCCATCGAATTTTCAATTCAGTTCGCTTCTCGGCGGCGGAGGAAAGGTCTGCCGTGAGGTTGTCAGTCCTTGGTGGCTTGCTTTTCCTGGCGGCGTCGGCGAGGCGGTGGCGACGACGATGCAGGGGAATAAGTTGTTCCGGCCTCTTCTTCGCCCCGGCGACGCTCTGCTCCGGCGTCAACGGAGAGGTTGCGGAGCTCTTCTTAGGAGTCGTCGGCCGGCGGCGCATCGTCTTGAGGTGCGTTTTCCGGCTCCTGCCAAGGGTACCATGGCGGCTGCAGGTTTTATGGTGTGTTGGACTGCGGATCAAGCTCGATCTGCCGGCGGCAACTGCTGTCCGCGAGCTTTGTTCCGGGATCGGAGGCGCTCGGGGTATATCCCCGGCCGATACTCTTCCCACGGCGTTTTCATCCTAATCTTCGGATTGGGTGGCTACTGTGGCTCTTCAAAGCTTCGTGCGATAGGGCTCCTCCTAATTTGGGGTGGCTGGAGTGTCTTCTTCCTCGACGGCGGTGGGCGACGGCGTCACGGCGGCGAGCGAAGAGGGCTTCTGGTGATTTCGGGAAGCACAAGGTCCAGGGTCCACAATATAATTTTTCTTTTCTTCAGGGATTTGTGTAAGATGGCAGGGACAGCTGTCCACGTATCCTTATCCACTGTGTCTGTATTGTACGTGTATGTACACGTTTTTCTTATCAAGTAATACAGATACGGACGCATACACTGATATATGCACAGACACTCAGTCCTTATGAGCGAGCCCACACACACTTTATGTTCCCTACCTGTGAGCACGTCGTAAAGATTGAGACTCGGGCCGCCGTATTTTATATGATTAACGAAGTCATCGTAGAGTTCTCGTTGTTGAAGGACTTACTTAAAATCATGGATTAAATCTAAGAAAATATGATCACTTATGTCGAGTCGAAGACTTTAGTATATATGGACAGGGTTCCAGCATAGAGAACTCAACCAACTGAAGTATGCTCCTTTGAAAAAGAAAAATAAGCCGTGCGTGCTCATGCACTCATGCCACAAAGAAAACAATTTGATCCCTAGATCCAAATTATAAACTTTTTTGCCTTTAGCTTTTACAACATATGAAGATATACATTATGTCTAGATATAGCAAATTCTACGTACCTTGAGATATCTGAATAACTTATAAATTGAAATGAACGGAGTAGCGCGCAGTTAAGTTAGTGCAGTATGCAAGTGGCAAGTGGATCCTGAACCTGCCTCTATATGAGGTACGCACTCACTCTCAATAAGTGGACGCCTACTAATAAGAGACATCATTACGTACTGCATAGTCGCGATCCTGTCTAAGTTGGAACCAACACCCACTCCACCAATCACATATTTTCGCGTGTGTCGAATGGAATATGGATCCTCTTTGGCTCTTCGCACTTTCCTTGTTCATTCCATCAAAGCTGGTCTACCTATACAATCCTGTCACCCAACGAACTGACGATGATCTCTCTCTCTCGCTCGCTCGCTCTCTGCATTTCCTTGCATGTATTTCATATTCTTTTAATTTTTTTTCTCACCACCAACTGCTTGGACATGGATTATTCAATATACAATGAAAAGGACTGTTGGATCCCCAACATGCAATTAATTCTTATTAAAAGGGGAATAATAATGAATCATCAGACAACTTAATCAATGTGACTCTAGTACTCTACTGAAGTAGCATGCAATGGGAAAAATGGTACTAGTACTACTCATGTCTAGCAAACAACGTGCAAAATGTGGCATTCATCTAACTCAGCATTTGTAGCAAGCAAACATGCGGTGATGTCCTGAATAAACAAATGTCTTATTTTTGGTTCAGTGAATCTAGGTATTCTGTTCGGTTCTTTTTTTCTGAGTACTATCACACAGTAAGTATTATCTTTTTTTAAAAGGACGGTAAAAGTTTTATCGTGATTTTTATAGACGAAAAAAGAAAAAAGAAGACAAACGTCCCGTCCAGTTTTTTGAAGTGAAAACTGGACGAAAACAACATATATAATTATGGAGGGTACCCTACTCCAACTGCACACCTAGTTACCAAGTTAACTCAACTCGCGCTACAAAGAGCGCCAACTTAACTCGACTCAACTCCATGCTTGGTCGGACTGGGACATCGACACAAGCCTCTAACCACTAGAACTCGGTCGGATTGGGTCGTCAACACGACCCTCCACTTAAACCACTAGGAGCTCCACCACTGACGCAACAAATAACTAAAAGCTAGCAACAAGAACCTATAAACTAAGCAACTAAAACACAAGCTAGGCCTACTCCACCACTGGCACCAACCATGAACACGTTGGCGGAGACGACGAACTAGCACTGCCCAAAGACATCCCAACCGAGTCGAATTCCACAACGACACCTTCAAGAAGGTTACGATGCCCAAGCGCCGCCGTCATCCGTCCACGGCAGGACTGGGTTCTCACCCATGGAATGTACTGGGGACGCGACGTCCTCAACAGGAGAACGACACCCACAAGTGTCGTCGTTGCCAGGCTTTCGCCCAAAACAACCCTAGCACCGACATTGGACAAGATCTCGGGTCCCCGCCAGCCACCAAGATGTCGTTGTCGGCCATCCAGAACAAGCCTCACCAGAGTAGACGCGTCGGCCACGCGAGCAGCCGCAAAGCTACGCCAGCACCCTGCCATACCCCCTGCCGAACACCAACCTTCTGCCACCGTGAACGTCCACCAACCGCCCGCCGAAACCATAGCCGTCGCGGGCCACCGCAACCGGCCAAGCTCTCGTCGCAGGCACCGCCACCCCCTAAAGGTGCTGGATCTGGAGCAAAGCCCCAGACCAGCACTCCGGCGGATTCCGTGGCCTCTGACTCCATAACGACCGCCCCATGACGACGGTCGGAGGCATGGGGGAGGGGCGGCAAAGACGAAGACCGTCCCCCAACGCCAGCACAACCCCATCCACCGTCACGAAATGTCCACCATCAAGAAGGAGGCGGGGGGCAAGCAGAGGGGGAGGGAGCCCCTCCGCTGCTCCCCATGCCCGAAGGGACAGCAGCCCCGCGATGCCCTGCCGGTGATCCTCGCCGGAGAGGAGCGGCGACCACCGTGCCCGACACAGACAGCAGCACCACCACGGCGCCGCAGACCTGCCAAAGCCACCGCCGACCACACCACCATGGCGCCACCGAAGAGCCGCTCCTCCACCATCGAGCACCCCCCACCACACTGCAAGCAGCGGCGGCCGACCATGGCCACCCCACAGCAGCCAGCGCGGGGGGGGGGGGGGCGCTGCCATCCCACCACCACCAGAAAACCACCGCAACGAGGAGGAAGCCCAGGCCCGCCGCCGCACGAAGAACAGTCGCACCGCACAGCCCCCGCCACCACCAAGCTCCTTCCCCAACCATCCATGGCACCGGCCACCGCCGACCACCCCGGCGCCCGCCGCCACTGGGCCAGAGCGATTCAGACAGCTGGGGGCCGGATCCGGCCACCTGGGCACCGGATCCGGGCGCCCCGGTGCCGGACAGGCGCGGCCGGCCGCCACCGATGAGGAGGCAAGGCAGTCGGGGCCGCCGCCGCCGCAGCTAGCGCCCGCCAAGGACGACGCCGGGCAGCAGGCCCCCAGCCGCCCCATGCATGGAAACCGCCGCGCCCATGCCACCGCCTCGGAGCTCCACCGCGTGCCTCGAAGCTCCTTCGCGCACCGCCATGCACCCCGTCCACCATGCCCGCCATGCACCGCCCTGCACGGAGAGCCAACCTAGCCAGGGGAAGGACCTCGCCGCCACCCTCCTAGGAGGCCGCGCGGGCTTCCCGGCGGTCTCCTCCGGCAGCGGCGAGGGGGAAGGGAGGAGGAGGCGGCGGTTGGCGGCGGCTAGGGCTAGCGCCGCCCGTGTGGCCCGAGCGGGGACGACGCGGGGGCCTTTCGTTTCTTCACGAACAATGAAGTCACACAGTAAGTATTATCGATATGTATTTTTCCCAAGACACGTTCTTGTTCAGCTGTAGCTTTGTCCAGTAATGCTGGAATGGAAGATTTGATTTTCAGTTTGGGAGGGGCTTGGGATTTGCTCGTTTCAGTCGTCATCAGCCGCCTGATAGATGAAGACGTTGTGCTATGTAGCACCGACGTTTAATTTGTGGAACTGTGACGGCCGGCCGGCCAATTGCTACATCCAATCCAACAAAGTGTGCACACACTGCTGTCCATTGCTCGCCAGTCGCCACCACACCTGATCCTGCTGGACAACTTTGATCCAGGTGCCTCTCTGAAAACGACGTGCATTTGCATGCGCACTGAACCTAAGGCTGCCTGGCTGGGGCCTGAGGCCTGGGTGCCGGATCGGAGCTCCCAATGGCGGGTCGACACACCCCGGCGGCCGGCACATGAGTGTGGCTGTGCAGAGGAATAAGTAGGATGCATGGACCGCCCGCTGGAGGTACTCCTACGTGATGAGAAAGATCGATCGAGATGTATGCATCCCGTTGTTGGCCGGCCCGCCATGATCGAGTCTGAAATAAAGCCCGATCGACGATGATCATCGATGGATATGCTGGATCATCAACTGCAGATGTAGTGCGTGATATATCATCATCGATGGAGATTTGAGGCTACCACGGGCACCACCAACTCGACCATACACACTTGTGGTCCGTCGTCGGGGACCCGGCCGGCCCTTCTTCTTTTTCGTGTTATTTATACTAAAGGATGCATGGAGGAGCACGCGTGATCTGATTCTGATCTGACGCCGCCCATGTCCGTTCATGACATGATAGGCAACAGAGCAGGGCGCTCGTGACTCTTGTGGACTGTGGTTAACTGCCGCCCAACTAGCGAAATCACAGAATCACTGTTGGGTCATTTCTTTTTTTTTTCACCGGGACCTCACCCGTTTTTCTCACTATTGGGTCATGCTAGCATGCTTGCTTCATCCTCATTCTAAATCACAAGCCGTTTTATCTTTTTTAATATATATTTAGACATAGCATATGTATGGATATATAGTAAATAACTTACAGTTTAAAATAAATGGTCTATTAGAAAAAGAGGACATGATTAGTTTCTTACACTTGCTCAATCTGCATTGAGTCTTTATATAGCACTACCGCCAAAGGATGTTGGGTTCAGTTGGTTACCCCAACCAAGCTAATACTTCGAGGCACTCCCCAGGTCCTGAGTTCAAACCCCGTTGACGGCGAATTTTATCCTAGGGGTAATAAAAATCCATTCGCTGGCCCCGTGAGCCAAAGCACTAGTGGAACGGTCCGTTTCTGGCCTGTGGCGAAAGACAGCCCAGGTTACGGTTCTCCACGGGGTCCTGTTCATAGTGTCGGGGAAGTAGCAGTTTAATGTTCTGCTTCATTACTTGTATATACAATTTGCATTTGGAACAAATGTGTTTGGCTGTCTAATTTGATTGTGTAATATAATGACCTCCACTCTTCTGGTGAGATTAAACTCTATCTCCTCTACTACCTTCTTCTTCCCCCTCCCCACAGAAATACTATATGCAACCCCTCCTCTCAAGGTCAAATCAACTCAATCTTGGCTTGTCTTCTTCAATCTGCCTCCAATCCCACATTTCAATCCACATCAAGCTCTATGTTTTTTTTATCAATCCACATCTGGTGAATAATATTATGATTTTTCTTAGGTCCACTTCATTCTAACTCATGTCAATCCACAACTTATGGTTCTTCTAATGTCCTTGTTATTACTCCTTGCTAAAATAGTTAATGAGATTACATGGTATTGTCATGACTCACAAGAAAAATGTGCCCCTTAAGGGTGTGTTCAGTTATGGGGGCGAGACATAGACCAATTGAGATACAATTGGTCTTAGCGTTTGATTCAATTTCGTGGATAGGTGGGACAGAACTATCCCTCCTCAACCTTATAAAATTGAGGTACCATATCATCCCCCCGGATGTCATTCCTTGTTCTTATCCACACCTACTTCTTTCTCAAGCAACCTCATCCCTATGTTGGGGCGATTGTAGCGCAGGGTAGCTGGTGCGAGATTGTTGTGTCGATGAAGGAGGGGCGATTGTGGCATGCTAGCGAGGAAGAGCGGACGAATCGGGACTATAGTCATGGACATACTCTCTGCTCTGCTTTATTTGAGAGACGAAAGGAGGAAGAAGGAAAAAAGAGTATGACATGTGGGCTCTAGTGGGACTATTGCTAGCGGGTCATGGACATAGTTCTTGTTCCCCTAACCAAACAAAATAAAAATAAAAATGACCATACCCTTCAACCAAAACCAAAATAGGTTATTTTTGAAACACATGATAAGGAAAGTATTAGAATAGGAAAAAAAAATACAGGAATTGTGGTGCCTTATTTATCAAATCCTATAGGAACTAAAAAAACACATAAAAAGAGATGAGAGAGAAATCACAAGAAAAACAAGGGTTTTCGTGCTCCTAGTTTTGTTTTATGGACTGATTGATTGCGTACCAAATTTTTCATCCTAAGGATTTGGCAAGGTATGATTTTGGCTAGCATTTGGTTGACTGTCAAAATTTGCCAATTCTCACATTTAACTCGGCAAATCTTTGATATTTTTTTTGCCCAATTTTTGGCTTACCAAATTGTTGTCATGGTAAATTTTGGTAGCCAACAATGAAGCCTTAGTGACATGTGTGAAACTTGTCCAAGGGAGAAAAATTTTCAATAGGTCTAACCTCTTTCTTATTTTCTTTTGAAATCAAGCCATAGGAATGCAATCCCACAAAATGTATCGGGGTGTGTAAGAAACTTTTCAAAGGAAGTTGAATCCCTTAGAAGACCTTTTCTAATGCTCCGTTCCAAAGAAGGCCAAGAACTGCCACAGCCTAGTAGTTAACGATTCCATTTCACAGTTGCCCAAAAAAAATGGTGGGAAATGAACAGAAAATGAACAAACAAATGGCAGATTGCAACGGCATCAGCTACTGTTTGTGTCAGTCTATAGCCATTAGCCTCTGCTCGCTCCACTCTCCTCACAACAGCTCAACTCATCTCCCTCCTGCTCTCCCTCCTGCTCGAATCGAACCACCACCACCTCCTCCTCCGCCTCCTCCTCCTCCCCCGGTTCATGCCCTGCTCATGTCGCCGCCTCACGACCATGTCGACTACATAGGCCTCGCGCTGACGGGCACCAGGTCCCACGACGACCTCAGGGGCACGGAGCTCCGCCTCGGCCTCCCGGGCTCCGAGTCGCCGGACCGCCGCCCCACCGCCGCCTCCACGCCCACGCTCGACCTGCTGCCGCCCAAGGGCGCCAAGCGCGTCTTCGCCCACGAGGCTCAGGCGCCGCTAGCCGCAGCCTCCGGGGACGGCAACCAGGCGGAGACGGAGGCCCTCGCGGAGGGGGACAAGAAGGTTGCCGCGCCGCCGCAGCCGGCTGCCAAGTGGGTGCCTCCTCATGCTGATTCTCTCTGGTTGTGGGTGTCATGTCTCTGGGGATGTAGGAATGGGATGCCGGATGCGTGGATGGACGCGCATTTGGATTTGGGGGTGGTGGGAGCGATTATTTGCTGTTTAGCACACAAAATTGGCCAGTTGCCGCGATAGGGATGGGTTTAGTTTACTTTACTTTAGCTTCCACTCGATGCACTGGTCATGGCATGAAATAAAATCTTCCTTTCAAAAAAAAAGTTTAGCTTCAGAAAAAGGCCAAATTTTTGTGTAAGTTGTCGCATGCTGTTTCAATCTCTTGCAGTTAGTGTGAAAGAACTTCTTTAAAATCTTTGTGGGTTAGAATTTGCTGCTCAAAGGCACGCTTTTGGCCTGTAGCTTTGGTTTTTAGAGCCCCCAGTTTCGAATTTAACTTTATCTCTTGGGTTCTTGAATTGGGAGCTGCAACAGGAGTATTTCTACCATCACAGACTTCTTTTACTTGATTTCTCTGATGAGTACTTCCTTTTGTCTATGATTAGTTACCCTTTCCTTTTGGTCTGAACATGGAGTTTAAAGTTCATATACTTACCGCATTCACTGCAAGATCAAACTGCCTTGTGGCCTCCAGTTTCTGGTTACATGCTGAATCACTCAGGTACGGTTATGTATGTGTTTCTTCAGGGCCCAGGTGGTGGGATGGCCACCAGTTCGCAGCTACCGCAAGAACACAATGGCTACCAGCCAGCTAAAGAACAGCAAGGAGGAATCTGATACCAAGCAAGGGCAGGGATTTCTGTATGTCAAGGTCAGCATGGATGGCGCGCCATATCTGAGGAAAGTCGACCTCAAGACTTACAAGAACTACAAGGAGCTGTCTCTGGGGCTTGAGAAAATGTTTGTCGGCTTCAGCACCGGTAAGATCGATTGGGTGCACAGTACAAACTAACTATTTTAGATGCAAACAAATTTCGCATAGAGTAGAAGAAATGTGTATTTACACTTCCAAAGAAATTTTCCCACTAAGAATAGATAACTCTTGTTTGGAAATCTCCATTAAATTCCAGGTTCATAAAGGTAACATGGAGGATTCTTTTTAGGCCTGTAAGTCTGTATTACAGACGTTGAACAAAAAAGACCTCTTCTATGTTGAAGTATCTCTTCCAGTGCTTAATGCTGATAAGTGTAGATAGATAGAGAGAGAGAGAGAGAGAGAGAGATGTTCCAGATTACCGTAGTACCTGGTGTCCCAATTTTTGAACGGGTGTTCCTTTGACATGTGCAAATTTTACTTTTACTATGCATCAACGTTTGATTGGCAGTAGCAGTACCAACACTAATTGATTAGCTACAGATCATGCAGAGAGAACTTCTCTAAACTTCCCTTTGATTACCAACAGATTTTGCAAGATGTTGAAATGGAATACCTAACTGATGTTAGATTTCAGCATGTGCCAAACTTTTTAAGGATCTAAGCCTCTCATAGCACAAAAGATAGATGTACGGATTTAAAATGGGGAACTTGTCTGTATTTTTATATATCTCCTACTATATATCTATTCCTTCATTTAGGGATATGTTAACAAACAAATAAATGTTGTAAGATGTACTGATTCATGTTAGGTATTTTTGCTGCAAGTTTTAGTATGAGAAGAACTTCATTTGTTTATGTAGGTGGGAGTGGGTCTAATGGCTCTAAAGGCAAGGATGGTGCATCTGAGAGCAGAAACGATGGAGAATTTATGCTGACTTATGAAGATAAGGATGGAGACTGGATGTTGGTTGGTGATGTTCCATGGAAGTAAGTACACTGATCTGATCTGACTAGAATAACATTAACAAACAGAAAGTAAAATTCTAGGATAAGGCTTCTGGCTCTGAAGCGAACTTTTGAACATTTTACAGGATCCACTTATATACTTACTTCTAGATGAAATGAGACGTTATCCTAAAAGAAGATGTCATAAGAAGATGATACCTTATGATTTTAATTGGTGATTATTTTAATCCACTTATAACTGTGTTAAAAAGTACACTCACTTTCCTGTGGCACTGCAAGATTAGGCCTTGTGTTTCGACACTGTCTAAAATTATCTGACCAAGCAAAACAATCTTCATGCAGCCATTATAATTTCTATAATTCCCTTCATGAGGTAAACATGAAAATTTAAATGAACCATCAATTAATTGGTGTCTTTTTTGTGCAATCACAGGATGTTCACTGATTCTTGCCGGAGACTGAGGATCATGAAAGGTTCAGATGCGATTGGACTTGGTATGTTGTTTATACTGCACATTACCTAGTGGTGTAAAAGTATGGCATTGCATGTTAATCTTTTGAAACTTTTTTTCATAACCTGACTCCCACTATGTTTTGTACTTTTTTCCATAACCTAACCTGCTGCTCTCCCATTGGTGCGGACTTTTTATAGCTCAAATGTTTACCCCGTTTTAGTTTGAAAATTAATCTTGGTATTCCCACCTTCACATGTGAGAATTGATTGGATATGTTCTCTTTTTGCAGCTCCAAGGGCAGGGGAGAAGTCCAAGAACAAGAATTAAAGTGGTTTGTGCCTACAGTCAGGCATGTGAAAGATGAACGACAGGTCTTGGAACCAAGAACATTTTAAAGAGGAGATCGAAGGTCTATATCATTATCATCACTGCTACATACTTTCCTGTCCCGCCAGTAAAACCTCGTGGCAGTCTTGTATGTTAGGCCTGTCATATCTGTTATCCTAGAGACATATGCTCTATTTATCACGTGTGCCATGCCTATGTATGTGATATTTGTTTTCTGTCCCTATAGATGGGTTGGTTCACTGTGCGCTTCTGTGATGATTGAGCACGCCTACCTATTTTGCTAGTGTTGTCCAGAACCAGAACAGAATGGTTGATTCTGTCGCAGAAATGTCAATGAGGTCATAAATCTACCGTTTACCTTATTTTGATGGGGAGCAAATTGCTCCAGAGTTTCTGACACTTGACATAATGATCAATTGCTGCTATCAAAGCCTACTCAACTGGAATAATTCTAGCACGCTTGTGGACTCCTGGTCTCAAATCTAGGTGTTCCATGGTGAAATTGTTATTATTCCTTTTAGCTAGTTGTGGGCCACCGGTGGTTACTGAGTGGAGGGATGCATGATGCATGTCTGCACCAATTGTCATAGTTGTTGAGAGTAGTGTGGTTTAAAAGGGTTCCTGGAGCATCATTCAGCAAAGTGTGGAATACAATAGCTAGGTGGTTAATGATGGCCTGTGATCCTTTAGAATCAGGCTTTTTTTTCAGTCAGTCCTATCTGCTTCCTGCCTAGTCCTAGAAAGATATGGTTGTCGACTTTAGCTTCCTTTGTGCTATATTGGTGTGCTTGTGAATCTCGAGAGACAATTTTAAGATGATACTATACTCTAATTTGGAATGGAGTACCTTAGTTTAAATCATCCCAACTTCCCAAGGGTAAATGTATCTTGTATCTTGCTTTCACGACACTGACCATCACCTGGTCAGTTGGTCTTGTGCTCTTTTATATCCCCCATTGCGTGCAGCTAGGCACAATCTGTTGCGTTTTCTAGTGCCGAATTTGATCACTAATGCGGAGGCAACTATGTTCGTGCAATCGTAGCTAAAATTCGGCTGAAAGCAGCGCTAGCACTTCACGTCTAGACGTCAACTGGTCTAGCTCAGTTCAGATATCAAGACAGAAAAGCTCCTGATGTAGCTCAGCTCAGTTTAGATATCATAACACATCGCAGTTCACAACCAGGAAAGATTTATCTCCGTTTCAGACATATTAGCACTACCTCACACCAACAAACAGCATCAGAAAGATACAAGCAAGGACAAGTTTATTTCCCCATGATTCGAAAACCAATATCTAAAAAATGTTTCCCATTTCATTACTACTCAATTTCTCTAAATTCCTGGAAACCAAACAGGGCCTTAACAGTAAACTCTAGTCTTTCCTCTGAGATGACCAGATGAGAAACAGAAGCTAGTTCATTCAAGAAAAGGAAAGAACAGAAGACAGGCATATATAGGTCATAATAATTAACTGCAGGTACAGCTCATGACAAGGTTCCCAATCTCCGAATCACATAACACATTCCAGTCTTAACAAAGCACTCTATTCAGACCAAGAAAACAAAATCTCAGACAGAGTTCTTGGATACATCAGTCCTTCCAAACTCCCTTCAATAGAAGAAACCTAGAACCTTGCCTCCAACATTCTTCCTACGGGCTTCCTCATGGTCCATAATGCCAGCAGAAGTCGTCAGCACGATGTAGCCAAACTACATACCAATAAAAGAAAGCACAATTAGCACTAGAGTCGAGCTAGTGAAGGAATAATGCTATCAGTGTTACAGTCAACAGCCTGGACAAACCTGACGAGATGGGAGCAGCCTCGCAGTCCATCCTTCAATCTCCTTTACACCAACATCAAAGCGAGGGCTAATAACACCACATTTGTTTAGTCTTCCATTCAGTTCCACCACAATCTTCCCAGCTCGGTGGTCATCGACGTACTCGAACTCACCAATGTAGCCTACATGATATTACACTAATCAGGGACACATCCTCAGAATGGAGCAATTGAAACGGGGCATAAGATTTGAGAACAAACCATGACGCTGCATGACCGTCAAGAACTTGATGATCACCTTGGATGACGGCCTGATCATGACCTGCCTTTTGCCCCTCTTCTCAGCATTGTACATGGACTTGAGCGCATCGTTGAGCACACTGACCCTCACCATGCTGACCTTACCTGAAGAAAGAGAGGATGCAGTGGTAAGGCTCCCATGCCAGATAGAATAGCATAGGAAACAGCCATTTACATCTATGTAACACAACCAAAGGTACACGTAACAGCAGCATAAGGAACTATATTGCTACATCAATGCAAAATGGTATAAATGTCTGCTAATTTAGTACGAACATTCATCTGACCAAAAATATACAAAAATATGTGACAAAAACAGAAGGCTGTCCATGATATCGGGTCTAGTGGTTGCAAAATAAATACTCCTCACATGTGCGTTGATTTGTTTCAAACTGATTGTACAGGAAGCTTATGGTTCATAAACAAACGATCATCAAATTAACAAGTATTATTCCACACCAAACAACATCTATGCAATTGGCCTACTTTGATCAACAAGAACAGTAACCTGAACAATGCACCATCTAATTACCAGAACTCAACTGATATCACTCCTGCCAGTCTTTAACAGAGTTTAAGCTACTAGTAAACCACATACATACACAGCTAATCAGTAAGCACCAAATGGCTGCCCAGTGCCCCCTGCAGTCAAATTTACGCTAAAATCAACCACAAAGTAAGGGATCTCTCAACACCAAACATTCACCAAATAATTAAACAGCCAGCATATAAAAAAATTGCAAGACAAGCTTCACTGATCTTGCACAAGCACGGATCATGCAAAGACGGACGTCACAGCCTAATTGGGACCGCACGAGAGCATCAGGAATCAATACAGACCATCGATTCAAACCACAAGTCGCATCAAAATCCCTTAGCAGGTCCTAAGCTACCACGCAGGTCCTGGCAGTACCATCTCCTCGCGATACCGAATCAAAGCCCGGATCTGACCGCAGACAACGCAGCTGGTATCGCTTGAGAGGACGGAGGGAAATGGACGCGGAGACTAACCTCGAAGGACGGCCGCGGGGCCGAGAGGAAGGTGAGGCGACGGCGGCGGAGGGCGGTGGACGGCTGGAGAGGAGAGACGGCTAGGGTTTTGGCCCGCGCAAGGGCAGTGCTGCTTATAAAGGCGGCTGCGTGCCCAATCGGGCCAAGAGCCCAGGCACTAGCAGGCCAGCCCCGATCCTTTGGCCCAGCGGCACACGCTGCGGAGGAGCACGCAGCGCACACGCTGTTGGAAAATTTGGCAGCCCGGCCCAATAATTGTAGGTAGGCCGATCTCTACTCATAGTATCATGCTCCACCTCCCAGTGCGCTTCTCAACAACATTGGGTCATACATCACAGTCACCTCATATTATTTGACCCCTCACACATCCTCCGTCCCTCCGCTATTAAGAGGGACAGATGAATAAGGTGTCATATTACGTGGGCACATGAGTGATGAGTAATGCGTGAGCTCAATTCCTCTAGGAAGTCTTGGGAGGTGGAGCAAAGACATGAGCTTGTGCGTTGCTCAGCGAACGATGATATAGAAATAAGGTCGCGTTCAAGCATGGGTACCCAAACCAGTGTATGATTTAGTGTCATAGTTAAGGTCTATATATTATCACATTTCATAGTTAAGGGGTCATGTAATCAAATTTTTATACATTAAGGGTTATGTAGACTCTTTACTCATGTTTATTGGCTCACTTCATGCCATCATCCATGTAATATGCCACTTTTAGTGAATTTGACGTTAATACCATCCTAGTGGTTAGTTTGACTTTTTTCAATACTTTATAAGAAGGTAAAAAGCTAGTTTTATGGGTAAGGGAATGAAGTAGACAATCGTGTATAGTTAGAGAGCTGGAAGGATTAGAGTAGACATTTGTTTCTAGTTTTCTAACCCAATTGTTTTGTTTCATTCAAAGAGTGTATCTAACCTAGTTGAAACATTCTCAATTTTTCACGAAGGGAAAATACACAGAATGACGAATAATTCAATAGTTTGAAGCTCAAACCATCGTATCATCCAGCGTTAGTTGATACAGTAATCCATACTTCGAACAAAAGAATACATTTAGAAGGGATTACATAAATAGTTCATCGCCACACTGGCGGGATCATCAGAGTAGCTGCAGCGTCTGGAATAGCTGCGGAAGGCAGAAGTACAATAATTCTCCAAAAGAAGCCTGAGCGTAGGAACGAGACGTCTACTCCTCCTCATCGTCATAGTCGTAGTCGGACTCGCCTGCCAAATAATTTTCAGTACGGTTTGTACTGGCCACATCTCCCACCCTATGCTTTGCTTTTGCTATGTATTATTTGGTGGGATGCAAAGGATGTATTCAATTCGACCTAATATGTGGCTGTAGTTTCCTATGCAACGGGGACCAAATCATATAATATAATTTATCAAGTTTTAACCCATCTCATCCACACATCCAAACCCATTCCATCTCCATCACACACATCTCACCCTCTCGCACTCAGTCGACAGGTCCAACTCCCTCTCGGAGCCTGTCTCAGCGGCTCACAGCCGGAAGGGTAACACCAGGGGGAGAAATAGAAGGACTCCTCTCACTACTTTTGAGAAGCGTGGGTCTTAGGAAAAAGCCATACCAGTGGCTCGCGGACTATATATATAGATTCATAAACTCTGCAGAGCGTGTACTCCCGTAACCACAAGATCACTATCATCGGCGGTGCCCCGCCTAAGCTGATTTCGGCTGCTTTCTAATCGGTGCGATGCCACCCTACCACTCAGTACTGGGACATCCCGGATAGGTACCACCGGCACACTGAGACTGTGAGAAATAGTACCGGGCCTCCGAGGTCACTATGTTGTCTAAGGAGGGTGTGGGTCTCCACGCCCGTACCTCACGACACTATCTGCTAACCACCTAGTAGTAGTGGCACCGTCCTAGCTAGTCAGACATCCGTCTCCCGTCCATTCAAGAGCGAGTGGTGAGCACGTAAGTCCCAAGGTTTCGGTCCTCAAGAGATATCAGGTCCTAGGGGGATCAGATAGGAGTATCTTCCCTTATGGACTACAACAGTCCGTGCTATAACAGCACCTCCTACCCGGGGCTTCGCTCCACGAAGGTTCTCACCCCCGGGATCTCCTTATACCTCACAATGTGCCCGCCACAAGCACCTCACACGAGAATGCCCAGAACACATTCCCCGGGAGGACTTGCCCACATGGCTCATCGTAGAATTCTGTCCGATCGACTCAACCCTCACCACACACCCAAGACGCACGCAACACTCTCCCCGAGTAAAGTGGCACCAAGTGCCTTAGCCTTATAACCATACTCTCCACCACGCATCATCATCACACAGATGTAAGCGTAGTAGACGTAAAGCATCACAAGTACAAAAAGCAAGCGTCTAGCCTATTAGCAGGTGTGCAGGAGTAAGGTTGCGACAAGGTAAAGGCTCATCAAGCAGTTCTACCATGCAACCTATCATCAGGTGATATTTATAATTAAAGCACTAGCAACTAAATATTATGCCATGCGTAATAGGATCTATGAGGTTGGGTGGGGTGTGGCACCTGCGAAGTCATCACCGAGCTCCTCCTAGTACTCGTAGTCATCCTCTTCAAGCTGATCCTTCTCTGAAACGAGACATAATTGCCGCGTTAGCGGCTCCTATAGAGTCAATACAAAGAAGCAATAAAATTCAATAACTCCAAATGCACTCATACTCAAGCCTACGACGTAGAGCTCATTTTTATGAAAATTTGGACACTTGGTTCATATTTTTTGGAGTTCGTATGAAGAAGTTATGAATTTTCAAAGTTTATTCTATTTTCTGAAAAAAGAAAAAAAGGGCAGATTAACCTGGTGCTGACACGTGGCGGCTCCTGATTGGGCCACGTGGCGTGCGGGAACAGTGCAGACGGGGCTGTGCTGACGTCATTCTGACGTCATGCTGACGTCAGCATTGACGCGGGGTCTGAGGCTGGATGACGTCATGCTGACGTCAGCATTGACGGGACCCAGGCAGTGGCTGACAGGTGGGGCCCACGGATCTGGTCATTGACAGGTGGGGCCAGGTCAACGGTAAACGTTGACCGGTCAACGGTCAACGCCGACCGGGCCTCGACCGGGCCTCGGCAGGCCTGGGTAGGGCTGGATCTGGGCCGGGTTGGGCCGGCCCGGCCCGAACACGTGTCGAGCAGGGAGATAGGTCGCGTGGCGCGTCTTGGCCCTTAATGGGCCAAGTCCGCGGCCGGTTCTGACTGGGGCCGCATGGACTCAGTCCATGGTGGACCGTGGACACAGGGGCTGAGTGGCTCACGGTGACTGGTCCCGCTGGGTCCACGTGGCCGTGTGGACCTGGTCCACTCAGGCGCGGGGAGGTTCCCCTCCCTTCTCTGCCTCGCGCCGCAGTCGGCGCGGCACATCGCCGGCGACGTGCAGGCGAGCAGCGGCTGCGAGCGGTCAGGGCAAGGCGGTGCAGCGGCTAGGCGAGTGCGGTGGTTAGGCGGGTGCGGCCGCGGGGCGCAGGCAGGCTGGGGGTGTCTCTGTTCGCCGGCGTTCGTGTCCCGGCGGTGGCCGGCGGCGAGGCTGCGGCTGCGGGGCGCAGCGGAGGCTAAGGGAACGCTTCGACTCGTGCAACGCGTTTGTGAGGTCCAGGCAAAGGTGACAGGCCGGGTTAATTTGGTCGTGGGGCTCCTGGCACGACGAGCGATAACGGCGACCCGGCGGCGGCAATGGAGGCTCACCGGTCGAATTCGCCGGCGTCGCTGGACATGGGCCTCCATCTTCACCTCCATTCCTCGATTGGAGCAGCTAGGAGCTCCCTGACCTCTCTACCGTGGTGTGTGGTGGCTCGGCAGAGGCGCACGAGGCGTGTTGGCCGCGGCGGCGCTCTGGCCGGCCAGAGTCCGGGAAGACCGAAGGCAGCAAAGCGGCGTGCCTTCGCTGTAGTCTACGCCGGCTCCCTAAACCTTGCCATAGCGGCGTCCTAGGCTATGACACGTTCGTCGGTGGAGTCAAAGGCGAGAGGGGTGAGCAGAGTGCCGAGAACGCGGGGGCGCTATGGCCGGTGGTCATGGAGGCGGGCAGGGTGAGCTCACCTGCGCGAGGCGGTCCCGGCGGCTCGCGGCGCCGCGGCTGAGGTTGAAGCGACGGCTTGTTGGGGGAGTAGCAGTGCCGCAGCGCCGGAGGGGTGAGTCGGGGTCGAGTGGGTCCGCCGGGCTTCTCCGGCGCACGGACGCGGGCGACGGAGGTGGCGCTCTGGTCTGGTCCGGTCCGGCTCCTCCCCGCCTTCTTCACCCTTCCTTCTCCGACTCCTTTAACGCCGACGGATGTGTGCAGGGTGGTCAGCAAGGCGGCTGGGCATGGAGGAAACCGTAGCGCACCGAGCTTTTCTTTTTATAGCCATGGCGGGCGGCTGCCGACGGCGAGGATGGGAGATACCCATCGGGCGGCTGCGCGCGGCCACGGTTAGGGTTAGGGTTTGGCTGAGGCGCGGTGCAAGCAGGCGGGCGAGATGGACGGCTCAGCGCGCGGCCGGACGTGGGCGAACGGCGGAGGGCGGTGGACAGAAATGGTGCGGCGGACGCGACGCGCGGTCGGCTGAAAATGGGGAAGGGAAGGAGTTGACAGGTGGGGCCCGTGTGTCAGCGAGAGAAACGGGACGGCGCGGCGCCGGCGACGGCAGCGCCCTTGCTGGGCCGCCTTGCTGGGCCGTGGCAACACGAGCGAGCGGTGCGCGCGGGCGGGCGGCCTGGCGCGGACGCGCGGCGCTGCGGCGGGCCGCCTTGCTGGGCCGCGACGCGAACAGGCAGGCCGGCGCGCACGCGAGCGGTGGTGGCTGGCTGGGCCGCGGACGCGGGCGAGCGGGCGCGTGCGCGGGCGAGCGAGCGCGCTGCCGGGCTGGGCTGCTGGTTGGGCCAGCGCGGGGAGTCGGTAGCAGGCCGGCCTGGGCTGGAAGCTGCTTCGGGCCGGTTTCTCTTTTTCATTTTTCTTTTCATTTCTAAACCCTTTTCCAAATCTATTTCTTGCAAAGCAACTAATTTAGCCACAACCCTAGGTTAGTGAGGTCAGTGAACATGATGTATACACCATGATGGGTCCACTAGGGTCTCTAGGTCATGATGGATCCACTTCCGGAGTTAGCGGGCATATATATACATGTGATAAAAGGTTATTCGATTTTATTAACATCACATAAAATCGAATAAGAGGCGAATCAATTCTGGTTATTTGAATGCAATGCTTATGCTAGCATTAGGCGCTACTTGTGCAACTATCTGGTGGTTTCCTACATGACACTCGCCACACATTGGTATACTTTTTAGAAAAAAAATTTGAAAGTCCGTTTTTTCGGTGACCGGATTTCTAAGGTCGTTATAATTTTGCTTGTCTTCCACAATAGCACTATATATGACGACGGTTAACGTATCTAGTTGCATGGCAACGGGCCATATGCCGGATCGGATATCGATTCCCCAAAGCCCTAGAAAAGATCGTCGTCACTACTCACTCGTCAGTTCATCATCAATTCCGAAGGCCAGCTGGAAGCTTGCAGTAGCAGCCATAGCAGCCCAGCACACACTGTTTGAAACGTATAAGAGAAAAAAAAATAAAAGAATCTTCTCAGATGATACGAGAATCTGTGCAAATCTCTTGTTCTCTAGCTAATCACGTCACACTGCAAATAATAATCAACCCCAGACACACCAGCGAGTTGCACGAAGTGCATCGATCGGATTGGAGGAGTAAGTAATTAGGCGCGTGAAATCCAACGCGTGCACTAGTTTGAACTCCCGTATCTATCGAAAACAAGTCTATCAAACATCTAGCACCAGCGGCAGGTGGTTGCCAGGCGGCTTCTCCATTGTTTGGTGGGGATTCTCAGGACTTCGGCTGTAGCAGAGACAGTGGAGCCGTTTTTTAAAGGTTCATTTGTTTCTTTTGTATTTTGGAATGAGAAAAATAACTTGTAACAATGTTACAACATTAACTAGAGTGCAAACGAGGAGCTAAACTGAGCCTAATTTAAGGGCGTGTTTTGTACCGCATTCTCTGCGGAAGTGGATATGAAAAGAAGCTGAAAATCGCTCCAAATGTTTCCGCCGCGCGCTGCATGCGGACCGTAAGTTGTGTTTCTGACCAGTGACGTGCATACCACAACACGCGGTCAGCGTCTGCGGTCCCAAATACACCCTCGGTTGGTTAGATTCTTTGTGTGATAGAATCTATCCATGTTAAAGTGATTAATTTGGCATGGGTGCTCGCATTGTCACGGTCTTTCTTGTAACTCGGATTTTTTTACTGTGCAATTCGAACACGAAGATACACTAAACATGCCTTAAGCTTGTTTGAGCGAAGCCTAGAGATAAAAAAGGAACTTATTTTGGGTCAAGTCAAACCAATAGAAGCCCCATACCGAGTGCACTGGCATCAGCTAATCATTACTAATTTGTACTTGGATCATTAGTAGATCAATTCTAATCTTGTTTGTTTGGTTCTCATGACTAAAATTAAAGTGAAATAAAATATTTTAGTCACCTTTTCGTCCTCCTTAATAAGTAACTAGTGCAACTAAAGTGTTTTAGTTATTTTTTTAGCACTTTAGTCCCTAAAATAAGTAAAGTTTAGTCCACTTTAGTTTTAGTCATAGAAACCAGACGAGACCTAAAATCATGGCATAGGACACACGAATTGGTAAGGAGGAGACACTGCAAAATAAATCAAAATGTAACACGTCACCCAAACTAACTGGATCAGAAAACATCATCCAACGCATGACATGATGTCAGAGAGTCTGATACAAATTCGCTAAAAAAACCTTGGGATGCCTTTTGGCCATTGCCTATAACGTAGTAACATGACATCCTTTATCTTTTTTCTCTAGATCGGACCTAGGGGTGTGTGTGTGTGTGTGTATATATATATATATATATATATAGATCTTGTTGGTTTTTTCTTTTGTGGCCCCTTTGCTTGCCACTCGAGAATGACACATCTTCCGTTGGTCAATGGGTGTTCTTGGCTTTTGCAGTTGTTCACTGGATGCGAACCGTGGCAGGTTGCTAATGAGTGTTAACACCATAGCTCATGCACAACTCGACGGAAGAGAAGCATGGGGATTGCCATCAAATTCAATATCACCATTCACTGCAGTTTTAAAGAAAAGTTCCAAAGACGAAAATGCAAGAAAAGTCCAAAGTCTTCGGACGCCAGAAAATCAGAAAACAAAAGGACCTCTGAGGATTAAAATGCCAAAAAGGAAAGAAAAAATAAAAAAAATCGTGGTCGGCAGGATTCGAACCTGCGCGGGCAAAGCCCACATGATTTCTAGTCATGCCCGATAACCACTCCGGCACGACCACAGTTGGATGTTGGGGGTTCGTAATTAAATATCTAATAGGTACGTGATCTCCGCCGTTTTATTCAAACACACCCGCTGAAACCAGTTCGTAGTTTGGTACCAGAGACGTTGTCGACACGCAAACGCAATGCCATAGCCAGTAGCACTAGCAGAGCTCACATCGATCATCACAAACACCAAAGATCAAAGCCATACTGGTCTCACATCCAGTGGTGCATGTTAAGATAGCATCTGCCCTTATTAAGGGCAAAAACCATTTGGGCAGCTAGCTCTCAGGATATATACACTTGGACATCCGGTATCTAATAAATTACGAGTAAATTACACTGGCAGGAGGCGATATCATTTAGGTTCTAAACTTTTATTTTTTTTGGTCTCTAAATTTGTCTCGGTCTCCACAGGTTCAAACAGGTTTTGATCCGCTCCACATGCTAATTTGGCATGCTGACTCAACGTTGATGTGGATATATAACATGTTATTTGGTCTAGTAGCTAAACTTACGTGATAATGTCATCTAGATCCTAATAAACTAATAACCTAGAAACACATGTTTCTATGTTCATTAATTAGAGTTTTGAAAAGTGGTGATGACGATGGAGGCTCCCGCCCCCGCCCCCGCTCCGGCCTCCGCCCTACCCAGTGACAAAGCCTCGCCACCGCCCCAGCTGCCGCCCACCACTGCCCCACTACCCAGCTCCGCCCCACCACCACCAGCCAGCCACCGATGTGGACTGCTGCCGGCCACCTCGCCTCCGCCAAGCGAGACCCTTTCTGCCCCAACGAGCCCCGCCGGCGTCTCCTCCGGGAGCACGAGTTCTACACTGACGTCTACCTCCCAGGTACGCTCCA
The DNA here is from genome assembly GCA_023333625.1 of Bothriochloa decipiens. Lineage (NCBI taxonomy): Eukaryota > Viridiplantae > Streptophyta > Magnoliopsida > Poales > Poaceae > Bothriochloa > Bothriochloa decipiens. Next base: position 982,996 of record CM041634.1, on the reverse strand, counting down.
CGGTCCCGGTCCCCAGCCCAGGTCCCCTCTTCCAAGATTCCTCCTGCATGATTTTTACTCAACTGCTGCTCCTAACTCCCGCTCCTCGCCAGCGACCATTTGGGTCACCCCATCGTCGCCGGTTGACCTCAACCGCTTTCAGGTTGGGAACCTTTTCTCCTACCACCTCACAGCCCCTCCTATGCGCCTCCGTGCGCGCAAGATCTCCCGCTTCCTGTTCGCTGTCACTGTTTCCAACCGGACCGTCGCCGCCGCCATAGCCGTTAGAGGGAGGTTTGGCAACAGCCAATTCAAACTCCTAGTCCACCCTGCCAGAGAGTGCGCGATTCGTGAAGCCAGTCGTCTCTCCCTCCTGGACACCTGTCCCTCCCTGCTTGGTCCTCCTCCGTTCCCTCCCTCAGCCGCCGCTTGGCGCCAAAACGTCCCTGTCAGTGCTCAGAGAATTGGGAACCCAAATGCCTCTGACCTTGCACCTCCTGCCAAAACCGGCTGCCTTTTTGCCGTGCATGGGAGAAAATCCGTCAGCAGGCAGAGCAAGAGATCCTTCGCAGCGGCCTCGAGCCGTGCAGCGACTGATGTGCAGAGGATCTCTCCCTCGGGCCCACTCCCCTCTCCCTCCTCCCTCCCCTCTACCCCTCTTGGAGTGGCCGGCATCGATGAGATGGCCTTAATGGCGTCCATGTCTTCTGCCGAAGAACCCCTTCCCTCCTTGATCTCTCTCCCCCTAGACTGAAAAAGCGCTCAGTGCGGATGTGACCGACGAGGCGCCTCTGACCTCCGCCGCTGGCTACACGTCCACCCCCTATGATGAGACTAGACGCTCCCCAGGAATGATGATCGCCTACGACAGGCCTGTCCTAGGCTGCCTGCCGACACCACCTCTCCCCTCTGCGGCGCTGGCCTCCGTCGGATAGCGTGTCGGGGCCGAGGCCTCCACCGGGGCTCGCGCCTCCTTCCTTGATGCCCTTCTCTCTCCCTGCCCCCGGCTGTATTAAAACCCCTCCCCGGATGCCTCGTCCATTCCGTGTTAACCCCCTTGCCTACCTCCGCTGCTTCGCCAGTGACCACAAAATCAAAGATTATCATGAGCCCGTCTGCTGTCGCCGCTGTGGTGAACTCTGCCATATGGCATGTCATTGCCGCTCCAGCTCCTGGCCCCCTCGTCCCGCCACCCCTTGGCCGAAAGAGGCTCGCCCCTCCCGCATCGCCTCCGCCTCCTTCGAGCTCCCTCCTCTTGCCCTCTCCCCGCCGTCCGCCACCCCCATTGTCTCACCCACCTCCACCACCCCCTCCGCCTTCCGTCCCTACGTCCCCCCCGTGACGTCACCAAGGAGGACGTTCATGGCCCGCCGGCTGACCGCCACGCCCTGCCGCCCTCCCCACCTGCCGGTGGCGTGCCCACCTCGCTCTCCACCACGGACAAGTTCATTGAGCTCACCCTGCCCTCCAGCAGCTCCGACGTGGGCGAGGAGAGCACCGACGACGAGGAGGAGGAGGTGGACTCCGACGTCTCCCCCTTCCGCTCCAACTCCTCGGGCTCAGCGGATGTGGATGAGGCGGAGATCGTCTGGATGCCCCGGTGACATGGAGCACGCATGAAGGACGACCTACGCCTTCATCATCGACGACGGGCCCACGGACCTCCCGAGCCCCTTCATCATGGGGGCTCTGTTCGAGGTGACGCCGGATCTCCACTTCACCATGCACCCCTCCTCCATCGGCCACATGCTCCTTCGGTTCGACTCCAAGGTGGACCGTGACTGGGCGGTGGACCTCGGCCCATCTTCTACAGTGGGGCCTACCTGAGGGTCGTCCGCGAGGAGGACGCGGCCAACCGCTTCGTCATTGACCTCCCCTAGCTCACCGCGGTCGCCTTCCCTCAGGAGCACTAGAACCTGGATGGGATCGTGGCGGGGCTGCGCAAGCTGGGCGACGTCATGGAGGTGGATGAGAGCTGCCTTCTAGGCGGCAACTTCGCAGCGCTCCGTGCGGTGGTGGTGTGGCGCGAGCCGGATGGGATCCCCCCAAGGTGTGGCTCGGCGGCCCGGGCAATGGGCCCTCCGGGCGGTCCCTGGGGGGAGCCTACGTCATCACTCCCCTTCACGTCTGGCTGAGGACAGAGCAGCTGGACGAGTTCGACAACCTCCGCCCCTTCTTCTCGCGCCCCCATCTGGCGGGAACAGACAAGGTGGTGCGCGTGGGGTATAGGGGCCCGTGGCCTGCTGCTGGCCTGGCCCTCCCGGGTGCTCCTGCTGGGCCGCCAGGGAGCGGCCTCTTCTACGGCAACGTCTTTGGGCTGGGCTTCTTCTACTACAGGTCGGTTCGCCCTCCCCTGCTCCCTACCCTTCCCCCTTTTCCAATTCTCATCAACACCCCTGTATCCCCCTTCCAGGCTACGTCGTGCTGATGGTGCCCCTTCTCTCACGCTGCCATGGCACAAGGACGAGGACGACACCCCACCGCCCCCACCTCTGTCTCCTGAGGATGACCGTGCCCCAGTCGCTCTAGCCAACGCCGCCCATGGCCACCGTCCGAGGGCTCCCGTACCCACTAGGAGCAGCACCCGCCTCGTCGCCATGGCCCCCGCGATCTTCATTCCTGTCGCGGCCAAGGCAAGCCACCTCCGAGCACTCCGTGATGGCCTCACATCCTGCTCCGCCAGTCTCAAGAAGTAGGTGGCCGAGCACAAGCTCATCAAGCGTAAGAGGCCCCTGGGAGCTCTGGACCTGAAGAAGCTAGCAACTGCAGCGGGCGTGGGCTGTGCTGGGCGTGCGGCGACCGTCGTCGTCGCAAGGGAGCCGGCCGTGGCCCCATGATCATGTCCCTGAGGGAGAAGAACACTGCCTTGCACCATCCTAGGTTAAGGCGCCCCCATGCCAGCACTCTTTTGGGTAGTAGCTTGCCTATCCGCATGCAGGACGTTTTCAACACCCGCTCCGGCTGCGTCTGTGAAGGTGGCTACCATTGGGCTGGCATGCCCCTTGTTTCTTTTCATCAGTCTGTGTTTGGTTGACACCCCTGCATGGGTGGCGCTTGTGTCCTCCTCAACGCTGTCCTAGTTGCGCCAGGAATTGAACTTGCTCGTTGTTGTCCTACTTTGTGCTGTCTTGGAATGTTCAAGGCCTTGGCCTCCAAATAAAATGCGATGTTGTCCGGAACACGATCACCCTCTCCCCCCACACGTTGTCTGCCTCCAAAAATCTAAACTCACCCAGCTGGACACAACCAAAAGCAAAACCTTCCTCCCCACGCATCTCAGTGACTACGCCACAGTCCCCGCCGACGGCTCTAGGGGGAATCATGATGGCTTGGAACCCCGCTGTGTTCTCCGACAGAGCCCCCATCCACTGCACCTACTCCCTCACTCTTTCCTTGACCTCCACCTCCTCCCCCTACTCCTTTACCCTTACTAACGTCTATGATCCATCCGACCACCGGGAAACCAATGAATTCCTGACGGAGCTCTCCTCCCTCGCCCCTGCCGACGATGAGCCCGGGTTGATCATCGGATATTTCAATCTCACCAAGGCCCCCACCGACAAAAATAATACAAACTTCAACTAGGCCTTGGCTGACAAGTTCAACAGTGCCATCGAGGCCCTGGCCTTAATCAAAAATCCGCTACTGGACCGCCTCTACACTTGGTCCAATAAGTGGGACACACCCACCTTGGCCAGGCTAGATAGGGCCTTCATGAACAATGCGTTCGCTGGCCTCTTCCCCAATTCTTTCATCTCCTCCCGTTTGGGTCGGGCCTCCGACCATACTGCACTGGTCCTCTCCATCCCCACCACAATTCCTAAAACCCACCGCTTCTGTTTTGAGAACTCTTGGCTCAAAAACCCTCCTACCTGTCCTCCGTCCTCCCTTCCTGGGCTGGCACACCGGTCGCCATGGATGCGGCCACAGGAATGGTTGTTCGGATTAAAACTCTCCAGCGTGAGTCTAAAGCTTGGTCTCTATGGTAGAACCTCCTAAATCATATGTCCCACACGCATGATTATTCTCTAAACAGACTCCAAATAACCATGAATGTGTTCCATAATACTTAAAAGGTCTGTCGGGTAAATCCCGAATCATCCACGATTCTCCGAGCAGGATCAATCATTATAAAGAGACATTGCAGTATTACAACAGTTTTATACAAATAATGTACATCAGAGTAAAATAGCAGAAGGATTACAATAATATAAGTTTACAACCATTTAGTTCAAAACTTACAAACCATACAGCGGTGGAGTAACAATATAACAAAAAACCTTGATTATATGCTCTGCCCAAGAGCGAGACATCCTATTCGTTGTCACTTTCCTCGACGACTGTCATGCAGCAGGATGCGAAGCACTCCTGCCCATGCGACTCACCTGCAACAAAGGTTCAACAAACCCTGAGTACCAAAGTACTCAACAATACTGACCCGACGAAAAAGAGGGGTGAAGACTCAGGAAATGTAGGCTAGAGGGACAAGGTAAGGCTTGCAGGAGATAAGAAATTTTTGTAGAAAAGCTTGAAAGAAAGCAAAGTTGTCTTGCTCTAGATCAAAATTACCAACCAACTTTATTCTTAAACTTAAACATTATTCAAGTTGTTACTACGATGATGAACACCGATCGAGTCTTCTTCTCCGAGAAGCAACGGCGATTTGAATCCATTTTCATACCCAGCTGGGACCTAGATCACTGATATACCAGATACTTTAACTCCGATGCATAGCAGATCACAGATATACCAGGATAACAACCGCAACCATATATCATCACATGATACATATGAGTACTTCAACCCAGTGTACTGATATACATGGGAACTTAAACCCACAGTATAACACATTGTGACATATGTGGGGACTCTGGCCCACTATAAATCACTCCATGACATACGTGGGAACTCTGGCCCATGTATCTCACTTCATGCATGTGGATTTTCTAATTTCTCGATATCACCGATTCACCATCGACACGGGACCTAGGGCATTAACAGACGGAAACACTACAGAGGGACTCCTTTCCCAATGCAAGTTAACCGTCCGGACTCTATTTATTAACTATCATCATAATTCTTCAAACAAAGCCATTCTCATCTTTTTCATTCTTTTATCTTTTAAAAACCTAACTAATTAAACAGGGCTAAGCATTACTACGCATCTTCCAGTAACAGGTAACAAGGAATAAGACAGTAAGACAGTAATGCAGTTGGTAGGTTTTCACTCAACTCCTATTACTTAATGCAACATCTCATAATCGAAGCGATAAAACCTTTATAAAATAGAATAGGGTTTGAATGCTCCCAATGTTTATAAAATAGAATAGGGTTTGAATGCTCCCGAGTTATAAAATCGAAGCATTTAAATCATTTTCTGAAGATAAATAAAGAAAAAGGAAAATCGGCTCCCGATGTTGACCGCGACGGCGACGATTTCGACCCACGATTACTCGCTGGCGGTGAGGTCTCCGGTCGCGCGACTTGGACCATCGGGCTGTACACGACGAGGCGAGCCTAACGAGGTAGCTAATGCAGCAGCGGAGCTCCGGAGCGTGGCCGGTGTCGGCCATGGTGACGCGGCGGCACGGCTCACCGGAGGCTTCTCCGGCGATGGCTAACGCGCGGGCAGGTGCAGGACATCAACACAAACGCGTTGAGCCAAAAGATGAAGCTGCTCCTGGCCACTACCCAAGACGGCTATGCGCGCGGCGGCACTGACAAGGCCATGTCGGCGGCGAGCCACGACGGCCGACTGTTATGGCGTGACTCAGACCAAACTAACAGCACAGGAGTAACAAGGAGCTCACCGTGGGTCTGACGCGCATGCTATCTGGCTCGGAGGGCAGTCGGAGGCGAGCTGCGGACGGCGGCGGTGATGGCAGCGGCGTGTGCTCGTGAAGACGACGGCGTTCCGGCAACTCCGGTGATGCGCTGCGCAAACCAAAGAGACGACCATGACCAAGGAATCAAGGCTCATCCCAAAACATAGATAATGAAATGAAATATTCACCGAAGCAGGCGGTGCATGACGGCGAGTTCACGGCGGCCTTGTTGCCGGTCGCGAAGAAGAAAGCGGCGGCCTGGGCGACTCGGGCAGCGAGAGCTGGCAAGAGCGGATTCAAACAGAGCGCAAGGACGAGGCGGAACTGTTGGCAAAGGAAATTGGATGAAGATGGAAGGACGATGACGAATTTCGTCGGCGAAGCTGGCGGCGGCGGAAAGGAGAGCAGGGAAAGAAGAAGAGAATTGGGGTTGGCCAGCCTGCTTTTGTAGCCCGGCGTCGACGCACGGACGACCGACACGCAGGCGGCGATCCTTCGAGCGAGTGGCGAGCTGGTGGTCACAGCAGGGCGGCGATGGACGGCGGCGCGGCTTGAGAAGCCGGCCATGGCGGCCGACGATAGGTCTCGATGCTGTTCTTGAATATTACAGAAATGCAATTTGTCGAAAATAAAAAATTACTTCAAAATTTATATAAGAACTTGAAAATCTCCAAAAATAGAATTTGCATAACTTTTTAAGAGCTACACTTTTCATTTAACTGGCATCCTTAAATTCTGTCAATTCAAAAGGGGAATAAAACCCTAGAAATAAACATTTGAAATTACTTTTGATTTTTCAATTAAATTTGAAAATCTTCAAAATATGAAATGTTTAACTTTGCAAACCAAACATGTTTCATATATAAAGTTTTCCCAAATTATGTATATTTTTTGAATTATAATTTTAAAATCAAAGGGGGACAATTTTGGAAAACTGTATTTTTAAATTTATTTGAAATTCTTTTAGAAACTTGAAATACTTTATATACCAACTTTGTAGCTCTTGTCAAGATCTACAAACTATATTTTTAGAGTTTTCCCAGATTCCTTATATATTTTGAATTATAGAAAAGGGGGTAAAACTAGGTTTTGAAATAAAGGGTTTTTGAAACCGAATTCAAACTCCATTTGGTTTCTAAGTTAAGTGGTTGGTCATTAGTGATCACAAACATCATCCAAGGACATTTTTAGGTCAATGACCCAATGACACCCCTGGTTGACCAAGTTGACTTTCAAAAATCATTTTTATAGCTTTCTAATTTAAATTTAAATTTGAATTGCAAGACTTGGGAATAAGCTTTGAAATCCAAATTCAACTTCAAATGTGGAAATCATTTTTAGAGTTGGACTTGGATTTATACACTATGCTTGACACTAATGTAAACACGGTTTACACCTCAAGTACATAGAGTATAAACTAAGCATTTGGGATGACATTCGAAAATAAGGTTTTATTATTTCATGTGACAAAACATTCCAGAAACACAATCAACCTATGAAATGTAAACTTGTTTTAGTTGATGCACATTAAGGTTGACCTAAACATGAATGCGTTACAATACACATGATGACATGACATGTTTTAGTTAATATAACACCAGAGGTGTTACAGCCCTTCCCCCTTAAAGAAATCTCGTCCCGAGATTTAAAGTCTTGAGTAAAGTAATGGAAAAGAAAATGTGTCAAGAAAACACACTTCAACTAAGTACATAAGAGAAAAGGGTTTTTGCAACTCACACTAAAGAAGTTACAACTCATAGAGGGAATTATAACTTAGATAGAAGCATAGAATTCCGGAAAATTCTCCAACAGGTAATCTTCTAATTTCCAAGTAGCTTCTTCTTCTGAATGTTGATCCCATTGTATCTTGTACCACTTAATTATCCTACTTCGAGAAACACAGTCTTTGTGATCCAAAACCCAGATTGGATACTCGGAATAAGTCAAGTCAGGTTCAAGTTCAATCCCTTCGACATTAATAACTTTATCTGGTAGCCGAAGACACTTCTTGAGTTGTGATACATGAAACACATTGTGTACAACTGACAATTGTTCAGGCAATTGTAGACGATATGATACCTTCCCAATTTGTGCCAAGATTTGAAATGGTCCAATATAACGAGGTGCTAATTTGCCTTTAACTCCAAACCGAGTAACTCCTTTTATTCGTGACACCTTTAGATACACATAATCCCCCTTATTGAACCATAACAGTTGACGCCTTTTGTCTGCATAATTCTTCTGATGAGACTGAGCCACTCTTAAGTTTTGTTGTATCTGTTTAACCTTTTCTTTCATTTCTTTTACAAGATCAACTCCGAAGAATCTTCTTTCTCCAGGTTCTGACCAGTTCAATGGGGTTCTACATCTGCCACCATATAATGCTTCAAATGGTGCCATTTTGATACTTTCTTGATAACTATTGTTGTAAGAAAACTCTGCTAAAGGTAAACACTCATCCCATTTTTTTGAAAAATTAAGAACACAAGCCCTTAACATATCTTTAAGTATCTGATTCACTCATTCAGTTTGAGCCCCTGTTTGAGGATGATAGGCTGTACTGTGTAAAAGATCAATACCTAATGAATCATGCAAATGTTTCCAAAATTGGGAGACAAACTGTGTGCCTCTATCGGAAACAATGGTCTTTGGTACCCCATGAAGACTTATGATGCACTCAAAATATAATTAGGTATACCGTATAATTGGATATATATTTTAAACTGGAATAAAATGTGCCGATTTTGTGAGACGATCCACTATGACCCAGATGGAGTCAAAACCTCTGGCTGTCCTAGGTAAACCCACTATAAATTCCATACTGATATCTTCCCATTTCCAAGCTGGAATGGGTAATGGTTGAAGTTCTCCCGCTAACTTCAAATGCACAGCTTTGACTCTCTGACAGGTATCACATTGAGCCACATACTTAGCAATTTCAATCTTCATCTTGGTCCACCAAAATTTTTGTTTTAAGTCATGATACATCTTATTACTTCCTGGATGAATAGAAAACTTTAAAAGATGTGCTTCATCAAGGATCTTTTGATGTAACTCAGGAACTTTTGGTATGACCAGACGATCCTTATACCAAAAGACATCTGCTTCATCAAGGGTAGAACAAGAAACCTTTTTTTTCTAACTTTCTTTTTGATATGCTTAATTCCCTTATTACTTCTCTGGGTAGCAATAATTTGATCTTTGAGTATTGACTCAACCGTGACAAACTTTCTTGTTGTACCATTTCTATTCTCAACTTCTCTATCTCATGACATATAGAGATATCCAAGGGCTTCACTGTTAAACAATGACAATGACTTTTTCGGAAGTGCATCAACAACTACATTTGCTTTACCAGGATGATAATATATCTCCAAATCATAATCATTGATTAGTTTTAACCACATTCTTTGCCTCATATTCAACTCATCTTGAGTAAAAATGTATTTGAAACTTTTGTGATCACTATAGATATTACATTTATTGCCCCACAGATAATGTCGCCATATTTTCAAAGCATGAATAACAGCTGCTAACTCTAAATCATGTGTTGGATAATGCTCTTCATGTTTCTTCAACTGTCGAGAAGCATAAGCAATAACTCTCCCTTCTTGCATCAACACACATCCAGTACCAATACCAGAAGCATCACAATAAACATCAAATGGCTTCTCGATGTTTGGTTGTGCTAAGATTGGAGCAGTGGTCATTAACTTCTTTAATTTCTGAAATGCCCCTTCACATTCAGGTGACCAAACAAACTTAACATCATTCTTTAACAACTTAGTTATGGGCTTGGATATCTTTGAGAAATCAGGTATGAAACAACGGTAATAACCCACCATTCCCAGAAAACTATGAACTTGATGCACTATTTTTGGTGGTTCCCAATCAAGTATACCTTGTACCTTGCTAGGATCAACAGCAACACCTTTGTCTGATAAAACATGTCCAAGAAATTTTACTTCTTTCAACCAAAACTCGCACTTACTAAACTTGTTCTCTCAGACACTGCAGAACAATTCTGAGGTGTTCAGCATGTTCTTCTTCACTCTTGGAATATATCAAAACATCATCAATGAAGACCACCATGAACTTATCAAGTTCTGGCATGAACATTGATTTCATCAAATACATGAAATAAGCTGGTGCATTTGTAAGTCCAAAAGACATAACCAAATACTCATATAGACCATATCAAGTAGTAAAGGCAGTCTTTGGAATGTCTTCCGGGCGAATCTTGATTTGATGATACCCGGATCGAAGATCAATTTTAGAAAACACCTTTGCCTCCGCCAATTGATCAAAAAGCAGATCAATGCGGGGTAAAGGATACTTATTCTTGATTGTTACCTCATTCAAGGGATGATAATCCACACACAATCTCAAACTTTTATCTTTCTTTTTCACAAAGAGGGCAGGACATCCTCAAGGTGATGAACTAGGTTGAATAAAACCTTTATCCTGTAACTCTTGCAATTGAGTCTTGAGCTCTGCTAACTCAGGTGGTGCCATCCAATATGCTCTTCTGGATATTGGAGCAGTTTCAGGCTTCAAATCAATTCTAAACTCCACCTTTCTATCAGGAGGTAAACCCGGTAACTCATCAGGAAACACATCAGGAAACTCACAGACCACAGGTGTATCCTTAATCTCTTTTACAAAGGTTGCACATACCTTTTCGACAGTCCTCTTAAGTGTTGGGAGTTGGATAAGAAGTTGAGATTTGTAACTAGGTATATTCACTCTCACAGTCCTATTCAGGATGTCTATCACAGCACCATGCCGTTTCATCCAATTCATACCTAGGATCACATCTATATCTTGATCCTTTAATATTATCATATCAGTGGGAAAAATATACCTACCTAAACTTACTGGCACACCATGTACCATTTCTTTAGTACACATACGCCCCCAGGCGATTGTATAAAGAATTGTTCTTTCGTCCCCATTGTTGGTATTTCATGTGTCTTAACAAATGTATCATTGATGAATGTATGGGATGCACCAGAATCAAAAAGCAGAATTGCAGGATGATCAGCAACAGGGAACGTACCCATCATAACAGGTTCTCCTTCTGGAATTTCTCTAACTTGAGTGTAAAACACCCTACCAGACTTCTTTTCATTCTTACTATTCTGCACCTTCTGATTTCCTGCCTTATTCTGATTCTGTGGTTGCTGTTGTGGTGCAAAGGTTCTGGGGACATAAGAATTATACTTCCTCAGATGCGGGCAGTTCCTTGAGTAATGGCCAGGTTTACCTCAATTGTAACATGGGAAGATTGGTGGCTGAAAATTGGGGTTACGAATACCAGGGGCATTCGGCTGTCGTGGATAAGGAAGGGCAGCAGCAGGACGAACAAATGTCTGTTGCTGGACTTGGTATTGTGGTGGATGGTAAGATGGACGGAAATGGTTTTGGGGATGATAAATTATTTTCTGACGCTTTTGATTTCCACCAGAAAATCCTGACGTCCCAGTTTTCTTTTTCTTAACTTCCATGTGTTGACGGTTCTTTTCTTCATAAGATATAGCAATATTTACAGTCTCATAGAAGGTAGCATTTGGATTCCTAGTCATCATCCTCTGAATCTTACTATTCAGACCCCTAAGGAAACACTCCTTTTTCTTACGGTCAGTACTAACATGTTCAGAAGCATATTGGGACAAGTGATTGAATTTACCAAAATACTGTATAACTGACATATCCCCTTGTCACAGGAAAAGAAACTCTTCAAGCTTTATGGTCATGATTCCCTCAGGAATGTGATGAGTACGGAAAGCTCCACAAAATTTAGCCCAAGTAATATGGTGACCTTCAGGCTGAGGAGCGACAAAGTTAACCCACCAGGCTCCTGCAGTGCCTCTCAACTGCTGAGCTGCAAACATGGGTTTCTGATATTCGGTACAATCAATTAGTCCAAACTTCTACTCCATAGTGCGGAGCCAATCATCTACCTCCATCGGTTCATCAACTCTGGTGAAGACCGGAGGACGGGTGTCGGTGAAATCCACATACGTGGTCTCATTTCTATTATTTCGACCACGATTGCCCAGATGTGCATTTTGATTTTGATTATAGGCCATCATGGTGGTTGCATTGCCTAAGGCCGCAACTGCATCGGCCAGGGTTGGTGGAACTGGTGGAGGATTCGGAACATCACCTCCATCATGAGATGGACCGGCAGCATCACGGGATCGAGTATGAGCAGGCATCTGTTGATAAACAAACTATACTTTATTCATAAAACTTTATTGAACTAGATTAGCAGATACTACAGACGTGCAACACACTTATAATACATTATTTTTGTTATATCAGTCTGCACTCCAGCAAGACTTCCCACACCTACTAGGGTTTAGAAAACTAGGAAAAGATATATTACACATCTCACTATCCATCTCCGTACTCATCCTTCTCACAATCATCCACAGGAACTACATCCTCCTCTTCTTCCTCCTCCTTGGGATCCTCTTCCTCTTCTGGCTCTTTTTCCACTATCTCTGGATCTTCTTCTTCCATAAGATCCTCTTCATTTTCATTTGATATACCCATCTGGTTTTATTCTTCCTCATCCACAACATTATCATCAGCGAACACTATTTCTTCAGGATCTTCCTCTTCCTCATCCTGACCCATCACAAGACCAAAATCATCTTGGGCTGCCTGTCATTGATATTCAGGATCCAACAGGTTATTCAGCCTTACACACTCATCATCAGCTTCCTTGGCATATTCCTCCAACTCTTCCACGTAATCCTCAAGTTCTTGTATACGCTCATTTGCGGCGTCTTCTCGTGCCCAAGCATCATTTCTCTAGTGTTTCATGTACCTCTAAGATTGCCTTAACTGAGTAATCTCAGTGGCCTCTTCAATCCTATCCATTTCTGCTCTTTCCAGTTCTGCTCTAAGTCTTGCTATTTTCACCCGCGGATCTGAATTGGGATTGTTACTACTTTTGCCAATCTCGTATCTGGGAGCTAGTTGATGTCATGGTACCCCTTTTGGTGCAGTGCTCTTACGAGGAGTCTGCTTGGTAATGGCCATCTGGAAGAAAGATAGGTCATAAGAGATAAGGATAGATAGGTAGAGCTCTGAAGGTTAGCACGAAAAGGATTGATACTATTTAACTCAAACCACTCTAAAGGGGAAGGTAATTAAAACAGGTTAACTAAACATGATGCATGAACGAACTTACGATCTAAGCATATAAGGTTTTTAAGCAATACATGTATATAAATAACTTTTATAACATAGGGCAATATAATATGCTATTCCACCACCACACTTTTAGAAATCAGAATAAGGGTCGATAGAAAGAATCATAGATAAGAAATAAGCAATTTGGACCCAAAGTAGTCAAGTAAAACTATTTAACTCAAAACTTTTGAAATTTTTGCAAAGAATACTACAACAACTCTTTTTAATAATGATCCGGCTCTGATACCAGCTATGGCAGAACCTTCTAAATCATATGGCCCACACGCATGATTATTGTCTAAATAGACTCCAAATAACCATGAATATGTTCCATAAGACTTAAAAGGTATGTCGGGTAAATCCTGAATCATCCACGATTCTCTGAGCAGGATCAATCATTACAAAGAGACATTGCAGTATTACAATAGTTTTATACAAATAATGTACATCAGAGTAAAATAGCAGAAGGATTACAATAACATAAGTTTACAACCATTTAGTTCAAAACTTACAAACCATACAGCGGTGGAGTAACAATATAACAAAAAACCTTGATTATATGCTCTGCCCAAGAGCGAGACATCCTATTCATCGTCACTTTCCTCGACGACTGTCATGCAGCAGGATGCGAAGCACTCCTGCCCATGCGACTCACCTGCAACAAAGGTTCAACAAACCCTGAGTACCAAAGTACTCAACAATACTGACCCGACGAAAAAGAGGGGTGAAGCCTCAGGAAATGCAGGCTAGAGGGACAAGGTAAGGATTGCAGGAGATAAGAAATTTTTGCAGAAAAGCTTGAAAGAAAGCAAAGTTGTCTTGCTCTAGATCAAAATTACCAACCAACTTTATTCTTAACCTTAAACATTATTCAAGTTGTTACTACGATGATGAACACCGATCGAGTCTTCTTCTCCGAGAAGCAACGACGATTCGAATCCATTTTCATACCCAGCTGGGACCTAGATCACTGATATACTAGATACTTTAACTCCGATGCATAGCAGATCACAGATATACCGGGATAACAACCGCAGCCATATATCACCACATGATACACATGAGTACTTCAACCTAGTGTACCGATATACATGGGAACTTAAACCCACAGTATAACACATTGTGACATATGTGGGGACTCTGGCCCACTATAAATCACTCCATGACATACGTGGGAACTCTGGCCCACTGTATCTCACTTCATGCATGTGGATTTTCTAATTTCTCGATATCACCGATTCACCATCGACACGGGACCTAGGGCATTAACAGACGGAAACACTGCAGAGGGACTCCTTTCCCAATGCAAGTTAACCGTCCGGACTCTATTTATTAACTATCATCATAATTCTCCAAATACAGTCATTCTCATCTTTTTCATTCTTTTATCTTTTGAAACAGGGCTAAGCATTACTACGCATCTTCCAGTAACAGGTAACAAGGAATAAGATAGTAAGACAGGTAATGCAGTTGGTAGGTTTTCACTCAACTCCTATTACTTAATGCAACATCTCATAATCGAAGCGATAAAACCTTTATAAAATAGAATAGGGTTTGAATGCATCCGGGGCTTGCCTTGGTATTCGGAGAAGACGGTCTCGAGTTCTGGATCAACTCCCAACTTCTGAATCTCCTCTTCCTTGGGATCTGGTGCGACAACGTTAAACTCTCCGTTAACGGAAACTATACGATAAAAGCATATGCTTCAACATGATGGAATAGTAAACATGATGCTCGATGGATGCATGACCAGTTTAAAGGCTTGAGAATAACTTTTCTTCACGATAAAGTTTCAAGCCAACTAAAACTTACTCACTAAGTTCGTTAGGGTTAACTACATCTTTAATGAAATTATTTAAGCACATGAAATAACATCGATTAAGCCCTAATGACATGATTGAGGTAAGCGCAAACAATTAATTAAAGTGCCAAAGGTCACTAGGGTTAATGACCCAAGGTCATCAATCAATCCCAAAGTCAAACAAATCCTATAATGATTAACTTAATTAAACGGGATTAATTAATTATTTAAAAGCATAAAATAGAGGCATAAAATTAAAGTTGTCTAATCGAGCTTAAAATTTTATTTTGAAAAGCTCTTGACCTAATTAGATGGCAAAATAAATTTCAGAACTAAAAGCCAATTATTTTATTTATTTAAAATCATTGAATGTGCATTTTTTAATTAAAAAGGCTAATTTTAACTTATGAAAAATTAATCAAATTTGGCATTTCATATTTTTCCAAGATAGAGAATATTATAAAGAATATACACAAAAAATTTTAGAATTTTTGGAGCTATACAAAAATTACTATGATTTTTCAAAGAAAATAGCATTTAAATCATTTTCTGAAGATAAATAAAGAAAAAGGAAAATCGGCCCCCGATGTTGACCGCGGCAGCGACGATTTTGACCCACGATTACTCGCTGGTGGTGAGGTCTCCGGTCGCGCGACTTGGACCATCGGGCTGTACACGACGAGGCGAGCCTAACGAGGTAGCTAATGCAGCAGCGGAGCTCCGGAGCGTGGCCGGTGTCGGCCATGGCGACGCGGCGGCACGGCTCACCGGAGGCTTCTCCGGCGATGGCTAACGCGCGGGCAGGTGTAGGACATCAACACGAACGTGTTGAGCCAAAAGATGAAGCTGCTCCTGGCCACTACCCCAGACGGCTATGCGTGCGGCGGCACTGACAAGGCCATGTCGGCGGCGAGCCACGATGGCCGACTGTTATGGCGCGACTCGGACCAAACTAATAGCACAGGAGTAACAAGGAGCTCACCGCGGGTCTGACGCGCACGCTATCTGGCTCGGAGGGCGGTCGGAGGCGAGCTGCGGACGGCGGCGGTGATGGCGGCGGCGTGAGCTCGTGAAGACGACGGCGTTCCGGCAACTCCGGTGATGCGCTGCGCAAACCAAAGAGACGACCATGACCAAGGAATCAAGGCTCGTCCAAAAACATAGATAATGAAATGAAATATTCACTGAAGCAGGCGGTGCATGACGGCGATTTCACGGCGGCCTTGTTGCCGGTCGCGAAGAAGAAAGCGGCGGCCTGGGCGACTCGGGCAGCGAGAGCTGGCAAGAGCGGATTCAAACGGAGCGCAAGGACGAGGCGGAACTGTTGGCAAGGGAAATTGGATGAAGATGGAAGGACGATGACGAATTTCGTCGGCGAAGCTGCCGGCGGCGGAAAGGAGAGCAGGGAAAGAAGAAGAGAATTAGGGTTGGCCGGCCTGCTTTGTAGCCCGGCGTCGACGCACGGACGACCGACACGCAGGCGGCGATCCTTCGAGCGAGTGGCGAGCTGGTGGTCGCAGCAGGGCGGCGGTGGACGGCGGCGCGGCTTGAGAAGCCGGCCATGGCGGCCGACGATAGGTCTCGGTGCTGTTCTTGAATATTACAGAAATGCAATTTGTCGAAAATAAAAAATTACTTCAAAATTTATATAAGAACTTGAAAATCTCCAAAAATAGAATTTGCATAACTTTTTAAGAGCTACACTTTTCATTTAACTGGCATCCTCAAATTCTATCAATTCAAAAGGGGAATAAAACCCTAGAAATAAACATTTGAAATTACTTTTGATTTTTCAATAAAACTTGAAAATCTTCAAAAATATGAAATGTTTAACTTTGCAAACCAAACATGTTTCATATATAAAGTTTTCCCAAATTATGTATAATTTTTGAATTATAATTTTAAAATCAAAGGGGGACAATTTTAGAAAACTGTATTTTTAAATTTATTTGAAATTCTTTTAAAAACTTGAAATACTTTATATACCAACTTTGTAGCTCTTGTCAAGATCTACAAACTATATTTTTAGAGTATTCCCAGATTCCTTATATATTTTGAATTATAGAAAAGGGGGTAAAACTAGGTTTTGAAATAAAGGGTTTTTGAAACCGAATTCAAACTCCATTTGGTTTCTAAGTTAAGTGGTTGGTCATTAGTGATCACAAACATCATCCAAGGACATTTTTAGGTCAATGACCCAATGACACCCCTGGTTGACCAAGTTGACTTTCAAAAATCATTTTTATAGCTTTCTAATTTGAATTTAAATTTGAATTGCAAGACTTGGGAATAAGCTTTGAAATCCAAATTCAACTTCAAATGTGGAAATCATTTTTAGAGTTGGACTTGGATTTATACACTATGCTTGACACTAATGTAAACACGGTTTACACCTCAAGTACATAGAGTATAAACTAAGCATTTGGGATGACATTCGAAAATAAGGTTTTATTATTTCATGTGACAAAACATTCCAGAAACACAATCAACCTATGAAATGTAAACTTGTTTTAGTTGATGCACATTAAGGTTGAATGCTTTACAATACATATAATGACATGGCATATTTTAGTTAATATAACACCAGAGGTGTTACAGTCTCACAAGCAACGCTCCCCCCTGTAGAATACCATAATGCCTCGTTTGTGATTTTACTACTTGATCTCTATGAGGAGCTTCGGCCCCTTTCTACAGGTGAACGTCATCTTCGGCAGCTATGCCACGACAAGCTTGATATGCATGACTCTCAGCGCGTGGCATACTAGAAACAGCGAAGGAAGTGTCATGCACTGCAAGAAGGCGATGCCAACACTAAAAATTTTCATGCAAAGGCGTCCGCCCGATCCTGGCGTAACGCCATCAAGTACCTCGACGTCGGAGGATCGCAGATCACGGTGCACACGGACAAGGTTATAGCTCTCACCGCCTACTACACCGACATTTTAGGCTCTGAGGCCACGACCTCCTGGCCGCTCGACATCAACGCCCTCTACAACGACTCCCACCATGCTGTTCCCGACCCCCTCGTCGCCCCATTCACCGAGGCAGAGGAGTTGGCCATCATTTATGCCATGTCGGCCGATAGCGCGCCTGGCCCCGACGGGCTCGGACCGGGGTTCTACAAAGCAGCCTGGCCGATGGTGATGGGGGACGTGATGCGCTTCCTCGATGCTTTCCATTCTGGGAAAGTGGACTTACAGAGAATCTATAGAGCTCTAATTGTGCTCATCCCCAAAAAAGAAGTGTCGCTTGCTCCTGGCGACTACAGGCCGGTGTCATTACAAAACTGCCCTGTCAAAGTGCTGACCAAGATCCTTACCACAAGACTGCAAGCACAGATCCCCTCGCTCATTGACCCGGACCAAACAAGGTTCATTAAGGGGAGGTCGATCTCAGAGAATTTTGTGCTGGCAACAGAACTAGTACAGCTCTGTCGCAAGAGGAAAGCAGGGACCCTGGTGCTCAAACTGGACTTTGCTAAAGCCTTCAATTCAGTTAATTGGGACAACTTGCTCGCCATCCTTCAGGCGCGCGGCTTCCCGGAGCTCTGGTGCTCATGAATGCTCCAGCTACTCCAGATTTTGAGGTCTGCGGTGCTGGTGAACGGGGACCCCGGCCCATGGATCACCTGTAAGAGAGGGCTCCGGCAGGGGGATGCCCTCTCCCCCTACCTCTTTCTGCTGGTAGCCGATGTGCTGCAGATGGCAATCAAACAAGAGAGAGGGATTAAGCACCCATTGTCTGATCAAGGGGTGTCCGTGCTCCAATACGCGGATGACACCATCATACTTGTTCGTGCAGACCGGGACAGTGTGACCAAGCTCAAAAATGTCTTAGATTGCTTCATCGAGTGCACCGGGCTTAAAATCAACTTCAGCAAAAGCAAGGCCACCCCCATGCATGTGTCGCCAGCGGATCTGCAAGACCTCCTAACCATCCTTCAATGCAGGGAGGGAGTTTTCCCCCAAACCTACCTGGGTCTCCCTCTGTCAAATGTGAAGCTTCCTCTGTCAGCCTTCGCCCCCCTCATTGCAAGAGTTGATAGATACCTTGCAACGTGGAAAGCTGTCCTTCTTAGCACTGCTGGCCGGGTTGTCCTCATCAATGCAGTTCTGGATGGCTTGCCCACCTATGCCATGGGGGCGATGGAGCTCCCCCCAGGTATCGTCGCTGCTCTTGACGCCCGACGTCGAGCGTTCCTGTGGACTGGAACTGGAGAAGCCAATGGTGCATAGTGCTTGGTTGCTTGGGAGCGGGTGTGCCAGGACAAAGAAGATGGCGGCCTCGACATCAAACGGATTGACACGAGAAATGCGTGCCTCCTGTTCAAGCTCTTACATCGACTGCATCACCATCAAGGCTCCGTGTGGGCTACCTGGGCGCGGCAAGAGGTAGACGTCTCCTCCCTGCGAGGACAATTGTGCGGAACACATTGGGCAGCCCTGCGCAACCTCCTCCCGGCCTACCAACAGATCACCATGGTGACCGTGGGAGATGGGATGAGCACGGCATTTTGGGCTAACCGTTGGCTCACAGAGACCCCTCTATCAGAGATGATGCCAGCTCTCTACAGCCACTATGCAGCTCGTGAAGAATCAGTCCATGGTGTGATCAGCCCCGACCTTAGAAGCAAGTTCCAACATCGCCTCTCTCCCACCGCCGCGGAGGAGCTCCAGCAACTGCAACTGCTGCTGGAGGGTGTCGCGCTCAATGCTAAATCGGATGAGCGCCAGAGTTTCTTCGAAGACCAAGAACACCGGCTGATTGCGAGCCTCATATACAAAACCTCCACGAGAGGTGACCGCCAGAGCCCCTCCTTCAAGATGGTGTGGTGCAGCTTTGCACCTCCCCGAGTAAAATTCTTTGCTTGGCTTCTCATGCAAAACAAGATCAACAGCCGAGCGGCGCTGGCAAGGAAAACATCATTGACACTGCTTGCTGCGCGATCTGTGGGCATAATGAGGAGACATCAGACCATATCATCTTGGAGTGCCCCTTCATCCAAGCCTTCTAGACTCACATCGGCTGGGATGCCGCTCAGGTCGCTCAAGTTCATGAACTCTGGACCACACTGCCACCTCCTTTCGTCGCCAAACAGGTGCTGAACCCTCTGCTGCTGCTTCCTTTGTTGGGAAATTTGGAAGCACAGGAACGAAGTTGTATTTCGAGAGAAGGCCTCGGATATGCAAAGACTGACCATAGCCTGCAAACTCGCGGTCAGAGAATGGGCATACCGGATCCCCATCAAGAAAATAGACCTAGCCCGACAATGGAGACAATCTTTTCCTATGTAATACACAATCGCGTGCCTCTGGTTGTTTTTGTTCTGTTTCACTTATCGGGATTAGCCCATCTTGTGTAAAACTGTTAAGTCTCCGCCTTCCACCCACCAGCTTCCGGCATTGTGGAATGAAAAAGTAGGTGAGGATTGATTGATCCCCCCAAATTTCCTCAAAATAAATTATTAATTAGAGTTTCAACACTAAGAATAAAAGATGATGGACATAGGAAATAAATGTGATTTCTAACATGGTGGGGAGTGCCCCAACATTGCTTGAGCTCAGCTTGGTCATCGATATCATCTAGGTTGGCGGAGTATATATATCCTGGGCTGGGATCTTGACACAATCGTCGATCGCGCGAGAACTCCTTGGTAGTCTGCTCCCCCTTTTTGTTTGCGTCAAGTCGACGACGGGGCACAATATAATATATACTGTATTATATATACAGTATCTATATACTATGCTATAATAATAGATCGATGGATGCGTGATGGGACGGAGGGATTCATGCATATATATGATCCTGATGACCGATGAGCTCGGCTGGCAGTAGACCCAGCGACATGTGTGCGTGTGTGCAAATTGCGAGGCGCGCGACATGCGTGTGTGGCTTTGTTTAGCGCACGGGGTGCGCGTGGTCCTCCCACTTGGTTGGTGGCTGTCAGAGACGGTGCGTGGCCACCGTACGGTCGCTGACACGCGGGCTCGATCCTCTTCATCCAGTCGACGCGATCGATCCCGCGCGCTATATAGCTAGCTAATCACACACCAGCTAGCTAATGATCGATTAATTATCATTTTTAATGTTAATATTCAATGACGTGATCATGATGGATCACACACACAGCAAAGATGCCGTGTGGAAGTCAAGTGGCTCCACTTGCGATCGGATCCTTCTCGGAAGTCGGAAATGAGGTCGGAGGCTACGGTGGCTTGCAAGCAAATTGCAAATGCAAGTGCAAGTGCAAGTGTGTGCATAGAAAATCGGGAGCCAGATCGCCCTCAAATCTTT
>CM041634.1:677034-939613 GCA_023333625.1 Bothriochloa decipiens | reverse complement strand
ACAAACTATCTTACAGAATTATCTGCATTTTATTTATTGTTTCTGTATTCCATAGGACTGAGAATCGATTGATGAGATGAACCAAGGTTTGCTGTTTGGTTAGTGTTTGGGCTGGTCATGTTATGTACTGTTGCTGTATCACTTGTGACTGAGACATGATTGAAGAGATCCACCAAATTTTCATGTTTGTTTACTGTTTCTTTCTGTTATAGGATTCAGACTTTTGATTGATTAGATGAACTAGTATGTTACCTTTTAACTCTTGTTATTTTATTTATTTTGACAGTGTGTTATAGGATTGATGATTGATTGGATAGACTATGTGTCTTGTCTTGATAGAACTCTATAGTAATTTCATTAATTTTTCGTTGCAGTGTAGATTGAGCTTATTAGCTGATATGTAGTTGGACGAGAGGTACATTACATATATACCTTTCGTTTCTAATGCAGCAAAAAAATGTCATATTTCATCCTAGTATGACATTTTTCTTAAGCTTCGGGATCCAACTTTTACTTTTATTTACTCTTATTAAATCTGGTTATAGTGCATTAAATTGTCCTTCATGCTTGCTAAAGTTGGTTCTAGCATGATATGTATGTGTGGCCTTATGGTCTACAGGTGTAAATGGTTTTTTTCATCATAATGAAGTCCAGGACCATGTAGAGACAAGTCGTCCAGCGGGGCAAGCTGCACAATTGCAAGGCAAACAGGCAACCAACAATGTCCGGAATCCCAACGTGCAGCATACCATGACCCTTGTAAGTTCTACAGATCAGTGTAGCATGTTTAATTTTCTTCTTTGGACCAATAATATCAAATCATCAATTGCATTTACACTCAAGGCCCAGTTCTACAGTATCCTTTTGATTTCCTATAAACTAGTATTGGATAGAAACAAAAAGTTTGAAGTTGATCGATTGTCTTCTCTTATTGGAGTTTCCTGTTCAGGTTTTGTGCTGAGTTAGCAGCCTGAGAGCGCAATTTGAGTTTCTGGTATCCCCTGCATTAGTCCCTTTACCATATATACAAAAATAACAGAGCTTTATGATAACTGAGTTTGAGGAGCCATCCTTGAAAACTGATGTTTCATGCTAATGATGGTTTCCTCGTGTTATTTTGGTTCCTTGAGCAGTTGTTGTATGATATCTAATATGACGGTTCACCATTTCAGGCACAAGACATGGCTGCTGGAAAAGTGCAGCTGACAACATCTGTGGCTCTTCCTAGTTCCCAGTGGAAAAATTATAGCGATTCAAGACCCAAAGGACAATTTGATGCCGTTCACCACAGTCAGGGTATAACTAGTTCATCTAACAGCTGGCTTCCTACATTCCAGCACAATGCCCCAGCAAAGTGACAGGTAAATTTTTGAGATTAATCTGATGATAGTATTTGGCTCCTGTTCTTATTTCCAGTATCCTTAATGAATTTGTCTTCCTATATAGATCATATCTGGTGGAGCAAAGAGGAAATGCTTTGAGAGTTAGAGGAGGCCCCTGTTCCTGTTCCTTTGAGTTGGTTCAGAGTCAAGCCTTGCACAGTCTGTAGACTTGATGTCTCATGTACGTCAGTGAGGTGGCTCCTGAAGCACTGATGCATTTGATGATGTTGTTAGCTGCTAATATGGAAGGTTTGCTTGGTGTTGTGATGACTGATGAATGCTTGGGCAGTTCGTTGGACCGCTGCTTAAACACTTCTTTGATGTAGTTCTGGATGACTTGTAAATTGCTTACATGTTAATATATGTATGGTTTGAGCATATTGCAAATAACGATGATCCGAATTTTGCACTTTCTGCTGTCAATTTAATACACATGTTGCAATATGATTATTTATTGAGGTTTTGTCCTCTAAAATATTTTAGCATTAGGTACTGCAGATGCTCAGCTGAACAGGGGCAGAGTATGCCATTGTTAAGTTGAATTTGTCTACATGGGGGCTTCTGTATCTTATTAAGCAGGTAATGCATAATTGGTGGAACCAATTTCACTCTACAAATGAAGTGTTGTGTTGGTTATAGATGTCTTTAATATTTTTCAGAGTGATGCTTGCAACTCTCAGAAATCAGCTGGATATCTTCTGATGAAGTGCTGTGTTGGAATCGTTCAAGTAGCCCAAAGAGGGGGAAAAAAGGTACAAAGGGAGGTGTAGTAAGTGAAGTCAAGGTGCTAGTCTTTTGTCGGTCTTGCTCTGGCGAATATAAGTTTCTGCCATTATTACGTTCTGGTGACTTCTGTTGCTCTGGCGATGAAGTCAATTACCTGGCTGTGTATATTGGCTATGGATCTTTGATCCCAAGGTTCAAAATGAATTCTTGTATTGTGAATAATTTATTTATATATAAAATGATCGTGGGACTTGTATTCCAGTGTACTTGTGAGCAGCTTCCACGATTCTCTGAAATGCCTTGTTTCCAGCACGTTTGCAATTGAATTGTGGGTTGCTTATTTATATAACAGGGTTCAGTAATTTTGTATCAAGTCTTCCTGTTTGCATGCTCTGCCTGATTAGTTCATTCGCTGACTTGTTGATGTCTCATAGGAGAAGATGTGCGACAGGGTACAGAGGCAGAGAAGCTGATGCTTGATGGTGATTTTGAGCGAAGCAAACAATGGTAAGTCGGTGAACTTGTCATGTAAATTAAGATGTAACCTCGTGGAAAGCTGGGAGATGCCACCAGTATAGGTATGTAATCTCCCAAAATGTCAAATTCTACGCCCAACAAATCCATTGCTGCCTGTCTATGCAAATGTTATCATCGGAATTTGGCAAGGCACTATGTACCGATAAGGAGAGTGGTACTCAACACTATGTCCACTCACTTTTACTGTTACGTATATGCTCCTCTTACATTTTCCAATAAGTTGCATCAGTCTGCATGTCATTTCCTGGACTAAGAATTGGAGCTTTGGTTCTTTTTGCTTTCCTGTGCTAATCATGGATGTTACTTGGTAATGCTCATTTGGTTGGCCATCTGGAGTTGGTGCTCCCCAAATTTAGGGTCTTGTGGAGCGAACAAACAGGAGTAGCTGCTTCCACTACCGCGAAAGGGTCTTATCAGTGTAGCAAGCAGCACTTTTTATCTTTCCCTTGCACGAACGGCGATGATGGTATTTCTTTTGACATGCAGGAGTGGTGGAACAAAGCTTGTCAAATGAAGGGCTGCCCCAAAATCTTCGAATAGGAAACTAGTTTTCGCCTTATGCCACTTGTTCTTGATGTCAGAAAGCACGAAGGACAAGCTCGATATCATGATATAGGTCGCTATGAAGTACAGGAAAGAGGGGTTGCTAAAGATCATCATCGAAGATAAATAAACCTTTGCAGCATGCTGTATGGGATCATCAGCGAACGTTATGTTTAAGAGCTGAATTTGTTTGATGGAATGATGTTCCAAATGGAACGACGATGAAAAACACCACACAAGGCATCGCTTCTTAGTACTGCTAGGATTCATCTTGCACAGATTTTATCAATTTCAGTTCCAAATGAACACACGATGGGCGATTGTAGCAAGAACTTGATGGGCTCGCTTCACCCGAGGAGCTAAAGCAAAAGACTCTTCGCACGAGCTGCGGAAAACACGGATTAAAGGAAGCATTTTTTTAAAAGAAAAAGAAGGAATGAAACGGAGCCCTGCCACTGCCTGAATCATCATTCTCTTTCCGTAAGCACCCAATCATATGGGCCATTAAAGCAGACAAAGGAGAGATAAGCTCAGTCCGGATATTCCATGAAAAACACAAAAGAAAGCACCTGTAATCATCAGCTTCATCACTCATCAGGCTGATAATGCTAATGCTGATGCTAATGGCAGGGCATATTCCCTTCCCCTGTTGGTTTCCTGTTATCCAATTTGCTCACCAGGCGTTTCCAAACACTTTTCTGTCTTTCTTCCTAACTCTAAAAAGACACTAGTCTTCTCTCACAACTTGTACCTAGATACCATGCAGACATGCACTTAGCTCGATGCCACAGGCAGTACTGCACTTGATTCCCTTTATTTTGTTGCTGAGTGCTGACCAATGATTCTGATCAGGCGCACGTAATCACATTATCACCCAATTACATACATTATTTATTACATATATAGATAAAGTACTAGCATCATACAATTAAGTCGCGTCTGAAGATCACGCTTTGCCTAAAAATCCAAGATCAAGGAATCTACTTATGCTTCTCCCTTCCTCTGCCCTGTTCCTCGTTGAAGAATGAGAATGATGTGCATGGTTTCAGTGACTTTGTTCACTCATTTTTTTTCGCTTTTCTCTTGATTTTTCATGAACATTGGATTCATTCTTTCAGATACCCACACTGCAGACGCCTGCATAATCGAAATGGCTTGGTATTCCTCTCAGAGTCAGAGACACTTCATCTCTGGCAGGATATAATCGTAGCTACTAACTGTCTGCCTTGCTACAAGATTAAGGGTCTATTTGATCGCTAGAGCTAGTTACTAATTCGACTGAAAATTAGTTGAAGCTGGTTAGCTAGGTGACTAACAGCTAGCTGAATGTTTGGTTAAAATATTAGCCCACCTATTAAGCCATTATGTATGAA
The DNA here is from genome assembly GCA_023333625.1 of Bothriochloa decipiens. Lineage (NCBI taxonomy): Eukaryota > Viridiplantae > Streptophyta > Magnoliopsida > Poales > Poaceae > Bothriochloa > Bothriochloa decipiens. The sequence continues at coordinate 935,052 of CM041634.1, read as the reverse complement.
TGTGCTAGGGCTAAATTTTGATTAAATTTTAGATAGCTAACAATTAGTCCTGATATCCATGTAGGAACTTGTACTGTAAGTATGAAACAAGTTCAGTTCCCTGATCAAAGCTGAGGCACACACGAAACTCCCTGGGCTCCACGGTAAAACAAAGGATGCTGGCCACTACACGCCGCCTCACTTTGAAAAGCGAATTTCGAGCTCTTTTTGTGGGATAAGATGCCTTGGGGATGAAAGGAATGCCGTTTGGTTAGACTTGTGTCGAGCAAATGGACCAATATTTTTGTTTGTTGATGCACGATTTGGAATGAGAGGACATGCAGTGCAGATAAATACTAGGGGAGCATTAGCTGCAGAAAGCCAGGATGCAACTGTCGAGGAACACTATAGAAATTAGCGCGCACTTGCTGCACGCATGATGCGATGATCCCTGAACATAATGAGTAGCAACACCACTGCCTTATGCCCTACCTTTGTCTCTTCCATATATAGGACAAACCTGACAGTAGCAACTTCAATTCGTATAGCGGAAAGCTGCTGCTGCTTTCCTCCTGAGTCCTGACATATATGATTGTGATGTGAGTTCATGCCAGAGCCCCATCCTAGCAACAAACAGATACTATTTCAGATTGTCAGCCCTACAGGATCCCTCTCTGACAGCCTTCAAGTTCTAACCGTGCCTACGTGGTAACTACCATCATCCATGTAACCCTCCTCCTCTGAAACTGCATAGTACTGCTTTGTTTGTTCTGAAAGATATAACCATCAGGCTGAAGAAACAAACATTGTCAGGCAATGAAAGCTAGCATGACCTTCTTACTTATAATCATTGACACTGGCATTCTTCTGCTTCTATGTTTGTTTTCTCGTGTAACTGCATACTTCGGTTGATGGTTCCAAACAAAGAAGAAGCAAATTTCAGTTCTTTAAATCAGCAATTCAGTACCAACCGTGCATTTTTTATTTTGGAGTTTCTGATTTTATTATCAGGTAGGCAATGGAGCAATGTGCCGACCACAGTGGGCAGCTCCCGAGGCTGGAGGGCATCGAGGAAGAAGGCGTCCCAGCCGAGAAGTGGGCTCCGACGACGGTCCGGCCACCAGAGACGCCGACGGAGACGATGGAGTTCCTGGCGAGGTCCTGGAGCCTCTCGGCAGCAGAGATCTCCAAAGCCCTCAGGGTGCTCAGCTGCGGCAAGGCCGCCTCCGACTCCGATTCACCTCCCGCCGTCGCCACGTCCATGACGGAGAAGAGGCCAGCACCGCCGCCGCAGCCACTTGGCAGTGATCACCACCAGCACCAGTACCAGCAGCAGGTAAAAGCAAGCTCCTAGTATATCCGATCAAACGGTCGGCGACCTTGCATTGCATGGTACATGAGCATTCATGATCCTCTGTCGCAGAGGGCAGACGCGGCAATGGCGGCAGGTGGCGAAGCCGGCGGAGGGATGAGCCCGCCCATCTCTCCCAGGGCGAATCTGGGCGACGTGAAGCTGCTTCGCGCCGCGGGGAGAGGGAAGACGGTGGGCGCGTGGATCAAGGAGCAGAGGGAGAAGAAGCGCGCCGAGGCACGGTCCCGGAACGCGCAGGCGTACGCGGCGACGTCTGTGGCGGGCGTCGCCGCGGCGGTGGCGGCGCTGGTGGCCGGCGCGGTGTTCTCCACGTCGGCTGCGCCGGAGAGGCGGCCGGCCAAGGGCGGCGGAAGCGGCGGCGGCGCCAAGACCGCGGCGGCCGTGGCGTCGGCGGCGGCGCTGGTGGCGTCGCACTGCGTGGAGATGGCGCAGGCGATCGGCGCCAGCCACGACCAGATCCTGGCCGCCATCCAGTCGGCCGTGAACGCGCAGACCAGCGGCGACGTCATGGCGCTCACCGCCGGCGCGGCCACGGGTACGTACGGGCACAGGCCGGCAACCATGGGAATGGAACGGAGGCACCTGAATTTGACGTGGCCACCTGAATTTGTTTGCAGCTCTGCGCGGTGCTGCGATGCTGAGGGCCAGGCTCCACAAGGAGATCCAGGCGACGGCGTTGCCAGGTGACGGCAGGGAGCCGGAGAGGGACATCTCGCCGTTGGTGTTCGTGTCCCGGGGCGGCGAGCTTCTGAAACGCACCAGGCAGGGTGCCCTCCACTGGAAGCTCGTCTCCGTGTACATAAACTCCACCTTCCAGGTTGGTAGAGTACCAACATGAACATGAACAGAGAGAGACATGACACCATGTGTACCTATGAACACAAGCTGAACTTTTGCAGGTGGTTCTCAAGATGCAGAGTGCACATATGGCCGGCACCTTCATCAAAACCAAAAAGTGTAAGATTCATGCAAAGCTTGTTGTTTTTCCTTCTTTTTTTTTTTTGAGTGAATGTTCGTACTCGTAAACCTGATTGATGCTAATAGGAGTATGACGTGTTGCATTCCAATTTCCAGGTGTGGTTCTTGACGTGTGCTCGGAGATACCGGCATGGGCAGGCAGGGAGGTGGAGGACGGAAGCCATGGCCATGGTAGGAGCAAGAGGGGGTACTTTGGGATCAAGGCGGTGGAGAGGGTGATCGAGTTCGAGTGCAGGAGCAGGCACGAGCAGCATAAGTGGGTGCAGGGCATCACGGAGATGCTGCTCCGCCGCGACAGCATCAACAATGCTGCCTTGTAAATAAATTATTAAGACTAAGAAACTTGCAGCGTTATTGCAAGTTATCAGTGACAAGCATTGTCTGCTTGCATTGCCAGGACCACATTTACAATGCAGAAATTTTACAGAAACTGTACGTGAATTTCGCAAGAATCATTTCATTTTGACATTATTAGAACACTTTATTTTCATAAAGAAAACGTAGGAAAAAAATTCCTCCCAAGAGATGACCTTAGTCTTGATTGCTATTATCAGTAGTGATATGAATTGTAGGGTGTTTTGAATATATTTGACCCACAAGGAAAGATTCCTATTCTAGATTGCACGCCGCAACAATGCCGTAGGGGTGGTTGTATAGTGAGGAAAGCAACATCCACAGATACTGACGCAAATCGAAGGACCGAAGTTTTTAAAGTGATGAAATCGTCTCATGACAATGCCTTAGGGCGTCCGTAACGGACGTTCTCAAGTCGCCAGCTGACCTGTACTAGATATAGTAAATTATTATGTCCACTATCTTTACTGCTCCGTCTTCATTGGATGCCAGAGAAAAGCAGCCACATGCCAGCAGTCACGCTCTCCAGTTTCACCTCCGAGCTAGGGACGAGCATCTTGCTAGCGAGCAGTATCTTACTCTTTTCGTCCCCTCCACGTCATTCTAGAGAGCAAAATAGACCATCATTGGGGTCGCGCTTAGCGAGGAGCGTGGCGTCATAGATATCATCGTTGCCAACATTGGTAGGAAGCCAAGTGGAACTTTCACCCAAAAGTCTCGCACCTATGGACTTATGTAACCACAATGAGATTAGTCCATCAAGACTGTGCCTTCCCCGTACTTAGATTCAAGGAGACACGTAATAGCGGGAGACTAGTGTAGCAATTGCGATAATTGTAATATGTAAGAGTAAAATGACAAGATAGTGGAATATTGTCGACGACGAGGTGTCATAATAACACGAGGTGGTAGACTCGACAATAATGAAAGTCCATGTAGGAGTGCGGGACACCATCTCAAGCTTCTCTGCCCCCGTGTCGGCCCCCACGCGGGCGACCGGGCAGCCCCGAACCATAGCCAGCGCCGCCACCTCCCCTCCTCCCCTCCCGTCGTGCAGCCGGCATGGCCGTGCGGCCTGCAGGGAGGACGGCGGCGGGGCGACTCTCCCTCGCGGTGGTTGCAAGGGGCGGCGGGGCGCCTTCTTTTACCTCGTGACACACTGCAACTTTGTTGTTCCTGTATTTGCATAATGGACTCGGAGTTAAATGGACTCGTAGTTAAATCGAACACAGCATACATAACATTTTTGTTGTTTTGCTATAATTGTATTGCTCTTTTGCCTCTGCAGTTGCACGCGACCATAATGAATGTGCGGCATAGGAAGAGGTGCAAGCTGTAACCCTTTTTTCTGCTGCATTTTGGACCTTTGTGATGCTGCATTGTTCGCTTATATTGTGTATGCCTTGTCATGACAGTACAATTAAACGAAACCAGTGGAAGGATTCGTTTGATGCCCGGGATATCTTCAGGAAATTTGGGAAAGAGGAGTGGGGTGAATATCCCATCCATGAGGTCCACCTTTCCCAGAGGTTCAAGTTTGACAAAAGTGGATACTACTATTGCTGCTCGTCGATCCCCTTGCCTGCAGAGATGCACACGGAGAAGCTGTGATCATGTTTGAGGCTTGTAGCATACTTTTTTTTTTTTAATTACTGCAGTTGATGAGGCTTTCACTATCTATCGTTTCGGATCATTTAAAGGTATCTATTGTTCTGAATCACCAATTTGAGCCATGTGTTGTCGTCAGATGCTGTTGTGGATGTATGATATGAGCAATGGCACGGGCGGCTTGGGCTTGTTCTTGGAGCCGGGCGCGCGGGCGGCGGGCAATGACCTCCCCGCCGGCGTCTCCTGCGCTGCTGGGCGTACCCCCACCGCGTCCCTCCCATGGCAGGTCGGAGGCGGCGGCGTGCTTAGCCGCCAGCAGGAGGTTGGAGGGCAGGCGGGGCGCGAGACGAGAAAGAAGAAGAGTAAGACTGCGCTTGCTCTTGGGGATTTAAAGGCAGGCAGGAAGGCCAGCTAGCTAGGCGCGATGGTGCGGGTGCCGCGGACGCCGGGCGCGGAGCGGGGGATGGGAGGAAGGCCAAATACAGGCGGGCTGGCGAGGCGCGAGTCTCCGATTTATGAAGGCAGGCGCCCGAGGCGAGCCCGTGTTAATGCGACGGCCGCCATGTGCCGGGTCTGCTGGCTGCGCAGGGGACAGCCAGCTCGTCGCGCCGTGCATCGCTCGTACAATTAATAATAATTGCACAGCCCAGCCTTGACCGGCAGGCTAGCTCCGGCTTGAGCACAGCGTTGCAAGCAAGCATCGGGGCAGACGGGCGCCAGCTCGCGTGGATGGAACCACTTTGATGCATGCATGAGCCATGCAAGTACGTTGGTGACTTCTTACTTCACTGTACTGGAATATCGCAAACATTGTGAAAAAGCACTGGAATATCGCAAATAGTGTGAAAAAGCTTTCCTTCATTTTAGTGATTCCGGTAACAATATCGCAAACATTGTGAAAAAGCACTGGAATTGTGTTGTTCAAACAAATTCAAATAGTGCCTACCACTAATTCAATATGAAGTGAGTTTTTATGCCTTAGCAGTATTGTCTCTATTGCTTACTCTATTTCTGAGTTGAAAGAGGACTATGCTTCTCATGCAGATGTGTGTTTAACATTTGTATGGAAGTTACAAATATCACCCCAGATTTGGAAGACCAGGATAAACTTTCAGGATACATCTTTCCTATCTGCTACATTTCCCCTATTTATAGAAAAAAAATATCTGCAAGAGTTTTTGGAGAAAAAAAAAAGAACATACCCTGTGCTGCTTAGTGGTAGTGTTTGCAGTCAATATCATCTTTTCCTACAAAGAGGCTGTGTGGAAGTCCTTAGCTATGATCACTTATTGTCGACCCCCAGAACAGGAGGAAGTTTAAGAGGTTTGAATTTGAGAACATGACGCCCCCAGTTGAGATAGGCAACGAGCTCTGGAAGAAGATGCACATGGTATCAAGTTTGAAGAAGTGGATACAACTGTTTCTGCTCGTTGATCCCCTTGCCCGCAGATATGCACACCGACTGAGGTTCGTAGCTGTGTCACGTTGTAGGCTTGTTGCATAAAAAGTACTGCAGTTGATAAGACATTTAAATTTGTTATTAACGGTATGCCCAGGCGTTACGGTGCATCTACTGTTTTGAATCTGAGCCATGTGTTGTCGTTGGATGCTGCTGTGCATGTTGTATGATATGAGCATGCCAATGGCAGTAGTTGGTGTTGGACTATTGGTTGACATTGTTTTTCATATGGCCCATTCCATGTGCTGTTAACTCTCAGGCAGTATCTATCTCTGCTGGGAGGTCCTTTTACCTATCACCTCTAGTGCTTTGCACTTTTCATCATGTGTCTCAATTTGTCTCCCTTTATCTAAAGAAAAATCTCAATTTGTCTCCTCGGTCCTACTACCTTGGAAGGATATACATATTTCCATGAAGGGTTTAATTCATCTCTTGATTCATTCGAAAACAAAAAGAAAAAATCGTCTTTCGGGTGGAAGTGTGCATCACATCACTCTTGGACCTTCCTATCCTATATTCCTAGCCTGCGACTGCCCTGCTTTGCTGGTTAATGATTTCAGTCAGTTCTTACTCCGTCCGTGTGTGTTGCAGGGTGGCTGGTTGATGGATAAGTCCACGTGTGTGTGCTGTAAGAGCACATGGTCCTTGTGTCCTTGTGTCCTTTATAAAAGCATTCTTGACTGCTTTTAGGACAGCAAAAGAACAGCATCTTGACTAGCATCTAGGACAGCATCTAGGACAGCATCTAGGACAGCATCTAAGACAGCATCTTAGACTAGCATCTTAGCATATGCTTGGCTGGTTAGCAGCCTATAAATATGTATCCCCAACCCCTAAGGTTGGCATAGCATGGTGTGAGAAATAAACCTAGAAAATTGTCTCAACTCTGAGATCTCTGTGTGCTATCCTCTCGATGAGAGTAAGGATCCTGCTCACACCTAGAGCAAGGATCCAGAGACTAACAAGTGGTATCAGAGCCGTACTATCCTATAGCCTGAGCATTTCCTGCTCAATCCCTTCTTCAGTCGAGCTCCCTGCCTCGCAGCAGCCCCAGCAGCCAGCAGCAGCTGTTTTGGCAGCCTCTGCCCCTCGTGCAGCAGCGCGCCATGACCACAGGAGGGCAGTCTCAGCACTCGGCCGCTTCCAGCGCGCGACGTCGGCAGGAGGCCGACCTCGCCACGGTAGAGGAGCGCAGGCGAGCGGCGGCAGCAACCGCTGCAGCAGCAGCGAGGGCGCCGAGGCTGGCCCAAGCGGAGCTGGCAGCAGCCAGAGCGGAGGTGGAGGCAGCAGCAGCTGCGGATGCAGCGCGTGCAGCCGCAGAGGAGGTTGAGGACCTGCGCGGCAGTCACAGCAGCTCCATCTCTGCTGATGACAGCGCCGACCCGGACCTTGAGCAGCTGGAGAGGCAGGCAGGGCGAGGGCGAGCGGCGCAGTGGGCAGCTGCGCACGCCCACGAGCCCGGCGACGCTCCTAGAGGAGGCGCCCACGAGCCCGGCGACGCTCCTGGAGGAGGCGCGCACGGCGACGGCGGCGCTCCGAGTGCAGGGAACCGCGACCCCAACCACGCGGCCCGCGAAGAGCGGGCACTGGAGGCCATACGTCTGCGGGAGGCTGCTGCGCGGCTGGACGCCGAACTGGACCGCGAGCAGGACTTCCCCGAGCAGGACGAGCGTGCTGCACGCCGAGCCAACGCTTGGCTCGAGCAGCGCGCACACGGCCGTGTCGGACATGAGGGCAACCGGCACGGCGGTGGACGGGTCGAGGAAGAGCACGACCATCGTAGGCAGCGTGGCTCTCTCCCCGGATCGGTACCATGGCTACCACGGGTACCAGGCTGTTGCCAGGGATGTTGGCCCCGGTGGTGGGTGGCCTACCCTCACCAAGGCCAACTATGTTGAGTGGGCTGCGGTGATGAAGGTGAGACTTCAGGTGCTTCACATGTGGGAGGCAGTCCGGTACGGCGACGTCGACTACGACCAGAATCGACGGGCACTGAATGCCCTCATCGCTGCAGTCCCATCCGAGATGCAGTTCTCGCTTACCAGCAAGCGGACTGCCAAGGAGGCTTGGGACGCCATTGCTGCAGCACGCATCGGCAGCGACCGCGCTCGCAAGTCCACATTGCAGGCACTTCGCAAGGAGTGAGAGAACCTGGCCTTCAAGCCTGGTGAGGACGTCGATGATTTTGCTCTTCGTCTCAACACTCTGTTGCAGAAGTTGGTGCAGTTTGGTGACGACACCTACAGCGAGGAGAGAGCTGTCGAGAAGCTTTTCCGCTGCATCCCCGAGAAGTACAGGCAGATGGCTCGCTCAATCGAGTCCCTGCTGGACCTCTCCATGATGTCGATCGAAGAGGCGATAGGTCGCCTCAAGGTCATCGACGGTGATGAGCCACAACCCTTCTCGGGGCCTGCCACCGTTGGTGGGAAGCTCCTTCTCACCCGGGAGCAATGGGCTGCCGGCCAAGGTGACAAGAAGAAGGGGGAACCTTCTTCCGCAACAGTCGGCCGCAAGCGTGGCAAGCGCGGCAAGCCACGTAAAGGGGCCCAGGCCGGGGCGCAAGGGCGCGCCGAGGGCGGCGCCCGCAGAGGTGCCTAGGGTGGCGCCCTGAGAAGGCCAAGCCGGCACAAGATGACGCCTGCCACAACTGTGGCCGTGCTGGTCACTGGGCCAGGGACTGCAGACAGCCACGACGCGCCCAGGCCCACGTCGCGCAGGCAGAGGAGGAGCAACAAGCTCTGTTCATGGCACATGCGAGTGCCGAGCTACCTCCAGCAGCACCGGTTGCAGCGGCCCTTCTCCACCTCGACGAGCCCAAGGCACATGCCCTCCTCAGCAGCGGGTCCGACAGTGGCAGCAAGATCGATGGGTGGTGCCTCGACACCGGCGCCACCCACCACATGACAGGCCGGCAGGAGTTCTTCTCCGAGCTCGACTCCGACGTTTGAGGCTCTGTCAAGTTCGGGGACGCCTCTGCCGTGGAGATCAAGGGCGCCGGCTCCGTCATCTTCGTCGCCAAGAACGGTGAGCACCGGCTGCTCACCGGCGTCTACTACATCCCCGCGTTGCGGAACTCCATCATCAGCTTGGGACAGCTGGATGAGAACGGCTCACGCGTGGAGATCCACGACGGCGTGCTTCGCATTTGGGATCCCCGTCACTGACTTCTCGCTAAGGTGAACAGGGGGAGCAACCGCCTCTATGTTCTTCACGTACAGGTGGCGCAACCCTTTTGTCTTACAGCTCGGCGGGACGATGAGGCCTGGTGGTGGCACGAGCGCTTTGGGCGCCTCAATTTCGAGGCCCTGAAGCAGCTCGGCAACAAGGAAATGGTGCAGGACATGCCGTGCGTCGACCATGTGGAGCAGTTCTGCGACACCTGCATCCTCACCAAGCAGTGACAGCTGTCCTTTCCCCGCCAAGCAAGCTTCCGCGCCAAGGAGAAGCTGGAGCTCATGCACGGCGACCTATGTGGCCCCGTGACACCGGCTACACCTAGAGGACGATGCTACTTCCTCCTCCTCGTCGATGACGTGTCCCGCTACATGTGGGCTGTCCTCCTCAACACCAAGGGGGCAGCCGCGGACGCCATCAAGCACCACCAAGCTGTTGCGGAGAAGGAGTGCGGCTGCAAGCTTCGGGTGTTGCGCACGGATAATGGCGGCGAGTTCACGGCGGCTGAGTTCGTGACGTACTGTGCCGATGAGGGGATCAAGCGCCACTTCACCACGCCGTACACCCCGCAGCAGAACGACGTCGTCGAGTGCCGCAACCAGATGGTGGTAGCCACCGCCCGCACCCTCCTCAAGCAGAGAGGGATGCCGGCGATCTACTGGGGGGAGGCGGTGATGACTGCCGTCCATCTCCTCAACCGCTCGCCCACCAAGGCGCTTGACGGCAAGACGTCGTACGAGGCCTGGCACGGGCGCAAGCCGGGGGTGAGCCACTTTCGCGTCTTCGGTTGTCTGGCGTTCGCCAAGGAGCTCACTCACGTCGGCAAGCTCGACGACCGGAGCACTCTAGGAGTGTTCATCGGCTACGCAGAGGGCGCCAAGGCCTACCGCATCCTCGACCCTGCGACACAGCGCGTCCGCATCTCCCGGGACGTCGTGTTCGACGAAGGGCGAGGCTGGACCTGGGACAAGGCAGTGGACGACGGCTCGGCTTCGACCCTCAGGGACTTCGTCGTCGACTACGTCCACCTGGAGGGAGCCGGGGGAGTTAGCAGCTCATCTTCACCGAGTTCGTCCTCCTTGGCAACCGACTCGCCATCAACTTCGGCGAGTCCTCCACCGCCTCCGCCACCAGCGAGTCCACCACCACCACCGGCTACATCACGCACTCCTGCACCGGCTATGCCACGCACTCCTGCACCGGCTCCCCACTCTCCTGCACCGGCGCCGGCATCTCCAAGATCAGCACCAGCAGCTTTGGCCCGTCAGCGTTCGGTGGAGTTCGCCACTCCGCTGTCCGACGATGAGGACCGCGTCGACGCCTACCACGACGACGAGCCTCTACGCTACCGCACCATGGACAACATCCTCGGCAACCAGCCTGTCCCTGGGCTGGCGGTACGCGACTTCGAGACGGAGCTGCACCTGGCACATGAGGACGGTGAGCCTCGCTCCTTCGCTGAGGCGGAGGGAGACGCGGCATGGCGTGCCGCGATGCAGCAGGAGATGGACGCGGTCGAGCAAAACCGCACTTGGGAGCTCGCTGACCTCCCTCGTGGTCACCGCGCGATCACCCTTAAGTGGGTGTTCAAGCTGAAGAGGGATGAAGCTGGTGCCATCGTCAAGCACAAGGCTCGCTTGGTGGCACGAGGCTTCGTGCAGCAGGAGGGGGTCGACTTCGACGACGCCTTCGCCTCCGTGGCACGGATGGAGTCCGTGCGACTCCTCCTTGCGCTAGCTGCCCAGGAGGGCTGGCGTGTCCATCACATGGATGTCAAGTCGGCGTTCCTTAACGGCGACCTGAAGGAGGAGGTCTACGTATGTCAGCCGCCGGGATTCACAGTTCCCGACAAGGAGGGCAAGGTGCTTCGCCTGCGCAAGGCCCTCTACGGCTTGCGGCAGGCACCGAGGGTGTGGAATGCCAAGCTGGATTCCACGTTGAAGGGGATGGGCTTCGAGCAAAGCCCGCACGAGGCGGCCATCTACCGACGGGGCAGTGGAGGAAAGGCCCTGCTGGTAGGTGTCTACGTCGACGATCTTGTGATCACCGGTACCAAGGAGGTGGAGATCGAGGCGTTCAAGGAGAAGATGAGGGCGACCTTCCAGATGAGCGACTTGGGCCCTCTCTCCTTCTACCTAGGGATCGAAGTCCACCAGGACACCTCCGGCACCTCCCTTCGCCAGACTGCCTACGCCAAGCGCATTGTGGAGCTCGGCGGTCTCATCGGCTGCAACCCAGCCCACACTCCTATGGAGGAGAGGCTGAGGCTGAGCCGGGAGAGTACGAAGGAGGAGGTGGACGCGACGCAGTACCGGCGCATTGTGGGCGGCCTTCGCTACCTTGTCCACATGCGACCGGACTTGGCGTTCGCCGTCGGCTACGTCAGCCGGTTCATGCAGCGACCGACGACGGAGCACCAGCAGGCCATGTCGCGGGCACCTTCGACTACGGCTTGCACTACCCGAGGTGCCCTGGCGCGGCACATTTCATCGGGTACAGCGACAGCGACCACGCCGGCGACATCGACACGAGCAAGAGCACCAGCGGGACGCTGTTCTTCCTCGGCAAGTGTCTGATCAGCTGGCAGTCGGCCAAGCAGCAGTGGTGGCTCTGTCCAGCTGCGAGGCAGAGTACATCGCAGCCACTACCGCTGCTACTCAGGCTTTGTGGCTGGCTCGGCTGCTTGGCGATCTCCTTGGCAGAGACGCAGAGGCAGTGGAGCTCAGGGTGGACAACAAGTACGCCTTGGCCTTGGCGAAGAATCCAGTCTTCCATGAGCGCAGCAAGCACATCCGGATGAGGTATCATTTCATCAGGAGCTGCCTGGAGGAAGGGAGTGTCCGGGCCAACTACATCAACACCCAAGACCAGCTCGCCGACTTCCTGATCAAGTCCCTTGGGCGAGTCAAGTTCTAGGAACTTCGCGCCAGGATCAGGATGGCTCAGATACCTCACAAGGAGTCACACAAGACTTAGGGAGAGAGTGATGGATAAGTCCCTGTGTGTGTGTGCTGCAAGAGCACATGGTCCTTGTGTCCTTGTGTCCTTTGTAAAAGCATCCTTGACTGCTTTTAGGACAGCAGAAGGACAACTTCTTGACTAGCATCTAGGACAGCATCTAGGACAGCATCTTAGACTAGCATCTTAACATATGCTTGGCTGGTTAGCAGCCTATAAATATGTATCCCCAACCCCTAAGGTTGGCATAGCATGGTGTGAGAAATAAACCCAGAAAATTGTCTCAACTCTGAGATCTCTGTGTACTATCCTCTCGATGAGAGTAAGGATCCTGCTCACACCTAGAGCAAGGATTCAGAGACTAACACTGGTGAGGTTAACTCAAGCGTGCTCGATAGAAAAGAAATAAAAGCAGCTTTGTTTGTGCCCAAATTCTGAGTCCAGATGCTAAGGACAAGCAGGGTGAGCCTTCTTTCTGTCCCGTGAGGCCGTGTCATGGCTGCAGTATCTCAAAGTTGAATTCAGAATCCAGATGTATCATGCTGACAGCGACGAGCCGGCATATATGTTGTATGTATATACTCAGCCAAAATGCGTGGCTTAGTTTGGAGTAATAACTATCCAGATTTGTGGACGCCGTCGGTAACCACAGGGAGGCAGCGGAGACCAGAGTGGACGCCATTCAGCAGGTAGGAGTAGCTCGGATCTCTGGCACTTTCTTTCACAAGCTAATTAACCTAGTGGTGAGTGGACGAGACGAGAAGGCGACGCGACCTGACGGAGGCATTTTTTTTTTTTTTGAAGACGGAGGCGTTGCAATGGTGATTGGAGGGGTATGGATTCGGGGATCCAATCATGCCGCGGCTGAAGGAGAAAGAGCGAGGCTGCACCTGTACCTGTAGAGATTAGTCCTCGTTCTGTCTGCCATTTATATTGTCAATGCCGCTCTGCATCCGTTGCTTTCTGCAACTTTATTGCTTAGGCGATGGCAACCACAACTATTATATACAGTATAGCTACCCCCTATCAAATTATAGACCGTTCTGATCTTTTTTAAGTATATAGTGAAGTTTTTGCTATGTATATTTAGACACGGTATATCTAAATCTATAGAAAAACAAATGACGATATACGTAGAAAAGACCTACAATGTTGTTAACAGCTCACTGTATTCCGGCCAACTTTGACCGTTACACCTCACCGCCGGCGACCAACAAGGTCCTGGTCTCTCTCTCTCCTCAGTTCTTACCTCTATTACAAGATAATCGATGCGTGTTCTACCTGCTTGCCTTCTATTTCTACTGATGCTTCCTACCTAAGGCATCTTGGCCTCACAACTGTTACAAGCCCACTCCGGGCCATGCACTTTGGAGCTCTTGCGACGGGCCCGCTTGCTCTTTCTCAGGTCAGGTACCTCCTTGGGTCGGCCCAGGTGCGGAGGGGGACGGCCCATGGTAGGAGAGGTCGTGACATCCCCTCCCCTTGAAGACCGGCGTGTCCCCAAGCCGCAGCGGCAGGAAATTGTAGACGCAGGGCTTCTTCATCCTCCCACGAAGCCAATGAAGTGTCGAGGCCGGACCACTTGATGAGGACTTGAGGAATTGCACCATCATGACGAGGGTGAAGTCGACGCTGGAGGATGGCTTCGTGTACCTGGAGCTCATCGTCGATGTCGGGCAGAGTCGGTGTCACCGTGTACTTGGACGATGTGGCAGGCTTGAGCAGAGCGACGTGGAAGACGTTGTGGATGGACGATGAGGGTGGGAGCTTCAGCCTGTAGGCGATGGTGCCGATCTTGTCAAGTACTTCAAAGGGCTCGAAGTAGCAGAATGATAGCTTCTGGTGCGTCCTGGGCGCCAATGATGTCTGGACGTAGGGCTGGAGCTTGAGGTAGACGAGGTCGCCCAGCTGGAACGAGCGGTCAGAGCGCTGCTTGTCCGCTTGGTGCTTCATGCGTTGCTGGACGCGGAGGAGATGTTGACGCGCCGACGCTAGCATTGTAGCTCGTTCGGACAGGAGAGCCTCGGCATTGGAACAAGCAGCACCAGAGGAAACTGTCAGACCAAAGTGGTGAGGAGGGTGGCCGTACAGTACCTCGAAGGGTGTGTGGTTCGTCGAAGAATGGAGACTGGTGTTGTACCAGAACTCCGCCAAAGTAATCCACTTGATCCACCGCCGCGGACAGGAATTGACGAAGCAGCGGAGGTATGTCTCCAGACATTGGTTGACACGCTCTGTCTGGCCATCCGTCTGAGGGTGGTAGACGGAGCTCATAGACAGAGTGGTGCGAGCAAGAGTGAAGAGCTCCCGCCAGAACCCACTGGTGAAGATGCGATCATGATGTGATAATATGTGTGGGCAAGCCATATAGATGATAGATATTATCGAAGAAGATTTGGGCCACTTGTTCAGCACTAAATGGATGGAGGAGGGGAATAAAATGTGCAAACTTGCTGAAGAGATCCACAATAACCAACAGACAATTTGCATTGCCAGAACGAGGTAATCCCTCGATGAAATCGATCGAAATAACTTGCCAAGATTTTGTTGGAATAGGCAGAGGAGCAAGCAATCTAGGATAGCAGGCACGGTCTGGTTTGGCCTGAAGGCAAGTGGAACAAGATTGAACGAACTGCTTGATTGCAGATTTCATACCGCGCCAGGCGAATAGTTTCTTGATCTTGCTGAAGGTAACTGGGAAACCAGAATGACCACCGAGGGCACTGGTATGCAGAGCATTCATCAATCAGAGCTGGAGAGCTTCATTGTTCCCGACCCAAATGCTGTCGTGAAGACGGATCACCCCGTCAGAAAGCGTGAATGGTGGCCTAGCATCAGGCTGGAGCAACAACTCTTGGAGCAGGCGCTTAGAGAAAGGGTCATATTCATACCCGAAGATAACATCAGAGAGCCATGCAGGCGAGGAAGAAGACAGGGCGTGGAGCTAAGCTGATGGTGCCGGGTGACGAGAAAGAGCATCAGCAGCCTGAGTCGTAGAACCTGCGCGATAGACGATCTTGTACTGAAGGCCGACCAGCTTAGTGTATAGTTTAAGTTGCCAAGGAGTATGAAGCCGTTGGTTAGTAATGTGTACCAGACTGCGATGATCAGTGAATATGACGAACTCTCCATGCAGCAAGTATGAACGCCACTGTTCAACGGCAACCAAGACAGCCAGGTATTCCTTCTTGTATATAGAGAGACCACGAGTCCGAGGGCCAAGGGACTTGCTGACATATGCGAGGGGGTGACCATATTGGAGAAGGAGAGCACCCACACCCAGTTCACTAGCATCGGTCTGCAACTGAAACTGTTTGGAGAAATTCAGGAGAGCCAGTGCCGGGGCAGACATCAGGGCCTTCTTCAGAGTTAAGAATGCTTCGGTAGGAGTCCAGACAAACAGCGTCCCCTTTTTCAGCAAGTCAGTCAGAGGGCGAGCCAAGATTGCAAAATGCTTGACAAATTTGCCATAATAGCCGGCGAGGCCTAAAAAGCTGCGGAGCTACTTGAGATCTTGAGGAATTGGCCAATCCCTGATGGCTGCCACCTTACTTGGGTCTGTGGCAACGCCACCAGCACTGATAACGTGCCCCAAATAGCCAATGCTGGACTGTGCAAAGCGGCACTTAGAAAGTTTGACATGCCATTGATCATGGGCAAGAAGCTCCAGAACCTGCCAAAGATGAGCAATGTGCTCCTCCAAAGTGTTGCTGAAAACCAAGATGTCATCGAAGAACACTATCACACATTTACGGAGGAGAGAGCGTAGAGTAGTGTTCATCGCTCCCTGGAATGTATTCGGTGCTCCAATTAGGCCAAATGACATGACAAAGTATTCAAATTGACCCCAATATGTCTGGAAGGCTGTCTTGTACTCCTCACCAGGCGCCAACCTAATTTGGTTGAACCTGGAACGTAAATCCAGCACCGAGAACCACTTAGCATGAGCCAGTTCGTCCAATAATTCATCGATGACAGGAATTGGAAACTTGGACTTAACTATAAGTGCGTTGAGCATCCTGTAATCAACACACATGCGCCAACCGCCATCCTTTTTGTGCAGCAAGAGAACTGGGGATGAAAAGGCGCTGGTGCTGGGTTTGATCATTCCCGACTCAAGCAGTTCAGATACTTGTTTTTCTATTTTAGACTTCAATGCGGGAGTGTAGCGATATGGTCGGATAGAGACCGGCTGCGCTCCTGGTATGAGAGGGATCTTGTGGTCACTTGCCCTTCGAGGAGGAAGACCCACTGGTTCAGCAAAAATAGCAGCAAACTCATCAAGCAGAAGCTGCACCGCAGGAGGGAAAGGAGCAGTTGGCTGGTCTGGTACATCACTAGCAATATGATGAAGCTGTACTATAGTGTTGACAGCAGAATCTGGGAGATTGCCCTGAAGTAACACTTGAGCAGTGCCATAAGGAATAGAAATCCACTTCTGGAACCAGTGCACCTTCATAGGAGAAAAGGCTTCCAGCCAATCCAAACCAAGGATCATGTCATATGTAGCAAGAGGAAGAACCTTCAGATTGGAGTGGAATTCATACCCCCTGAACAAACCATACTACCGATGGAATAACCTTGGTGCACTGAATGCAATTACCATCAGCAACTTGCACTGAAATAGGAGGAAATAGATCACAGACACCCTTTAGCCAAGTGGCAACAAAAGAACTAATGAAGGACTGTGCACTTCCAGAATCAACCAAAATACAGATATCCTGACCCTCAATAGTACCCTTGAACTGCATGGTATGGATGGCAGAAGAGCCGGTTGCAGCAGCAGCAGAGAGCACTGAGTAGATGTGGGCAGCAGGATGGGTTTCCTCTTCATTAGGGGATGGCTGCTCCTGACTGTCAGAAGATTCAGGTAACTAAAAACTGTCTTGACAGAGAGACCATACTTCCTACAAGGCGTGGAGCTAGACTTCAGCAGCACACTTGTGGCCTGGTTCCAACGCTCCCCACAATGGATACAGAGTCCGCGGGCTCGACGATAGTTGCAAAGTGACTAAAATTTCTCTTCCAGCGGCTTTGAGCAGGCGACGATCCTCCGCCAGCCGCTTGTCATCATTGTGGCAACGGTCCTCACCCGGCTGAGACCCGCTCGGGCGAGGAGCTAGTTGCAAAGTTGGTGATGCACCGCGAGGAGCCGCCACCCGCTGATACCCAGCTCTGTCCACACGACAAACTTCGCACCGCCTCCCCTGCTCCAAGGCCTCCTCCTGTATAAGAGCAAGAGTACACACAGAGTCCAAGTCCTTTGGGCGATGAACATAAAGTACAGCTCGAATATCATCATGAAGACCATCAATGAAACATTGGACATAAGCTACATTATCAGGGTTGGGAGTGTATGCTGAAAGTTGCTCAATGAGATCAACAAAGCGATCTACATAATCCTGAACAGTAAAGGTTTGCTTGATGTGGAGGTATTGGCGTTGGAGGAGTTTATGCTGATCACGGCAAAAGCGCTCGCGAATCATGCAACAGAAAGTTGGCCAGTCGACACCTACGAGTTTGCGCTCAACCGATTGGAACCAACGGCGAGCCGGGCCAACGAATTGCATAGTGGAACACATAATCCACATGGATGTATGGACTCGATACATATCAAAATAATTGAGAGCACAAGTCATCCAATACTGTGGATCATTGCCATCAAAAACTAGGAAAAGCATTTTGGGTAGGTGACCGAGATTGGGATTGTACTGGGGGTATGTGGTGGATGGTAGGTGTGTCGCGGATCGGCTAAACTGGGGATGAAATAGAAATGGGGAATCATCGCAGAAGGATCAGGAGGGCGGGAATTCGGGATGGGAATTGAGTTTGTACCATTGGCCGGGTCCGGAACTATGGTCATTACCGATCCATAGTTCCGCTCCCGTGTAGTCGATGCATAGCGGTGCCCGTTGGGCCAGTCGGCTGGATCTCCGGCAGATGGGCGCGCGGCAGCCAACTCCCTCGGTGCCTGCCAAGCGTTGTGCTGCGGCGGCCGAGGCTCGGGAAGCTTCAGTCGGCGGAGATCGAAGCGGATGTCGTCGATGTGGCCGTCGATGGTGGTCCTCCACTCGCCGAAGTCACCCGGCAAGGTCTCCAAGGCTTCAACCCGGGCGTCGCGCTCGTCCCCGCACTCCGCCACACAGATCAGCTCGAGGTCGATCATGCGGTGCTCGAGGTCGGAGATGCAGTCCTCGAAGTGACCGCCCCAGTTGTCGACGACGACGGCGACGGTGTACTGGGAGTCGACGTACTGCTCCAACGACTCGAGCCGCGCGTCGACGGCGAGGTCGCGCTGCTCCAGCGTCGCCGCAGCCTCCTCCAGGCGGCTGTCGAGGCGAGCCCAGCGCTCCGCGGATCGGGAATCCAGGGACTCGAATCGCTTGAGTAGCTCATCGAACGCGGTCTTGCAGAGGGGATCCATCACTCCTCGCATAGGTGAAGTGGGGATGGGATGGGGGAAAGGGATCCAGATCGAGACGGATCGGACCGCTCTGATACCAGATATGTGAACAACTCATTGTATTCCGGCCAACTCCGGCCGTTACACCTCACCGCTGGCGACCAACAAGGTTCCGGTCTCTCTCTCCCCTCAGTTCTTATCTCTATTGCAAGATAATCGATGCATGTTCTACCTGCTTGTCTTCTATTTCTACTGATGCTTCCTACCTAAGGCATCTTGGCCTCACACTTTGGAGCTCTTGCGACGGGCCCGCTTGCTCTTCCTCAGGTCAGGTACCTCCTTGGGTCGGCCCAGGTGCGGAGGGGGACGGCCCATGGTAGGAGAGGTCGTGAAAAATGTGGAAAGGAAATTGGAATGCATCACACCGTTGCCGGCCTGACTAACAATTTAAGCAGCTCGTTGTTGTTTCCTTGTCACGAACTGTACGATTCAATGGAGTCGATCGATTGGTACAAAATAACAAAATTATATATATTTGTGTGTGTAAGATCATACTCCTATTCGTCCTGCCCATGCTGAACCTTGAAGATGTGATGACATAAAAAAATAACAGTGGCCATAACCAGGCAAGGCAGCTGAAAGATATATACTGCATGTATGCATACCATAAGTTAACTAACCGCGTGTTCGTTTCAGCTAATTTATTGATATTCCAAAAACAAACAGTCTCGCGTGCTTTACTAGCTATAGCTTGCGGATGCATCTGTATCTGATCCATCGTCTCTCCCCACCTATATATCAGCGTCGTCAGCCGTCAGCACTCACTACTCACCAAGATCCAACAAACTTCCTCCTCGTCTCCATCCATATCACTTCAGCAGACGCTCTCGCTCTCTTCTCACACCTGTCCACTAGACACGCACTAGCTAGCCGCGCCGCGATGGCAATGTTTGCTCTTGGCCACCACCGCGAGGCCTCCGACGCCGGCTGCGTCCGCGCCGTCATCGCCGAGCTCATTCTCACGTTCCTCTTCGTCTTCGCCGGCGTTGGTTCCGCCATGGCAACAGGTTGGTACCGTATAGTATATATATATAAGATACGCCGTGTTTTTTTTTTTCTAAGAAGAGAGCGCGATCGATCATGCATGCATGCAGGGAAACTGTCCGGCGGTGGCGGGGACACGGTGGTGGGTCTGACTGCAGTGGCGCTGGCGCACACGCTGGTGGTGGCCGTGATGGTGTCCGCGGGGCTGCACGTCTCCGGCGGCCACATCAACCCGGCCGTGACGCTGGGCCTGGCCGCCACGGGCCGCATCACGCTGTTCCGCTCTGCGCTCTACGTGGCCGCGCAGCTGCTCGGCTCCGCGGTCGCCTGCCTCCTCCTCGCCTTCCTCACCGCCACCGCCGGCGGCGCGCCCATGCCCGTGCCCGTGCACGCCCTGGGGGCCGGCGTAGGCGCGCTCCGGGGCGTGCTCTTGGAGGTTGTGCTCACCTTCTCGCTGCTCTTCGCCGTCTACGCCACCATCGTCGACCCGCGCCGCACCGTCGGGGGCATGGGCCCGCTCCTGGTGGGGCTGGTCGTCGGCGCCAACGTGCTCGCCGGCGGGCCGTTCTCTGGCGCGTCCATGAACCCCGCGCGCTCCTTCGGCCCTGCGCTCGTGGCTGGGGTATGGGCCGACCACTGGGTCTACTGGGTCGGGCCTCTTATCGGTGGGCCGCTCGCTGGGCTGGTCTATGATGGGCTCTTCATGGTCCAGGGCGGACACGAGCCGCTTCCCAGGGATGACACCGGCGAGTTCTAGCTCAAGGCAATATGTGCGTTCCCTTGAATCATTTGAATTGAAAACCCATGTACTATAGATTATCAAATAAAAAACCATGTATTGATCCTTTAATGTTTCGGTTTCAATTCAACTAGAACACCAGCGCGGCTTTGCCGCGCCCTCGACGGAGGACCAGCCTATAGTATACCGAGAGGATGGTCATGGTGTGGAGATGGGGACTGATTGGAGCCTAAAGCGACATCGAGACCACGGAAACATTTATCCATTGATCAGCTGTTGTTGCTTGTGGTCCATCATAACATAGGATATTTAGTTCATTCCAAAAGCTAAATACGTAATTGATTATAAAATCATCACGGATCAGGTGATTATGTCAATGGAAAAAAAATACATGTTTCAAATCACCAACTTTTACTTGTGGCATAGAGCAGCTTTGCTCAGCCTTAGTTCACAGATTATGGCATTGAAGCATTTATCAAACATGTGAGAGGCAACATTTGCTAAGGCCATAAAGATCACAATGATTGATTCATGTCATTAGTCATAGGATTCCTGGACTTACGCAAAGATATGATCTAACAAGTCGTAGCTAAATGGGAGTGTAGGACGATCAGATGAAGACGCTGGCCACCAAGAAGCGGACGCCAATCACGGCAGAGTGATGCTTGCCTCCGCGGCCGCCGCCACAGGCACGGAGGCGAGCAGGGAAGCGGTGGGCTGGCACGCCGTTGGGTTGCCACGCGCCGCTGGGCGCTGGCCACGCTCGCGAGTCGCGTCGACTATCCTTCTTGTGCCATATGGTCGGTTGGGGAATGGGGGCGGCCGGCGGCGGCGGCAGCAGCGTGTAGAGATGGTTACATATATTTTCCTACGTGGCAGGTGTAGAGATGGTCTCCAAGACTGTACCCCTTTCCTTCAGCATCACCAGCATCCAGCAATTTTCTGGCGAAACAGGAATAACGAAAAGAAAACCAGTCTTATATCATGTTGACATGTTATTATTAGCACATTCTTCATCAAGATCATCTAAAGACAGACATTAAAATCAAGGTTTTGGAAAAAATGAGGATACAAGATACAGCCTGAAGGGGACAACCGCAACTGCTATAGCGGTTTTGTAATCATTCGGTTTCTAGTGTTTGTTGCTTGGTTAAAGTTGTCCTTTCCAAACAGTTTATACGGACAAATACTGACAAATTCAGTGAAAGAAACTGATAAATATATCAACTCATTTACAGGCAAGAAGCTGAAAATTAGACACATAATAATATTGTGGAGCAAATAATATTGACAGGTAGCATTACGTAGCAATAAAAAGGGAGAGATGGAGAGTGCATTTCTATCAGAATATTTCAAAAATTAGCAGGAACCAAAACTCCCGAACAAGTTATGTACCTCTATCTATTCCCACAATTCCCCGCATAATCAGGTCATCTTCACTCTGTCCTATGATCTTCGTCTGGAACATCATCCATCTCATGAGTTCTAAAGGCAAAACACAGGGCAGAGGCTAGCAGCAGCCATATCTTCAATGAATTTCTTGAACTTAGCAACCTGAAATATTAATAAACTACACACAGGCACGGATGTGCAATAAATTCAAAACAAAAATTAACAGGATGCATCTTTTATCTGACCACTAATGATGATGGCACATAGTTATCATTACTAAGAGCATCTCCAACAGTTTACCATATCTCTTTTCTATTTTTATTTTATTAATAAAATAAAAAAAACTCTCTTCTATAGTTTTCTATAGCAACTCGGCAAAAAGAACGGCTCTGTGCGCATATTTGCGCGCGCGCATCCGCTCTCGGCCATCCGCTCTCGGTCCGTTGGGGTCTGCTGTGCTTGTCTCCTGGCGACCTGACGAAGTGTGAACAGCGTAGCTAGGGACGTGCCGGCGTGCACTGGCGTGAACGTGCGCCTGGCGACCAGTGACCTGGCGTGAACACCTGCTCTGGGTCTCTGTCCGGTCTAAACTGTGGGGGATTCCCAAGCAAAAAAGTTCACCATCCCCTCCTGTATGCTACTGCTACTGATGGCTACAGTGCAGGCTGCTACAAGTTGGTGATGAGAGGGGGAGACCTTAAACTTGCGCTAAAAAAACATGCAGAGAAAATATGGGAAAAAATGGCTGGAGAAAAAAAGTGGGTCTTTTTTTAAATTTTGTCAAAGTCTAGAATAGCAAACCGTTGAAGAGAGGGTGTTTTTTCACTTAACATATATTTTAGAAAGTTCCTAAATCATAAGATTTATCAAATAATTTTTGGTAAACTCTTAAAGATGCTCAAGCTATATTTTTACTGAAACCTGAAATTCAAATGCATATGCAATGATATATAAACCGATCGAGTCTAACTGTTCATAAGTTGAGCAATATATCGACCAATATATATAATCCAAACAAATACATCCCGCGCGATTATACTGCCGCCATTTTAACACATGGATCGGATATGTGCAAATATTGACTTTTAGCACCAACTAAAGCAAAGGACTCATCAGCTGACAATAATTAAGCTAATTAAACCCATGGCTCGTACATCCAGTTGTCATTTGTTTCTCCATGGATCAACTGAGCCGCAGGTTTGATTTCTATGTCCTGTGTACATTGATAAATATTTTCAGATAATAAAGCGTCTACTCTAAATCGAAGCAAATAAGAGCATTTCTAACATATTACTTATCCTCCATCTCCTAAAGTCTATATAGATATATAGAAGATTTCTTATTACTGATAGTGTAGTTTTTTTCTTCTCTTCCTCTAACAGATTACCAATGCCTGACCAGATAGGGGAGAAAGAGAAGAGAGTGGATTTGAGCAATTATTTAAAACCTTTAGGCATTGAGGATGTGATGAGTAATTTATGGGAGCATTGTTCTTTTATTACTTATGGGACCTATATTTGAGCAGCAAATATTGAAAAAAATAAAAACTTGTCAACTCACTCGACATACAAATTAAAGTTTGTTGTCGCATGTATTCTATCAATATCATGGAAATTTAATTATTCTTTGCCTGCCGTCGTCCACTATTAACCCCTCGCCATGTCTACCAAGACACTAGCTATTTGACTCTATATGATACAAGAAAATTAGTATTAGACATTATCAAGACTCTACAGGCATTTTTATTTGATTTCACATGCTATATGCTTCTTCGTGGGTCTCATGCAATAAGAATATGGGGGCAAGGAATGGTTCCTTCCGGACATGCTCGACTCCTAGCTCGACAACACATGACAAAAGTAATCATATATATGCTCGTTGTCAACTTAGTTGTATTGTCACCCTTCTCCGATAATAAATGCATAAATGTAAGATTGTTGAAAACTCAAGATTGGAATTGTTGTTGCGTCATTATGAAAGTACGTTCATAATATACAACTCTTTCCATATTAATGTAGTTTCATAGGTAACTACTTATATAGATTAATATACGGAAAATATGTCCTTCACTTGAGTGACCGATGGGAATCGGTCACTCGATTTTTTGTCCGTCCGATCTGTGCTGGCTGCCATCCGATCTTTTCCCTTTGCTCTGTCTCTGATAGTTGGGTCCCGCATGTCAACGTCGTTTATTTGATTTCGGGAGCCGCGCCTATTCACTAGTTTGGAATCGACCGTGGAGCCCGGCAGTCATTTCGTCTTCCTCCCCTCTCTCTCTTCGTCTTCTCTCTCTTGCCGAGCTCAGCGGCGATTTGCAGGCGACGCGCGTAGGTGATCTAGGGTTCGTGATTTCCTCTTGTTTTTTCCATCCCCCTCTAGATTTGCATCGTTTCTGTAGTTGTTATCCATCTAGGTTGTGGATTCTCACGGTATTTGTCTTCAATTTTGTTTTCCCCCTTTGATTTGGACTCGGTGATGCGGTATGGTTTGATTCTTTTGGAGGTTCCAGAGGCTGCTCTTTCAGGTGAGTTGTTTGATCCGTGGGTGTCCTTGTTTCTCCTTGTTTGCACTCTAGTGTTGCGGTTTGGCGAGGTGTTTGGTCGTCGTTTGTTGTTGTGATTTACTTGTTTTGAATACTCGTGGTGTAGGCGCACGGGCTTGTCGGTTGCTGTATGGGTGATGATGTTGGGGAATAGGTTTTGTGCTCCTTAGATTTGATGCTGTGGTGCCATTTTTGTCACCATTGTCTTAGTTAGGATCTGGTACGGGCAGATTAGGAAGGAGTCCTCCTTTGATTTGATGCTGTGGTGCCATTTTTTGTCACCGTTGTCTTAGTTAGGATCTGGCTTGGGTAGATTAGGGAGGAGTCCCCCTTTGATTTGATGTTGTGGTGCCATTTTTTGTCACCATTGTCTCAGTTAGGATCTGGCTCGGGCAGATTAGGGAGGAGGTTGTGTTTGTATTCCATTTTCCTCTTCATCTTTAATCTGATATTATATTAGCATTATTTTTGGTTTATCAGTCTTTGTAATCATGCTACTCAGAGAATGGAGGATGTGGTGGTTTGTTATTATAGTTATATGAGATTGGTTTTTGTTTTGCATATTAATATAAACAAAAGTAGATTTAAGTCCTGTCTGTTTCTGAATTGGTTTTGTAATCATCATTTTTATTGAATTGAATCTTATTTTGTACTGCATTCATGTAGGCTCTAAATTGTATATGTTCTGAATGTAATTTCCTATGTGATTTTGAATCTGAATATGAATGTTAATCTGTTAGTGTATTGAATTCAACCATTTCTTTAATTTTTTCTCTGAATCCTCATGAGATGTGACATTGAATTATTGTCTGAATTTTGTCAACCTATTTGCTTTGTGAAAATCCAATTTGAATGCTGCTATTTGATTTCTGTCATGTAATTGTAGATCATGTGGTTTGTGATTAAATATCTTCTCATAGTGACTGTTTATTTCTGGTATTTGTAAATACTTATAGTCTCAGTTCCTTGCTATTGTATTTTATGTAATTAACCTAATTCCATTCTGTCATTGTAAACTTTATTTCTGTAATTATAGTTGGCATCAGTGTTTACAGTCATACTGATATGCTTTGATTGTATGTCTTGTAGATGGACCGTCGACCCCGAAAAAGGCGTAGACCTGTTGATAATAGTATTGATGATGGCTTCCTTGAATTAGAATCTAGTGATAGTGAAGATGTAATATGTTTTCAATTTGTTGATAATGAAGCTAATGCTCATAAGTCAAGCTCAGATGTTGAGATCTTATCTGATGTAAGGTTTTTTCTTTTTTTTATTTCTATGAAACTTTATATTCTTTAGTTTAAACTTTTTTCTTTTTCTGTAGGATTCATCTCCTGGTGGCTCAGTTCAAAGGAGTTTCAACAAAAATCTTTATGACCAGTGCTTAAGAGAAGTAAGTTGTTATTATCTTTTTGTTTTTTCATTCACTATTTTAGTTTTGTTTTATTACTTTTTTTGTTATATCAGTATAAGAAGCTGAGGACTTTGAAGAATCAAATGTATATGGCTTTACATGGACAACAACGGGTATATGATTTCTCTCTCTCTGTTCTTTTTATTTTACAGACTTCTGTTCCTCTGTTACATGGTGATTAAACTTTTGTTAGGTTAAGTTCAAGTTAGCAATGTTTTAATAATATGATTTAAGTTTTGTGAGTCTTGTTTTCTCATATGGATAATCCTCTTGATTTAAGTTTTTAATCCTATTGGTTAACTGTCAGCCTGATTTGTTTGTTATTTATATGGAGGTTGTTGTGGTTGTCCACATGTTATGAACTTTTTACATTAATCTACTGGTGACATTTATAAGCTTATGAAATATTCTCTAAAATTTCTCTTCATGATTTATATTAGTTCCCTTATTTATGTCCAGCATGTTTATCATTTTGGTAACCTGTTCATATAAATTGTTGTGCCCATACTTCTTTCTCTGGTAGTGTAATTTTGGTTTCCCCTATCAAGTACCTCTTTTTCATCTTTCATTTCTATGTGCATGTCATGGCAGTGCCTAATTGTTGTTAGTAATTCCAGTCAAGTTTATTTCATTTGGTAGTTCTATGTTTGCTTTTCTTCTTAATCATGAATTATTTTTATATGTTAGTTTTTCCTTATTTGTTCAATCTTTCTTTTGCTCTTATTTATTAGAGGAATGCAGCTATTCAGTATAGTAAATTTTATCTTGTAATAATTTTATTTCTGATCATGCTGAACTAGTTTCTTAAGAAGCTTTTTTTGTAGTTTAGATTTTAACTGCATTTTTATCTTAATTAGTTTCATAGGAATCGTACTACTTCTCGCTCTAATGATGGCTTCACTAGACAGTCTGTGACTAAGTTTGCTGAAGTAATTGCATCTCTGAATGAAGATAAAAAGTCTGTTATCAAAAGATATGGTCTTGGATCACTTTTGCTTTTTGACAAGTGTTTTATTCTAAAAGCTTTCTCCAAGTGGCTGGCTTCTTTAGTCGAGTTTAAATCTGGAGATCTTATTGTGCATGGAAAAGTTATATCTCTTACTCTGAAGTCTGTTAATCAAGTGCTCGTTATTCCCCTTGGTGGTACTCCTTTTCCTATTAATTACTCAATTGGGAAATCTGTTGTTCTATCAAAGTTCAATAAGAGTTCTTTACCTCAAGGTTCTTTCTTTGCTGAAAAGCTCAGTGATCCTAATCTGATTGAGGAAGAACTTGCAATGTGTTTCTTGATTGTGGCTCTGCATTATTTTCTGTGCCCTAATTCTAACATTGTTCCTAGTCCTCGTTACCTTGGTATTTTTCAAGATCTTGAGAGAATCAGTTCGTTTGACTGGTCTGGGTCTGTGCTGCGGTGGTTGCTTGATGGTGTAAAGAGCTTCATCAAAGGTAAAAAAGACGCTCCAAATGGTTCTGCAACTCTAGGTGGTTGCATGTATTATCTTGCTGTAAGTTATTTTCTGCCTTTTCTTCTTTTCTCTACAATATATTTTTGTTTGTACTATTCATAATTTATCCCTTTTCAAGTTGCTCCCTTGATTTTAATTTGTACCTTACTATTGTTTTATATTATTGTTTGACAGGTTATTTACTTAGATAATGTTGATTTTTCTCACCGTCAAGTTCCTGATTATTTACCTCAAATTGAAGTTCGGAAGCAAAACATGATTACTGAATTTTCTGATCTTGATAAGAAATCTCCTTCTGTTTAT
This sequence comes from Bothriochloa decipiens, assembly GCA_023333625.1. NCBI lineage: Eukaryota > Viridiplantae > Streptophyta > Magnoliopsida > Poales > Poaceae > Bothriochloa > Bothriochloa decipiens. The sequence goes on along the minus strand of CM041634.1, from coordinate 907,864 downwards.
GGTTTGAGGCCATTGCTTGATTTTGGAAATACTTGCAAAAACAAGGTAATATGCTTCCTGTTTCTTTTATTTCTTTTTCTAAAATTCTTAATTGATTATATGTTTGTCATTTTAAATTTATTTCTTAAATGAAATTGAATGCTATAATACAGCTGTCATGTTTGCTTTACATAGGTACTTATGAATTTATAAAAGTTTCTTGCAATTCATTTCATTTTCTCTTTTCATGTAAATCTATTTATATTTTACTGTAATTTTTTGCATCACTAAGGTGTTTTATTTTTGTTATGCTTAAAGCCTCGTCCTCAAGATCCATTTTTAGATGGGATGAATCAAAAGTTCAGTTCTTGTCTAAGCTTGAGGAAGTTTGTAGAATTGATGTTCCTGATGATTTGAAGGCTCTTATCCTTAGTGTTATTGAAGAGCACTACATTAGTTCTTTGTCTCCAATACCTATTGATTTGGTTTCTCTTGGTGATCTTCCTGATGATGTTAAGTAGTTGTTTACCAAATTGATGGCCTTTGTTTATACTCTAAAGTCTAAGGACCTTGTTATCAAAATGTTGAGGGTTTTTGCTGATTATGAAAAACCTTCTGATTCTCATGATCTCTTTGAATTGTCTTCTCATCATGATACAGTTATTGTTTCTTCTAATCTTACTTAGTACTTTTCTGTAGATATTCTTCTCTTTTTTTTGTGTTATTGTTGTGGTATAATTTTTCTAATAATATATTATATAATATAGGCTTCTCATGGAAATGTTAGAATGCCTTCTGCTTCTGCTAACCTTCCCTGTAAGTTTTATTTCTTCCTATCTTGTATTTTTTTTAATGGAATTGAACATTAATATTTCCATTTTTAGTTGATGTTGTTGCTCCTGAAGTTGAATCTCAGTCTCGTGTTGATATTCATCCCCTCAAATCTTCTCTGAAATGTAAGTTCCATCATTAATCCCTTGCTTTTGTTAATTCTTAGAAATTTTATGTTATATTCTAATAATTGATTTGAACTGTTGTAGTTGATAATGTTGGCCCTACTCAAGTTGCGTCTCAGCCTCGTATTGTTGATGATCCAGAATCTTCTAGGAAGCGTAAGTTTCCTTCTTTTTTCAGTAATTATAGATCATTTATTTGTTTCATATTTGTGATATGTCAATATTTGTGTGTAGGTTCTTCTCAATCTGTTTTGAAGGAAGTCAGATTTGATTCAAAGTTCTTTCTAAAGTTAATTCCCAATCAGTGAGTGATGAATGTCGTGTTACTAAATGCTCCAAGGGTGATCCTGCTCATGCTGTTGATGATGTTATTCGAGTTGACAATGATGATGAGTCTGAATTTGAAGATGGTTCTTTTGCTTCTTCTAAACATTATGATGGTGTAAGTCTCTTTTTTATGCTCTCTTTTCCTTGCTTTATATATATATATATTTTTCAAACTTTAATTTTTTCTTTCATTTGTGGGAACAGCCTATAATTGTTATGAATACTCTTCCTTTTACTGATGTTGAGCCTTCTCGCATAACTCCCACTCTTTCTAAGAAGGTGGCACGTTCTTCTCGGCTGAGATCTTTGTCTAAACATTTTCAATCTGCTGTTGTTCCTGTTTCTGTAAGTAGTATTCCTAGTGTTATTTTTAATTATTGGTTTCTCTTTGTTTTTTTATCTAGATTATCTATTATTTGCTTTCTATTTGTATTATTTTTCCTATACAGAAAGCATTATCTCCTAAAGTTACTATTGTTGGTGCAAAGAATCTAACTGACAAGGTTCAGTTGATTAGGAAGACATTAGAGAATATATATAATTCTAAATCAAAGAAGTCTATTTCTGCTCATCAGTCTTCTCATTGTTCTCTATCCCAGACTCATGCTTATCCATGTCTCACTCCGAATGAATGTGGTGGGTCTTCAAGTAAATCTGATTTAAGGTATCAGATTCTTCTATTGGTGGTAAACTACCTCTTCATGGCCCTAGGAGGATTGTTGTGCCCAACCATCTTTTACTTGATAAGTTTGAGTTGGTGAAGGGTAACTTCAAAGTTAGTCAATCTTATGTTAGGAATTACAATGCTATCAGCAGCTTGGATTTATCTGAGGACAGTGGGTATATTTTATGGACCAGATTCTTTTTTTAGTGTATATATTTGTTTGTTTATGTTTTTATAACTAGTTTGTACATTGATATTAGTTTATGTAGTGAGAATGCTATTATGTTTGGTAATGTGAGATGTACCTTCTGGGCTCTTGGTGATTCAAGCCTGGCGGCATGGTAAAAAATTTTGTTATTGCTGCTTTCTACTACTATTTGTTCAGTAATCCCAATGGACATCTGGATATTTCAAAGCGCCATTATTTCTTTTCAAGTATCAGTGTAAGTATGATTCAGAAATTTCTTTTTATTTTGCTTATTATCTGTTCATATGTTTTACTTGCCCTGCTTTTGTTTTCACTTTTTTCCTCCTTTTTTAGGAAAATCTTTTAATGGATCCAAAAAAGGCTAATCAGGCGACTCTGGCTAAAGTTTTTAAGAAGGATCCTAAGAAAAGGCCTTTGTATTGTGCTGATATGGTATTGACTCTTGTTTCTCCTGTTTCTTCCTTTTCTAACTTTGTTTTACATTTTATAAATATGTATAATTTTTTTGGCAGCTTTATTTCCCATGTCTTGTTGATGAGCATTGGTTCTTGTTTGTTGTGGATATAAAGGATCATCTTTGGTTTTTTTTATTCTTATTATTGTCTTCATGATGATTACCAGTCAGAGATGAGGTCAAAATCGGTATGATTTATGTTTCTTGTTTAATTATTATCTACTTTATATTTTGATTTTAGTTTAAAATATTAGTATTCTTACTTTTTTCTTTTTAGATCCCCAATTTCCAATACTGGTGGAAGCATTTTGGTTTGATTGAAATGTGTTTCAATGACTACAAGTTTACTTATCCATATGTCCCTAAGCAGCCGGCTTACAACCGGTAAGTTCTCTTTGTCTATTATTATTCAGTTTGATATCTTAATCTTTTATTTAAACATTATCTCATTTGTTCTTCTTTTCTTCTCATCATTTTTGAAGTTGTGACTCTGGAATTTATGTCATGATGTTTCTGGAGAATTAGAAATCTCCTAGGACTTCTTTGTTCAGTAAATTTCAGCAATCTGATATTCCTAATCTTAGGATTAAACTTGCTAATGTTCTCCTTCTTCATGGCAAGAATTCTGGCCGTATAGATCTTGTTGAGAATTATCAGAGTCATGTAAGTATTTTTTCTCATCCTTTTTAAATAGTCCTTCTGTTAGTATCTATTCATTTTTCAATTTTTTACAGGATTGTGATGAAGAGAACTAAGCTTGTTTCGTCTTGTGCTTCGCCCACTATGTTGTCATGTTCTTAGTATCATATAGATAGTTTCTGTAATCATGCAGAGTTTACATTTTGTCCACCTAAATATGGATATCATAGGATAGAAATTATGAAACTTTGATGGATTGTTCCAGACATGAACCTTTTTGGTCTAGTTGCTACAATTTATTACATTGATAATATGAAATTTCTTCTTTCATGCTTCTTCTGCTCCTTCCGATGCGCTTTTTTGCCTGGTTCTTCTTCCTCTCTTCATGGATTGGTTTTGGTTGTTTTCATATTCTTTTTGCTTTTTGCATTAGGACCTACATTCAATATGTAAATATATTAGTACATATTTTTAATAGTACATTTACCAATAAATATATATATATCTTTATTAATTTGACTTTCTAGAATTTTATATTTTTTCTTACTTGAAGTTTCTCCCTTTTTGGTCTTTTTATTTGTTGCTTTCTTCATTTTCTCCCTCTCTTCTTCAACCAACTATTTCCATCTCTTTGGATTTTCTGGTCTGCCTGCCTTTTTGATGGTGTAAGGGTCTTGCAAAGTGGATCCTTCATCTGGTTGCTGCCTTATCTATTCTCCTTGTGGCTCCGCAATGTGGTTACCTCCTGCAACTGCTTCTACTGCTTCCACCTCTACAGGTATTGTAGTATTTTGTTGTGACAGCATGACATCTAGATTTTTCTCTATTCTTTTGAACTCATCTAGTAGATATTCCATTGCATCTTCCCTTACTGCTCCTTTAGAAGTTAATTGTGCTGCCTCCCTTGCCAGGACATTGAATCTGAGCAAGCTGTCAGTTGCTGTAGTTGACTGCACACTCTTATGGTTAAGCTTCTTCTCCTTCTTCCTCCACCTTTGGATATGTATTTTTCTGGAATCTGATTTACTTCTGTTTCAACCATTATTTTCAGGATATGTGAGCATAGGATTCCATCCTTGAGGAACTTGGCACATACGTAGGTATAATCATCTCTTCCTTCTGTGAGGTCAGTCTCAACTAAGTATTTCTTACTCTGTGTGTGTTTTGCACCTGATTTGCCCTGACCCATACCTCATACCGTCCTCTTTCTGGCATTTCTTTATAATTCAGTCCTATTGTAGCTCTTAATTGTAACATGAACTTGCTGAAAATGTTTTTGTTGTACATTTCCATTGCCTGCAGCTCTATTCTGTGTGGCAGAACCTCCTAAATCATATGGCCCATATGCATTATTATTGTCTAAATAGACTCTTAATAACCATAAATGTGTTCCATAAGACTTAAAAGGTCTGTCGGATAAATCCTGAATCATCCACGATTCTCTGAGCAAGATCAATCATTACAAAGAGACATTGCAGTATTACAAAAATTTTATACAAATAAGATACCTTAGAGTAAAACAGCAGAAGGATTACAATAACATAAGTTTACAAATATTTAGTTTCAAACCTTACAAATCATAAGTTTAAATTATACAAACCATAATAGTAGTAGAGTAGCGATAGATAACTTTATTACAATACCAGGCGATAAGCTCTGCCCAAGAGCCCAACATTCTACTCGTCGTCACTCTCCACAACGACTGTCATGCAACAGGGTGCAAAGCACTCCTGTCCATGGGACTCACCTGCAACAAGGGTTCAACAAACCCTGAGTACTAAAAGTACTTAACAAGACTGACCCAACGAAAAAGAGGGGTGAAGACTCAGGAAATGCAGGCTAGAGGGACAAGGTAAGGCTCGTAGGAATTTTTGCAGAAAAGCTCGACAGAAAGTAAAGTTGTAAAGCTTTAGCTCAAGATTATCAACCAACTCCATTTATAAACCCTAGCCATAATTCAAGTTGTTACTATGATGATAAACACCGCAGATGAACCGATATACCGGGATAACAACCGCAGCCATATATCACCACATGATACATGTGAGCACTTCGACCTAGTGTACCGATATACATGAGAATTTAAACCCACAGAATACCATACTATGACATATGGGGGAACTCTGACCCACAATATATCACTCCATGACATACCTAGGCTCCAACCCTCAGTATATCACTTCATGCATATAGATTTTCTAATTTCTCGATATCATCGATTCACCATCGAACGGGACCTAGGGCATCAACAGACAGAAACACTACAGAGGGACTCCATTCCCAATGTAAGTTACCCGTCCGGACTCGATTTATTTACTATCATCATGTTTCCACAGATAAAATCATCCTCATCTTTTTCATTCTTTTACTTTTTGAACACCTAACTAATTAAGCAGGACTAAGCATTACTACGCCTTTTCCATAAAACAGGTAGCAAGGATGATGGAAGTAAGATAGGTAATGCAACTGGTAGGATATCACTCAACTCCTATTACCTTAATGCAGCATTTCATAATTGAAGTGATAAAACTTTATAAAAACAAGGATAGGGTTTAAATGTATCCAGGGCTTGCCTTGGTGGTCGGGGTAGACGGTCTCGAGCTCTGGATCAACACCCAACTCCTGAGTCTGCTCTTCCTTGGGATCTGGTGTGATAACGTTAAACTCTCTGTTAACAGAAACTATACGATAAATGATATGCTTCAACATGATGGAATAGTAAACATGATGCTCGATGAATGCATGACCAGATTAAGGACTTGAGTATAACTTTCTTTCACGATAAAGTTGCAAGCCAACAATCTTACTAAGTTCATTAGGGTTAACTATTTCATTAATGAAATTCATTAAGCACATGAATTAATGTTAATTAAGCCCTAATGACATGATTAAGATAAGCACAAACAATTAATTAAAGTGCCAAAGGTCATTAGGGTTTAGGGTATAGGGTTTAGGGTTTAGGGTTTAGGGTTAATTACCCAAGGTCATCAATCAATCCCAAAGTTAGCAAATCCTATAATGATTAAGCATAATTAAAGGGTTAATTAATTATTTAAAAGCATAAAATAAAGGCATAAAATTAAAGTTGCCTAATTGAGCTCAAAATTTTATTTTAGATAGATCATGGTCTAATTAGATGGCAAAACAATTTTTAGAAACAAAAGCCAATTATTTTATTTATTAAAAATCATTGAAGATGCATTTTTCAATTAAAATAGCTAATTTTAACTTATGAAAAAAGTACTCAAATTTGGTATTTCATATTTTTCCTAGGTATAGGACATCATAAAGAGCATACACATAATTTTTTAGAATTTTTAGAGCTTTACATGAATTACTATGATTTTCCAAAGAAAAAGCATTTAAATTATTTTCTGAAAATAGAAAAAAGAAAATGGGAACAGTGCTCCCGCGCTGACCACGCCGGCCGACGCCGCTGACCGGCGATTTCTCGCTGGCGGTGAGGTCTCCGGCCAAGGGGTTGGCACCTACACGATCACCTCGACACGGCGAGCAAACTGAGCTAGCTAATGTAGCGGCGGAGCGACGGTGACACCCACGCCGGCGGCTATGGTGGCACGGCGGAGCTCCGACGCGGCTGCAACGCTCACCGGAGGCTTTTTCGGCGACGGCGAGCGCACGGGTAGGTGCAGGACATCAACGCGAACTCGTTAAGCCAGAAGATGAAGCTATTCCTTGCCCCTAGCTCAAACGGCTACGCGCGCGGCGGCGCTAGCAAAGCCAAGCCGGCGGCGAGCCACGGCGGCCGGCTACTATGGCATGATAGAGATGAAATTGAGGGCAAGGACAGACGCAGGAGCTCACCGCGGGTCTAGTGTGCACGCTATCGGGCACGGTGGTGAACGGAGACGAGCTACAGACGACGACGGTGATGGCGGCGGCGGTGCTCCGATGGCAAAGACTGCATCACAGTGGTTCCTGTGCACCAACGGGCCGACAAAGTTGTGCATGAGATGGAGGAGATTATGGAGATCATGAATATAAAGAAGATGGAAGAAAATAACCGGCGGTGGCGGCTGTCGTCGGCAAACGGGTTCGCGACAGCGTGATTGCCGTGCGCGAAGAAGACGATGGCGCGTGGGCGACTCGGGCGGGGAGAGCGAGCATGAGCTAGATCAAACTGATCGCAAGGATGTGGCGGAGCTGCTGGCAAAAGCAATTGAGCAGCGGTGGGTCAACGGCGACGAAAAACGGCGGCGGAGGGAGGTCATCGGCGGTGGCGGCGAGGAAGAAAAAGGGAAGACGACGGCCGGCCACGCCTTTATATAGGGTACGGTGGTGAGGCACGGATGGGCAACACGACGATGGTGAAGCTTCAAGCGTTCAGGGGCGAGCTGGCGGTCGCGGCAGGGCGGTATGGCACCGGCGGCTATGGCGACGCCGGTGAACAGAGAGGGAAGAAGATGAAGGTGACGTCATCGCCACTGTAGACAGTGAGGTCACTCGGTGAAATTTGCAAATTACTTCAGAAATTACATAAGAACTTGAAAATTGACTTTTGAAAAATATTTTATAGCTTTCCAATGACATCTTTGGTTGACCAAATTGACTTTTGAAAAACATTTTATAGCTTTCCAATTTAAATTTAAATTTGAATTACAAGACTTGGTAATAAGCTTTGAAATCCAAATTCAACTTCAAATATAGAAATCATTTATAAGGGTTGGACTTAGATTTATACACTATGCTTGACACTAGTGTAAACACGGTTTACACCTCAAGTACATAGAATATAAACTAAGTATTTTAGATTACATTTAAAAGTAGGGTTTTATGATTTCATGTGATAAAACATTCCAGAAACACAATCAACCTATGAAATGTAAACTTGTTTTAATTGATGCACATTAAGGTTGACTTAAACATGAATGCTTTGCAATGCATATGATGACATGGCATGTTTTAGTTAATATAACACCAGAGGTGTTACATTCTGTATCCAAATTCCAAATGCTTTCTAGTTTTTTGTTTGCTAGCATTGTCTTCCCTGGCTTCTGCTATGTTAATGTTGTCAACTATTCTTTCATACTCCTGCACGAATCTTGTGACACTGTATGTCGATCCTACATTATCCTTGAAAATAACATTTCCCACATTTTTCATTTCTAATAGTATATTTTTTCTAAATGTTTAGATGACTTACATTCTGGATAATAGGGCAGTTTCTAAATATGTGATTGAAGTCCTTAGTTTGACTCCTGGTGAACAGACTAATTTATTGGCAATTAGGCTCTGTAATCCTTCTATTGACAGTGTTGTTGTTATTGCTGCTGATTTAAAAGCTGTTGAACAGAAGCTTGCTATGATGAAAACGATTGTCAATGAGCTAAAAATATGTGTTGATGACCATGATGGTGTTGTTTTTGTGTTAGCCATTAGTCGTGCTCGTGCAGCTCAACTTCGCAGATTCGTAATAGGGGTTGATGATAATGTCTTCAATGTTTATAAAGTAAACAGTATTGTTCAAAGGGTTGGTTCATGTAAATCTTTCAATGATATCCTAGTCCGGCTAAGGTATGTTTGTTATTTTTTTTAATTCTATAATCCCTTTTATATGTTCTCTCCTTCTTCCTTGTCAGTTTTTCCTTATTTGTCCTTTTTTCAGGTTGTATCTAAGAAGAACTCTCTTGATCATGAAGCTTCAGTTCCTTTTCATTTGAATGGTGATATTGTCTCTTTGCTTGTTATTGATAACTTAGATATAGATGTTGGAGCTCAGTCTCAACTAATTGCCGCTAAGGGTTTGATATTTAACAATCCAGTGAAGCTTGTGGCTCGTGTTTTGAAGCAGAATCATGGTGCTGAATATCTGCCACTTTGCAAGCTTGTTTATGATTCAGGAAATGCTATTGTGTATGTGAAGGTTTCTTCAGAGTCTGATGCTAATTTGATGGCTGGTAGGTCTTTTCAATTTGCAGGACAACCAATGTCTTTCTATCGGATCCTTAGTGTTAGTGTTCGTCCTCAAGATGTTGATCATTTTCAGAGATTCAGTTGCTGTTAGATTGCCCCTTAATGTCATTGTGTCTTCTTAGCCTTTTAGTCAGGTATGTTTCTTAATGTTTTTTGATGTTGATCTTCAATATTTAAAATTTAATAATTCATTCATATTTATTTTTAGGTTCAAGTTTGCTCTTGATTCTGTCAGTGGTACTGTCTTTGTTTTGTCTCCTGATGCAGAAGAATGCTAATACTTATCTGGCTTATCTTATTGTCTTGATGATGTAACTATGTTGTTTATCCCTGTGCTTAAAATGGAACTGCAACGTGCTTCTGAAGTCTTCTATCAATCAGTTTATAGCCATTGTGGTTATCCATATAGAAGGATGGCATGATGTCTTTTACATAATGTTATCTTGCTTTCAGTTATATGGGATCTCTTCCTTATTTGTTCGTTGGACTTTTATTGTTATTTTAGTAAGTTCATGTCATATAATAAATCAATTTGCTGTTGTTTTAGTATGTTATTTGTGATGCATTTTTATTTAAGTTTATAAGATATTTTGTATTATTATTGCTTGTAGATTTTATAGGTACCAATTTTTAACTCCTCCTATGGCGTGGTCACACTTTTTTGGTGACACATTGTAGCAGGTCCTAAGCCCTGGTAAAAGGAGGATGGTTAAAATTAGTTTTTCTTCTTTTTCTTTATTACAGTCCTGCTTCATTCTAGTCTATTGTTAATACTTTTAACATTTCCAATCTCTATTCTAGCAAATTATGTATCTGTTTTCTGTAGTGTGCAAGTGGTGTGAATTTTCTTATGTAATTGGTTTCATTTTAGCTGGAACTCTCCAATTTTTAGTCATATCTTTAATTTTAAAATTTTACAGTCTATTTTTATATTTTTTATATCTTTAAATGTGGTGTAAGTTCTGTTATTTTGTGGTGTAAGTTCTGTCAGTGGTAATTTAGTTTGCTTCCTATTATTTTTAAAAATTTTCCAAACTGCTGGCTTCATGGTTGTTTATTGCCTTTAATGCTCCAATTGTCTTCTTTGTTGGCCCTCTTTTGTTCATAGTTCCATGTTTTAATTTGATTAATTTAATAGCACAGTTTTTGTGCTTCTTCTTCATCCTTGAGATGCTATTACAATGGCTGGTCGTTATTTCAAAGTAAATGGAATATCAATCAGTTGCTCACTGGTCTGGGCAAAAAATCGTGTTGATTGATGAGGTAATTTAACTTTAGTTATCATGTGTATTTTATCTTAATAAATGATGATATTTTACGAGTTTTAAAAAATTCCTTTTGTTGTAATGCAGATGTCCAAACTCAAGCCTGCCAATGTCCTCCATCTTTACTAGGTAATTGACCTTATCTGCTTTATGTTAACTTTAAATTTTGAAATGAGATATGAGTACCATTCCTCTATGTTTCATTTTATTTTCCAGATTTGAATGTAATCTAATATCTCCTTTTTCATCATTTTTCACTTGTCTGCTAGTGTATATAGCTTACTGTTTTGTTTGTACTTGATTTTGTTTGGTCAATATTCATTTTGTATTTAATTTGTTTTGTTTTAGCTGAATCTCCCCATATTTTAGTCAATTGCTTTATTTTAGATTATTTATAATCTATTTTTATAAATTTAACACCTTCATATGTGGTGTAAGTTTTATTATATTGGGGTGTAAGTTCTAGTAGATATTCCATTGCATCTTCCCTTACTGCTCCTTTAGAAGTTAATTGTGATGCCTCTCTTGTCAGGACATTGAATCTGAGCAATTTGTTAGTTGTTGTAGTTGACTGCACAATCTTATGGTTAAGCTTCTTCTTCTTCTTCCTCCACCTTATGGTTAAGCATCATGTCTAGATTTTCACACTTCCATATAAATCTATAATTTTATAAATATGTAATTTGTAATAATCTGTTAATATCTTTGATTATCTTTTAATTTTCCTACTATAGAAAATTACCTGTTATTTGAATATTTGTTTTTATTTGAAATTTTCTATCTGAGTTATCTGATATTTTGACTGTTTGTTTTTTGTTGTAATTCAGATTAGCATGCCTCCCCTTCGCAATGTTGGAAGCTAATGTATTCATAGAGAGGTCAGTAATAGAAGATGTGATGTTATGTGATTCAAATTCCATGTTATATCTTTACCTTCAATAAAGTTTGATGTGTTGCTTTTGTTGTCTCGAATGTTGTCGTTTGTCTTGAACTGGCTCTTAAGGTGACCCCATGCAACCATCATAATGTTAATCATTTTTGGTGAGTACTGTGAGGTATGTTTATATCTGAATGCCAAGTAATCTAGTTTGTTGCCTAATTATTTTTTCATATCCTTTGCTGGGAATGGATGCAAAGTTTCTTTAAATGTCGGGTATGCACACGAGATGACCAAACTGTATCCTGGCAATGTCCTGCATCTGGATTAGGTACTTCATCTTATCTGTCTTATATTACCTTTTAGTACCATTCTTATATGTTTCATTTTATTTTCCAGATTTGAACTCATGTTAACTAATTCATGAGATGAGTCTTATAATTTTTTGTATATAATTGGTTTCATTTTAGCTGAATCTCCCCATATTTTAGTAAATTGCTTTCTTTTAGATTATTTACAGTCTATTTTTATAAATTTTACACCTTCAAATGTGGTGTAAGTTTTATTATATTGGGGTGTAAGTTCTGTTATTTGACATTTTTTTAAATATTTGTTATTTGTCTGTAATTTGTAATAATCTATGAATATTTTTGAATATATTTTAATTTTTCTACTATAGAAAATTATCTGTAATTTGAATCTTTGTTTTTATTTCAAATTTTCTATCTGTATATTTTCAATTGTTAGATTCAGGTCTTGTGCTTCTAAAATTCAAGTGACACATGTACATGTGTCACTTGATTTTTCACTTGGTGTGGTTCTAAAAAATTCGAGTGACATCTGGCTTTGTGTCACTCGAGTGACCATCTGCCTTTGGTCACTCGAGTTACACATAGACAGACCCTTAATATATAGTATGGGTGGGCATGTTGTATTATGTTTAAAGGTTAAAGAACAAAGCCGGCCGGTAATAGTTCACAAACAACGAGAACTCGTCCAGAATGAATATGTACAATAAAACATGCAACAATGATGCGCGTGCATTTTGATGCAAATGTGACGTGCTATACACTAATATGTACTAGCTATCAGCTAAGCTGAAACAGTCAGTAGTAGTAGTGCTGAACTGAAGTGTGTTTTGAGCTAGTGACGACGAGGCGACATCATGGCGTGCGTCGCGACGATGAGCCCCAGAAAAATGCGGGCTTGTTCTATGGCGGCGAGATGAGTCCTATGGGAGATCGACACGCGAGCGAGGACGAACAGTAAGATCTCTGACTCTGAATCATGATGGAGGCAGTGCAGCGGTTGAATGAAGTGATCGATCGATCGATATATATGTTGACGTTTTCAGAGAGCGGCTCTAGGCGATAAGATTATATATATTGTTTACATTTGATTTTGTCTTGCTAATTATAATTAATATTTGCATATGTATGTTTCTCCGTGGACAGGAAACTAATAACAATCAACAGCCAAGCAAGGAGCTAATTAAGAGAGAAGCCAGCCTTGGTAGTATACAGGTTCTCTAGTACTAATAATCTTTGCGTCGCTGGCAACGTGTTTATTTAACGAGTAATGTTGTTACTCTAGAAATTAAAGAGCATACAAATAATGAACAAGCTAGCACACTGAACACACTGTTGATAGTAGGATCGGATCGGAGGCCAACATGGCGTGAGCCCCAAAAGGCTAAAGTGTTGTTCCTGTATATATACGTGCAATGCAACTCAGATCAAGTACTCAACGAAAGATGACACGGATCTCGGTTGCACGGCCGGGTCGGTTCCAATCAATGTGACGCATGAATGGAAGAAACCAAATTGCAATGCATTGCAAAAAGATGTGTGCTTCTACTACTACACTACTAGTTTGCAAAAAGTAAAACCGGCCGGCCGGGCAAATTAGGTATCATATTTGCTTTGCGCCACATGCTGGCGCCGTGCGTACCTGCACAACGTTACTCTCAGACCCAGCAGCGAATTATTAAGCGATCGATCGAGGTGTAACTTTATTTCCAGTACGTGCAGCTATAGCTAGCCTTGCATATTGCTTGCCATTGCCAATGGTTAACCATATATATACAGAGAAGAATCAACAGGCTTAGCGTTGGACGCAATGTATGTCGTAATTCATCAGCAAGAAGCAGTAAGTACGGCTCCATGCTTTTGACTTGTTGCATTATTGTGATTGTGATACGATGATATATATAATCGATCTGCTAACAGAGCTCCGTTTTATTTGACAATGTTGCTTGCCTTGCCTTGCCTATATATAACTCTGGCTTGCTTTCTTTCTAACAGGCGCACATATATAGGCACAGTTACTCATCAAAAGAGAGCTTATTCAGCTCCCATCAATAGCTTGCTTGCCATTATTGTTGTGATCTATCGATCGATCCATAGCTAGCTTTATATTAGTATAGGTATAGTTTCTTTGTGGATCGATCGATAATAAGATAGATCGATGGGGAAGCTGACGCTGGGGCGCCGCGGCGAGGCGTCGGAGCCGGACTTCTTCAGAGGCGTCCTCGGCGAGCTCGTCCTCACCTTCCTCTTCGTCTTCATCGGCGTCGGAGCCGCCATGACCGCCGACGGTATGCATGCATGGATCCCCAAGCAATAATCCACTAGCTATATATCTAGCAGCTGGAGAGGCTCCATCTCCTTAATTTATTTTCTCCAAATCGTGAATATAACCAAGATGGTTTTTTTTTTCTTTCTTTCGAACGGCGTTGTTCCTCGTAGCTTTCTTATCCGCTGTTTGTAGTTAAATTACTCATCCACGCCCAGTAAATTAAATTGAATTCAGTCAACAATTAATCAGAGAGAGATCCAATACAGTGTAATCATCGAATTATATACGTAGGAGTACTGCTAGACGTTGTACGTCTCAAATTAACTGCCTGCAGGCTGCAGCGCTGCAGCACATGGATGGATGGATCCTGCTTGGCCCTATCTGTTCAGTGAAGAAGAGCAGACGTTTTAACAGCGGCACAGTGAAGCTCACACTGTCGTTTAGCTCTATCCATCGACCATCCATCGCCTTAATTCCATTTATTTATTACTTGCTGCGTACTAGGATTTGTACAGTCGGCTACCTAGATACATACTGTACACAGAGAATCCAATTCAACACGTCTCTGTCACGTACTCCCTCTGCTTACATGCATGTTATTTTAGTTTTACAGTAACTCAAACATTTCTAAATTTGATCAACGATTTCAAAAAAAAAAAGGTTATATACATGTTAACAGCATAACATGCATCTGTGTGTTAGATTTACTATGATAAATACTTTAATAACGCATAATTTATATGTTGTGAAACGATATCAATATTAAATTTTTTTTTCGAAAACATGCAACCGCATATATTTCATTAAGCTCTTACATGGTAAGCCGAAGCTTACCGACCGACCCAACACACACATACGCATGATACTTAAAGATGTAAGTATTTGGTTTAGTTATTACAAAACTAATACGAAATGTAAAAAAAAGAACTAGGAGGATAAATGAAAAGACACACCTCCGCTTGAGAGTATACATGCACGGCTTTCACGACCGGGTATTTGCAACAGCAACAAAGCGAAACCCACTGCTGTTCAGAAAGCAATATGGCATTTCTAAGCCGGTCCGGGTGCCTATGAATATTACCATTTTCATTAGTATTGTATACATAAATATGTTTGAGTGGCACAAAAACTTCGTTCCAAATTGTTGACAGCTATATATTTTCCAAGAAATCATTATATACTCCTATAGCTATAGCTTTTTATATTTATTTATCTTCACTATTTTCCCTGGGTATGTTTAGATCTTGCTTGGTAGGCTCTTTCGAAGGAGAGCCTAGCCTTTTTGGAGGAGCCCTCCTATGTAAAATAGCTCTAGCTCTACTTTTTTCATTAAAAAATAGTTCAAATGACTCCTCATACTGAATCGTTTGTTTGGACTTCTCCGCACGAGACAGAGATGAAACCTATTAAACGGCGCTTAGTTTTTTATCCATAAAAACCATACCCACTAGTTATATATATGGATTCTAGATGAAACATGAACACTTAACATTCACCACTGAGGGCCTATTTGGATGTGTTTTCACGTGTGTTGAAGTGGTTCAAGATGGATATGATAGCACCCAAACTTGGCCGGTTGTACGTAGTATGTACTGGTGCCACACTGCCATGGTACGGTACTAACCCTGGTGTAAGTGTGTTATGTCTGACACTGGACCGCCGGTTTTATGCACTACCGACGTCGACCAAATCAATCGCCGATCGGGACAACTGTACACGTGCAGAGCAACGCCGGGATCCGCTGCATCATTTAATTACCTATTGTACCTCTCCGTGCATTAGCTGCTGGATGGATGGTCCGATCCATACGTACATGCATGTGATGCAGGAGGGACGACGAAGGGCAGCAACGCCGCCGGCGGCGACCTGACGGCGGTGGCGCTGGGGCAAGCGCTGGTGGTGTCGGTGATCGCGACGGCGGGGTTCCACATCTCCGGCGGCCACGTCAACCCCGCCGTGACGCTGTCGCTGGCCGTGGGCGGCCACATCACGCTGTTCCGCTCCTCCCTGTACATCGCCGCCCAGATGCTGGGCTCCTCCGCGGCGTGCTTCCTGCTCCGGTGGCTCACCGGCGGGCTGGTGGCCACGCCGGTGCACGCGCTGGCGGCGGGCGTGGGCCCGCTGCAGGGCGTGGTGGCGGAGACCGTCTTCACCTTCAGCCTGCTCTTCGTCATCTACGCCACCATCCTCGACCGGCAGAAGCAGCTGCTCCCGGGCGCCGGCCCGCTGCTCACGGGCCTCCTCGTCGGCGCCAACTCCATCGCCGGCGCCGTCCTGACGGGCGCGTCCATGAACCCGGCCAGGTCCTTCGGCCCCGCCGTCGCCTCGGGCGTCTGGACGCATCACTGGGTGTACTGGGTCGGTCCGCTCGCCGGAGGCCCGCTCGCCGTGCTCGTCTACGAGTGCTTCTTCATGGCGGCCGCTCGCACCCACGAGCTGCTGCCCCAGGACCCATGATGGATCAGTATGGATATGCATCATGTGTGTTGGATCGATCGAAGGGTGATTATATTTGGCTTGATTTGAGCTGGCGCCGACGGATCAACCTATGCTGTCTCGGCAGGTCCACGGTCTTATTTGTGTGTGTGTGTGACGGTGCAGTAGTGTTCGTGGTATATACAGTGTACGTACGCGAGCTTGGGTGTCTTGTTTGATTTTTTTCTCATCTTTTCTATTTTTGTTGGGAGTGAGATTGGAGAAGGCTTCTTCTTCTTATGAAGAAAACTGCAGAATTTCGTGTGGGTCTAGGTGTGTTTCAGATTTCCAGTACGTAAATGGCATGATATATGGTTTTTTCGAATCCAAGCATACACGTTAATACATGTGTGTTTTAGCTAGATATATAAAATGGACAGACACATAGAGCAAATATGTTTGACTACATCCATTGTTTTTTACAAGGCACATACACACACAGAGCAAAAATGGTTGAGCAGCAATAATTTACACACAGGAGAGAAATATGACCCACAGAGCATGGTAAGCATGCTAATTGATGCAAAGGCATTCTACACAGTCGTCCACACAAAAGCTAGGCAGCGCTGTAAACAAATTGCCTGTCGTCACTTGAGCTTGAGGTACTGCGCATTTGCTTGCAGTGTTCAGGTTCAGGTTCAGGTCGAGCAAGCAGGAGATTAATGCGAACATATATGGCGCGCACCCATGTCAAAAACGTAAATAGTTTTAGGAAAGTGTTAAAAAATGAATAAAAAATCGGTTTATATATAGATGTTTGCTCTAGATCGATCGATCGATCTGCAGGGCAGGGCACCCTGCTGCTCCTGCTACTCGCTGTATAAATTAAATAATAATGACGAAAAGAAGTAAATTAAACCTGACCGACCATTGCTACTACTTCTATTTGCCACGCGCGCACATTGTCGATGCATGCATGCATAAACAGATGCAGAGGCGCCGGCGTACGGCAATGCTTGTTGCATTGGCGGATCCGATCCGATCCAATCGACCTGCCGGCTGAAATCTCTCTGCACCGGCCTAAATAATGGATCGGACAACGGGAATGATGCATGCATGGTTTCTCCAATCACAGGTGTCGGTATCCCCCTGTCGTCGTCTCTGGCCACAAGGGGAATGATAAGGAGCGCAGAACGCAGGGTGATGAAATTAACCTGCCGTACTGGATGAATAACAACCCCTTAGTTACATTGACTTTAGGGTTTGTGCAATAAATTGGCCTCTCTAACGGGGGCTTCTTCCATGGATTATAAATTGACCTCCGGTGGAATTGTTGAACACGTTTAATAGCGTTGCGTCTAATGTAACTACTCTCTTTATTCTAAATTATAAGTTATTTTGACTTTTTTTATTAATTTATTTTGTAATGTAACGTATCTAGACGTATCATTATATTTAGATGAATAACAGAATCTCGATATATTACTAAAAGTTTCGAAAATAACTTATGATTTGGGACGGAGGAAATATGTATTAGTGCTTCACTTGATAGTGTCCAATAACAAATAGTGCTTGCTAGCAAAGGTTTGGCTGGTGTCGTGAGAATCTTGCATATCACACGTTCGATTTTGAGCACCTAGAACTGCATGGCCCGACGATCAGGGCGCCATCTGAACACACCGAAGAGCCGGATGGTGCACGGCAACCGGCGGCGGCATCACCGGAGAGATATGCAGGCCGCAACATATATGCATAATCATTATTAATACACGAGTGGCAATTATTAACTAATTAATTAGTTGAAACGACGAACTAATTAACAGCCGCGTTCATCCTACCTGCAAAAGATGTTATCGTTCTCCTAGCTAGCTATAGCTACTGTAGCATGATGTCTGTCACATACTCATCCATGATCCATGGACCATTCTCGCTCCTAGCTTGTTGTTCTTCGTCTTCGATTAATTATTCTCTCCCCGTGCGCGCCAGCCACAGCCGCACGGGCACAGCACTGCATCCATCGTCACTGATGATCGAAGAAGAAGGCAGTGGCAATCAATGCCAATGCACACCAGCGGCGCCGGTCGATCATCACCCACGGCTCGTGTGCCGCCGCTTCTCCACCCACACCGGCGACAGCACCGGCGTGGGCCCAACGAACTCGGCCTCCTCGGTGTCCTCCACGTCGTCCCTGCCGGCGTGCGCGTCGCCGGCGTCGGCCTGCTTCCCTCCTGCCGCCATTAATATCTCCGCTGCCGCTGAGTCGGGGTCGTCGTCCTCGCCGTCCCCGTCTAGCTCGTCGTCGTCCTCCTCCTCCTCTTCCTCCTTTCCCATCACCCGTATCCTCCACACCTTGACGCTCTTGTCCAGCCCGGCGCTGTACACGACCATGCTGCCCTCCACTTCCCCGGCCTCGCCGCCACCCACTGCCAGGCACCGCACGGGGCCCCGGTGCCCCTCGACCACGGCCAGGCACGTGTGCGCCGCGCCGCCGCCCTTGTTCCCCTCGCGCCTCCACACGCGCATCGTGGCGTCCTCCGACCCGCTCACCACCACCCGCCCGCCGCACCCGGACGCCAGGCAGAACACCGCCAGGCGGTGGCCCTTGAGGTACCCGGCGTGCGCCGGCCGCCCCACCGTCGCCTCCTTCTCCCACACGTTCACGTACCCGTCCGAGGACCCCGCGTACAGGAAGCACCGCCGTGCGCCGCCGCCTCCCTGGGCGTGGCACAGTGCCAGCGCGTTCACGGGGGACAGCTCGGAGCGGAGCACGATGATGAGCGCGTGCGCTGTGCCGCCGTACACGCGGCGCCACATCTTGACGGTGCCGTCGGCGGAGCCCGTGAAGACGCACCCGTCCGCCTCGTTCACCACCATGGCGTGGACGGGCCCGTCGTGCGCCACGAAGGAGTCGACGCAGGAGCCGTCGGAGAGCCGCCACGCCTTGACGGTGTGGTCGTGGGAGCCGGTGTAGAGCAAGCCCGCTATGGCGTGGAGCACGAGGCAGGACACGGTGTCCCGGTGCTGGTGATGCGGCCGGCGCTTGCCGAACGGGTTCTGGAGGAGGAGCGACGACTTGGCGGGTAGCGTGGCCGCCTTCTTGGCGCGGACGTGGTCGCACACGGCGGCGGCGCAGACGGTCCAGACCCGGACGCGGTGGTCCCGGGCGTGGGACGTGACGAGCGTGCCTCCGCAGGCGGCAAGTGCAGGGACGCGGCCGCGGCCGACGTCGAGGTAGCCGCGGTTGAAGCACCCCGGCGCCGCCCACGCGCGGACGCGGCCGCTGTCGGACGCCGTGAACAGCACGCCGCGCGCCACGGCCAGCGCGTGCACGTCGCCCTCCAGACGGTGCAGCGCCGCCAGGCAGTGGTAGATGGCGGCGGGCGAGGGCGGGAACCGGAGCCGCCCGTGCAGCGGCGACTGCACCCACGGTGAGCAGCTGCCGGCGTGCATCTGGTGCATGGGCGACAGCGGCGGCACCTCCACACCGGGCACCGCCGACGACATGCTCAGGCGCGCGGGCTCCGCGGCCTCCCGCACCGGCGACCTCCCACCCCCGACGCCGGCGCGCGCGTAGTACTGGTGCACGGGCGTGTGCGCGCCCGGCCGCAACGACTTGCGGTCCTCCTCGAAGAAGCTGAAGCTCTTGCGCCGGCCGAAATCCATGGCGGTTAATTGGCGCGGCGGGCGAGCTCCGATGGAGCAGAGCAACGCAACGCAAGGCGGGGCAAGCTGCCTACCACTACCACCCTGGCGCCGTCGATCGGCTCTTGTCGTCCCGGCGGCCGGCCCGGCTGTGACTACGAGCGATGAATTGAAGGAGCGATAGGCACAAGCGAACACGAGCCAGCCTAGCATTGTCGTCGCAGGTCAGCAGACGTATAAATTGACATATAGATGCGCAGTGGGCGGGCGACGGAGGAGGAGGTCGATCGACGGGATGTGGTACCACGGCGGGCGCCATAAACGACTACTCGGGGTCGATCGGGGCCCCGCCGGCCGAGAGAGAGAGAGAGGAGTTATGGTGGGCGGAGCTCATCAGTTAATGGCGGCTCCGTCCTACGATTCGATGGAATGCCATTGCCATGTACGTGGACCGTATAAAGATATGGTGGCTCGGAGATGGATGGATCGCCATCGGAGATTACGTGCACGTGGCAATGGAGAGGACGGATGGAGCTGCATGCTGCAGACGAGGAGGATCGCTCGCTGGGATCTCCATGGACCACCGCAAGATTTGATCTCATGCAGCTCGTACGAGAGCAGAGGAGCGATGAGCTGTGCACTGCACTGCATGCGAGTCTCTGTTCGTAGCATCTGCTCAGCTCTGCTCGTACGGTTGCCGCCATTGATGGCCACGAAGATGCTGGAGCTGGACTGTAGTGGTATGTTTAATTTATTCACTGCAGTGCCTGTGCCGCTGCTGGAGCTGGACCCTGCATTTGCATATGATAGCTGGAATGGAATTGGATGCATCCCTGACTGACTTCTGGAGCTCCCACATCACATCAGCCTACCGATCGACGCCATAGTAGCTTCAGACTTCAGTGAGCATCCAACTATTAACCTCGCCCATGCGTATTTGACAAATGTACTAGCATGATTCATCATCAACCATGGTGATACTGTGTGTAGTACGTGCGTTCATATTTACTAGCTTTGATTTCTTGCATGCACATATACTACTACAACATACATATTGATACGTAGTACAATGTAAAAAACTGTTCTTTTGTAATGCGATCATGCAAGTTTTTTTTTCTCTTTCAAGAGACGATCGAGAATTTACTAGGAGATTAGCAACTGCGATGAGGCAGCCGTTTGTTTATACTTCACTACTAGCAAAAATGTGCAATGAGGATATTAATTGAACACTCCGTGCACTAAACTACTTCCTCCATTCTAAATTATAAGTCGTTTAACTTTTTTATCCCAGTGATCAATCGTCTTATTCAAAAAATTTATGTAAATATAGTCAAATTTATTGATAAAGCAAGTCACAACAAAAAAAATAATATTTTGCACAACTTTTTAAATAAGACGAGTGGTCAAACTTTATGTCAAAAAAATCAAACGACTTACAATTTAAGATGGAGAAAGTAGTTTATACTTAACCACGATGCGAGAGCCGAGATCGATGCAGAAAAGAGAAGGGAGAAGCTCGGAGATGGCACCAATTTGTAGAATGCAGCTAGCGACGACAGAAGAAAAAATATCCCAGCATCGATGATTTTTCTTTCACTCCTCGATGTTCAGAGTGTGCGCGGAGGAGATATGGGGAGAATGAAAGTGAATATACTCGGAGAAGGAAAAAAACATGTGAACCGTGAGGGGCACAATCATATTTTCTTTTGGGCACTTTTCCTATTCTCTAGGCGTTTGAAATTAGGCTGACGTTCAGGCGATGCGGTGGCCATCGATTGTGTCTTTGAGACTCAGTGTAGTACTGTACACATGTTCTCATCCTTGGACATGAATCTGAGGACTGATGACTGTTGCCTGAAATGAAACTATATTTCACGCCCCTAAAATATAACAGAACTCGTCTCCACTCCACAGCAATGGTACTCTTCTCAATGTTTCTGCACACATATGCATATGGTCAGATTACGAGGTGAGGACATGTTTGGCTTTGAAAACCTAGCGAAAGGTGCTTGGCCCAACCTGTTAGGGTTAGTCTTAAATCAGCGATTGATGATGGTGGTGCACAACCTGTTAGCCTCAGTATGTTGTGGACTTCGGTGGACTTACGCCCAAGGGACGATGACTTGTAGGTATAGATGTCTTTTGTTTTAGATTCTCGCTAATCAAAGATGGAGATTGAAAATGGCTTCGGGGTGTTCACCTTGGCACTATTGTACCAATATATTGTGCCAAGCCAGCACTAACATTCAGGTCGTCTGATCGAGTCATGTTATTAGTGCTTTTTAAGATTGGGCATTGAAGAATTGATTGTAGTCCACGTGGCCATCCATGGATCGAAGTTTGATGGGATGGAAAAACGGCCATTTCGACTGTTCATGAGATGGAAAACGAGACCTTATATACTAAGAATTACAAGAGAGAACTCAAAAAGGAAAATCTAAACCACCCGTGTCCCTTTACCCATGTCTCAAATATCCCATGTTAACAAGGTGGACCGTGATCATCGTCTCTGATTGCCTCTCCTTGTTCCAAAAGCTCCAATCAAATGGAAAGGATCACTCTCTGATATCTTCTCTCATCCATGACATCACATATAAATATTTTAATTATATAGCACAAAAAAATATCATTTCATCCATTTTTATGATAATACTCTGATTTTAAGCTATGAATACTAACTATATATGTAAAATTATTGAAAAACTATTAGGACATACAATACATACATATATTTGTCAAATTTACCAGATGTTACCATACTATGCAGCCCCCCCTAGTCACAAAGTTTTTGGTTTTTCTCCTTAGTCAAAGGGAGAAAACGAGAGCTTACAACGTGAGAAAATAATAATAAAAACAAAAAAAAAGAAAATATGAAGCACCCGTATTCCTTACCGGTCCGGCCGGTTGGTAGCGCGGTGGCCTCTCGCGCTCGCGGTCGCGGCCCCGGTCGCGGCCCCCAAAACCCCCCGCCCGCCGCCGCCGAAATAAAACCGGCGCACCTCTGGCGCACGCGCGAGCCATGCCGCAGGTGGCCGCCCCTCTCCGCCTGCTCCTCCCCCTCTCCCAAACCCTAGCGGCGGCCCCCGCGCCTCTCCTCCACCTCTCGCGCCGCTTCCTCTCCTCTTCCTGCCCCCGCGCCTCGCTCGGCCGCGCCGCCAGCCTCCGCGCCCTCGCCTACCACCGCCGCCGGCGGCACCCCGAACCTCCTCGCCGCGGGAGCAGCACGCTCGGGAAGGCGCCCGCCAAGGAGGAGATGGACAGGGAGGTGGCGTTCAACAGGAAGCGGGCCGAGGGGAAGGACGGCGCGAAGCGTGGGAGCATGGAGCTCAAGACCCGCAGGCTCAACCCCGTCAACACCACCTGCTACGTGCAGGTGAGGGCCTCACTGACTTCCCCCAACGCCATCTCTGTGGATTCACTCTGCTTACTTGGCGCCATTTACTAGTTTGGGGTTTATTTGAGGAGAGATTGGACCAGACCATGCGTTCAATTTATAAATACCGTGTATTAGTAGTTCCAGAGGACACATTTGCATTGTTAGCCTAACAATTATAAGCATCAACAAAGATACAACCCCAAACGGATGGCATTCGAGGAGTAAAGGTAGCATACAGAGAATCCAAACCATAAGAGTTATTTAAATCATAACAAACCATAGAGTTATTTAAATCATAATCTGTTCAACTGTGCGGATTTCACGAAATGAAGATACATCATCATTGCACTCAGTCATCAATAACCATAAAAGTCCAGCATAATCTCTGATATTATATTGTAATATTTTGTAAATCATGCATGCCAGAACCCTAATGCTGGTTCTGGCCTCATGGTGTTGTTCCATTAGTAAATCACTGCATTGGTTGCACTGAGCAATGGGCAATTTCTTCCCTCGAACTAGTTCATGAGAACGGGAACTGTTGTTGTTTTGGTCTTCATTCAGTCTCAGCACCCCTTTGTTCTTGCTGTGC
Source organism: Bothriochloa decipiens (assembly GCA_023333625.1). Classification (NCBI taxonomy): domain Eukaryota; kingdom Viridiplantae; phylum Streptophyta; class Magnoliopsida; order Poales; family Poaceae; genus Bothriochloa; species Bothriochloa decipiens. The sequence continues at coordinate 883,959 of CM041634.1, read as the reverse complement.
AGATACTTGGTACAGGAATGGACACACAGGACACTTCACCCTCTATTTTACTCTTCTTTGACAAGCAAAGGTTCATTTTTAATGCGGGCGAGGTATGTTCTGCTGTGATCTGGTTCCTGTATATTTTTTTTCCTGAACAAGCTAATAATTGGTTGTTGCCTAAACAATAGCAAATAATTGTAGTTAGTTGAAAAGAAATTTTATTTCTTTTTTTTTTGTGAGGTATTGAGAAAGGATTTGAAAACCATGGTCTTATGCTGCGCTGCAGCGAATATAATATTCAACTTAAAGATCTGGAGAAAGTTCATCTTGCTTTTGCCATTTTGTGCTGATTAAACTCAAATCTTGCCACCTAACAGGGTCTTCAACGTTTCTGTACTGAACACAAGATAAAACTATCAAAGGTATGCTATTCGAACCCCCTCCACCATGGACAATACACTCACATTTGTTGTCCTGTTTTTGAATTTCTTACCTAGTCTTATATTGTAAAATGCTAAGTTGCTAACTTGCTTACGACACAATCCCTTGTTTCCCAGATTGACCATATCTTTTTGACTCGTGTGTGCTCAGAAACTGCAGGGGGCCTTCCAGGTATTGTTTTATAAAACCTTTTTCTTTACTATCTAACACAATTAGTTTGGTTTTCTTGATGTAATGATCTTACACCATCATGACATGGCCTTTTGTATTATGGTTGTAGGCCTGGTGCTAACTCTAGCAGGAATTGGAGATGAGGGCATGTCGGTGAGTTCACATGGTTTCTTTTTCTGTGATTTTGCTGTCAGCAGATGCATTCATCCAGTATTAAAAGTTTTTCAACCAACTAACTGTGGTTTTGTTCCTGCTAACTGGAAAACAGGTGAACATATGGGGGCCATCTGATCTTGACTTTTTAGCTGGGGCGATGAGATCTTTTATCCCAAATAGAGCAATGCTTCACACACATAGGTTTGGTGCTGATCAAAATGCATCTTCACCACAATCTAAAGACTCTGTTATTGTTCTTGATGATGAAGTAGTTCGGATATCTGCAATGTTTGTCAAACGAAGGTACCATAATGGAACTGGTAGTTCAAGTGATAGTGACATGAAACCTGGTGATACTGCTATAGTATATGCCTGTGAATTGCCAGAAATTAAGGGAAAGTTTGACCCATCCAAGGCTGCTGCCCTTGGCCTTAGGCCTGGGCCCAAGTACCGTGAACTTCAACTTGGGAATTCTGTGCAGTCTGATCAATTTGATGAAATGGTTAGTCATGAATAAAACAATATTTGTTATGTGTGTTATCTTTTTGTAGTACATTTTCTTTTTAATGAGGCTGTTGCCATCTAGGAGACCAATGCCACCTTTTATTGACCTAATGTTGTTGGATTTTTGGAGTCTGTTTAGCTTAATATTACATTGGGATGACATGGCATTAGATATTTCCTCTTTCCTAACTGCACCATGGAAACATATGCTAGTTATCCCTGGACTCGTTAATTTTACATAGCTATTTTAACAGACTAGGGCTTATCACAAATATTAATAGTAGTGTCACTTTTGAGAATCTGCTACTTTACGATTATTTAAATGCTAGAATGCAAATTTTTAGTATAAGTTTGATATTTGAACAACAATTTCATGCACCTTTTATCTAGTTTGAGTTTTCTTTTCTAAAGCTCCTTATGTTTTGTCAATTAATATCTAGGTTCATCCAAGTGACGTTCTTGGTCCGTCAATTCCTGGACCAACTATTCTTCTGGTCGATTGCCCCACACAGTATCATATGCCAGAACTTTTTTCACTGCAATCCCTTAGCTGCTTTTATGAAGATTCTCCTGAGCAAAGTGGCAAGAAAGTAAATTGCATAATCCACTTAGGCCCATCAGCTGTGACTAGATCTGTTGACTATGAGAACTGGATGAAAAAATTTGGTGCAACACAACATATCATGGCAGGACATGAAATGTACGATTCAATTCCATTTTTTCCTTTTTATTGGATGAAATCCATTCTCTCTATATATTTCCTATGTTAGTTTGAACTGATTGACACTGCATGCAAATCCAAATTATACGCTACTGTTTAAGTTGTATTTTCAGCTTGTGCAACTGCTTTTGGGCTGATTGGCCTTGTGCCTTTTTTCTGTTTTTTAATGCATGCAGTAAAAACATGGAAATTCCTATCTTGAAAGGTAGTGCAAGGATATCATCACGCCTCAATTTTGTATGCCCTCAGCTCTTCCCATCCTCTGGGTTTTGGTCTGTACAACCTCCAAATGATGTCATGGAGATTGATAAGGTAGGTTCCAAGTAGCCTATATAATACCTTGAAGTTTGAATTACTGCTGTTTATAAAATATTTGTTTTCCTTTCAGAGTGCTTCATTGGAATCCTGTGGAAGTGTGTCTGCGCAAAACCTACTAAAGGTAATTTTGTTCTTCCATCCTTGCTGTATCACACCTGTTATGTGATCATATATGTATTAATCTGGCATTCTGATTTTTATTGAAATGTTGTTATTCAGCAAACAATTAAGACTGGGAAGGTAGAATGCGTAGGTCCAATAATCTGGCATTCTGATTTTTATTGAAATCTTGTTATTCAGCAAACCATTAAGACTGGGAAGGTAGAATGCGTAGGTCCAATTGGGACTTCAAAATTTTTTGGATCTTTTATCATCATTGGTAGCATGTATTTGCAGACAATCTTTTACATAAATTTGCATGTTTTTTATCAAAGTAGTTGAGACCTTTGTTTTCTTGTTTTTGTTTTTGCACTAAATAAATTCAAAGTAAATTCCCAGATCCCAGCATGTAATGTCTTTTAGATTCTAATAATGATGTATAATAACATACAAGTAGGGTTGTAGGGGAAGACTCTTCTTTCAGAAAGGAATGTAAAAAGAAACTAAGGAGGGAATAAATACGGGTGCGTTTAAGTTTAACTTAGTTTGGTTAAGCAATATAGGACTGAATATTACTACCCTTTTTCTTCAGTTTCATCTGCGTCCGTATGCTCAACTGGGTTTGGATAGAACTTCTATTCCAAACTTGTTCACCTACAAGGATATTGTACAAGAGCTTGTATCTGAGATCCCAGAGGTTAGCGAAGTTCCTAAACAGGTTCGCAAATTCTGGCAAAATAATGTGAATGATAAAAATACACTACCACCAACTGGCAATCGTATGGTTGAAGAACCATGGATCAATCAAAAATCTGATAAGCTAGATGATGGTACTCCTTTTCAAGAAATTGTCTGGAGAAAGCATCCAAGGGACATTCAGGAGACCCCTTGTTGTGTGGAGGATGCAACAAGGGAAGATATGGAGATCACTTTTTTGGGTACAGGTTCATCACAGCCTTCAAAATACCGGAACGTAAGTTCCATATATATTAACTTATTTGCACGAGGAGGTATACTTCTGGACTGCGGTGAAGGAACTTTAGGACAACTGAAAAGGAGGTTAGTTCCTGCAGATCTTCTAATAATGGATAAACCTATATGTTAATCGGGTTCATGAAAAGTATACTGTCTTTTGTAATAGATTTGGTGTAAATGGTGCCGATGAAGCTGTAAAAGGTTTGAGGTGTATTTGGATTTCACATATTCATGCTGATCACCACACAGGGTTGGCTAGAATTCTTGCTCTAAGGTCTAAATTGTTAAAGGGGATGCCTCATAAACCCTTGCTTGTGGTTGGACCAAGACCACTTGAGAGATTCCTAAATGCATATTCAACACTTGAAGACCTTGACATGCAGTTCCTAGACTGCAGGCATACTTTGAAGTCTAGTGTTGAGGCCTTCCTCAGTGAAAATGATACTGAATCAGCCATACCTCAACTGGAGACCACAATGTTTGCCCCTGGAAGCAGAATGGAGAATTACAACAGGAAGCCTGCAAGTCCAAGGGATACCCCAGCTCTTACTAATTTCAAAGAAGTTCTACAGGAATCTGGTTTAGAGATTCTGTATAGTGTCCCTGTAGTACACTGTCCACAGGCATTCGGAGTTGTTTTCAGGGCAATGGAGAAAACAAACAGCGCTGGAAAGGTAATTCCAGGCTGGAAGGTTGTATATTCTGGCGACACACGACCCTGTCCAGCTCTTATAGATGCATCCAGAGATGCCACAGTGCTGATACATGAGGTAAACTGAATGTTTTTTTTTTTTGGGGTGTGTTTTGTCCTTGGGATATCCATATCTTATTTCTTGCTGATACAAGTGGCATCATTGTTATGTCTTATGTCACAACTTCAAATGGTAGGTGGCTTAAAAAAGCCGCAATATAGTTGTCCACACTGCTGTATGTGTTTTATGCTCTGACTAATTCTGGACCACAAGCACCATTGTATCTCATCAATACTTAATCTTGCAGATATCATATCATATTGTTAGATGCACAATATTCTCTTGTACTTTGCTAATGATAGATGACATTAGAATATATATGCTCTTAGTTGTCTTTGTAATACTCAATATTTTTGTCAGGCAACATTCGAGGACAGTATGAAGGACGAAGCGATCGCGCGGAACCATAGTACAACCAAGGAGGCCATAGAAGTTGGGACATCGGCTGGAGCATACCGGATAATTCTGACCCACTTCAGCCAGCGATACCCAAAAATCCCAGTTATTGATGAGGTTGATATGGAGAAGACCTGCATTGCCTTTGACCTGATGAGTGTAAACCTTGCGGATCTGCCAGTTGTGCCTAAGGTTCTGCCACACCTGAAGGTCCTGTTCAAGGACGAGCTGGTAGTTGAGGAGGCCGATGATATCCAAGAGGCTGCTGTGTACTGATATAGATAGATAAAATGATGTACATTAATTTTGATCGCCTTGTAGCTTAGCCACATTGTTTTTGACCTGAAGCTCCAATCCAATAGAAGGCCACACAACCATGTGTGAGGGAAATATAGAGAATAAAGTAGTTAGAGAAACCGCACGGCTGCATCTGCATGTGTCAAATTGTTTCGGGAGGAGCTCCTTTGTTCATCCGATGCAGGATAGAAAGTAGGGCTGTATCGTCTGTCTTTTTTTTATGTTTGCATCGATTTTGACAGTTGGTTTTGTTGGGTGAATGTTGTAAGTTGAATTGTGACAACAAAGATAATAAAACCTTTGCCTATTTGTAACTCTTTTGACGGGAACTTTTATTTGAGACGGGGGAAGGTACATGGTCAGTTGTAAATGGTAAATCCTTCGTAACGCGTGCAAAATGCACACTTTACGTTTTAACTGTGCTCTGAAGATTTGTGATACGCTTAGTTAGGAAAGCTATGCGGGTCAGGTCAGGAGGAGGCTCATTTTCAGTTGAAGTCAGCGGAAATTTAGCACAAATTCGTCCGGTTCATAAGGATTTCATCGTAATCGTATCTGTAACAACCCTAAAAATTCGGTCACCGAAAATACGGGCTTTTAAAATTTTTCTAAAGTTTATCAGTGTATGGTGGATGTCATGTAGGAAACCCGTCAATAGATGCACAAATAGCATCCGACGTTAGCCCGAGCATTGCATTTAATTACCAGGGAATGTTTTACCTCTTATTCGATTTTATGTGATGTTAATAAAATCGAATAACCTTTTAATGCATGTATATATATATGCCTGCTAACTCCGAAAATGGAGCCACCATGACCTAGAGGCCCTAGTGGACCCACCATGGTGTATACATCATGGTCACTAACCTCACTAACCTAGGGTTGTGGCTAAATTAGTTGCTTTGCAAGAAATAGAAATGGAAAAGGATTTGAAAATGAAAAGGAAAATGAAAAAGAAAAACCGGCCCGAAGCAGCTTCCAGCCCAGGCCGGCCTGCTACCGACCCCCTCGCTGGCCCAGCCAGCGGCCCAGCCCAGCCGCGCGCTCGCCCGCCGGTGCACGCGCTCGCTCGCGCGCGCACGCCGGCCTGCCTGCCTGCGCTTGCGGCCCAGCTCGGCCTGCGCCCGCGCGCTGCCGCGTTTCGCCCGCGCGCGCTCGCCCGCTCGCCGACCGACGGCCCAGCAAGCCGCTGCCATCGCCCGCGCCACACCGACCCGTTTCTCTCGCTGACACACGAGCCCCACCTGTCAGCTCCTTCCTTTTCCCACTTCTAGTCGACCGCGCGTCGCGTCCGACGTTCCAGAAATGGAACGGCGAAGCTCCGCCATCCGCTCGCGTACGGCCCCGCTCCGCGCCGTCCGTCCCGCTGCCTGACCACGCCGTGCTTCACCGAACCCTAACCCTAATGCGCGGCCGTGCTCAACCACTGGATGGGGATCTCCGATCTCCGCCGTCCGCCATCTCCATGGCCGGCCGCCGCGCTTATAAAAGGGGAACGCCTTGCCCTCTAGGGTTTCCCACGACCCGGCCGCCGCACTGGTAAGAACTCTGCCATCCTGCCTGCCTAGCCCAGGGAGAGAGTGACCGAGAAGGGAAGAGGAGAGGGGTGGCCGTGGCCGCAACGCCATCCGCCGGAATAGCCCGCACCTCGCCACCGCGCCTCCTCGGCCCCCATGAGCACGTCGAGCTCCTCCGAACCGCCGCGGTGCTACCACATGGCTTCACCTTCACCAAGCCGATCCGCGAGCCCTGCGGACGACGGAGCACCACCAAGGTGAGCTGCCCTGCCCTACCCCATCCATGGCCGCCACCAGTACACCGTCGACGTTCTCGCTCCCCTCACCACTGTTCTTTCTTTACCGCGGCCAATGGCTTCGCCGTAGTCTAGAGCGCATTCTTGGCAACCTCTTGGAGCCGGCACGGGCCACAGTTGGAGCCACGCACTTTTGCAGCTCCGGCCTCCCCGGACTCTGGCCGCCGGAGCGTCCGCCGTGGCCGCCGAGCCGCGCACGCCCCGCCGTGCCTCGACTAGCCCCGGTAGCTAGCTCATGGAGATCCCAGCTTCTCCAATCGAAGGGCAAGAAGGAAGATGGAGACCAACGCCCGGCTTCCCCGGCGAATTTGGCCTCGCCTTCGCCAGACGCCGCCGCCGCGCCTCGCTGACCGCCACCGGCTTGAGGGTCGATTTCCCCAAGTTGAAGCACCCAGCCGACCAGCCACGCAGCTCAGCTAGTGAACCGACATTCGTCGAGGGTCCGTCCGACGAAGTCGAGGACCTGGCTCCAATCGAGGGCCTGCTCGAGTCGAGGATCCGGCTCAAGGCCAGAGGGTCGAGTCTCACCGGATAACTATTCTCGAGGGCTGCCCCTCCGTGCGAACAAAGTTCCGTCTTCGAGGGCATGCCCGTTCACCGGGCGAAGTTTCGTTCTCGAGGCCAGTCCGTTCGCCCGAGCGAGCTCCGTTCTCGAGGGGTCGCCCGGATCGCACCCTCGAGTGCATAGCGGCCGACCCAACCTGACCCAGATCCAGCCCTGTCCAGGCCCTTCGAGGCCCAGTCGAGACCCGTCAACGTTGACCGTTGACCTGGCCCCACCTGTCAGTGACCAGATCCGTGGTCCCCACCTGTTAGCCACTAACTGGGACCCGTCGATACTGACGTCAGCATAACGTCAGCATGACGTCATCTAGCCCCAGACCCGCGTCAGTGCTGACGTCAGCTCAGCCCCGGCTGCACTGTGCCTGCACGCCACGTAGCCCAATCAGGAGCTGCCACGTGTCAGCACCAGGTTGATCCGCCCTTTTTCTTTTTCTGAAAATAGAATAAACTTCGGAAATCCATAACTTCTTCATACGAACTCCGAAAAATATGAACCAAGTGTCTAAATTTTCATAAAAATAAGCTCTACGTCATAGGCTTGTGTATGAGTGCATTTGGAGTTATTGAATTTTATTGTTTCTTTGTGTTGACTCTATAGGAGCCGCTAACGCGGCTATTATGTCTCGTTTCAGAGGAGGAGCAGCTTGAGGAGGACGACTACGAGTACGAGGAGGAGCTCAGAGACAACTTTGCAGGTGCCACACCCCACCCAACCTCGTAGATCCTATTACGCATGGCATAATATCTAGTTGCTAGTGCTCTAATTATGAATATCACCTGATGATAGGTTGCATGATAGCACTGCCTGATGAGCCTTTACCTTGTCGCAACCATACTCCTGCACACCTGCTGATAGGCTAGACGCTCGCTTATTTACCTATGATATTTTACTTCTACTACGCTTATATCTGTGTGATGATGATGCGTGGTGGAGAGCATGGTTATATGGTTAAGGCACATGGTGCCACTTTACTCGGGGAGAGTGCTGCGTGCGTCTTGGGTGTGTGGTGAGGGTTGAGTCGATCGGACAGGATTCTACGACGAGCCATGTGGGCGAGTCTTGCCGGGGAATGTGTTCTGGGCATTTTCGTGTGAGGTGCTTGTGGCGGGCACATTGTGAGGCATAAGGAGACCCCGGGGGTGAGAACCTTCGTGGAGCGAAGCCCCGGGGTAGAAGGTGCTGTTGTAGCACGGACTGTTGTAGTCCATAAGGGAAGATAATCCTGTCTGATCCCCCTAGGACCTGATATCTCTTGAGGACCGGAACCTTAGGACTTACATGCTCACCACTCGCTCTTGAATGGACGGGAGACGGATGTCTGACTAGCTAGGACGATGCCACTACTACTAGGTTGTTAGCAGAAAGTGTCGGGAGGTACGGGCGTGGAGACCCACACCCTCCTTAGACAGCATAGTGACCACGGGGGCCCGGTACTATGTCTCACAGTCTCAGTGTGCCGGTGGTACCTATCCGGGATGTCCCAGTACTAAGTGGTAGGGTGGCATCGCACCGGTTAGAAAGCAGCCGGAATCAGCTTAGGCGGGGCACCGTCGATGATAGTGATCTTGTGATTACGGGAGTACACGCTCTGCAGAGTTTATGAATCTATATATAGTCCGCGAGCCACTGGTATGGCTTTTTCCTAAGACCCACGCTTCTCGGGAGTAGTGAGAGGAGTCTTATTTCTCCCCCTGGTGTTACCCTTCCGGCTGTGAGCCGCTGAGACAGGCTCCGAGAGGGAGTTGGACCTGTCGACTGAGTGCGAGAGGGTGAGATGTGTGTGATGGTGATGGAATGGGTTTGGATGTGTGGATGAGATGGATTAAAATTTGATGAATTATATTATATAATATTGGTTACTGTTCGCATAGAAAACTACAGCCACATATTAGGTCGATTTGATTATATCCTTGCACCCCACCAAATAGTACATAGCAAAAGCAAAGCATAGGGTGGGAGATGTGGCCAGTACAAACCGTACTAAAAATTATTTGGCAGGTGAGCCCGACTACGACTATGACGATGAGGAGGAGTAGACGTCTCGTTCCTACGCTCAGGCTTCTTTTGAAGATATTTTGTACTTTCGCCTTCCGCAGCCGTTCCAGAGGCTGCTGCTACTCTGATGAATCCGCCAGTGTGGCGATGAACTATTTATGTAATCCCTTCTAAATGTATTCTTTTGTTCGATGTATGGATCCTGTATCGACTACTGCGAGATAATGAGATAGTTTGATGCTTCAAACTATTATATTATTCGTCATTTCCTTTCGTGAAAAATTGAGGATGTTTCAGTATCGTAGCACGGCAAATTGGCAGCCACATGACACGGTGACATGGCAGTAGAACCTACTACTCCTCGTGCCCCGTGGGTTCTGATTTCTGAAGAAAGCGAAACGGTTGTTGGTTGCAACAGGCAGGCACAAGAGTGGCAAAAGGCCGGCAGACCCGCGCGCCATCCTCTAGAACCTTCCACGGTCCACCTCCTCCGTGCCTTGGCTGCCCTGCCTCCCTCTCCCTCCGGCGGCACGGCACGTCAGCACGTGCCGCGCACCCCCCAGCCCCCCCTCCTCGTCGACGAGCGGACGCGGTCCACGCCCTCCACCGCTACCCCCTCCCAATCCCCAGATCCCACCCTCCGATCCGGCCGCGACCGTGGTGGGTTCGGTCTCCCTCCCTCCGATCGGGGCAGGCAGCAGCCATGGATCAGAGCCGGCGGGCGGTGGAGTCGTACTGGCGCTCGCGGATGGTGGACGGCGTCACGGCCGACGACGACAAGGTCGCACCCGTCTACAAGCTCGAGGAGATCTGCGAGCTCCTGCGCGCCTCCGACGCCAGCATCGTCAAGGAGGTCGCCGACTTCGTCCTCAAGCGACTCGACAACAAGAGCCCCCTCGTCAAGCAGAAGGTGGTGCCCCTACCTCTCCCTCCGCCTCTGCCTCTGCCTCTGCCTCTGCCTTGCGCCACCCGGGATCGGATTCGCCTGCCTGGGTTGCCTTGCCTTGTCTTGTTGAGGGATACATGCTGCTGGTGGGGCAGATCGTCCGACTGTTATTCCGAGCACCACCGGCGGCGGTGGTGTCGTGCTGCTCCCCGTAATCTGATCTGACCAAGTAGGAGTGACTTGAAACGGGTGCTTGGGTTGTTTCATCCTGGGATGATCACAGTCCGATGTGGGAGCCGAATAAACATGTGGAATCTTTGATTCTGCAGTCAACCGGGTGGTGTTAGCTGCGAGGGGGGATTTAGGGGAGTCTCATTCTCCAAGTTATGTGTCTTCTGGCTACTTGTTTAGTTACTCAAGAGGTTGAGACAAACCGAAGAGTCTACTTAGCTTCAGAGGGGTGATTTGTTTGTGTATATCAGTATACCATGCCTGAGTCAGGTTTGATTGAGCAATCACTTACGGCGCATATATGGGCCATGCGATTGTTTTCTCGTGCACTGTCTAATGAATACAAAGCCTGGGCTGGGGATACACATATGAATGGTATAGGCTACAACAATTAGCAAATGTGATTGTTGGCATTAACAATGGTATAAACGTGTGATTGTAGCTGAGGTTGTTTCTGGTGGTTATCAGAATAGAGTTGGATTTTGGTTATGCTGTGGTTGAATCTGGTGCAAGCGGTAGAGCTTTACCGCCTGTGACCAAGAGGTCCAGGGTTCAAGCCCCAGCCTCTGCACATTTGTGCAGGGATGGCTACTGGCTATTTTCCCTTCCCCAGACCCCGCAGTGCGGGAGCCTACGGCACTGGGTACGCCCCCCTTTTTTTTGTGGTTGAATCTGCTATGTCTGTGATAAATGGTATAATTTTTCCCGGATACATAACAGGACCTCTCTAGTGATGCCAATTATTCTCAAGGACATAATGGAGTTTCAGTATCCACTGCATGCACCATGCTAGCTTAATCGCATAAATTTGTATAATCATACAAATTTAGAACTAGGACTGCCCTATTCTTTCTTTCTATCATTATATGGTGGTTGCTGTCTATGGGAGTGCATATGCGTGCAATGGGAATTGTACCTGCATTTAACTTTCATCTTGCTTTTCATGTACATTGACTGTTCGATCTTTTTTTGGGCATGTAGTAGTCTTCGAGATCAATGGTATATGACTCTGTCTATATTTGCTCTCCAGGCTTTACGGTTGATCAAATACGCAGTTGGAAAATCTGGTACTGATTTCAAGAGAGAGATCCAAAGGCACTCAGCGGCTATGCGCCAGCTAGTTCATTACAGAGGCCACCCTGACCCCTTAAGAGGGGATGCCCTTAATAAGGCTGTTCGCGAAACTGCGAATGAGGCTATAGCTGCAATTTTCTCCACGGAGGACCCCAAACCTGTTGTTGCAACCGAAAGTCTTGGCAAGCGCATACAGGGCTTTGGAAATACTAACTACGAGCCATCTAGAGATGACAAGAAGTCTTTCCTTAGTGAACTCAGCGAGGTAGTGGGTATTGGAAGTGCATCCATCAAGCAGGGTTTGAGCAACCTAGCTGCAGCGCATGCAATGATGACAAATGACAATGGTAGCACATACAAGAGCCCTAATCTCCGTAGATCTTTGACCACAGAATCTGAAAGATATGGTCGGTATGATCCAAGTGAGATTCAAAGTGAGACCCGTGCCTCATCTGGTGCTTCAAAGAATGCAGCCTCTGGTTCTTGGGGTCCAGCTTCCAGTTCTGTACCAACTGATGATACTAGCTCAAGTCAACCAGGGATTAAGACTCGTGAAGAAAGACTTCTGGAGACAGTAGTTACTGCAAGTGGTGTCCGATTGCAACCAACACGAGATGCTTTGCAAATTTTTTTAACAGAAGCTTCCAAATTGGATGCAGTTGCCTTGAGCCGTGCACTTGAGAACAAACTGAATTCTCCATTATGGCAGGTGAGTTTATGTGGCTCACTCATTTTTGTTTAGTTTCACCCCTTATGATCCTTCTGCACAATTAGTCAGTTAACATATAGTATGTCGAATTTAGTTCCATGCCATGGTACCTAGTTATCCTGAAAGCGGTGGTAAATAAATTTATCTTGTGCTGTTGCTTGAAGTTTTACATGTATGCACTTGTGAACTTCGATTAAATGCTACTGTGGGAATTCTCGGAAGTGCAATAAAAGGGAAAACATTAGGCAGAAGAGAAATATGCATTTTGCAGTATCTTTGCTGTGGACAGATGGAATAGATCACTATGACTGTTGTTGATGTTATACTTCTTTTGTATTGCTATTAGTGGTTTAATAGAGTTCATAGAGGAACAGCATTGTCAACTCAATGTTCAACTTTCAATGTAGTTGCCATAATCTGTAACTGAACATATGTACAAAATGTGTTGATGCTTGACTTATTTACATGAAAACAAGGAATACTATTCAAGCATGACTACTGTTGCATTGCAGTTCATGATATGTTTAGAGTATTTATCATACAGGCTGGCAGATTAATCATGATATTACATATTAGGCAGTCAGCAGCAATCATTAAATTTGTAAGTGGTGTTGTCTGGTTTGTTTGCCTTTCAGCTGGTATTTGTGAGTGGGTTTAGTTGTCCTTGACACATAGTTTGTTCACTTTATTTCAATAGTTGTCACACACTATTATTTCACAGTTTTTACTTGCTGGAACATATGTATTCATGCTTGTTTGCTTTTTGCTTACCAAAGCATTTCCAGTAAGCCTTCTCCATTCTTCTTTAGTATTCATTGTATTTATGTACTTCCCAGGTTCGCATGAAGGCTATTTGTGTGTTGGAAGCCATTGTAAGGAAACAGGATACTGATCCTTATGCTATCATCACTTCATATTTCATTGATAACACAGCTTCTGTTGTTAAATGCTCTGAGCTGCCACAGGTTTCTCTCAGAGAGAAAGCCTCAAAGGTGAGTCTGCTTCACTGCTTGGAAAACTGGACTTCTGTTATTATGTATAATACTTCTGCGTGCTACTTGTCCATCATCAAAGAAAAAGGAAAATGACTGACTTACCTTCTGTTTCCTTGAAACTACAGTTGATCTCATAGTTTCTGTTTTATATTTTTAAACACAATTTCTTTGTGAAAACTTGTTTCTATTGCCAATCATTGGCGTGTAATAAGATATGTGTTAATTTTCTTAGGTCTTGAATATGCTGATTGGGGAACAGCCTACTGGAACCACAGCAACAAAAGCTGCAGTGCCCACACCTGTTCAGATGCCTGATTTGATTGATACAGGTGATCAAGATGATCTAGCAACAAGTTCTGGACAGGAAAGCAATGAACAGAATACTGAGAACAGTGCATATGTTTCTTCAGTTGATGATTTGCTTGGTGGTGAACCTATTGCTGATACAAGTGTTGCTGCTGATAGTAATGGAAGCGATCCATTTGCAGATGTATCATTCCATGAGGCAGAGACTAAGGAGACTAATGATCTGTTCTCAGGGTTGACAGTAGAAGAGAAATCATCAGCTGTGCACGATAGTTCTTCATCAAACAAAAGTGAATTACCAGATATCTTTGGCAGTGCCCCTGATCCTTTCATCCAAGGTAGTGTTACTGACCAAGGAACTGTCAATGATTTAATGGCTGGTTTGAACCTTAATGGAACAGGCCAGGCTCAGTCTGCAGTTAAAGCAGAGCCCAATAGCAACTTCAGTGGTTCACAGTTCTTTGATACAAACAATGAGACCAGCCATATGGCAAGTGCTGCAGCATTGAATGGCATTCTTGGTCAAAACTCATTTTACCAACAGCAGCAGACTCCCTTGCAGTACAGCTTCCCCCAACATATGATGCTCAATCAATCATTTCCTGGGCAACAATTAAATTATGGTGCCATGGGGATTCTTCTTGCTCAGAAGCAGCAGTTACTGCAAAATCTTGGAAATTTCAATGCTGGACTTGGGAATTCTTCTTTCAATTCGATGAACAGTGGAAATGCATCTGTGCTTCCAGATATTTTCAGTTCAAGTAATCAACCTCAAAATCATGTTGCAGTGATGACCAGTTCGAAGAAAGATGACACTAAAGCTTTTGATTTTGTTTCGGTATGTATTTCTATCTAGTAATTAGTTTCTTGTCCTGCATTTATTTACAACTTAGAAATTATTTTAGGATATTCTGACGTTGTTGATGCATAGTATCTAATTAAGAATTGAATGATTTGTAAGCTAGTAATAGGTTTATATAAATGGGGTGCTCAAGGTTCTTTGAAACAAGTAGGCTTTTGAATCGGATGTATTCCTCATTGAAATTTCAAACTCGCTTCATAAGCTCTTAGGCTTCTGGAAGTAGATGGCTCATGGCTGTGTGGACGCTGAGAGAGCCTATAGGCTTGTGTGGACATTGGATGTCGACAGAGGTACAAAAGTATGATTGTTTAGGGGAAAATGTGCTTGATACTTGATACACTGTGGTTGGGTACATGATCTCTGTAGTGTTAATGTGGGTAATGATTGAGACATGATGAGTTGCAGCTGTGCAGAACTGTAGTAGGAAACTAGCAAAGAATAATGTTAGTTATCTGCATCATCACCAGGCCTGTGAGTGGATTAACATCCATATTTGATCAACCCAGTCCAAAAGGAGTCCAACTAAAGTGAGGCACCTATCCGATCCAAACCACTATCTTGTGCGGAGCATCCATTCCAGTCCATTGCCATGTCAATCCAATCCAGTCCAATCATCCAAATAATTCCTGTGATAGGCTGAGCGCTAGATAATCTGCCATGAGAGAAACTGACACAGTTCGTCCTTGTGGCAACCTGACACCACAAGGACTATGACATAGAGTTGTATAGCTCACTAGCTAGTTATTTTGTATGGTAGGCAGATCTGAAAGCACAAACCTTAATTAACAGGGTCCATACACATATCACAATACTCATACCTTCTTGCTATTCTCACTGAGTACACTACTATCTTCTGCTCATCAACACTAGATAGCATTCAAATATAAAATAAAACTCTCCCAAGTTCACAAGCAGCTGACATGTTGATCTAACAAAAGTACACAACATAAACCTACAACCAAAACTCTCCTAGCTAGGCATTAAGCTTAAAGACTATACGAAATAACAAGATGAAGAAAAAGCTGCTGCATCATTTTTGGAATCAGGACAAAGCTAAGTATAGGTCATGAATTGATTTTGCAAAATATCCATATACATGAATAGAAGACATATGAGAAAAGAATGTGTATATTATCAGAGTGAAGTTGCAAAGTATATATAACTTGTATGCTTACCCTGCTTACCTCAGTTTTCACTCCTAAGTCCTTTTTTTGGCTTACTCATCCAGTTTATTTATATGTCGTTCATGTGCAATCTAGCACATATTCTTTGAAGGAAGAATCCTTTTGTGTTAAAAAGCCTTTTGGCTACATAATATCACAAAATATTTACAGAGAATATTCATATAACTATGGGGAGAGACCAATGTATAGTTCTGATGCTACCAAGAGAAGGTTCAGAAATTGCAATGCTTTGTGTAGTATGAGAAATGGCAACAATCCAGTTCCACATTTATTTAGTACAGCTGTTGCAGTCCTTCAGGAGATATGAGAAGACTGGTCTGAATTCCCCATTCTAGCTTGTTTACAAAATATTGTTCTTAATAAATACAAACTAGGAAAAGTTTGCAGTCCAACAACATCAAGTATATCTCTACATGCAGGATCTCCCATCCCTAGACAAGAAGTTCGGTATCTTGAATCCAGGATAACCCATCCCTAAACAAGAAATTCAATTTCTTCATTTCTCAAACAGGGTAAAAAACGCATGCTTTGCTGATACTGTACTGCCATCCCTAGACAACCAATGGATTTCTGTGAATCCTTGCTTCCCTGGGCAGTCAACAAATTCGCTAAACTAACAGTACATACGAACCAAACCCACACCTCTGTTCATAACTTGCGCGCGCGTGGGTGGGTGGGGAGAAGGAATCACGGCCCTAGTAATGAGTTGTTAGTAATAATCTTCACATGTTGTTCAATAGTAAGGTTGCTTGCTCGAACTGTTACAATTCTTGCTGTTACATTGCTTGTGTCAGTCTTTGCTGCATTTCATTTTATTCTGCAAATGTAGGTCAAATCTTATTAGGAAACTAGTCTTTGTTTGAGCGACCTTGTCTATCTGTTAAATCTGCATGACTAATGATGCTAATCCTGCAAATATTTTTCCTAAAATCTTGCTTGGCGCTTCCCCTTCTCTTCAGGATCACCTTGCTGCAGCACGTGGTTCAAGAAAGTGAACCAGGAAGCAATGAGCATGTCCAGATGCTTTCAAGAGCTCAAGTGCTTGATGGACACAAAAGCTGGGAAATCTAAAGCTGCATCTCGTTACAGCCTCGCAGATTGGCTGCATGATTCACACGGCTAGATTGGCTGGATTGGCGTGGGATCGGTGCATGTTTGAACAGATGAGAAGGAAGGGTTGTTCCATATGGTTGGAAGACGAGATGTTGTGTTGTACTGTGTATTTAGACAGACTGGTTTTGACGCTGAAAAATAAATTGCATCTTCCGACTTTCCTTATGTTCTGCACTTTTCTCTCCTTTTCTTCAAGAAAAAAGAGTACACTGTATACGTATTTGTTACCTGCAGGTTTTATGTTTCTTTTTCTGTACAAGTAAAGTACATGGAGGATGGTTTTTTTTATGGCAATTGTAAAGCTTTGGAACGTGAATAAGAGGGTGCAATATGATATGAGCTGCTACATGATTCTTGCAATGCTGCCTCGTGTTATATCGCTCGCGTATGTACGTTTACTCTCCATTCGACCATTCCTCTTGTATGTATGCGTACTCTCCTTTCCTCTGTTTGTTGCTTTGCCTGTGCTAGACTAGTTTCTTCAGCCTCCCTGTTGAAGAACGTGGCGTGTGTTTTATCCGAGGCATACGATTTCAGCTGCTGCGTTGTGGCTGCCAGCGCGTTTGGGTTGCCGAATTACCCGAGGCATATGATTTCAGCTGCTACGTTGTGGCTACCTATCGCGTTTGGTTTGCCAAATTTGATTGGTTCAGAATAATCTGAGCCTACTATGATGTTTCATGTTTGATTTGGGTCATTAGCTCATGCCGTCCGTCATCAGCCGACTTGTTTGTTAACTCTTGCAAGTCCATCTGTCGGAGTGACCTGATTTCCTCATAAAAATGACGGATGACCCGATCCTGTATGGATGTGGGGTGAGCTCATGCCAGATCAAGCTACCCCCTAAACCAACACACGGGTCTAGTGATTGCCTTAGGAAGGGGATTCTTCTCCCTTTGTACTATTATAACTTTCTTCTCTCTTTTTCCCTCAAAAAAAAAACTTTCTTCTCTCTCTTTTTTTTCACAAAACATCTTTCTTCGTTCTTAATGCAATGATGCGGAGCTCTATTTTGTGTTTGAGAAAAAAATATTTAGTTGGCATACTTCTTTTCATAGTTTCTTTTGCAAAAAAACACTGACAAGTGGGCCCTATCGACCAGCTTCCCCAACGACGCTTTGCTTTCCCCCGAAGACATCCATCCGTTCATCTTCTGTCTAATCCTTAACACTCCTACTAATCTAACTACTTCTCCTGTCATCAATCAAATCGAAAGAAGAAAAAAAAAACCTAACAACGCGGAATCCGCCCGCCCCACATCATAGCCACTGACAAGTGGGTGCGGCACTGATCCCGTCTCGTGGGCCCACACGTCACTGGGTGGGCGCAGTCTCACTGGCTATGCGTGGCGGGTAGGGACTTCAGGCACGAGCCTGAATAAATCGTCACCGAATCCGCCGCGCAAGCCTTCTCCTCTCTTCCGATCGATCGAAAGCACGCCGACCCGGAGCAAAGGCGATCGCGCGGCGGCTCACCTTCCGCGCCGCCCGCCGCCGACGACATGGACACCGAGTACGTTGACCTCCTTCCCGGTCGCCGCCGCCGCGATCCGACGGCGCGTCTCTCTTTCGCACGCGGGGGTTTTCTTTTCCCCCTACTCTTTGGCAAATTTTATTTTTCCTCGATTGAGGATGATGATCGCCTCGGGCTGTCTCGGCTCCTGCAGGTACCGCGCCTTGCAGCAGGGGAGCAGCTCCTCGTCGTGGTGCGCGGCGGACGCGGCGTCGTGGGGAGCCGCGCCACAGCAGCAGAAGCGCCAGCGATGCCAGGTCGGTCGCCCTCCCGCTCGTCTCGCTTTCCGTTCCCCAGTTGCCTCCCCCTTCCGGAGCTGGTTGATGCGTCGCCTCCTCGGGCACCCTTTGAAATCCTCGCGGGTTTCCACCCGCGGCCGGATTTGCGTGTCGTTTAGGGTTTGGTTACCGCCGGGATTTGGGGTTTTTTCGGTGGCGAAGGGTTTCTCATGGCACTAGGGTTTGAGATTTGGACGCGCCGATTCAGGTGGCGACGTGTTTCCTGGGGATACAAATACAATTGGGGGCAGTATGTGGCTTTTCTTTGGTTGATTGATGCAATGCAGGTCTTAAATTTGGTTGATTTTGTTTGTTTATTAAGGAATCTCGGTGATTTTGTTCCTCAACATTGTGTCAGGAGATGATGACTTTGCTGCGATTTTATTTCATCCTGCAAAGGATTTAAGTTCCAGAGTGATATGCATTGCAGCAGTTGTTTTGGCTTTTATGATATGATAAAGATGCATTTTTGCATTTGTCCTATTCAGATTTTTATATTGTTCATTGGCAGTTAATCCACGCTGATGACTAATTAAATTTAGGTTTCTCGGTCGCGGAACTGAACGACCTTACCTGTCCTTTTCGTGCTTTGCTTGGTATATAGTTACTGACTAGCCTACTGTTTTACAGGGTTCTTCAGGAGATCAAGTTGGTTCCAGTTCAGGTGGTTCTCTGAAAATATCAGAACCTGAACCACAGAAAATCCAAGAAGAAGAGGAAGAAAATTACTACATGGAGGATGATTGTGATGACGATGACGAGGGCTATGACGAAGATGATTACGACTTTGATGAAGCTGACTTTAACCAGCACCTTGCTGATAAATTTGATGATTTGGATCTTCCTCCGGGCGTGGAGGCCACCGTACCGTGGTTGCAGAAAATTGCACCCAAGGAAGAAGCCAAGGATCCACCTAAATCAAACACTGCAGATGAGAATGCAAATAAATATACACAGTTCAAGCAGTTTGACACTGTTCAGAATTTCTCGGACCATTACTATGCTAAGAATGCTCATGAGGTCAGATGCTCAACTATTATCTGCTCTTGTTTTCTGCTTTGTTTGAGTGCTTACCTATTCTTCAATGTATATATTGTTTCAGCCAACCAGAGCCTGGTCAAAGAGAGTTCAACATGACTGGAAACTTTTGGAGAAGGATCTACCAGGTTAGCCGGTGTCCACCCTTGCTTCCTAAGACCAGGCTAACCTTTCAAGTCAAGTTATAAAAATTTCAATTAGCTGAAAGAAGTGATAAGTTTGATATATAATAATATTGTTGAGTTATTTTGATCCATATCTATCTGTAAGGACCTGTATCTACCTATCCTCATGTATCATTGCGTCCCATACTCTTGTCTTTGTTAAGCATGTAAACTTGAGTGTAATGCGCATTCATTTGTGATTTCCTCATCTTTGAATATCTTACCCTTTTTTGTGTATGGTCTGTAGAAGTTTAAGATTATTGCCATGATTTTTTCACTGTTCGTGAAAGTGTTGGACTAGCTATTACTTCCTTTGTGAAGTGTTGGACTAGCTATTACTTATTTTTGATCGTACATTGTTTCAATGTATATTTCGTATATTATAGAGGTATAAATTTTAATGGTTTTCTTCTGTGCAGCATATATATATGTCCGGGTTGCTGAAGATAGAATGGATCTTCTTAGGGCTGCGATTATTGGGCCCAAGGGAACACCCTACCATGATGGGCTTTTCTTCTTTGATGTTCACATTCCCTCTGCTTATCCTTCTGGCCCTCCGGTATATATACCAAAAGCTTTGGCATGTTACTATTCTTTTTTATTATTTGTTATCATTTTTGCACTCTCTTGAAATTTTTATCTCTGATGGGGGTTACAGTTGGTATATTACCACTCCGGAGGACTTCGGATTAATCCAAACTTGTATGAGAATGGAAAAGTGTGTCTTAGCCTGTTGGGTACCTGGAGTGGTAGGGGTTGTGAGAAGTGGAATCCAGCTCAATCAACAATGCTTCAAGTTCTTGTCTCCATTCAAGCTCTCATTTTGAATGAGAAGCCATATTACAACGAGCCAGGCTATGAGGCCTCTGCCAACACTCCGCATGGAGAGCAGGCGTCTGTGAACTACAATGACAAGACCTTTCTGTACTCATGCAGGACTATGTTGTACTCACTTCGGAGGCCTCCGGAGGTAATTTGATTCTAAATTACTGATCCAGCAAAGTACAATTTAATTTCCACTTCTGCTGCCTTGTAGTATAGCCAAACTGATCCACCTTTGTCTTGTGTTGTCCTCGCAGCACTTTGCAGACCTGGTTGCTGGCCACTTCCGGGTGCATGGGCATACTATTCTCGCAGCATGCAAGCACTACATGGCGGGCAATGATATTGGCTCAGTAGTGCCAGAGGATGATGATGAGGACGAGGAAGAGTCGGAATACAAAAGCGGTGATGCTGGAGCATCCAGCAGTAGCAGCAGTGCACCAAAGCCAAAGCCAGGAGTGATCAAGGCAATCCCTCCGAGCAGACGCAACACATCCTCATTCAATTTGAGCTTGAAGGAGCTGTACGAAAATCTTCTGATGGAATTTAATGTGAAGGGTGCCGACACGAGGAAGTTCATTGTTGAGAAGTTAAAGAAAAACCAACCTGCAGCCACCTGAGAAGCATGGAAGGCTGCTGCAGGTAGAGGTAGCAGTAGTAGTAATAGTTCCTAAGGTAGAGACAATAGAGATGAGTCTCTGGAAGTAAGAAGCAAGTAGTAGAAACAAGGAAACGGCATAGCTGCAGGAAAGCTTTTGTAGATACCCCCGGTGATAATTGGTCTCCTAGGTCCTGGAACTTGCTTGCCCACATGAAGTAGAGTATGATTTAGCGATGGTATGGGAGTGAAGTGCTGAAAGATTCTCTCGCGGCACCATATTTCGTCAATCTGAAATCTAATGATAGGTTTACTTTGGACCTCATAAATATATATATATATATATAAATATTATGTGCCGGGTATGTCTTTCTTTGATTGTTCCAGAATATGTGCTTGTTGCCGAACAGTAATAAAGAGATCATCTAGCATCAGGTACCACGAGCTCATGTTTGCACAGTATGGATTCAGGTTTGCATAGTATTATGGATTTGTAAGACCCCATTTTGAGGGCTCCTCTCCACTGTAACTGTAAGCATGCAGCCACGGTGCTGATGGCATGCCTGCAAACTCTAGGTGAGAATGCTTGATGAATTAGTTGCATCAACCATTCGGAACCCTGCATTCAACCGAGATGCAGATATTGACTTGACAGATTGCAAAAGCTCAAGCGAAGGAACTCCTGTTTCTATTGTTTTTTTGGGGCAGTACACACTGTTGATTTATATATCTCAATTTTAGCGCATTTATATATCTCGATGTACGAGTACCATATAATTGAAAAAATCGTCAATCATGCAAGCTACATGATGTGCTTGTTATCCTTTTTTTCCCCCAACACATTTTACTTGAAAGTGGATAGGAAAATAGGTGCGTTTATAACCTAATAATGAGCCATTTTTTCCAACTCATTTTGCTTGAAAGTGGACCAAAAAAGAGAGAAAAAAGTGCGTTTAACCTATATAATAGTGAATCTTTTCTTTTCCAACGCATTTTGCTTGAAAGTGGACAGACAAAAAGAGGTCTGATTAACATAACAGTGAGCCTATGAAGAGTGTGAGTGAGTGGTGGTTTTGTATAATAGGAGGGAGGCGGGGATGCACCAAAACAAATAGGATGAAATTTTGGCTATATATCACACATATATAGCGTACAGCATGCAGCCAGCAAGCATGATTATTCATGCGTTTTATTACATACAAACAATACACACATAGGGATTATATTGAAGGACACATACATACAAGCATACACACGCAGCGACACACGGTACATATATACACACATACATGATACATATATACACATATACAGTATACACACACATACTACATAAATATGGGGCCGGCCGGGTTGATATAAGTTAGGTTTTACTTTTGGTTAATTGATTACACCAGCCGGAAGTGTCAAGATAGTATCATTAGCAGCTTTTGGGACCTCAGTGATTAACTGATTTCTATCGGTTGAGGATATGTATCGAATGCGATACCTTGGATTTGCTGAGGTGGTTTGCTGCCGCGTCCAGTCCAAAAGATTGTTCACCTTGAAGCTGGCCCTGAGCTCAATCTCCTTGAGGCTGGGAAGGTGTTGGATTCCGACGATGAGCTCCTCGTTCTGCGTTTGTGCTATGGTGCTCCCACCACCGATGGCCCAGGCAATCTTCTCGAGCTTAGGAGCTGCATCGATGGCGAAGAAGGCAACTCGGGTGAAGGCGTCGCCCTCGACGACGAGGAACCTGAGTGCTTGGAACTGGACGTCCTTGAAGCGGAGCGCTTGCTCGGTGAACGCCTTGCGGCTGAGCTCACAGGCTCGGGACGGCGGCGAGCCTTCTCAGAGCATCTCCTCCGTCCATCTCAGTATCGCGGAGAGTGACGTTGGCTAGCTTCGGGGCCCTTCCGATCCATGAAGGGAGGCTCATCTTTCCCTTGATGCCCAGGTTCTCGAGGGCCAAGCTGGAGGCGATCTCGTGCATGGACGAAATGTCGAGGATGCCTTCGCCGCCCTTCCCCGGCTGGGTGGTGGTGGTGGTGGTGGTACGGGTGTGGCGGGCGACGGGGACGACGACGTCGACGACCCAAACTGACAAGGAGCGCAGGCATCCCGCCAGCACGAACAGTACTCGACCTAAAACTGCAGCGGTGGCAGTGTTGGCATGGACGACCACGCCGAGCTTCCGCAGCTGCTGCAGCTTGGCGACCCCTTGCAGCTCGGCGCCGTCAATGGAAACCTGGACGTGGGATAGTGTCTCCATGTACCTCATCGAGCCAATCCTGTCGGGCATGTGCACGGTGACGAGCATCGCCTTCTCGGCCGACAGCGTCCTGCCCGTGGTCGTCGTCGTGGCCGTGGCCGTGGTCGCGGTGAACCGACCGGCGAGCAGGTGCTTGAGCTGTGGCAGGTAGATCTTCTTGGTGTCGCGAGGTGGTATGTTGGTTCCCCGGATGTCCAGGGTCTCCAGCTGCGTGAGCCTGTTCATGTGGCTGGCACGCAGCAGCCGGGGGACGTGCATGTGTGTTCCGAAGACTGAAATACCTGAGGCAGTCTACCTCGGCGAAGCTCTCGAGGTGGTGACGCCTGAGGCCTCTGCAGCCTCCCAGGTCCAGCACATTCAGCCGATATAGCTTGGGGAGTCTTTTGATGTAATCTACCAGCTCGTCCATGCCATCCGACGACGCGTACTCATGGTCATCATCCTCGTCGTCGAACCAAGTGCAGCAGTGGCTAATAGCCAGCATGTTCCTGAGCGGCGCCGACGCAGAAGCAGACGCCGCCGCTGGCATCAAGGGACGAGATCGAACTATCTTTCGGATGTCAAGCTGGCGCTGGAGGTGCGCCGGCAGGTCAGCCAAAACGTTCTCGCTTTTGGTGATGCCGTCGACGAAGTCTTTGACTGGGTCATCCATGAGGCAGCTCTTGACGGTGCCGGCATGGCTGGAGCGAGCAGCACGAATGAAGCCACGGAGGAGAAGCTCGCGGAAGCAGCGCTCGCCGGCTTCTTCTGGAGTGGTTCCACCGCCTGCTCCTCCTGGCTCTTTGCCTACAAGGCCTTCGGCAACCCATCGCCGGACCATGCTTGTTCTGCTGATCTCCGTTTCGTAGAGGAAGGCCGTCAGGTACTGCAGGCAGCTTTCTGCTGGGTGGACAGCATGGTGTAGCAGAAGACCATCACCTGGTCCCTCACCTCTTGTGCTGCTACTCCAGGTGCCTCTACTCCCTCCTTGAGCTTCTTCAGCTCTGCATTTGTCGGGTAAGGGTACACATACAGTGCACAAATGAACATCTTCTTGGTGCATCTGAACGCCTCTGCTTCACCGCTACTACCTTGAAAGCATTTCTTGAGAATGCTGCGTATTGCGGCAGCTTCAGATGATACGACGGGACGAGGAAGCTGGGCAATGGCGTCACTGCCGAGTCCCAGAACAGCACCCATCTTGAGGAGAAGCGATGATCCAAGCAGCAGGCCGCCGGGGGCCCTCCCCCTCGCCCTCTTCTTGTCTTCCTGCAGCTCCTCTTCCAGCGTGCACACGAAGGCCCTCCTCGTTGTGCACCAGCCTGCGGTTCCGGCCGGCGGGGACCTTGACGTCGTAGCGCAGCCGCCTCTCGCCAACCTCGTGCACGCGGGCCTTGAGCTCGGTGATCTGCTTGCCGAGCTTGCGGATCTGCCAGAAGGTCCTGGGTTCGAGGAGGACGAGGCGCGCCATGGCCGCGTAGCCCGCGCACCCGCCGCGGTCGACGCCGTGGCGACCCATGTCGCGGACGTAGCGCTCGACGCAGTCCTCGGCGACGTAGGCGATCTCGCGCACCTGCTTCATCCAGGCGCGGACCTGGTCGTCGTGCTCGCTCTCCATCTTGTTCAGGTGCCACAGGAAGCCGTTCATGCTGTCCATCTCGTCCTTGATGAACTTCATGTCGCCGGGCACGCCGCCGATGAGCTTCGCCTCGTCTTGGATGGCCTTCGACAGAAGGCCCAGCAGCCCTTCAATGGCGCTTTGGGTTGTAAGCATGGCAATGTAATCCTGAGTTTCCTTATTATCTTTCTGATAGGAGATAGCGTAGAGTTTAGAAAGTCTTAGTATGGTAGACATACGTGTGCATGCACGTACATGGTAAACGGCAAGGCTAGCTTGCTTGTTCCTGAGGTATGCGGCTAGTATTTCCTATTTATAGCTTTCCTATTTTAGCTTTAACATTGTAATATAAATAGTTGGCTAATGTATTGAGAAAAGCTATAGCGGTTTGCACAGCACCAAAATTACCTGTGTCGTGCTTTATTCTTGTTTGCATCTCATTGATCGTGAATAAGTTCACCGCCGCCGGAAAGAATTTTTATGACATGGGTCAGGGAGGCCATTTTTGTTAGTTGTTGGCTCCGGTCCGCAGCACTGATGACTGATCACTGTTTTTTTTTTCTTTTTCCTAAAATTTTTCTTGCCGATCGCCGAATGGTGGGCTGAACGTTGCCGCGCGGGATATATAAATGGGGTCTACGCATTGCCCAAATCTCAATCCCAAGAATTAAGCAAAGGAAAACCTAGCCGGAGGACAAAGAGTCGAATGCTGTTCCTTTTTCTTTTCTTCTGCCAATGCCATGAATTAAACAGGGAAATGAATCCTCTGGTTGCCCTATCCTATTCTTTTGGCAAGGGAGGGGCAGCGAATTGAATCTGTGCTTGCCTTCTAGTTTTATTTTGCTCTTGTCGTCTTCTGTTTCGTTTCATCTTGATGCTTCTAGTTCCAGCTCGCCATTTCAGATAAGTGTCGTGGCCATGATTCCAATTATAATTTGGTACTGGTTGCTAACCTTAGCTTTTATCTGAGCAGAGGTTCGTGCAACTGAAGCTAATTACTAGCAGTAATTAACTACAGTCCTAATTCTTTGATTGTTCCAGTATGCGTTTGTCGCCGAACAGTAATAAAGAGGTCATCTGGCATCAAGTACCATGGCTTGGGCAGAGCCTCAGGTTTGCATAGTATGGATTCAGGTTTGCATAGTATAGATTAGATTTGTAGGGGCCCGTTTTGAGGGCTCCTCTCAACATGCAGACACGGTGCTGATGGCATGCTCCTTCAAACTCTACGTGTGAACTCTAGGTGAGAACGCTTGATGAATTACTTTCAACCATTCGTTACGCATATGCAGTTCAGCCGAGATGCAGGAATTGACATGACAGATTGCAAAGGTTTAAGTGAAGGAACTCGTGTTTCTTGTTGCGCCAGTAACTTTACAGCTCGATACCACAACACTGATCTATGGTTGTATCATCTACTCCCTCATTAAGTAAAAGTGGGAATTTTACATGCTCTAAGGAGCGATACGGTGAGAGGCCATACACGGCTGTATCATCTACTCCCTTGTATGTAATGCAGTATCATCAATAACTCCATTGCATCTATCGTCAGCATCAACTCTGAAGATGCAGTTTACACGACAACTGTCAGCGTGAGCATTGCGTTGTGCGACGCCAATGCAAAGCCGTAGCAACAAAGCCCTGAACTCCAAGTAGATTGAAGCGACAAAGCTATCCCAGCTGTGTTTCAGAAACAATTGTATGACAAAAGTAATGACACTTTTAGATTTTTAAGAAGCCTCTGTTTCTGTCCCCACAGAAAATGCAATGTACAAATTGCAGTCAAGGTATTTAGACATATTGCAATCAAAGAAGTACAAACTTTTTTTTTGAAGGGAAACAGGAGGGGTTGCCCCCTACTGTGCTTTTATTAAACATAACAAAAAGTCTTTACATCTGGTCTCATGAAACATAAAAGGAAATGAAGAAAATAAGAACAATTACACATAGACTTCTAACCATTAGGATAAAAGGGGAGATAAACTACTTTTTCCTCTAAGAATAACCGAGCAAATTCTGCTTTAAAAATTGCCTTACACTGCATGACTGAAGGTTGAATATGCTTGAAGATAGCATTGTTCCTGACCATCCAGATCGCCCATGACATTGTAACAATAATTTCCATAAAGAAAGGACGGTGAATCTGAGCTTTGAATGATTCCACTGTGCCAAATGGATCACTAGCATCCTGAATTTGAAGAACCAGAGTTGCCCAACATGCAACTGAGAGGGGGCATCCTAAGGACATGTGAATTAAAGATTCATCAACTGAGCAGGAACACAAAACACAGCTATAGCTTGGTAGATGCATATTCTTCCTTCTTAAGAGCTCTCTGGTACTCAGCCTATCTTTTAGCAGAAGCAAAAAAATAATTTCATCTTATTCTAGCAACAAGATTTCTAGAGCTATGCAAAGGAGGGATGAACCTGCCTAGTGCCAGTGAGATGCAGGTAAGCCTTCTTTGAGGTGAAGATGTTAGAGCCCCAAATATATGACCAAGTGTCTTTGGTATCCCAAAGATCAAGATTTTGGATAAGGGAGAGAACCTAGCTGTAGTGGGCATATGCTTCCTGAGATAAGGGCAAATGGAAAAGATTATGGAACACATCAGTATTGCAGACTTGTTGTACAAAGGTATACTGATTCTTGACAAAGGAGAAGAGCTTTGGCATGGAGGTCTTGAGAGGTGTGCCATTCCAAGTATCAGTCCAAAAAAGACAAGTATCCCCTTTATTTACTGAAGGCATGGCCATTCCTTTAAACTCTGTCAGCAATTTTTGAATGTCACGCCACCAGAATGAACCTTTATTTGTTCTTGCTGGTAATTTGCCATTTGGGATTCCCACCCCAATGTTACCCATGGTATATCCTCCTTGTTAAAGAATTTATGGAGGTTTTTGAGCAGCAAGCTTTTGTTTTGAGTTTGCAGATCAATAACTCCCAGTCCACCATTTGCTTTAGTATCACAAACCATGGGCCATGCCGCTTTTGGTGGTTTCTTGCTATTGATATCTGATCCACGCCATAGCAGTGCTTACGAAATTTATCTATCTGATCAATGACACCCTTTGGGAGTAAGAAGGTAGACATTGCAAAGGTTGGCAGTGCGCTAAAGCCTGACTGAGAAATTTATCCCTATGACTGCAGTGCACTAAAGAAGTACAAACTTACATTTTTGCATCATCTTCGTATGATACAAAAAATCTTCACCATATCGACAAATTTACAGACGTTGATTAGGATAGAAAAAAATACTGAGCATTAAACAACAACAAAACTGAATGTCACCTGAACATTCAAAATCTTGAAGACCGACCTTGGTAGCTGCTTCACGATCTGTCCATCCATTTGACTCAATGAACTGAAAACCTGAAATGCATAGCGTCATATGTCGGTTTGACTCTGACAAAACAAAACCATGAAAGGCCGAACATCATCTGAACTTTGTTTCCTTGCATTGAAGACTCTGAAAACTGCAAATTTGCTGTTTTCAACGAAACTATAAATTCGCTGGAAATAGGGAACAGACTGAAAAGTTGAACCATGCATTTGCTGTTTTCGACACACCTGAAAGATTGAACTTCCAAAAACCTGAAAACCTGAACATCATTTGCAACCTGCCGGCTAATGTTGCTATTATCTGCAAAGCAAATACAAAAACCACATCCGCTCTTCATCAATCAACAACACATACTCCTTCGCCCTCAAATATAAGGGATTCTAACTATACATATTAATTAACAAGTACATATGTATCATAAGAATCCCTCATGTTTCATCACGATGAGATAGTATCATATTTTACACGCTTCATTAGTAAGATCATATGTAGGAACACGTACAAAGACGAAGACGCAGCATGCATGCATGCGTTTTATTACATACCAACACACACACACACACACATAGACATTATATCGAAGGAGCGGACATATACACAATATAAGTCACTCACGTGGTGCACACACATATGTACAATAATGCATATCATGGGTTGGTTAGTTGATAACACCAGCCGGAAGTACCAAGGTGGTATCATCGCCGGTTTTTAATTTTGGAACCTCAATGATTAATTGATTTCTGGCGGATGAGGATATGCTGAAGAAGTGGTTTGTGGCTTTGTCCTTGTCCACTCCAAGAGATTGGTCAGGTTGAAGCTGGCACTAAGCTCAATCTCCTTTAGGCTGCCAAGGTAGTCGATTCCGGAGATGAGGTCCTCATTGTACATTTGTGCTATCTTGCTGCCTCCGCCGATGACCCAGACAATCTTCTCGAGCTTAGGAGCTGCATCGTTGGCGAGGAAGGCGATTCGGGTGACGGCGTCACCTTCGACAACGAGGAACCTGAGTGCTTGGAACTGGACGTCCTTGAAGCGGAGCGCTTGCTCGGTGAACGCCTTGCGGCTGAGCTTGAGGCAACACAGGCTCGGGACGGCGGCGAGCCTTCTCAGAGCATCTCCTCCGTCCATCTCAGTATCGCGGAGAGTGACGTTGGCTAGCTTCGGGGCCCTTCCGATCCATGAAGGGAGGCTCATCTTCCCCTTGATGTCTAGGTTCTCGAGGGCCAAGCTGGAGGGCATCTCATACATGGAGGAAATGTCGAGAATGCCAGTGCCGCCGCTCTGCTGCTTCTGGGTGGTGGTGGTGGTGGTGGTGGCGTGGGGGACGGCGACGGCGACGGCGACCCAAATTGACAAGGAGCGCAAGTTTGCAGCCAGCATGTGGAGTACTCGACCCAGAAGTGCGGCAGTGGTAGCGTTGGCATGGACGACCACGCCGAGCTTCCGTAGCTGGTGCAGCTTGGCAACCCCTTGCAGCTCGGCTCCGTCCACGGAAACCTGAACGTGGGATAGTGTCTCCATGTCCCTCATCGAACCGATCATGTCAGGCATGTGCACGGTGACGAGGGACGCCTTCTCGACCGCCGGCATGGTCGTCGTCGTCTTGACGAAGTGGCCGGCGAGCAGGTGCTTGAGTTTTGGCAGGTAGATACTCATGGTGTCGCGAGGCCGTATATTTGTTCCCCGGATGTCCAGGGTCTCCAGCAGCATGAGTTTGTTGATATGGGTGGCTTGCAGTCGGGAGACATCTGTGTCGCGAAGGCTCAGATATTTGAGGCACTTCACCTCGGCAAAGCACTTGAGGTGGCGACTCTTGAGGCCTGTGCAGCCTCCCAGGTCCAGCACGTTCAGCCGATATAGCTCAGGGAGTGCTCTGATGAAATCCACCAGCTCGTCCATGGGATCCTTGGCGGTGGCATCCTCCGATGCACGATGCCATGTGCAGCCACCGCTGCAGCAGCGGAGGTTGCAGCGGTGAACCTGCAGCATCGGTGGCGGTGGCATGGAGGCACGATGTTGAACAATGCTTCGGATCTTGAGCTGGCGTTCGAGGTGGGCCGGCAGCTCAGCGACGAAGTTCTCGCTCTTGGTGATGCCGACGATGAACTTACGGACTGGGCCATCCATGACACACCTCTTGACCGTGCCGGCAGCGCTCCAGCGAGCAGCACGAACGAAGCCTCGGAGGAGAAGCTCGCGGAAGCAGCGCTCGCCTGCTTCTTCTGGAGTGCCGCTCCCTCCTGCCGCTGCTGGCTCTTTGCCTACAAAGCCCTTCGGCGACCCATCGCCGGACCATGCTTGTCCTGCTGATCTCTGACTCGTGGAGGAACGCGGTGACTTACTGCAGGCAGCTCTTCTGCTGGATGGACAGCAGACTGTAGCACAAGACCATCACTTGGTTCCTGGCCTCCTGTGCTCCTACTCCATCTGGCTTCACTCCCTTGTCAAGCAGCTTTGGCAGCAGCTCTTTTTTCGTCGGGTAAGGGCAGGCATACATAGCACAAAGAAACATGTTCCTGGTGCATCTGAATGCCGCTGCTTCATCATGATCAACATCAGCTTTAGCTTCAGCTCCATCACCAGCACCACCCGGATGGTGCGGAGGACAGCATTTCTCGAGAATAGCACGCATCGTGCCAGCTTCAGGTGGTGGTGGTACTTTGGGATCACCAGCTGGAAACAGCCGGAGAACAAGAGCGTCATCAAGCAGCAGAGCGCCAAGCGGGTCCGAGGTTGTGGCTGGGGCTGGGTCCAGGGGGAGCCGAGCTTGCTGGGCCCTGCAGGACCGGAACCAGCCAGGGGTGCCGACGTCCTCCTTCTCCAGCGCGTGTACAAAAGCCTCCCTCTCCTCCTCCGCTTGGTCCGGCAGCTTGTTCTGCACCATCTTGAGATCACCTCCCGGGACGTTGACGTCGTAGCGCTGCCGCCTCTCTCCGACGTCGCGCACGCGGGCCTTGAGCTCGGCGAGCTGCGAGGATGAAGGCCAGGGTGCCGGGGCATCCTCCTCCTCCGCCCCAGCCAACGCCGTAGCGAGTCGTGACGCGCATGTAGCGGTCGACGCAGTCCTTGGCGACGTACGAGACCTCGCGCACCTGCTTCATCCAGGCGCGGACCTGGTCGTCGTGCTCGATCTCCATCTTGTTCAGGTGCAGCAGGAAGCCGTTCATGCTGTCCATCTCGTCCTTGATGAACTTCATGTCGCTGCGCACGCCGCCGATCAGCCGTCGTCAGCACGCCCAGCACCGCGTCAATGGCGCTTTGGGTCAGGGCCGCCATTGTTAATTATCGATCTGTCGGCTCGATCCGCCCTGATCTGATCTTTTTTTTTTTTTTCCTTGCCGATCGATGTCGATCGGCAAATGGTAGGTGGTGGGTGGAAGAACGATGGAATGGAAGCCCTGTCCGAGCTGCCTGCATCTTGTTGCTGCGCCGGATTCGTTATATACACAAATTTAATGAAAACTAAATTCAAATGGGTCCAGCTCGAGGTCCCCCCATACGCATCCCAAATCCAATTCCAAATCCAAATCCCAATGAGGAAGGAAAACCTTGCGGGAGGACAAAGAGTCGAATGCTTTCTTTCTTGATCTAGCAAGGAATTCAACAGAGAATTTAATCTTGGCAAGGGTCGGACAACCAACTGAATCTGTGCTATTTCAACTTCCATCGTCATTTCATATCAATTTCCCATAATATATATGCATTGCCTTAATAACGATCGAGAGAGAAAGAGAATCATGTAACTAACCCAATGAGCTATATATATATTATAAGTTAATCTTCCACCATCAATTCCAGCTATCTACCTTGACTAAAGTAAACCTGCATAATCAAAGCTTCACAAAACCCTCCGAAGATGCAGCTGCCATCACAAGAAAGAAGAAATCACCATCGCCTGCCCACCGATCGAGAGCCGCCATTGCAGTTGCAGGCAGCAAGTGATCTGATTATCATCACCTCAACCTCACTCACACCACTTCGTCACAGTGCATTGTGATTCTTGCCCCCAGTTGCCAGCCACCACTTCCTGGTTCCTGCCTACTTGCACTGCAGTACTGCACCGATCCACCTGTCAGGCTCCGGCGGCTGTCGCAGGGCGAGCGCTTGCAGTGGCGATCAGCAAGAGGCCGTCGGCCGCGTCGCGCTCCCGGCTGCACCAGTAGTAGCCCTGCAGCCTGCTGTCGCTCCCCACCTCAGTCGGACCGCGACGGTGATGCAGCAGCGCCATGCCGAGCCCGCCCTCGCCGTGCTTGCCGAGGCGCGCCTGCCAGGCGGGCGGTCGGAAGGCGCGCACCTCGACGGCGTCACCGGCGCGCGCGCCGTGGCGCGACACGAAGAGCGACCACTGGCCCGTGAGGCGGTACGTGCGGGCGCTGTGGTCCCGCCGCAGCGACATGCGGTACGCGCGGCCGAGGCGGTCGAGCGCCGGCACGGGCAGCCCGGGGCCCAGCACCAGCTCCCGCTCCGCCGCCGTCAGCATGCGCGGCAGCGGCGACGGCGCCACCAGGCGGTCCGGGAGCACGAGGCGCGCCTTGTCGCGGCTCCGGTCAGACGGGGTCAGCTGCTTGGTGAGCACCACCGCCGGCCGCGAGATGCGGAGGCGGAGCAGCTCCGCGCGCAGCCCGTCCTCGTCCTCCGCCGCGGCGTCAGCCTCCACCTCCCGACGCCCGCACCCCGATCCTGTCCCCGTGGGCACGGACGGCTCCGACGCGCCGAGAAGAAACCCTCCGTGGTTGTTGCGGTAGTAGTGGCTGGCCATCTCCTGGATCGCCGCGGCCGCCGCGTACGGGTGGTACCGCACGACCCTCTTCTTCGGCGGTAGGAGCTCCGGCGGGACGCCAGCGAGGTCGTCCACGCCGAGCACGTCGCGCTCGCCGCGGATCATCAGAACCCCGCGCTCGGGCGCCGCCAGGTGCTCGACGAATTGCGCCCCGTTCGCCGCCCGGATGGTACCTCCTGGGGTGAGGAACGCGCGCGCTGGCGCCACGGAGGCCGGGGCTCCGACGAACGGCGGCGGGAGGCCGGGGCGGGGCGGCATCCGGAGGCTGCATGGCGGGGGCGGCAATGGCGGGGGGAAGGAAGGGAAGCGTGGAGGAGAGAAGCCGGGAGGGAACGGCGGCGGGGGAGGGAGAGCGAAGTACGGTGGCCGGAGGGGCGGCGGTGGCGGTGGAAGAGGTGGGGTTTTGCGTGGCGGCGAAGTTGGTGAGGGAGGAGTGGGTGGAGCGGGCCAGAGCACGGGAGATTCCAGACTTCCCATTGGTCGCCCACTCGCTCTCGCCTCTGCCTTCCCTTTTTCTCTCCACTTGCACGCGAGCCTGCCATTAATAAACTTTCACAAAAAAAAAAAAACAGTATAGTTCTTTTCATTTGTTTTACTCTTGTTGCTTCATTTCTCGAACAAACAATTCAGCTATTTCTCCACTAATAAAAAGATCCTTTCTCCCAATATATAAATAAATGTTAGGAGGTTGAAAACCCAGAGTTCACTGCTTACGCATCCAGCAGTATTGCAACAATATGGACGACCAGACAATTACTATATGCTTATCAGTACATGTTAGACAACAATCCATGGCTTGGTTTCCAGCAGGAGAAAGATTCACCTGCTTTCTGTATACATCGCAGTATACTATTCTGATGCCTACTGGATTGAGCAACTTTACATGAGCCCAATACATACATTGGGGGTTGCAAGATACAGCATCGACGACCAAACAAGCCTATGTTATCCATATGCTCAAGGCTGCAGGCATGGTTAAACCCGAATCAATACTAAATAATGCCTCCAGAACCTCACATAGCGTCATGACAAAGCAGTGGTGCTTTCAGTCAGCTCATGAAAACCCGGGGGCGACATTGGCGGCATTGCTTCTTCCTGGGCGTCAACCATCTCTAGGATCTTTCTTACGGTTGCCTGCAACTTCTCGTGACCACCTTCCAGTGTGGACTGGCCAGCTGTTCCGTTTAATTGGACGGCCTCGTTTCCGAGACCCGTGTTTGATGACTTTGTTTTCGACTGTGCTTTCGCTGATGTTACTGCATTGGTGAAGACACCGGATTCCTTCAGGCCACGGATGATAGCCTGAAAAAATTGGACATAAAATTTAGCAGCAATAAGAAACAACTTCCACGAGCTGAAAGGCTACAAGATTGAGATCAGGACTAACCATGGGCGCATATATACGTGTTAAGACACCCTTCCTCAAAAGTTTCAAATTAGTGTCTTTATCAGTCCATACAACATGTTCCCGGTACCTGAACAAAGGTAGTCAGACCAATGTGATCTCTTAATTCAGGCAGGATAGGGAGGAATGGTTGATGCTTGGTAAACAGAGGGCTTAAGGGTGTTACCAGTTCCTCATCTCCTCCTCAGTCGCTGTTGATGCAATTATAAAGGCCTGCCATGACAGAGTACAACGGAGGATTCATTAGCTCTCCAAGTACAGATGCTACAGTGGCCTGTACCCATAGGACAGCAATAGATGCTATGCAGATACAGCAAAGGGAAGAAAAGATAGCTCACCAAACGGTCAAATTCCAAGATAAAACATCGCTTCACATCTTCTTTAGTTGGCTTGCAGCCACACCTATCCCTCCTTGAGGTTAGGTCTGAGAACTTTGTGTAGGTGTAATGCAAAATAGCAGCCTCCTCCAATTTGATTTCACTACGTAAAAACAAATATATAACTACATCTTGGCTGACCATTTGTTTTAGCAAAGAACTCCGCATATTCAGATATCTTACTTTGGGGATTTCATGTAATTATGCCATCTATGAGCACCGTTTGGACGCAAATGGTCCCGAACCCTTGCAGCTGATTTCCCATTACCATAAGTAAGGAAGTAGTTTGGATTACCACGTGTTGCTTCTTTGTATAGACCAAAGTATGTATCCTTCGGAAGATGATCATAATTTTTCTTAAACATGGAAACCTGCAGGCACAAAACAATTCATAAATTAATAAGTAGCTATGTGCAGTGATTGCTAAACTATAGTTTCTTCTAGACAGTGAGTCGATATCCAGTTATCTACAGTTGGTACTTTGTTTCTCAAGCAAGCCAGTGGATCATCAATAGGATACAGAGCCAATTTTCCCTTCCTTTTGCATACATGTACAGATAACAGTAGCTTCTATACCTCAGTGAAAGGATCCTTAATGTCATCACGCTCAATGCTGCTCTCCTGAAAAAAAAAAGAAATATATACAATAATCAGATGTGATACACGTTACGATATTCAACAAGCATGTTACTTGTGTGACTCACATAATTGGGGAAGATAACCATGTCAACATTGTCAGGAACATCTAAAAGCAATCGTCTCAAAGAGTACTCTCGGGCACCAGCTGGGTGAATCAACTCATCAGTATCAAGGTGAATGATCCAATCCATTCCAGCATCCTGTGACAATCAAACAGGGGACATTCACATCAGTCTCAGGACTAAATACAAGGCCTTTTTAAAATCAAAACAACAGCTAATAAAATGACTCCATAATTAGCTCCACCAGTCTTGAGCATGTTTGCCATAAATGATGCAAAATCATGTCACTTGCCCTTGGTACAGCATGGGAACATTGCAGAAAAGTGTGATGATTAGAACATCTTGGATTTTTAGTTAGCAGAGGTATCACCTAGGATAATGTTTATAGTGGACTGAGGACAGAGGTCTATATTTCAACTAAGGATCAACCCTACTTATACAGAAAGCAAGTAAAAGTTCTTACAGGTCGATAACTCTATATTTCTACTAATGAGTGATGTCACATGTCTTTAAATTTCTGAAATCTTTCCATAAACTTTTACATCATTTACTACTCATCCTAAAAATTGTCAGGGAAATGAGAAAAAGCATGCGGTGCTGGAAAAGGTTGAAAAACTTATAGGGACTGAGATTATTTGCATCATAGCCTTCCCTTTCATTACTGTAAACTACTCTTTCCGTTCCAAATTATAAGTCGCTTTGACTTTTTTGGTATACATCCAATTTACTATGTATCTAGGCATAATGTATGTCTAGGTACATAGAAAATTGGATATACCAAAAAAGACAAAGCAAATTATAATTTGGTACGGAGGGAGGATATGGTTAGTGGTTAGACAGCTACAAACAATCAATAACTCAACATGCATGAGCTGAAGGAGTTGCTAGCTGAAAACTTCATTGTTCCCCAGATTAAGTTCGTACCACGTAATTGTAATCAGGTAGCGCATGAATTAGCTGTGAAAGGTAGTTTGGGTAACGAGGGTATGCCCTCGGTGATGGCCGGAGTGCCACAAAGTATTGTGACATCGGTGTCCAGCGATTTAGCTGGTTCGGTTGATTAATGGAATTATGTATTCCTCTCAAAAAAAATAACTCGACACGTTGAATTATACTGCTGATATCATAATATCGACATTTGTGCAGAGCTCAAAACAACACTGGCAGATAACTATATTAATTCCCAATAGTGAGGAAAGAGTGGCAGAAAATTAGACTTGGACAACACACTCAGTAGGAAAGGAATATACAAATCAAGATTTCTGTTTAAACTGATACTAAAAACAAATAGCAAAGAACAGTTCATACCCTTGCCATAACAATAGCCATTTCCATGTTTAGTGATTGCTTGACAAATAGTTCGTAATTACACGGTTTGTAAAAGAAACCTCCTAGCCAAGTCTCATTCCAAATGCGGCTGAAATCATAAAATCATCGCAACAGAAGCTTTAGACAAGGAAATAACCAGCACAGTACTTCAGAAATACATAAGTCAGGAAAATGGAGATACAGGATCCAATCAGCAATACTCCAGAATCAATATTCAGAATTGTTCACAGCATTGCAACAAAAGAAAGTAACTTGGCATCTATCTTGTCACCTCTACCATATGGTTCACAAAAGAAAGTAACTTGGCATCTATCTTGTTACCTCTACCATATGGTTCGAAGCAAGTACTATCATATTTTTGGTATTTATGAAACATTTTAGTTATATACAGCTTAGTAAAATCAGAATTATCAAAACTTACGATAGCTCAAATAATACTTGGAACAGGTATTTTAAGGTTGAAAAGATTCATATGGAACTATTCTGAACATTGACATACCTTTTGTCTTGTTTCTCTTTCAATTCTTTAGTTCTGTAAATAATTTTGACACCCTAAAGCAGGAACACAGAAATCAGTGCATAGATAAAGAAAAGAAATCATAAACACTGGAATGGGATATGGAAAGGCTTATTTACCCGAATAGATTCAAGAACAGAGGTGACAGCTGGCTTTGCAGCCTCTCCTTCAACAAAGAGAAAGAAATGTGAAACACCAATGACCTTGTGATAATACAGCCATGGAAGAATCTGGTGTAGGCCAGCAGATGTGCTTCCTGTGATACAGATCTGCAGTCCAAGATACAGGATTATTAGATGAATAGAGGTACAGTTTGGGTTAAAATGAAAAAATCTGGATGATTTTATGTTGATTCAAATATTGTTGGGTTCATGGCAAGTGTTCGCCGAGTGAGTCTCCTCTACTTGAACAAACATTTTAAGAACTGCAGGAACATTATATATCCTGTTTTTCCAATTTGCTATCTTTAATTATAGGGTAAAAAAGATAATTGGATTCATGATGTTGCCTAAACTCCTGTGTATATGAATGTGACGAACTGACGATACAAGTGCAATCGTGATTGAACATACAAGGAATTTCTCCATAACTATGGTTGTACATGCAAGAAAATTTCCACTTGTAAACTATGACCTGCATTGCCTAATTTGCCAAACATAGAGTAACTGCTAGTTACATAACGTTATTTTCATGGTCTTAGTAAAATGTAGTAGTATATATCGGTGCAGTCCACAAAGGCCTGCACACTATGGTAACAAAAACAAGTAGTTGATCCTATTGCAAAGCCCTGCAAGGAACAATGCGATCGAGCTAAACCTGTGGTTGAAAATAGTTCTCAGGACACGGATCGCACAGCATGCTACCAGGCAGGAGTACGAGATACTCGGGTCCCAGTGTCGGCAAATAAAGTGTCGGCAAATAATTCAGCAGCACTAGATAGAAGCGGCCGAGAAATGGGATCTCGACGATGGGCTGGCAGATCAGATCGCGCTCACCTTGGGGGTTATAGAAGATTCGGAGTCGAAGCTCCACTCGCGGTAGAGCGAGATTCCATTGGTGGACGCGGCGCTCCGGCCGAGGATCTCGGCGCAGTCGGCTCCCGGGGACGACGAGGAGGAGGAGACGGCGAAGTAGGAGCCTCCGCCCCCGTGGGAGGAGGATGAGGAGGATCCGAGCGGGCTGTTCTCCATGCCCGGGAAGCGCTGCGTGTCGGCGGGCCAGGCGGCGCCGGCCGGGTCCCGCATACCGCCGCGCCACTGGAGCGCGAAGGCGAAGGCGGCGAGCGCGAGAGGTAGCAGCGTGAGGAGGAGGAGCATCCGCGTGGCGAAGGCCGCGGCCGCCGCGCCGCCTCCGCCGCCGGCGGAGGCGGCCGTGGAGGAGCCCCCGCGGTAGCCCGCCATGGGAATTGGGATGGAGGAGGAGGCGAGGTGCGCGGTCGTTGGCTGTACTGTACCCTCCTGCAGTCCTGCCGCCTGCGGCACACTCGCGGAGAACTCCAAGTCGAAGCGTTGGGGAAGGAGAAGCCTTGGAGGACTAGATGGGCCCGAATGGGCCAAACAATACATGGGCTGGGCTGTTGAAGGACAAGGTGTTGGGCAGGCTGGGTGTAAATCTGGGGCCCTTTTGTATATATGGGGGAGAATTTAGGCCCATCCATCCAAAAATTGTAACTCTGGGCCGGTGGCCAAGAGCCCAATAGCAAGAAATGAAGTTTGATGAAGCATGAGGTCTTTTTCTTTTTTCGCTGAACCTAGCATACAGTAATGTCCTTCGGACCTTATTTCCTAGCGTTAGCTGATACCATGTCATAAAAGAGGCATGAAAGAAACATCTGATGATGAGAAACTATATCTAAAAGACTTCATATTATTTATTGGTAGGCAGAGAGAGGTTAGCTTGGTTATACCACTGATTAGCAGTTGAGTAGCGGCAGTGCAGCAATGATAAACCTAGATTAACCACCATTTAGCCCAGACGACGAGAGCAGGCATTATATAGTCTCCTGTTTGCAGCAGGGAGATATAAATTAACTTCTAACCCTGTCCTAATAAGCAAGGTATAGACTCCCTTAAATATGATCTTGATCGGTTCTAGTATAAGAAAAGGTATTAACATTTATGCCAACAAAAATGTATAATATATGGAAACATATTCCATACGTATGTTGTATCTAATAAGATACTAAAATTGTGTTATATTTAAAGGACGAGAGAGCAGTAGATCGAGCATCCATATTATATTCTTTCTGCTGATGGATTGGATTGGATCGGATTGGATTGGACGGACGTCTCTCCGACCAGCTAGCTCCGACGTAGGACAGTACTCTTTGCTGGCTGGTTAGCTTGTCCGAAAAAGAACGACATTACATGATCGTATCGGTTAAATTTTCTTAACTTTAACTAACTAGATTTATTAAAAATATATGCTAATATTTTTATCTCTAAATAATTTTGTTAAAAACTATACTTAAATATCTTTCTAATAATATTAATTACTTAACACAAATATTTATATATTTTAATATATAATTATCAATATTTTAAAAATACTAACTTCTCAGAAAATAAGAATAATATTTATTTTGGGACAGAGGGAGCAGCCAACAACGCAACGCAGATCATCATTCAGTTCAGACCAAGCAACCCTACTTTGCAAGATGCTTGCATGTCCAGCTCACCTTGGTAGCTACACTCCAACAGAGTAAGGCGACAACATCATACAGATGATGATGAACTATCACTGCATGATACTAGATGATCATATACTCCCTGTGCATGCTGTAACAAAAGATAACACACTCTGCGTTTTTTTTTCTCTCAATTAGAAAACATGTAGTTAAAAGGATTACAGGTAAAAAGGATTATTTAGCAGCTTTTCAGCATAGATCGACTAGAACGCGATCGAGAAGTATAAATCATTAAATTGTCAAAAAGAAGAAATTATCTATTATAGGACTCCAATCATGATGGTTTCTCTCAAATAGGACTCCAATCGTTTGCTTCTTTCTAATAGGACTCCAATCAATTATCATAAGCTATAATGGGATTCCAAGGCCTTTTAATCAAAAAAGGCGTACCCAGTACCGTAGGCTCCCGCACTGCGGGGTCTGGGGAAGGAAAAATAGCCAGCAGCCATCCCTGCACAAATGTGCAGAGGCTGGGGCTTGAACCCTGTACCTCTTGGTCACAGACGGTAAAGCTGTACCGCTTGCACTAGGGCCGCCCTTCTATTCCAAGGCCTTTTAATCAAATATGGTAAATCAAAATACGTGTATTTTCAATTAAAGACTATAGTGCCCTTGCCTGGAATAATTCACGTAGATGACTCACATACCCATACAGCCGTACTCGACGTTTTCTCTTCCTCCCGACGCCGCCCTGTTCGATTTCACGAGTCTCCGCGCCGCCGCCGTCGCCCGGTGATCCGCCATGGAGCCTCCTCTCCCCGGTGATCCCCCGTCGCTCGGCGAGCCACCGACCGCAGTCGTCCAGGGGCCATCTCCCCGCCTCGATGTCCACGCGACGGGCGCCCTAGTGCTTGCCTCGCCGGGCGCCCTAGGGTTGGCCGCGGATGTCGCTGGAGGGCTGGCGGTGGCCGGCCATGGTGGAAATGGACAAGCGACGGGCGCCCTAGGGATGGAGATGGCACCCGATGACCAAGCCCTGCCCAAGGATGTTGTTGCCCATGCAAGGTCGCTGTTGCCTACTGTTTATCATCCGGCAATAGATTACAACCATCCTGTTCTTGAAGTGGCAAGGTATACATTCTTGATCTCTTGTTTCATACCATTACAGTAGTAGACAGTAGTAAATATTAGATGCACTTCCTATTTTATACCATTACAGTAGTAGACAGTAGTGAACTCATGAAATATTTCCTACGATTTTGATCTTGTTTGGAATTAAATTATGGTCTTGTGAGATGAACTTGTAATTGCTAGAATTATATTTGTGCTAAACTTCATGGTTTTATCCATTGCTTGTATCATCTTTTACCTATTTATTTTACACAATGTACATGCTGGATTTTTTATTTTTTTGAGGAAGCTGTACATGTTGCCGTTGGTGCCATGGCCTGGCGGTGACCAGCCAGCCCTGGCCACGGTCAGCCATGGCCACGCCGGCGGCCAGCCAGCCAGACCAGCCACGGACGGTCAGGGAGTGGCCAGGCAGCGAGTGGCAAGGGCAGCAGCCAGGCCACGTAATAAATGACCAGGGGCAAAAGAGTCATATTATATGTCAAATACATGTATTTAGGAATTAAAACATAGTTAAATGAAACAAAATCTCATTATAGCTTATGGTAATTGATTGGAGTCATATTTAGGAGAAGCCACCACGATTGGAGTCCTATGATAGCCAATTTCTCGTCAAAAAGGATCGGAGAAGATTCCGTCGTCGTGTCCTTTTCCAGATGCAAAAACTAGGCTTTTCGTTCTGAATAATATGACCGTCCAGTTTATATTATAGCTGGAGCCTGGAGGAATCTAATTCCTGCTTGGCGCGCGCTAGTGCAATGACGGGACGACGACCTACCCAGCAGATTCCCTTACCGCGACCGTGAAGAATCATCTCACGTATGCTGTTTGAATCTCATAAACTAGCTCTGTAGGTGCTAAGATTAGCTCAGGTACGTGTATCCAAACACCTTAGCGAATAGTCCACCAATAATAGCTCAAAATAAAAGTATTTAGCTAGCTAATGAAAAATCATTGACTAGCACTATTTAGCTACAGTAAGTACTATAAGTTATTAGCTGGAACAGAGGAAACGTCGTCTGATCGACCAAGTAATTAACGTACAGCTAACAATTAGCTGCTAGTTCGGTCAAACAGGTCCGTACACCAATAATGTATATCTTGCTGTTCGTCAATTTATTCAGCACTAATATAACTTTCGCGAGAAATTAGTTGTTGTTCTGCTTAGAGTTTGATAAGATTGTGCTCTGACAGCAGCAAAGCACACACACTATATATGATTCAACATCAACTGGAACTAGCTAGAGCTAGCTAGCTTAGCATGGTGCGTTATTAGGAGTATACACGTGTATATCAACAGCACAGGTACTCTGATGATATATATCGATCTACATCTCCTATATGCTGGCATTCATACAGCGATACTAAAGTACATGACACGTGATTTGTCGCATCTCCAAGTACATACGTGCACGTAACCATGCATATACGTAGCCAAGAAAAAATAAACAGAAAGAAGAAGGCGAAGAACACAGATTGTATGATTCAAAAAAATTAATAATAGCACGTACGCGTCGTCGTAAAGAGACGCGCGACGTTGATTGATACCATCTTCAATGCTGAAAAGGATGAGATGATGCAGAACATACCACCTACATCTCGCATTCAGAGATCGATGCCATGCAATGCAACTTGGCTACTGCGTATGCACAAGAACAAAAATAATTTTTTTCTTCTTCTTCTCCTTTCAATCAAAATCAAGTGGCTAATTTGAGATTAAATCAGTTTCCAACACCTCAACTGTATAGCAGAGTATCGCTCTTTTTATCCCGTTTTACTTACCTGCTCCTAGGCCTATAGCTAGGCTAGAGAGAGGTAATAAGATGATCATAAACACATAACTAATACGTAAGTTAGATGATTACCCTAGATGAGTCGTCGTTGGTGGTGACTCGTAATCGTATATATTTATGTTATTATATATAGTTAAAAGTTTTTTTTTCTATTCGGAAAATCCGGAATTGAGGTGGCTGCGTGTATAGTACGTGACTGAGATGGAGCGGCTAGCTGCTAGCTACTCCTTTTTTATCACGAGAGAACTGGCTGGCGATGCAACAGCGACCCTCAGCGATATCTGTAATGTGAATTACTGATCTGTGCAGGCCTACGTGCCGGACCTAGCTTCTAGCTAAAACAGCAAGCAAAATATCTAGGAGTAGTATCAAATAATAATCAGGCTTATCAATCAATCACTTTTCTTGTGAATCTTTTCTTTTCTTTTCTTTTCTTTTCTTTTCTTTTCTTTTCTTTTCTTTTCTTTTCTTTTCTTTATGCTAATGCTAATCATATAAGAGACATCTCTAGCTAGCTTGGGCGGCATATATATACATATATTGACACGATGCTTCTAGATGAATATATATTTCTATCTATTATATAAAATGGAGAGATCAGCATCAATATCCTTTGTTATAATTTTTATATATACATTAAATGGAGGATGGAAAAAAAATTTAAGTATGTGTGTGTGGTGTGGAGTCATGACAAGTAAGGGAAGTTTGGTTTAGCTCGAGACTGAGGAGGATTGTGATCACGTCGTTTTCCCTGAGCGAGGGCGCCACTAGAATACTGATTGATCTTGCCTGCCCATCCATCGCTTATTTTCAGTACGTAGCTATCGATCCCCTTGCTTCGTTCCAAGTTAATATCGTGCCAAGGTTGATTTTAATTTGTAGCTAATTTCTCGTGCTTATCCGTCTTAGATCATCATGTCATCGACTCCGAAAAAGATGCATCATATATGTCAACATGTGTGTGAAAAGGAGGTTATTATTATGTATTATCCACCTTGATATCCATATGTGTTCTAGTGGATTGGGAGTGAAAAATAGTTCTACTTCAACATACGACAAGTAAACTGTAATTTTGGCATGCCGATCCTAGATAAGAAATCTAGCCACATAACTCCAGATATAAATCGTCTTTTACAAATAATTTTAGAGTTAATTCTATCCTACCATATTAATGATAACAAAACATGTTTATTAGTTATTTTAATAAATTTAATTTTTATAATTTATATTACTGAGATTGAAAATAGCTTATGGTAGTACCGGCACGTCACAAAAGGCTGCAAACAACTTATTACCAAGAAGCAAGCAAAAAAAAAATCAAAAACTATATACACAACAATTGTCTTCTTAAACACGTCCATCCATCAACAAACATATCAATATAAATAATTACACATTTGTAATAATGACCACCCCAAATCAAAAACAAAGAAAACCCCACATTATAAATGTACACGCGGCGCAGCAAGGTCCATCCATCGAGGTGACACTAGTAGTAGAGAAAGAATAACAAATTAATGTTCATCCATGCATCCCAAGTGTGTGTACTGTCTGATGACTTACTTAATCACTTAATCTTAACTCGATCTGTGCAGCTAGAGTACGTGGTTGACAAGCAGTGATCGATCCAGTAACTTAACCTCACGGTAACTTAATTTAATTTACCAGAAGCAAGCAGGGAGTGAGAGCTAGCTTTGCATTATGCTCTGTTCACAGGATCGGATCACTTCTCCTCGGCAGCAGGAGCTGGTGGCGCCGCCTCCTCTGCAGCCGGCTTCTCTTCCTCCTTCTCCTCCTCTTCCTTTTTCTCCTCTGCCAACGGCTCCGACGGTGTCTCTGCCGGCGCCGGCGCCGCCTCC
Organism: Bothriochloa decipiens; assembly: GCA_023333625.1. Classification (NCBI taxonomy): domain Eukaryota; kingdom Viridiplantae; phylum Streptophyta; class Magnoliopsida; order Poales; family Poaceae; genus Bothriochloa; species Bothriochloa decipiens. The sequence continues at coordinate 839,295 of CM041634.1, read as the reverse complement.
TCCGTCGCTGCAGCTTCGGCGGCCGGCTCGGCCTCCTCCTTCTTCTCCTCCACGGCGACTTCCCGGGAGGTGGCCTCAGCTGTCGGCTCGGCCTTGGGCTCCTCGGGGATGAACGGTGCGACCTTGTCCAAGATGAAGGTGATCGCCGGAGACAGGGGCGTGGTGCCGGACTTGGCCACCGCCTCGCTCACCACCTTGGCTCCAGGGAAGTCTGCACATGCATGTAGATAAATAAAGTTATTTATTTATTTATTAAAAACCAAGGTTGAGGACTAAATTGGAATTTCATTTTGGTTTTGTAGTTTTGTGTTGGGGCTTCTCACTGGAAGAAACATGGTACAGTTGTTGAGAAGATTCAAGATTCCTGTGCAGTTTGATTGTGTATATACAAAGGAAAACAAAGAAAAAGAGACAAAGTTCAGCTTGTCCAAGAAACACATATAGCAAAGGCTACTCAGGAAACAAAGCCCAAGAAAGGGACTGCTCCACAAGATTGCTACAAGGAAAAAAAAAAAGAAGGCGGTTGGTTGTGTTACTAGTTCATAATAAACATAAAATCAGTATTCTGACAAATATATAATTACAATTAATTTTCACTAGGGTGAAAAAACTGCTTTGATGCGTTCAAAGAAAAACTGCTTTGATGTTCTGATAGAATGAATTGACACTGTTTTCTTTAGAAAAAATAGAAAATTATGATTTTATTGTTACTTACCACTTACAAGGAGGCTAATATAGTCTTTTATGTCAACTTCAGGTTGAGGTGATGCAACTGAAATCCTAGAATGGCAAATACTAGGAACCAAAGGAAACGTACTGTGGTAATTAACTTCAGTTCAGTTACTGCTTTTCCCCCCTTGAAGTACTCCTATCATGCATGGAAACTAGATACAGAGACAAGAAATGTAATATTTGACGTTTTCTTGCTTACCAATCTTAGCCAGCTCATCGAGGAACTTGGTAACTGAAGCCGAGTTCTTCTTTGTGATCTTGACAGGCTTCTTATCCTTGAACAGAGCCTAATTATTCAGTCAGCATGCAGGTACAATCATCAGTAGCAGTAGGGCCGGGCCATAATATAAAGTTACTTAAGTCTAAAGCAACCCAATCAAATAAGATCAGTAAATACTGAAAAAGGGAACACTAGCTAGTTAATAATCAATTACCTTAACCTCAGGAGGAGATGCTTCATAAGTCTCCACAACCTTGGGCTCCAGCTCTGTCTTATTGTCCTCAATCTCCTTGCCAATTTCCTCCTGCAGATTATATGTATTAGTTGACACAGATAAGAAAGGCTTGATTAACAAACATATTAAACAGAGGAAGCCAAGTGATCGACAGCAGGCTTGTAGCTTGGTACGTGTCATCTGAATTAGCTATAGCTCCTGCAAAGCGATCAAATAGGTTATAGGTAGATACCTTGTTGAAGGACTTCAAGAAGCCCATAGCAGCAGCCTTCTTGCCATCCTTGTCAAAGATCTTGTTGAGGCCAGGCAGAACCTTGGTCTTCCACACACTGGTCATCTCGATCTCTTAGCTTCCTTGCTTCTTAATTCCTTCCTTGTTCAGAATATATATCAAGCTCTGCTACAGCCAACACAGCAAGAAAAGAAATAAAGCATCAGAAAAGTTCAGTTGGAAGATGATGAATGGAAAACCAGCATGCAGGGTGATGATTGATGAATGAACAAGCAAGAAATTAAATCAGCTGGAAGAAACCAAACAAGGATGCAAACATACATGCAGGAAGCTGGAAGGAGAAGTAGGAGGTGGCTGCTGTCTTGGTGAGGTGTGATGTGTAGTAGTGATCACCAGGCAGCCTATGAATGGGCAGCAGTACAGGTACAGGAGCCACGGTGCCATCAGAGTGATTATAATGAATGGCGGGCTGGCAAGAAAGCCACCCTGGGGTAGCAGCGAAATGACGGCGATGCCCCCACGGCAAGCTGACCTGGCTGTCTGGCTCTGTGGATGAGCCAGGGGTACAGCTGCCAAAAGGAAAGAAGATTACGGAAGCCATGTCATTAGGCCAGCGAGAGCCCAGAACGAGCTGGGATGATGATGAGGACAACAGGAGAGGAGAGATGGCTTGCAATTGAAAGCTGCAAGCTGCGCTGGAGTAGGGACGGGCAAGTGTGGTAGTTAGCTAGGATCCTTTGTGTGCTCTCGTCTCGTGGTCCGGCTAACTAATCAACCGTCCTATCAACCATGTGGTCTTATGCTGAGAGTTGAATTAATTTTACTAATTGAAAAAAACTTGAATGCCTTTGGGTAAGAAGCCTTCTCCTGCTGATCGTGTAGGTGCTGTGAGCATTCCTCCCGCATGTCATCACTTCACCTTTAAATGGTAAAGATGATGTGTATCTATGCCTTGGCTTCCAAGAAGAAAACATTTGAATAACTAGGTAGGGAGCCTCCTTTAGTTCACTGTGCAGGCATCTTTTAGTGTAATTCATCATTTCATTCTCAGATGGCTAAGATTATTATGAATATATACTTTTAGCTAAAAACTGATTAAAAATCAATTTAGATACGATTTCTTGTAGATAAAATATAGAGAAATAAATAAAACTCTTTATCAGTATTATAAATGGATATTTATAGCGTCTAGGAAATCGTCCGTTACCTACCAAACCCTGAAGCGTGGAGATGAGAGACGACAGAGGCCACACGGCGTCCCTCCAGATAATACTACCGGCAGTTCTCGCGTATGGCCCACATTTGCGCAGTGGGTCCGGTCCTACTTAGGGAGGTAGCGTGAGCTCCTCGAAGAAGCAACTCCCAGGCCAATCAAAGAAAAGTCGATTTTGATTTGGTTGATTCTACTACAAAGTTTATCTATACTTGTGCGGTCTGGTGGATTGTTAGAAAATAAATCAACTTGTAAAGTGCTTTTAATAAAATGAACATTTTGAATTAGACTAGATTTATCGAAAAGCGCACTATTTGTTTAGATCCACTAATTGCTAACTATTAGCTCCAGCATCCAAACATACCACTATAAATAATGCTGTCTACATGGCCAGGGTTCAAAGTGAAGTACACCAACTCAAACACAGCCAATTTGGAATCAAATTTGCATCATCATCTTTTGGAATCTTTGTGTATATACTAGTTGTAGTACAAGGTGGTAGCCTAGGTGATGACACGCTGGCATGAGGGCTACATGTACCAGCACTGACAGCGCTCTGTATGCGGGGGAGGCGACAGACAGCACTGCACTGCTCATCGCCAGACAAAGAGAGGGGCCTGCCACGTCGTCGCCGCCATGCCTGTCCAAATTTGGAGGAAAAAAAAAATGGCCTCATCTATTTAGACAGTTTCTTATTCTTTCTTTTGTGACTAAACTCTTGAAGTACATCGACCATTATATTAGGAGCAGTTGCAACTTGCAGAGTTGTTCAAAAATCAACTTCTATATACTAGATAGTACTACTCATCGATTAAACACAAAAATCAACTTCTAGAGTTGTTCAGAATCAAACAAATTTAAATCTGACCAAATCATTCATTCAAAGTGCCAATATTTCGTTTTCGGTCAAATGTGACATCATAAATGCAGGTTTTGTATATGCACAATTGCACGATGCTCTCTATATATCCTATACGTAATATGTCACATGCATGTCCATAGACGCACGGTACGTGCCAACCATTCAGATATTTGTTTGTGTAGTAGTAGTAGGGGAGTGTTCTTGTTTCTAGCCACTGAAACACGTATATATACTACATTCTCAATAATAGTGTACAACTCAAGCTAGCAAGACCAGCTTAATGAAATTGCGTAGCTACTCTGCCTGCTTGTCTTGAATGATAAAAACTGCGGCCACTTGGCAATTCGCTGTCACCCATTTAATTGTATATATATTACTTGTATGATGATGAGCCACTGAGCCAGGTATGTGACAGCACATGCATGGGTCTAGTACCCTTTTTTTTCTTTTAGAAAAAAAAAAGATAGAGCAAAAAAACTATTCTGAGTCAGCAGCCACCAGCAGGTTATGCTTGAGTATTATATTGGCACATAATCCAGCTGACCATGATGCTCTCTGTTTCTAATTCCAGTGTGCAACTAGGTCAAAAACAGCTAGCTTCGATCCCTGAAAAGTATAGAGTAATCAGCCATTCAGCCGTCCTCAGAATCAAATTTTCAAGTCAAGTTACTTGTTACGGATGGACACTCAACCCTGAGATAAGATAGGTTTTCTTTTCTTTATTGAAAATTTGGAAACAAGACTTAGTGGGCAAATTTGTACTTTTTTCCTGGTTTAGGATAAACATCAAAACTTTCATCAGATCACTGTTGGATGCAAATCAGCATAGCCACCGTATGTCTGAAGTTGGCACAATTTTCTAAGAAACTATGCACGCTTGTGACTGCAGATCGAGAAGCAATTGTTCATTAGTAACATTCATCAGATATTGTTGGATGCAATGCAAATGATTTAGTTCTACATATGTCACGATAATAAACTAATAATAATAATGGGAGCTGTTGTGTGGTCATATCTCCACATTTTTTCACACATACTCAGATTCAGGCATACAAACAATAGTCTTATATCTAGACTACACAGATCACAGATCAGATCCAACATAGGAGTAGAATGAAGAATGTTTTCTCAACCAAGATTGAGTAATATTCCTCTCTAGCTGTTTGTTATATACATTAGCACCCATCAATGGTGAATGGACACCGATAATGCATTCAGAGCATATGCAATAATATAAATATTGGATTAAGCATCCATCAGAACCAAATCCTATATGAATCATTGCTTACGAAGGCACAGTACTTGAAATTTCCATTGAGTACCGTACCAGCTAGGAGGATTATCATCTGGAAGCTTCAGTCAGGACCAATTCGCTGTGCTCCGACACTAACTAGAAGATACTATCATCTCTGTCGATGTCAACCCTAGTATAGTAGTAGTATGCTCATGACGCAGCTGGCATGCCACCATCTTTAACTGTAGTCGATATACTGGTTGAAGTTAATTGCATTACACGTAGTAGTGTGCCTCTAATATAAATAAATACAAACATATACGTATATGTAGCTATAAACATGGTGGCTCCAGCTGCATGAATTGCTTGACCTGGCAGAAATTCTGGAGTACGAATGAACTGAGAGGGACATGGCCCAAATTTTTCCGCGCTCTGGCTTTTTTCTGGAATGGATGGACATATATGCGTCCAGATACATTTGATTCGCGTGTTGGGTCCTTTTGTTTGTGTTACGCATCTTCCATTCCGTCTAGTGTGTGTGTGTGTGTGTTTGAGAAACCAACCACTTTTCAACGTCTTCTTCTCTTCTCTTCTTGTCAGTGGCCTCATGCTTCAGCAATCTTGTTCATTTCTTCGCCTCCAAAGAAACAAGTAAATCTTAAGGCAGATTTGCCGGTGTAGCTTCAACTCTGCATCTGCATGCAGAGTGCTTCAAGGACAAGGGACAGAGCAGAATGAGCACTACTAAAATCTGGTGCTCTTACTGTCAGACTACAAGGGACAGAACACTGAATCTGACGTAGGAGTATACATTCATCCAACATGCTTGGTAGCCATGCTTGTGACTCCCAGTCAGTATTATGGCATTACAAACGAGATGTTATGCTCTACTACACAACTCTGATTTACATGCGCCTGCAGACATTGGTCTAGATACAGGAAGACTACAGCAAGAAGCAGGAGAAAAAAAACACACCAATGCCCTAACACGACCACAAACAGGGGTCATCAGCACGTCCTGCATCAACTAACCACCTGCACAGGTGTGCAGGTGCTACACTAGCATTTGAACCTCATCAGGAACGATTCAGTAAGCAACTGGAACTACTGCTGGGCTTCAAGTCTAGCATGTCGCATCCCGGAAGAATTCGGTAGGGACTTGTGGCGGACACTGCTTCTTTGCAACAAATTTGTACTGAGGAAGGAAAGGGATAGGATGGCATTAGTACTAACAGTACAATTGTTAACTGAAGAAATTCAGGACCAGGTCCAGTTACCTTATGTTGACTGTACTTTTCTCTGATTGCTGGAAGGTTGCTCCCAGGACCAACGCTGAAAAGGCGGTGCAGTATCTTTACGCAGTCGCTCAATTCGGATGGCTTGTACTGTGTGTAATGGGCCAGTGTGGAATTCTGTTTCCAGATGACAAATGGGATGTGTAAGATAGCTCGTCATTAGGCAACTGCTACAAAGATATGTATGGAACAACAATGTGATTATTCCACCTACCCAAGGGTACTTTGTTGGCTGGAGTATAAATCTCGCCAAGAAAATAGCTGAAGCAGCTATTAATGATGGAGGGTAAGAGAGTAGATTATACTCCAGCAGTGATAGCTCAGCGATGTAATTGGCGAGGAACTCGAGACGCAAAGCAGGATCCTGTAAAAAGAGAAATTATCAGTGATTTCCTGTCATATATATGTATAATAACTTGAGAAATTACTTCAAGTAACCAGAAGCTGACTATATGGCAGTACCTCATCACATGCTTGTGCAGAGCGAGCAAATCTCCTATTGTGTAAAGCAAAAAGAGAAGAGTTAGTGGCAAGTTAGATTAGTATAGTCGTCATAAATTTTACTAGAATGAAGTAGAACAGGAAAGGACCTCAAAAAGCACTTTGCTGTAGGTGCTGTCATTTCAAACTTCAGGTAATTCAGCACAGAAGCTTCCATTTCCAGAACCTTTAACGTACAGGTTATTTGTGAGCATGAAAAACAAGGGATTATAGGATATGGTCTACTGTTCTTTTTTTTTTTTAAAAAAAAAAGAATGATAGGAAAGAAACATATCACAAACCTCATCTCTGAAGTATGTATTGTCTGTTATGTAGCAGAATTCTTCTACTTGGGGTGCACATATCTCCTCGTATTTTCTAAAAATTTGAAGTTTCCAACACGTCCAAATCAGTATGCCAACAGCCTAATGATAGTTGAGGACAACTGAAAGAAATAAATGGAATGGGAAACAGAATCTTACGCAGCTATAAGCATGCAAGCAACACCAAGTAATTGCAGCCTTTGGCGGTTGATTTCGTTGCCAGAGAGATAACGGTCAATGTAGTTGACTGTCAGGTACAAAGTATCAGGAACAAGACGATATTCTTCAGCAACCTGCACGAGGAAAATCATGAATACAACCGAAAGTTGACAAGATTGTTCTTTAGGCTTTTCTTATGTTTAGCAGAAAAAGCTTACTTCCACGAGCCAGTCTATCAAAATTGCCCTCATGCTTGGGTTGACATCTTTTTGAATCTTTTCCATGAAATCAGTTGATGGCCTTTTCTTTGTCTGCGAGAATGCAAAGCACCATTAGTCAGAATCAATGAAGAAGCAGAGTTTTCGAGGAAACTTCAACATATGTACAGATCAAGTGTAGCCCAATGTTCTTCAGAAAAGAATTTGATCAAATCGAGCTAATGCACCAACAAAAAATCAGAAAGTGTTCCCAACAGTTGTAAAGTGCAATTATAAAATGTAGAGATTTTGCAATCAACCCAAAATTCCTTTATGTTTAATGCTTGAGGGGAAACCATTTTGGCACCAGGGTTGAGGAAAAAAAATGTTTCACCTCAGCTTCTCGCAGATGCATGTAGATGTCAGAAGCGAGAGTAGCGCACAGCTGTGGATCCTCGAAGTCATTATCAACATCACAGACACAGTCGATTTTCATTGGGGCAGGGCCATTTTTCTTCCATTTATTTTCTGTAAAAGAAACCATGCCACATGCGACTGAATCACCAGAAAAAAAAAATTGACAAAATATACTTGAAAATGAAAAATCTTAATATGAATCTCAGCAGACCTTCAACATCTCTATCCTCTGATATACGCAGATGTTCATCTGCCCGTCGCTGCAATGAAGCCAGCATCGAGGAATCCCCATTGTCTATATACTCAAAGTCCGGGCTTTTCATCGAGTCGCAAGTCGACATGGTCTCATCAACAGAAACTGAATCTCCTGAACGTGCAGGAGAGACGAATGTACTGCAGGGCACCAAGGCAGGAGCACGGCTTGGCACATGGACAGTGGTAGGCACGGGAATATTATGCTTCTGCTTTGTGCAGCTGTCAAGGCGTGATACTGGTGGAGCTGGTTTGATGGAAGCCGACTTCACAGCAGAACACCGGATGGAGCTCGCATTCCGAGCGTTTGCCAGAGATGGCTTCTTCAAGGGTGCAGCCGAGGTAGCTGAATTCAACTTCTGCACGAGATTTGAACAAAAGGGACAAGTTATTTCAAACCTCTGTTTTGGGGGCTCCGCTAACCAGGTAAAAAGATTTAATAAATGGCAACAGTACAGAGTACATAGAGACACATAATATTGCCCAGAGAAGATTCGAAAGCAAACAAAGACAAAAGACTGCCACGTTTCGAAAACCAAGGGTCTTTGTTTTACACGAAGGCCTGGAGCAGAATCCAAGATTTCAATTCAATTCAAGTATTCGACCAATACAGAGTACTAGTAACAAGTCTATTGCGTGTGGTGCCAAGGAGAGTTCTGTTAAACCCAAATACAGCAGCCAAGACGACACACGGCACGCCTCATTCGAATATCAAGAAAGGAAACTGCTTATCAAGAAGGGGATGCAATGAGCAGTGGTGACTGGTGAGTGGCAAAAGAAACAAAAGTTCCCCGGATCTTGCAGAGATCGCTTAGGAAAACGTAGGCCGCATACTGAAATCATTGAGGTGAGAAACGAAAACATTTAAACCTTCGAGCCCGGGCATGGTCCAAGAAAAGAAAGCGCAATTGCTTCCGTTCCCCCATGAAAGTCCCTCCCAATCGCACAACAAACGATCCATGACGGGCAGAGAGTCGCACGTACCGCTGCGGTGGCCGGTGGCGCGACCTTCCCAGCGGCGGCGGCGGCCCTCCCGGACGGAGCGGTGACGACGTTGGTGATGTTGCCGAGCGCGGCGCGCTTCTTGGCCTGCGCGGCGGCGGGGCCTGCCGCCTTGGCGCCCTCCGGCATCGCGGGGCGCTTGGCGGCCGCGGACGACGAGGACGAGCGGCGGGAGGCGGCGTGGGTCGACATCGTCGGACGGGAGAGGTTCCCCTGGCCGGACCGGACGGATCTCCCTAGTCCTCGGGTTCGGGCTTAGGGTATGGGGGAGCGGAGCGGAGGGCTTGGGTTCCGACTCCCGACCGGAGGAGCAGCGGAGCACAAGAAAAAGACGGCCAGGAGAGACGGGAGAAGAAGGGGGGAGAGAGCCGATTATTTTAGGAAAAGACCCCTCAAGTTTCGAATCGTTTACCGTTTGTGCCGTGCCGCCGCCAGCGTAAGTGATTAGGCCGTTGAGAGGCAGGGGCAGGGCAGTTGATCCAAACCCTACAGCGCCTTGGAGCGGTTGAATTTGAAATTCAAATAACGGTTGACGCTGGCACGCTGCCACTTTCTAGTGCCGTTGTCCATTCTTTCTTAATTAATTTCGGTCCTAAATCGGCCTCGTCGAGAGAAATGGGCCGTAGCTATCCTAACAATTAAGGGCATGTTTAGATCCATTAGCACTAAACATTAGCGATAGCTAACGCCCTGTTCGAGTAATGGTTTCTGTGGATGACAAGCCAGCTGATGCAGATTTATTGTAAAAAAAATCATTGTACGATAGTTGATAAGCCAGACCGATAAGTTTAAACGAACAAAGGAATAAAAATCAGTACTAGTGGATACAAAAACAAACATACTAATTATTAGCTGAAGAGCTACTAGCTATTAGTTCCATTAACAAGTTCGGAGTTTCTAATAGGTGCTAATAGTTCATACGCATATTTAACTTTTTTTTTGAAGGGAATACGCATATTTAACTCACTATGCAACCATCTATTAGCAGACATTTTCGAACACCACCTACTAAAATTTAATAACAATTAGCTATTAGCTAGCTAATAACTTTTAGTGTTAACAGGTCCAAACAAACCCTAATAGATAAAGTAGTCAGAGTCTAAATAGGTACCAGGCTTTTTTCTGTCACGAGAGACGATATCAGATAAGGTAAATACATTTGAGGAAGAAAAAATAGCCATGTTTGTTCTCCACCTTACCCTTACCCCCTCATTGTGCAAATGAACCATAGACTTTGTCGTGAATGACTAGTTCTTGTAGGCGAGGAACACCGGCAATCTGGCGTCCTCTTGAATGGGAAAGTTGTCACGAGTCATGTCATGACCGACATTTCGTTTTTTTCCCCAATATACACTTTATCTTTTATGACTCTTTTTTTATTTATATTATGATATATAATATATACGGCGCGTTTGGATTGAAACCTGAGAGGTATTACCAGGCTAGAAAAACAATTTTATAAGCTTGTGAAATCAGACACCATCCATATCGCCCAAACAAGTTTTACATTAGCGGGGGCCGGCTACTGTGCACGTGGACAGGACAACGTAGGGAGGGAGGGAAACGCAGGCTCCCGATCGATTTGAATCGCGAAGCCACCACCTTTTGCATACGTGGTGGAACGTTGTAAAAGCTACACTTAGGTGGGCCCCACTGCATATGACTGTGTAGTATCTGGGCCAAGGGCCAAGGGCCCAGGCCGGGCAGTCAGAGGTTTGCGCATGCGCCCTGGCCCGTGCGCTTCGACATGCAAAATTCATATATCGGTATCGATCACCACCATCTGTGTTGACTCTTGTGCTTCGCTAATGCAATTACACACAAAATGTAGCAAAGTATATATATACACTAGTAGCACTGTAGCAGAGTTTTTCCTTTTTTTCTTTCTATCTCATGGGGCCCACCAACACTTAGATAAGAGAGTAGACCTCGTGGTGCCAAAAAGAAAATTAATAGCCGCTACTGTTTTTTCTTCTTTCCATGTCTCAGCAAAATCGATATATAAATAAGGATGACCAACATATACATCTTCAGATTTTCTTTTGGTTTTTGAAAATGTCTAAAAGCTCTTAAGAAGTCCAAACAAACATGGCCTTAGTGTTATATCCTTCTTCATAGCCTTTGGTTCGTTGACTATCTAATTCATGTTTCATAAATTGAGTAACATGGAAGGAGTCCTTACTTTTTTTTTGTGTGTGTGTATTTCTAGTGTCACACTTAAAACACAACATGATGTTACACGCCATACCATACAAAGTAGTAGGTGAAAAAGGCATGATGTTTCACATGTTATCGCAGTTTTCCTTTGGCTACCTAGGAACCTAGCTAATGCAATCCATGCATAGTATAGTAATAATCGATTTTGTGATTTCATTCGTCATTACACCCTCGCAAACCCTTAGATAAGAGTGTGGGCATCATGGTTCTAAAAAACAGTTTCATTATTTTCTCTTTCGATGTTTCCGCAAATTAATGTAAAAGGTAGTAAAATCAAGCCATACATGTTTTCTAGAAGTGTGGAGTGTGCGAGCCGTAGCAAAAAGATGGTTTGATGCGAAGGAATATGTCTAGCATATTATTTCAGTTTCTGCTCAACGACTTTCATTTCCTTTGCTAGCTAATTCCAGCTACGCAAAGTATAGCAATAACACTTTCTCGAATTTTTTATACACCTTGGGGCCCATAGACCCCCTACATAAGAGGGTGTGTCCTCATGTGAAGCGAACATTGCCTACGCCATTGTGCCTCTAGCTAACCATTTCTCTCATAATCAGGCTCTGCATTCTTGCTTTTAGGATCTAGTAATAGCAACATGGAGGGAGTCCTTGAGCGGTGGAAGATCTTAGTAGGTGGCCTCTCCACCCTGCGAGGACGCACAACTCAAATGGCATCTTCATGGCTCGATGGAACTGTGGTATGTTCTAAGATTGAGAAATTTGTTATTAGTTCTATCTATGTCAGGTCAGTAAAAAAATTCCACACTTCGGTGTGTGAGGAAACGGTAAGGATAGCTTTAAGAAGTGGTTTTGATATTAGGAGTCGCAATAGAGATGCAAACACGCTAGCTCATGAACTCGTATACGTGCTTAATTTTGTGGATTCTTGTTGTAGGTTCTCTGTAACTAGGCTCGATCAAATGCCGAGTCAGGTCAAGTTTGAATCGGGCTAAGACAATTTGTTAGGACTTAAAATGTTTGAACCAAACTTGACCTAACGCACTGGTAGGTCATGTTGGGTGGACTATTTCTCATTTTTATTTAGCCTTTTCTTCTTTGAGTTGGGTTATTTTAGGTTAGGCTGGGTCGTAGATCAAAAATCATAACCCAAACCTGATCGAACATATTAGCGGCTTGGATCAAATCGAGTTTTTATGGGTCGGGCCGGGTCGGGTGGCCTCTACCCAGAAGTCCAGAACCACTACGTCCTATAGGGAAGCGTTTTCTTTTTTTTTTTTTAGAAAAAAAAGAGAAGAATAGGGGAGCGGCTGCTTTATTTTTTATGTTTGGGCGTTTGTTGTTGGGCCGGACGAACGAGAGGACTAGTATTTGTTGTCTGTGTTGTCGTGGCCCACCACCGCTGCCGGCCCCCTCGGAAACGCCGTCGACCGTCGTCCTCGTCGGTCGCCGTCGGCACCAACGCCACCGCACGCCCGACACCCCTCCCACTCCTTCCACCACCTCGGCACCTCCTAAATTTAGCCATGCCCACCACACCTCGTCCACTCGTCTGCTCCATTCCACGCTCCTCGCCCTCCCACCCGCGCACGGCCTCCCGCCGCCACGGCACCGCTCCCCGTCGATCCCATTCCCATGGGGCCGCGCCTTCTCCTTCTTCATCATCATCGAATTGCCTTCCCTCCCGCCGTTTGAAGCCCACGCCGCCGCCGCTGGCACCCCCTCCTCGGTATTGGATCGCTTACTTAGGTAGGTTCGGCCCCCCTCCTTCTTGATCCTCATTCGGCATTTTGGGGAATACATGGATTGGCTTCCATGTACTAGGTCGTAAGTAGAATATAAATAAATAAAAAAGGGTAACATATGATGCTCAATTGTCCTTCTAGGTCGCTCAATCAATGCCTTCTATCTGATGTAACATTTTTTTTTCCAGCGACCATCCTACTTTGACCTTATTATTACTGCATTTTGGATAATAATACAGTACCAATTGAATGATTCATCCATGTTGTGGCTGAAAAAGCCAAAATGTGGATCAAAAGCAACAGCAGCATGATCTATTTGGCATGCACAAAACAACAGCATACCATATTCCTTCTAATTCACATATGCAATATGTTACTGTCTGTCCTGATATGCTCTTCATGTCGTAAACATTTTCAGATGAACTCCAAGTCATCATACAACAAGCTGTCCGCTGCAAATGACAAGATGGATTCCAATGCCCGGGGCTACGGGAATACTCAATCGAATGGTGCCTTGGGGCGGAATCAGTCCGGCTTCTCAGTTGATCCATCTGCTGGCTCTGAACCAGCAGTGCAGTCGCATGTTATCCCTTCTGATAAGAAATCACGCAGCAACAAGTCTGATGATCCAGCTGACAAAGCGATCCCGAGTCCGATGACATTATCTGGAACAGGTGCCATGCCTGCGGAAGCAGCAGCCAGAGGTGACAAGACCGTTCCTCAGGGCACCTTTGACTCTTCTACTAGTAGTGACATCTTGGATAGCAGCGGTAGTGGTCATATGAAGCGGCATACTGGGAGCGATTGCAGGTGGGAGGCCATCCAGTTGGCCAGCAGCAAGGGCTCCCCTCTCAGCCTAGTCCACTTTAGGCTTCTGAAGCGCCTTGGCTATGGAGACATTGGCAGCGTTTACCTTGTGGAGCTCAGGGGGACAGACACCTTCTTTGCCATGAAGGTGATGGACAAGGAGGCGCTCATCAGTAGGAACAAGATGATCCATGCGGAAACAGAGAGACAGATACTTGGCCTTCTTGATCACCCCTTTCTACCCACCTTGTACACTCATTTTGAGACCGAGAAGTTTTACTGCCTTGTCATGGAGTACTGCTGCGGTGGCAACCTCCATTCGCTTCGGCAGAAGCAACCTAACAGGCATTTCAATGAGCAAGCAGCCAGGTATGTTCATCTCACATTCCTAAGTATTCTTTGTTTGTTTACCTTTGATGAGGATTCTCTGTACAATTCTATTCTTTCACATCTGCACATAACGTTTGCTTTTCTGAATTATATTTTCTCTGATTGTTCGCAGATTTTATGCCGCTGAGGTGTTGCTTGCACTTGAGTACCTCCACATGCTAGGCATTGCCTACAGAGACCTGAAACCAGAAAATGTCCTGGTCAGAGATGGGGGACACATCATGCTGTCTGACTTTGACCTGTCTCTGAGGTGTTCGGTCAGCCCGATGCTAGTCAAGTCCTCATCAATCAATGCTGGTGCCAATGGCGTTGAGAAAGGCATAGTCCATGCTGAGGGTGTCAACCAAGGCTGCATACAGTCATCAGCATTCTTCCCGCGCATACTCCCCAAGAAGAACCGCAAGACCAAATCAGACTTCAGCATCAACGGATCGCTCCTGGAGTTCAATGCTGAGCCGACAGATGCGCGGTCGATGTCATTTGTCGGAACACATGAGTACCTTGCACCAGAGATCATCAAAGGATTGGGACATGGAAGCGCGGTGGATTGGTGCATCTTCTTGTATGAGCTGCTCCATGGCATGACTCCGTTCAAGGGGAATAGCAACCGTGCCACGCTGTGCAATGTGGTGGACCAGCCACTGTGGTTCCCTGACACCCCACCTGTGAGCAATGTCGCCCGAGACCTCATCCGTGGGCTTCTGGTGAAGGACCCTCAGAAGAGAATTGCAACCAAGAGGGGTGCCACTGAGATCAAGCAGCACCCATTCTTGATGGGGTGAACTGGGCACTTGTGAGGGGTGCTCACCCACCTTCTGTCCCTGACCCTGTAGACTTCGGGCAGTTTAGATCTAAGGAGAAGAAGGCAGCGGCAGTTGCCATTGCTCCGAGTAGATTACCTTCTGGTGCTGCTGCAGCTAAACCAAAGACAGGCAATTTTGTTGAGTATTTTTAGGTCTTTACCAGGTCAATTTTGGGTCCTGCTAGTGCTAGGACTGAACACCATAGATACAGATGTTGGTAATGTTGAGTGTTCCTGTAGTCTTGTTCCTCTTCACTTTGTAATGTTCCTTGCCATGCATGTTTCTTGGAATCCTGGTAGTATAATAATTGAGGTAACCTTGTACAGAAGGAGTTTGCTATTGCTGAAATGGATGATGGAAGTTTGAAATTCTATTATTTCTTACTGAACGGATGGATAGACATGTCTGTTATGTTTTTTTGGTAGGTAAATATTCTCTTATGAGCAGTAAGAAGAGTTATCCTAAATATATCATAGCCCCTGTTTTTTATTCCTTTTATATCTTCTCTTTTCTTTTGTACTCTGACCTTGGGAATAGAAGGATACCAAAAAAAGGCATGGGCTCCTGGAGCTGTCATGAATGGCGCTAACAGTGGCGAAGTTGGGGACCCTGGCACAGGGGCTGCTGTCCAAGCTCATCACCAACTACCTCAAGAGCCAGGTCGCCATCCAAGATCATTCCACAACTGCATCATCGCCATTGCCGGGTATTACCACCCCCTTTCCCTTTGCTGATCAACACAACCTGACTGCTGTTTTTGAAAGGGGTCCGTCTGATTAGGGCAGCACTTCCATTTCTTGGCAATGCAAATTCGATCTTAAAATTTCCTCGATGTAAAGAGGGGTTTAGGAATTATCTTGTGTGAGCTAATCAAAGGATGATATTCAGAAATGACTGTTTGGAGTCTCTGCTAAACTAGCACCTGGCCCCATCCCACTGACACATCAGTACATCACTCCATTATTTTAATGCCCATGTAGGCAAGGCGTGTCATTTTTAAGAACTCTAAGGCCTTCTTTATATTTTCCTTTGGTTTTGATTCCTATAGGATTAGGAAAAGCCTGCAACTTGATTCCTATTGTTTTTCCTATTCCTTTCCTATCCTACAGTCCGAATCCAAAGGGGCCCTAAAAGTTTCCATATGCATGACACAGTTCAAACTATAGCTTTATTGCCAATTGATGAGTTTGCTATGGCTCTCCCTATCCCAGGTTTCCAAGTCCACCACTGCTCCATCTCCTGAGGAACTTGATGCTGTTAGACAATAGTTTTTTCTTTTACCCACTAATCTGCCATGCGCATACGTAATCAACAATTACTTTCATAAGAGAGGACAGATTCATCAGAAAGAAACTGTAATGAACTTTTGGATCATATGTGCACCAGTCATACCCATGCCCTCACACTCACACAGCTAGCTTATTAAGGCACCCTGTTTGGTGATATAATTGATCAGTATGATGTCTCCCAATTATTTCAATTATAAGGGCATGCTTTGAATGGGAAAGATGGGGCAGTGAACTTTGACGAGATGATCCCTGCTTTAGGATGTAGATGTTTAGTTCTTTGTACAGCTTGATATATTGTTTGATCTGGAGAAAATTGAGCTATGAGGGACATAGTAGTTTATCAAACGAATATATTCGTTGGACATATCCTTACTCTTCTTGTAGCTATTGATTGACGACGATAGTCACTGTATTGGTCATTTATAGCAAGAAAACAAATTACCATCTTCATGAAACACCGGATGGGAGGGAGATGATGAATGGGGACAGGTGGGTGGCGTGGAGAATGAGATTTTCCGGTTATGGCCACCCAATCCACATGCCTTATGATATTTTTTGTCCATTTCACCCGCATTTCAGAAGATTCTATTGAAAGAGCGATTTTTTTTTTAGATTATGCCAATTTCTGTCTTCTCTCATTTTCTTTTCCCTCGGCCGGATTAATCTGAAGTTCGACTGAACATGTCATCATGTGCATTTATGTATCGGGCACCAGCCACATGGTCAGGAATTAGGCCAACTCGCTATAGATAGGTACAATTGCCATGAATCAGGTTTCAAGTCACATGAATGAAGTAGATCCGATACAGAATGAGGCTAACATCTACTAGTGATGAACTGTATGTGTCATCACCAGAAATAGCTAATATCTGACGACGAGAGCCACTCTTGTGAAAGATACAAGTCTTTTTTCAATACTGTGGGGTGCTTTCCTTCGACAACCTACCCACCATTTCACTTGCCAGTTAGCAATGTTTGTTTTGACAAAAGAACTCTAGCTGCTAGGCACGATCTCCTGCACAGGTGACGCCTCTCTCTCCAGCTCCAGCATGCGTCTTCTGTTTGCAGCAAACTCAGTCCTGAGATGTTCAGTGTAGAGCGTCAGCGACTTGTGGAAATCTGCAAAGCACTTGTCGCGGGCATATTTGAGGTCGCTCCCAACAGATGACCCAACAACTGTCCCAGACATGTAAGCGCTGCAGGCGTCGAGGATGGCGCGCTCATGCTCATGGAAGTGGCGCATTATAAGGGTCTCAAAATGCTGCAGGGAAAGAGAGGCATGAAAGAACAGTGGGTGGGATGCAGGGTGCATTTGGATGCATTCAGTTTTCAATATCCTGGACAGCTACTCGATCAAGAGATCAAAAGTATTTGTTCACCTTTGGAGGCTTCCTGAGTGAATACAGCATTGTCTTGCATGATTTAACGAAGGCCGTCTGATTGTAAGCCAAGGAATACCTTTCACCAGATGTTGTTTGAGCTGAATTTTTGTTTCCTGGCTCATTGAAATATGGCTTATCATTCAGCACAAGGCCCTGGATGGAGACCAAAACTTGCAGCATGGTGGAATTCGACTTGCCCCACTTCTCGCATCCATTGCCCCACCAGGTGTTAAGAAGGCTCAGGCAGACTTTCCCACTCTCATACAGATTTGGGTTTAGCCGAAGTCCACCCGAGTGGTAGTAAACTTTCTGCACACATGAAGTAGATTTTTACAAAAGAATGTGGATCGCTATACAAATATGAACAAAAAAGGCAGGACGATGTCGGTCACATACTGGTGGGCACTTTGGGTATTCAGAAGGAAAACGGACATCGAAGAAGAACAGACCATCATGGTATGGAGTGCCAGCCGGCCCAACTATTGCAGCCCTGAGCAGATCAATCCTGTCCTCATAAACTCTAACATAGATAGATTCTGCGTAATTGAGAACAAATTGATCCAAATTAACAGCAACAAAAGATCAGCTGATTTCAGGTGTGAATTCTCCAATCAAGAATATCCTTATTTGCTTCAATGTCAATAGTACAGACATGACATGTTAACAGCAACAAGAGATCAGCTCATTTCAGGTGTAAATTTTCCAATTAAGAATAAGGATTATTTGCTTCAATGTCAATCATACAAACATGATATGCGTGATTAGTGGCATAAGTGCACATGATCTCACAAATCCAGATTGTTTACATTTCTCAATGTTCCCTAATATATTCTGAACATGTGTTGCTAGCATGACAAGATTACTATGGGTAAGAACTGTCAACAAAATGCTATAAGGTTATGATTGTGTAGGCACCATGGTGTGTCTCCTTTGAACTCTCTGTAACTAGAGTTTGTGCAGTTTGGCGAAAACAGGAAACAAAAAATTGACAAAATGTAATCAGCATAAACTGACCAGGTAGGCTTTTCTGTAGAAGACTCCATTCACTTTGAATTGCCTTCACCCAATCTTTGGTGACCTGGTCACACATTATGAGGTGGGAAAATTGTGGTTGGATCTAATATATCAGAAGAAGGGCGGCCCTGGTGCAAGCGATAGAGCTTTACCGTCTGTGACCAAGAGGTCCAGGGTTCAAGTCCCAGCCTCTGCACATTTATGCAGGGATGGCTGCTGGCTATTTTCCCTTCCCCAGACCCCGCAGTGCGGGAGCCTACGGCACTGGGTACGCCCTTTTTTTATCTAATATATCAGAAAATAGGTTCACAAAATGACAGCATACCTTTCCTGCTGAAGTCTTTGCATAGTGGTGATCCGAAAAATCTTGGACAACATCGAATTGGCTAAAGGACATATGAATATGATCAGTATTCTCAGTTCCACGCTCTGTCCTTGCCCATGAGGAAACCATACTTGAGCATTCAGGTTCATGGTTTTGCATGCATACAGTGCCAGTCCCACTTGAACAGGGATCCAAATGAGTCTTGTTTGCAGTGACACTCACAGAGGAGCGGGAAGCAGAGGCTGGGATCCAGGATGTAAGGAAAATTAATAAACAAAAGAATAATGGCATTATGATATCACCAAATATATATGTGACAGCATTTATATAATGAAGTTTAGCCCATCAGCTCAGTCAGGCCTACCATACAGTACTGTCATGTGTAATTGCAAATCTTAAGTGACATTATTCCAAATGAAAAGAACTTACACGACCCTTTCAAAGTTTTGAATTTTGGGTGCTCTCTTAGACTGAAGTTAAGGAGTTATTTGTTAAGTATAAGTAATACAATAATAGTTTAAACAACTATCAAGCCCTGCAATGGCAAACACAGTTGAGGTGAATCTACACAACCAAATCATAGTAACTCCAAAAGGTTTCCACCATCTATATGCATGCTTTTATTTCTCAGTGAACAAGTAACTTTGCAGTCACAATTCCTGAATCCTATTCAGTAAGTTATTCTTTTACCAGTCTTAAGGCTTTGTTGGCCTCTGGACCGTACCCGTACCAAAACAAATTATAATAAGCGTGAACAGGTCACATTCTCATGCAATTAAGAGGTAAAATATGTATCAGGGGAAAGAAGAACATATGCAAAGCTTGACATAATATCGGACATCATGGGTACCTTGCCAGAGTGGGTCGATGGATTTGCCTGCATAAGCAGATTATGCTTTCATTAGAAAAAACATTCAGTGTAAGTGAAGAAAACATAGGATTCACATATGTTCATCAGGCATATATACCAATCGTCACATTGAATGCTATCGACAGATTAGATATCTGATTATATCAAGATATCACCTTTTACTTTCCCAGTGAATGTATAAAATCCGAAGCACATTCTGGGGTAGTTATAAGCATCTAATTATCCAATAAGAAAAAGAGGGCATCAATATCATTTTTACAGTTCTTCTAGTCCATAAAAATAGCACCTTTAAGTTTATTTCCTACTCGCTGGGTTCCTAAAATTTTATCTGTACGGTTCATTAGTTCCTAGGTGTGTAGCTCAGGGAACACAGCACACTTGACAACTTGAGTCCTGAAACTAAAAACCCTGTAGATTGTAGAGCAACATAAACAAAACAGCGAAAACTGTCTGACAATTCCAACCCACAATTACTTTAAGACCGACCATTTGATTGCTGTGTCATGGCACCATGAAGAGAGTAAAAAAAAAACGTGCCCATATTTGGGGAAACCAGTGCTGACAGAGGAAACAGGGCAGAGAGGAAAATTGGAAATTCAAGAAGACGAATGATAGCTGTTCTGAATTCTGAAAACCAGGGTGAGCTGCAGCACCTTTCTTCTTGGAATCCTTGTTCCCGACACAAAAGAGCTGCAGCAGCAACTTCTTGAGAGCCATCCTCCTGCCTCTGGATCCTCACACAAAGCGCACCTGCACAGCAAGAGACGCCACCGGTTGTAACTACTAACTACCAACAAGAAAGGCCCCTTTTTCCGTTTGCTGCCTGAAACCACGAAGGCCAAGATCATCGCAGGCGCAAACAAGAGATGCAGAAACAAACAGAAGCAAGCACCTGATCATCTAATTTCCTGGCCAAGCAGTGAGAACAGGTGACCAAGAACCGTACCCAAAAAAAACATTAAAAAAAGGAAAAGGAAAAGCGCAGTGGGGATGAAATCGATCGTCTTGGTTGGAGTTGGAGTTGGAGAATCCCAACGCGGCAAGTATCTCCCTTTACTTTCCAGTAAGTAGCATGTAGTTTTCCAAGAACCGGTGGCGGTGAGGCCCCCGGTTGGCAGCGACCGATCTTGGAGCCCAATCAGTGCGGCGTGTGACGCCAGGTTGGTCGGTCTCTCGCTCGCTCTCGGTCAGTGACCAGTGGAGGCGAGACACCGCAAGGCCAAGTTTTTTCAATTCAATCCAAGAAGAGACAAAAAAGAAAAGGAATTAAAAAGTAGGAATAATCCAGAGAGCGAGACACCGGAGGCCGGAGGGATAAACTCGAGCCGTCAGCGTCGAGCGGCAGGAGCCGGAGCACTGGCGCAGCAGCGCACCACGATCAAGAAACCCCTCCGCTTCCCCCACCGAGAAAACGAAAGGCGTACGTCCATGGCCAATCAAAGAAACGAAGCAAACTCTCGTCACGCCATGAGGATGAGGAAACGGAAGCCACAACCACAACCCCCGGCCGCGGAGGGGGGAAAAAAAGAAGCACAGGGAACCGGCGATCAAGAAGGAGAAGGAGAAGGAGAAGGAGAAGGAGCAAACGCACCTTTGGGAGGAAGGCCGCTGTACTGTGCCCAGGAAGAAGAGGAGGAGGAGGGTTTTGGCTCTAGTAGGCGAGAAGAAGGGGGAAGAGAGGGATGGGAGCTCAGTAGTGCCGCTGTGTTCCTGGGAAGGAAGAGAAGCGAAGTCCTCGTGCTTGGACTGGACTGACGGACGGACACCTTGCGTGCCAGGACGGCAAAGCGTAAAGACAGGGCAGGACGCAGGACGCCCGGCCGGACGCGCCGCGGAAACCAGACGAGCTCAGGCAAACGCCTTGCTGAAATTGGTGCTCATGTCAAGGGCGCCGCGCCGGCACCGTATCCTGGGATCCCAAATTCCCCAATCCCTTCTTTCCCATGTCGCCCGCCTCTTCTTTCCTAATCCTTCCGTTGGGTTGTTCACGATGGCACACAATTTCCCGGGATCCTCCTAACTAAAAATACAAGGGGTAATGGTGAAGTCAGAATTACCCGCGTCGAAATCAGAGTCAGATGTGGAATTGAATATCGCTTTCCGATCGAGGAGTCAGAGTCACACATGCATCGCCAAATTTAAAAAGTATTAATAAACATCTATAATTTTATTTTTGCTAGTACACCAAAAAAAAAACTTTGTTTTATGCCTACAAGATGAATAATTTGATTGCGAAACGAGCTCTAGCCTAATGGATAAAGCATCTGAGTAGCACCCGGCGTACTTAAGTTTGACTTTCCGTGAGAACGAATTTAAACAGGCTTGTATTATTAAAAAATCAAATAAAAAACTAGGCTGGAGTTTCTCTTGTTTAATTTCTAAGAGAACGTTTTCACTCTCAGAAATGAGCGATCCATAATTATTTTCACAATATTTTCTATTATATCTTGTGGAGTGGCAATAATTATCACCATCCCATTATTTTTTTTCCAAGGGCATGATAACTACATTCTTTGTAAACTGATTACTAGTAGAAGCATGACAAATTAGGTCATTTTACCAATATTATGGCTTGCATTTATACATAATAAATTAAGTTTTTTTTAAAAAAAATATATTAATATCCTAACTTCTGCATCGATTATGTATATGGTTGTTTATTATTACATCCGATTATTCATATGGATTGTATTTATACATGGCAAATTGGGTAATTGTACCAAAACTATGGCATGCATTTCTGCATGACGTGCCAACCCTATCTAGAACTAGGGATTGTCCAAACGAAACACACCCCCTAAGCTCATGGATCAAACCAGCTAAAAAAGATGAAGGGAGGACTGATCTGATTACAAAGCGCATGCATAGAAGAATCCTCCTTCCTCCTCACCACTCAACCTTATATCATCTCTTGTCAAAAAAAAAAACTTATATCATCATGTCTTATGTGTGGCACACCCTATTTTTCTCCTTGTAGCCGTCACTAATCCCTAGCCGTTTTCCACCTTTTCGACCCCACACACATCCTAATCTCATCTTCGGCTCCAACGTTGCATCACCAGCTCCATTGTCACCACCACATGAACCACCTCAGGATCGGCACATCCACATATCAACACATTTCTTCGGTGCTAGAGATCATGAAGACCCCAAAGTCCTAAGCCCCAATTTCGAAGCCTCAGATCTAAAGGTCGGGCAAAGTTTCATCTTTGGGGTCACCGGTGAGATTCTCTCTCTTTGTTCTTCATTTTCATTTTTCTCTCTCACACATCATCAACTTTGAATCTCTCCAACCCAAATTAAGCATTTCTAGAGAGCGGGAGAGAGAATGATTTCACCAAAATGTTAGTGTAGAATATCACAAACACCATGAAGTCCAAGATCCTGCTTCTAAAGGTTTAGATCAAGAGCGTGGTGAGGTCTTGTCTTTGGCGTTGCTAGGTGAGTTTTTTTTTTCGTTTCTCATTTTTTTCTCTTATTATCAACTTATACGTGTGCTAAATCCCTATGACCGAATTAAGCATTTTAGAGAGAGATAATAACTTCACCAAAAAACAGTATTGGAGATCATAAAGACCCTTTAAATTCTTAAATCCAGATTGCAAGACTTTATATAACAAGAAGCTCACTTGGCAAATTAGATTATTCATCTCTGACCGTAGCTAAGTGAGTTTCTTTGTTTTTATTTTTCTTTCCCCCTCCCCTTATTTATAAATCTATAAGCATGCTGAATCCTATGACCTATGTCCATTGATGGCTTCTGCGGCTGATAGTGATAATGATTTAGTCGCAGGAGAAAAACTTGATAAGCAGAATTAATAAGTTAAGTAAACAGGGCTAATTCATCAAACCCCCAAAGTGGGTAAAACTGTTCCCCCTCAATCTCCTACGTGCACTCCCCGTGGAAGGTTTTAAAAATCTAACGGCGTTCGGCGGAGACGCCGATGGACCGACGGAAATCGCCGCGCGTCTCATCGAATTCATCAATCACTGTATCTGAACAGTCTGTGCCTGCCACTAGCTTCAGCTTTTACGAGTACCAATTTGTTTGGTTGTTTACATTTGTAGCTGCTCCGCTCCTCTCTCCTCATCAGAGACCCATCCAAGTTTGGAGACTGAACCTGAACAAATTTCTTGCCTTGTTTCCTCGAGCAGCAACGGCTACCAGGAGAGGAGAACAAAGGGGAACTTCCAGCAACTGCAAGGCGTCCGAGCCCCAGGGGTGGTTCCAGCAAGGCGTTGCGGAGGCAATGGTGATTGATCCGCTCCTCAAAGCAAGTTCCTTTTTCTCCCCTCATTGACTTGGTTTGTTCTTTTTTCCCCCCTCATTGGTCGATTTGTTGCCACTCGCTGCCAGATGTGATTTAGGAACACAGAAAGCTTTCGTATCTGATTTCGTTCTGATAGATAGATCATCGAGCACCGAATCGGTTCCTAATTTCATCTGCTTTGGTTGGTTGCTCTGCAGAGGAAGAGGGGGAGGCCACCTGGCTCCAAGTCTGCCAAGAGCAGGATTGGGATGCCACCTGGCGTGCAGTCCCCCAAGAGCAAGATGGAGCAGAAGGTGGCTTTGGTCAAGCAAAGGGTCGCCTTGCTTGACAGTGATAGCAACAGCAGCTGCAGCGACAGTGACAAGGTTGGTGTTTGGGTGCCCTCAGTGAGACCGTGCGTGAAATGATCTACCACTGGCTTCAGAGTAGCACCGTTTCTTTGATTAAGCTCAGCACCTGTTCATAGTACTTCAAAACTGTAGGAGGTGCTGCTGCTTTCTCTTAAATCTGAATGTTGGTCGGTCCCTGATTCACTACTCTGAACTCGCAACTTCTGATATTCTAGTCTTTGATTTGATGGGTATTGTAGATTGTGTAGCCCTTCAAGCCTCTTTTGTTTGCTGTATGTTTGATCAAGTGGGCCATCTGGAAATGTTCCTCATGTACCACATTAAAATAAAGTTCAGAAATTAGCCATGAGCTTTTGCATCATCATTGAACAATATTATGCAGTTCTGTGATATATTGACTATGTGTTTCGTTTAGGTCTTCTGTTAGTTTGATATTGTCATCACATTATCACAGGATAATCATTTAATGAATGCAGAATGATGAGCTTTATGTTGTTGTTTGTCACCAGGCAGCGGTAGTTCATTGTGTTGATACAGATGATGAGGGCGATGATATTCCTTTCCAAGTACGAACACTATTGCTTCATTTTTATACAGAAATTCCTATATTTGCAGTTGCTCCATTCACAACTTCACTACTAGAAATTTTATTTGACCAATATGCACTAGCATATATACGCACCTTTCTGAATTTCTGATTGTTTGCTTGTTGTCAGAATGTACTGTCATGCAAAACATGGATGGGCACCGCCTTTTTTCTGAGATGTGATAAAAAATTGCAACTGTCAGTGAAAGTTGTTTTTTTTTTGAAATTTTGGTTCATAAGAAATAGTGAAAGATTGTCAGTATGATAGTTGCATTGCTTTGCTTATTTGCATGTTTACCGGAATAGGATCATTGTATGGCACTTCACCCTGAATGCGGAGTTGGTTTTTTTGTGGCTTTTTCCCTTTGTTTTTCAAAAGCTTGTTCACTATCTTGGTCTTACTTTTCTTTTTTTTTAAAAAAAAGGACGTACCCAGTGCCGTAGGCTCCCGCGCTGTGCAGGGTTTGGGGAAGGGATTTCTGCGCCAAGCCATACCCGCACATAATGTGCGGAGGCCGGGGCTCGAACCCTGGACGTTACTATTACATTTTTTTTCAATCTTGCCTTCTTCAGTCACACACACACCTCTCTTTTTGCTTTATTGATATATGAAAATGAAATTACAGGAGCACGAGAAGTGCAAGAATGACTTTCATTTCATTACTCAAGATTCTTTTTCCTCCTTGGTCAATTTGTTACCACTTGCTGCTAGATGTGATTTAGCGACACAGAAAGCTTTCCTATCTGATTTTGTTCTGATAGATAGATAGCCGAGCACCGAATTTGTTCCTGATTTCATCTGCTTTGGTTGGCTTCTCTGCAGAGGAAGAGGGGGAGGCCACCTGGCTCCAAGTCTGCCAAGAGCAGGATTGGGAGGCCACCTGGCGTGCAGTCCCCCAACAGCAAGATGGAGCAGAAGATGGCTTTGGTCAAGCAGAGGGTTGCCTTGCTTGACCGTCCCAGCACTAGCAGCTGCAGTGACAGTGACAAGGTTAGTGTTTTTGGGTGCCCACTGGCTTCAGAGTAGCACCGTTTCTTTGTTTAAACCCAGCAACTGTCTGTAGTACTTCAAAATTGTAGGAGGTGCTGCTGTTTTCTCTGAAGTCTGAATGTTGGTTGGTCCCTGAATCACTACTCTGAACTCGGCACTTCTGAAGTTCTGATATTGTAGTCTTTGATTTGATGGGTATTGTAGATTGTGTTGCTCTTCAAGTCTCTTTTGTTTGCTGTATGTTTGATCAAATGTGCCATCTGGAAATGTTCTTCATGTGCTGCATTAAAATGAAGTTCAGAAATTAGCCATGAGCTTCTGCATCATCATTGAACAATATTATGCAGTTCTGTGATATATTGACTACGCGTTTCGTTTAGGTCTTCTGTTAGTTTGATATTGTCATCACAGGATAATCATTGAATGAATGCAGAATGATGAGCTTGCTATTGTTGTTTGTCACCAGCCAGCGGTACTTCAATGTGGTGATACAGATGATGAGGGCGGTGATATTGCTCTGAAAGTAAGAACACTGTTGCTCCATTCATAAGCAAGCATCACTACAAAAAATAAATATATCAGGAGGCTATTTTTTCATTCTTATACAGAAATTCACTATAAATGCATTTGGTTCATTCACAGCTTCACTACTAGAAATTTTACATGACCAATATGCACTAGCATACTTAGATCCTAGTTTGTTT
Source organism: Bothriochloa decipiens (assembly GCA_023333625.1). Taxonomy (NCBI): domain Eukaryota; kingdom Viridiplantae; phylum Streptophyta; class Magnoliopsida; order Poales; family Poaceae; genus Bothriochloa; species Bothriochloa decipiens. The sequence continues at coordinate 812,740 of CM041634.1, read as the reverse complement.
TCGTTTCATGGCCTGCAGTTGCACTTTTTTTTTTTTTACTTTAAGCTTTCTCAAACCCCAGTTTCCATTTCATGAAAGGCTTTGAAGTCAAGGAGGCTGGACAGTGAGCAAAAAAAGCTTCCTGGTGCCCCTCAGGCACGCAATGCCCAAAACATCATTACTGGTGTCACTAACATTGCTGAAGTAAGATACCCACTGTTCCTTTTTTCATTTATAATCTCATAATCCTTAGACAAAAAATCTTTAAAAACCTAGCGCTTAGAAATTTTGGCTGGCTCAAATTTTCTTATAAACATACACTACTAGTTAAGTGGACTTTGCTATTTCCCTCTCCAATGCTCTATCTAGAATTGCTTGTGTTTTTTCGAGCTCCAATTTTTCTTGCCTTTACATTAGTACAAGCCTGAAGGAATGGATTAATTATGAATATGTTGTAACTTGACAGGCATCTGATATTGGCCAAAATTTATGTACTAGGTACTTCTTCTTGTCTTATATCTTTCCTTTTCTCATATGTAAACCGCATCTGAAGTTGTCAAAATTGTTTAATTGTTCGCCTAAATCTTTAATCTAATTCCAGTGTTCACGGCAACTATGGATCCGCTATGGCTAGAGCTAAGGAGGTACAGGCGAAGTTGCTAGAAAACAATCTTAGCTTTACCAAGACTATGCTACCATCTCATGTCGTCCGGGGGTTTTGGCTTGTAAGTTGCTACTGCCTACTAATTATTTGAATGTTTGACCAATGCTAAATATTTAATCATTGTTTCCTGTGAACAACTTATGCAACCAAAAATAATAATTAATGTGAGGAGAGAGATCCTGAAGAAACATTGAAACTGTTGAGAAGATTAAGTTAACTAAGAAAGTGACAACACATCACTCTCAGTATCTTAAAGCACACTGTCTGATTTGCAACCACCTACTAGGTCACTGCGCATTGCAAAGGATATCACAAGTTTTGTACAATCCATCTGAGATCTGTCCATTTTCTTGCTTCATCTTTATTGAACTTTTGTGCTCTGCTCCTAGGGTATGCCAACTGACTTTTGTAACAAGCATCTCCCAAAGCAAGACACTGGAATTATGTTAGAAGATGAGAATGGAGAGGATCATCACACAACGTATCTAGGTTCCAGGCAGGGACTAAGTGGTGGGTGGAGAGGTTTCGCAATTAAACATGATATTAAGGTTGGCGATGTTTTGGTTTTCCAGCTTGTGAAATCATTGAAATTTAAGGCAAGTTCTTTTTCCATGTTTTGTCAAAATGTATTTTCCCCCAATAATCTGTTCATAAGTAGAGGTATATCCAGAAATGGCATTTGGACAATTAAGGGTGTAAACGAAAAGAACAGCAAATTAAATGGTCAAATTTATGTTGTAAGCGCCCCTCCCCATTTCTTGAACGATATTTTGATTTATTATTTTGTATGTTTTACATTCAGGTATACATAATAAGAGCTAACGAATTTACAGCAACTGATGGAGCAATCAGTTTGCTGAATTTAGAAGTGCGCAAGAAAGGGAAGCTACTATCAAGTAAGTTGTTCTTGAAGTTGCAATAAGGAATCTCACCCTTTGATACATGGCCATTGTCCAATAAATAAATAACTATTGAATCTCGTAATTTGATTGTTCTGATGCTGCAGAGGCTACCAGAGTGGAGCACAGTGTCCCTGCAGACGATGACAATGACAAGAACATCGTCGTCAACGAAGCGGCCGGGCTCAGGATCTTGGATTCAGACTTGGACTTTGGTGATGTGACGAGCTTCAGCAACTTCAGCATCGTCGTGGACAGCCTGGTGATCGACTGCAAGTTCCAGGAGCACGTGCGGAGGACGTACTATGAGCTGTGCCGCTCCCAGAAGGCATTCCTCCATAAGGGACTTCTGAAGCGGCTAAACCTGACCCTCGTCGTGGGGGCGATCATGGAGACGGTCAGCATTGCGGAGGCTATCCGGGCATGCACAGCAGAGCAGTCACCTTCCCGCGAGGACCTGCTGATGTGGAAGAAGACCCTGGACTCCGTGGCTATGCTGGGCATGGACGTCGGGTTCCTGCTGAGGCGCGTCGCCGACCTCCTTGGTGTGTCTGTCCAGGCCCAGCAGGCTAGGGACCAGTACAGGGAGATGAATGCCGAGAAGGCCCGTGCTGCAGAGAAGGTGAAGGCACTGGAGCTTGCATTGGGGAGCGTGAAGGACGCTCTGAGTAAGATTGATGCTGACATGGAGGAGGTGGAGGCGAGGGTCAACAGGAGTGGAGCAACGCTGCAGGAGGTAGCCACCGCACCATGGTGAATCTTGGTGGTTGCTACTGCTAGGCGCTGTATTGAAGGTGGAGCGACTGGCTGCAAGGCTACTGTACTGAAGGTGAGTGTTGAGACTGCTGGTAGTAACCTGTAATGGCGAGGGAGGCAGCGCCACCATTTTGTGTGCACCTTCAGGGACACTGGGAAGTTTGGTACATTGGAGACTTGCAGAGCAGCGCAGCTCAAGTCTAGGTGGGTAACGGTAACAATAGCAGCAACACTCTTGCTGTCATGTCATGTCAATATTAGTAGTAACTAGGACGCTCATCCGTCGCTGTAAATTTCTGATTGGAGCTTAGCTCCTATGTTGTGGTCATGTCCATCCGGAAAGACCTGGTGATTAAGTGTGCCGCAAACTCGTGTGTGTTGCACAATCAGCTGCGGATCCAGAATAAAATTCTACTGATGTTGCCATTTGTATGATGACCTTGCGTATTTCTGATCAAAATTGGTCGTAAATAAAACAGAAAGATGAAATAGAACATTGGTTCGACACGCCAATCATTTGTAGCAATTCCATCAATCATACATACAGCTTGCTCATAGTCGCCAATCACATGTGTTCACTAGTCATGGTCAGCGTAGTTGATTTGACAACACTCGATCGATGGCCAAACTTGCTGCTGTTTTATATTCATTCAGGGTGTAAATCCCCACAGAGCAAACATTTAGGATTTTGATGAAAGGGTGGCCAGCTTGTGGCATATTTTCAGTTACATACGCACAAGTCTTTATTCAGTGACCATTAAGGATCAGTTGGAGCCTTTTGTAGTGGGGGCAATTGCGCAGGGTTCAGATTTGAATCTCAAAAGTAGACCTTAAAATTTGCACAACGCAGGTTTCTCTTTCTCCGGAAGGAAAGATCATGTGTAGTATGTTGAGTTCACTTCACTCTCCCTGGCCGAGCAGAGCAGAGCAGAGCAGTCACGAGTGATAGTGAGGACTCTGGTGTGCTTGCTTTCCGCGCGCATCAATACTCATCATCACCTCAGTGAGAAAGGGACGGCAGCACGCACATGCCAACCACCATCAATCAATCAATTCATCCATTCGTTAACAATCTCCTGCTCCGTCCTGCTGCTGCGATTAAAGCCTTCCAACCACCTACCATAGCTTAGCTTAGCTTCCACACACTGACACAGCGACACGCATGCAGCCGCCCCTCCCGTCCCCCAAACCAAACACGTCATCATCCCTCTGCTCCTCAGCACGTCGCGACGGCGTTCCTACTTTTATCAGCGGGAGGCGCGGGGGCGGCGCTGTTCCGCCCGCGGCCGCGGTGCGCCTCCCCTCCTCCTCGGCGTCCAACGGCACGGTGGCCTTCATCGGTGGGGGCAGCACCAAGCACGTGTCCGCCGTCTTCGACGTCCCCGCCATCCCTGTTGCTGTAGAGCGGAGTCAGGCGCCGCCGGTCATCGAGGTCCACTCGCTGCTCGTGGTCAAGGGATTCCGCTGCTGATCGTCAGTGATCTCATCTCACTAGCAGAGTAGATAGCCGTAGCCTGCTCCTTCCGGGTTCCCGCTGGTAGTCATAATATCCTATTCCTCATTTCCTCCTCCTCGATCGTCGGTGGTTTTGGATTCTTGTTGCAGCCCAGTCTTCTCTTGAAGGTGATGTGTGCGGAATTCCTGATGAATTCCACGTTTTTACTAGATTTGTGTAGTACCGATCCAATTAACGATAGTGCTGATGAATTCCGCAAGGAATATGAAACTGTGTATACATATTAACTCACTTATATCCTTGTATGACATGTCAAATTTTGATTCATTTTAAGCTGAAGGAAACCGCCTGCAGTTTGCTGTGTTTCTGCTAGCGCTATCTCAGGTCCACCCGTCATGCCAATAGGCCACTAAGGCCATTGTGCAGTGGAGACAAACCTTGCTTGAATTGAGCTGAATTAGCCTTTGATGTTTGCAAGTGTGGCCCTGGACTTATTAGCAAAACCAAAGCTTGAGCTTGATGTCGGCGCAATAGAGGGGCTGCTGTCTCTGCCCTTGGCAAAACTTCTGCCTGCACACTTTCACAAAGTCAGGCAGGCACGGTCACATCTACTATGGGAGTGGGTTCGTGCTATTTCTTTCTTTCTTTCTTTCTTTCTTTCTTTCTTTCCACCACCAAATATATTTGCCTCCATCAATTCTAGACTTTATAAATCATATATTTATCATTCTTTCTTTCCCCAACCGAATAATACTTGCCTCCATTGATGACTTTATAAACCTTATAATTTCTTAAAAACAAGTTATCTCTCTTGATCTTCCATTCCTCTGTTTTTTTAATTTTCTTCCATTCCTCCTTTAAAATGCAGAACCTTTTGTTCTATTCAAAAATAAATAAATAAAGCTATTTTCTCTATTATAAGTTATAAGATTTTTTTTATATACTTTCCTTTTGCTACTCCAGTTAGACATAGTGTATAACAAAAGTAAAAAAAAAAGGCGTATCCAGTGCCGTAGGCTCTCACGCTGCGGGGTCTGGGAAAGAGAAAATAGCCAACACCCATCCCTGCATAAATGTGCAGAGGCTGGGGCTTAAACCCTGGACCTCTTGGTCACAGACGGTAAAGCGTTACCGCTTGCACCAGGACCGCCCTTCAAGTTTGGAACGGAGAGAATAGCTGAGATCCATGGCTCTGAGAAATAGCCCTCTCACTTGCATACATACACGTCTCATTTAACAGATTGTGCATCTGTAAATGGAAACAGCCTGCCTCCAGGTTCTAAGCCAGCACACCCGTCATGCTAAATAATTTCTGCTCAAAGTGTAACAACTCATGGCATTAAAAGTGTCACAGCTGCCTGAATAAATTTTGACGCTTTACATGGTGCGCTCACGAAAACTATCATACCGCTTCGCAGATCCAGACAATAGAAATGCGCAGTTCCAAGAATCCAAGACCATATCTACTACCACGGTTTTGCTTTTGATAGCTAAGGTATTCGCTTGAATCGGCAGATGCGGGATAAGCCATCGAAGCATCTTTTGAACCAGGATCAACATACAGCTGCACTGAGACAACTCAGCAGGTTCCTGCATTGTAACTGAGGAAGCGCGAGATGCACCCGGTCACCATATCTTGTTCTTCAACCAAAAGAGCATCAGTACTATCCCAATCACAATAGCAACAGGGGCATACTTTCGAATTAAGGCCTGCAAATCACAGGAGGAACTTATGTAAATATTACACCCTGTGTTCCAATCACAATAGGAACAGGGGCATCCCTTATGTAAATACTACACCCTGTGTTCCAAATTACCGTTCGGTTTAGTTTAGTGTCCTAAGTCAAACTTCTCTAACTTTGACTAAGTTTATAAAAAATATACTAACATCCATGATAACAAATAAATGCATATTCCATAGTGGGTTTAGTGAAACTAATTTGATCTTCTAGATGTCAGTGCATTTTTCTATAAATTTAGTCAAAGTTAGATAAGCTAGGACAAAGCAAAATGAGCCAAATTCAGCTCGACAGATGCATATGCTGGAAAGTGAAATGTAGTCAACAGGACCATACCTGGTGATTGAGGTATTTCGCCTTCTCTGCATAAATTCTAGTATCAGAAGTCAGCCTGCTGGACATTTCACTCACCTCTGCAAAGAAAAATCTTTTGTTAAACAACTGTTGTGTCGTGAAAAGTACATGTGAGGAAGACTGAAACACTTCATAACCTGGACATTAACCAATTTTAGATCTCTGCATAGTTGCTGCTTGGGTTGTCATATTTCGTTCGATTTGCTACAGATTTCAGTTTGAACTAGCACAACCATCTATCTCTAATACAACAGACCTAATGCGTACAAACATACTACCATATAAAGGAGCTTACATATTCCCAAAAAAAATGAAAAATGTGCAGGGTAACACATCTAAGTCATATTGCATATCACTGTAAAAAAGTCATATTACATATCATTGTAAAAAGGCCATACTGCAGATCACTGTAACAGGAAGCACACAGGCAAAGCACGACATCTCATATGTTTCCACCTTGTCCAAAGTGCCTAGTTAGTTTTATTAATTGTTTCAAGTATAACCTTGTCACAATCTTCTAGAGGTTTCTTAAATTTTAGCCTCCACTCTAGGCCCATGCGGCAATGATTACAAGAACAATCTGTTTAGAGCATACGCTCCAGCATGAAGGCATAAACTTCCTCCATAGATATTCAAAAGTAATTCAACATCTCCAATTGTTTCTCTGTTGCAGAACTGTCCCAAAGCAAAGGTCTACCGAATGATACCTAAACAGGTCCCAAAGCAAACTGTCCCAAGGCACAAAATTACGTTGCATCACAATTTGCTCAAAACAAACTGAATTGTGAATCTTACAACCAGTCTACGGAATGATATCGAAACAGGTCTAAGATGGCAGAAAATATGATATACATAATGAGGGAAACATAAGGAAGATAAGATGACAGTGGTACACTCACGGTCTAGTTTTTCACCGACACCGAGAACTTCTTGAACATTGCGAGTCATGATCTGGTGCACCTCATAGAGCTCATCATTCAGCTTGGCAAGGTTCCTCTGCGTTCTGGAATCCAAATAAAGTTTCTTGGTCTTCTGTATGAAGGCATCTAAACAAGTAAACAGAGACACATAAGCCATCAACTAGCAGAAATATCACGGGAATGAGAAAAAAAAATGACAAGACATGAGCAGAAAACCATACCAAATTTAATAAATGCATATGGCCTTGCCGCAGTTTCAATTTGGCTGCCATTGACTTTCTCAAATTCGTTTTTGAGATCTTCTAGATATTGGAATGCAAGTTTCTTGGGATAAGAACGATCACACAGAGTCAAATAGCACACACGGCCTTCAATGATGTAGCTGTTTTACTGAATTAAGGCATAACTAGAGAACCAAAAGAATTTTAGTGCAGAAAATGATAATTTTATTAATATATGTCATTAGTGATGGAACTGGCTTGGTATAATCCACAGATCAATGTCTAAATGACGATTAGCGATAGATAATAAGCTTATGAAATGCATGCATAAGCAGGTGCTGGTCAAAGGAATTTGATAACTGTGGTAGATGAATAGTGAATCCAATATACAGACGAGAACTCAGTAAGTTTATTATAGTATGTGGTTAGGCTGTGTAAACGTGCATTTTTTTTCCTTCCCTTGAGAACAATACTCTAATTTAGGATCATGAAGAAGAATCACATATTTCTAAATGAGAAATTGTTGAACAAAGAATATTGCAAATGAGTAAAGATTTAGGATACTGGAAAAGGTATGGTCCAGTCTCAATTGACATCCTTGATGCCTCATGCTGCCCTTTTGACAAGTTCTTGAACAACAGTTTTGCTTGCTGCTTGTAGAAGTCGGCATCCTTGAGATCCCGACCATCATCTAATCCCTCCGACAATGGAAGGCCATCAGTGACACGTGCTATCATAGTCAGCTTCACCATTTTCGAAATATAGCATGAGGCAAACTAGGATAGGTAATGTAAAGGTGCCACCTGCATGAAAACAAGATAAAAAATGCTTCAGGAATGTCTAAGCATCAACCATGAGTTGCAGAATGTACTGTTTTGTCCGCCAGTGTATCCTGGTTATTACAGTGCGCAATATGCACATTCCTGTTCGTGTGAGGTTAAAGATATCGCCGAAACCTAGGTGCAAACTGTATGAAAGTATTGCAACTTGAATTCTTGAAGTGTGACTGATCACTCTGGCTTAGACTCATGAATTGGTAGTGCAGACAATCGACTATGTTAGACACAAGACGGCATTGGAAGAACCAATCCCACGAACAAGAGGAGGTAGTCATATGTTTTCCAGTTGCAAAAATGTTAAAAAAAAATCAATGAGAACGAATACAACAATGCCAATGGTTTGAAGAAAAAGGGAAGCTTGATTAGAATAGAATAACAAACAGCTCAGAACTAACAAGGCTGCCTGCTGCACTAGACAAATGCAGGCAGCTACATCAGGTCTTGGGTGAACCTAGCAAATACGAAAATAAGGGCCTGATTGGGTGAACCTAGCCAATGTGCGAGGACAGAGCAAATAATAATAAGGGGAAAAAACACGTTGTGTGTTGCAAATAAGATCATTCTTGACAGTAATTGAACCATTATGGGCTACAGTTAGGGGACATATATATAAAAATCAAAATTGTGCAGCTATATCAGAAAGCAAACACTAAAGGTGTCCATAGCACCACAAACATGGATAGTCTTGAGCACAAAACATTCCCCGGCTCTGAACATATATCGCCAGAGCATTTTATTTCAGATGCTACAGCCTACAGCTATGATCTAACTAACATCTTGCGTATCAGATCAACGGGCATGAGATGATGGACGCTAGGAGCACGCACGCACGCACGCCGAACTGATCACTGCAGCACCGTGCGATGAATCAATACAAGTGTGAAGAAGCAGCGAGATCTAGGCGGCGGACTAGACTAGCAATAGCAAGCGAGATCCGCAGGCGCGGGCCCGGCTGCGGATCGGCGCCTGTTCGGGAGAGAGTAGGGGTGGGAGATCGCTCTTACCATCCCGCGCTGTCGCCTTGCGGTGGCTGCGCGGCGGCGGCGGCGGCCTGGGTTCGGAGCGAGGGGGGCGGGGGCGGAGGGCGGAGTGCACGACAAGCACCGGAAGAGGAAAAGAATGACGCGCGGCCGGGGCGTTAAACGGGGAAAGAGCCGGGAGCACGCAACAGAGACCGGCTCGGCTTGAGCCCAGACTCCAGCCAGCCAGCCAGCCGAAGGTCGGGGAAGCTTCGGCCTGAGTGCAGTGCATTGGTTTCTTCTTCTTTGGGGCAGCCGGCAGCAGCAAGCTGAAAGGGTCAAGCCGGTCTCTGTCGGTGATAAGCCGAGTCGACAGCCACTATGCACAGTAATCTCATGACACTGACTGCACTTTGCACTCTGCAATCGAACTTATTGCACTGTAACTACTGTACAAACCAACAGATCCAAACTGCTCTGGCTACATCATATCATTCTACGTCCTACTCCCAATGGATCATATTTATCTGCCTGCCAGGCTCCTTTTGCCCGTGATGCAGGCTTGTGTTGGTTGTGGAGCTTGGACATGTAGCAAGATCTGAACAAACGAAACCAAGGCCTTTGCCAGTTGCCATAATTTTTTTTTTTGTGTGTTTTTACAACAGTTGCCATAAATCTTTACTAGGCTGTAAAGAAACAAATAGGCAGTTGCTGCACAAGTGTGGAGATGCCAATGCCATTACAGCCAGTACATTGCAAAAGAACAGGGCCCTTTGTTGGTAATATAAGTAACACGACGACTGTAACAACGGAGACGACTGTCGCAACGGAGAGAGAGAGAAACAACAATAAAAGAAAAAGGAGAGCCGTCGCAACTCGTAGTCATTGCGCGGATACAGTCAATGTATCTAAATCGTAGGTTATTCTAAAAATTCATTGTGCGGATAAAGTCAAATCATCTTAAGTTAAACCAAAATTATAGAAAAAGTTATAAAGATTTGTGATGCCTCCAAAATTCATAGAATAATTTATAATTTAAAACGAAGGAAGTAGTTTTTCTTGCATGGACTAAGGTCTGCAAGCACGAATTTGACAGGTTCGATGTGCCATCCAAAGCTCAAGATTGAAAATTACAACTAAGGCCTTGTTTAGATGCACAAAAAATTTGCATTCTGACACTGTAGCACTTTTGTTTGTATTTAGTAATTATTATCTAATCATAGTCTAATTAGACTTAAAAGATTCATATCATAATTTATAGCCAAACTGTATAATTAGTTATTTTTTTACCTACATTTAATGCTCTATGTAAGCGGCTAAAGATTGATGTGATGGAGAGAGTGAAAAAACTAGCAATTTTACTAGCAACTAAACGAGGCCTAATTCAAACCGACAGTCACGATGTATGCCAAAACGTTTGCCAAGGATGCTGATCAACACACAATCCCATCATTGTTCTACATGCATTATTATTACGAGCAAGCAATGCAATCCAGTCGTGATGGTGCAATCCAAAACGTCGCCAAACATGTTGCATCAAGAAAAACTCCATGATTATTCTACATGTAATATTAATATTACGCAATAACTGGATAAGTGGACGGGTTCACTTCACACAGCAAAGACAGCTCGGAGAACCAAAACGGCAAAACAAATTGTGATTAAAAAAAAGAAAAACAGGTTCCACCGAGATTTGAACTCGGGTTACTGGATTCAGAGTCCAATGTCCTAACCGCTAGACCATGGAACCGCTTGTGAGTGAGTGGTTACATTTTATTTTTTTAAAAAACTCCAGGGTTGCCGGTCCTCCCCCTCCCGACGCCGACGCCACGTCGACGTCGTCGTCCTCACCTACTGCTACTGGATGGGGGTCTAGCCGCATCACCACCAGCGAATAATATATAATTAAAAAGAAAAGAAAAGGCAAGAAATGGTCCTGCTGCCTTGCTGCCCCGCGCGAGCGCCATTATAGCCGGGGCATCCCCCGGAATCCGCGGCACGCCCCCGCCTTCCGTCCTCTCCCCCGCCACAAAGCGCCGGACCCGCGCGCCGCCGCAGCCTCCGCCTCCCCTCCCTCCGCACGTCCGTCCAGCGCGCCCCCGCTTCTACCGGCCGGAGCCCAGGGAGCGGAGGCGGGCCGGCGGGCGGGCGCGCGGCCGGCCATGGACGTCGACTGCGTCACGCTGCCCGACGCCGCCACCGCCCCCGCGGCCGTTGACGTGGATGGCGCTGCCGCAGCCCGGCCCTGGCCCAAGGCCGCCACCAACGGCGGTGTACATGAGCTGCTCGAGTGCCCCGTCTGCACCAACTCCATGTTCCCGCCGATCCACCAGGTTGCCCCCGCGCTTCAGCTTATTCCGAATTCCCTTCATTGATCCGGTCGATCCATTTGCCCTGGCTACCTGCTCTGCTTGGATGGAGCGATTGTCTTCTTGATTTCGAATGGGGAATTCCCCTTCGCCTGTAGTAGTAGCGTAATGCGTGGGGATTTTACTTTGTGAGATGGTAATTTCGACGGCCATCGTCCTCCATTCCTCCAGAACAAAATTCATCGAATTGATGACTCATCTATCAACTGTATTTGTACTACCGTCATTTAGCAAATTTTTAGCACTCCCAACATGCTAGCTACGACTCAGCCTAAAACAAACGCAGATGAAGAAGAAAACTCAATTTTCTGATGACAATCTAGTTTGCATACAACTAGAGTTCAAGAGAATTTATTTAGCAGGTCACGACTCACGGCTGCTAAATTTTCCTGGAATTTTTGCCCCCGGAGTCCTAACTCCTAACCTTCACAAGTTTGGTGCCCTACAACCTATGTGCAAGTTGCAACCTTTCGTTATCTAGTTCTATTTTTCTAGCTCCAATTTCCTTTGCTGAGCAGATTGTCAATGAATTGATTGTTTGGGTGGAGGATGCATAGTTGATGGTGGCCCAATCAACCTCGTTTTCTGTACTTCTGGAATGCCACAGTAGTACAAGTAGAGCAATGCTGGCATAGGGGTGGCAGTGCCACTAACTCAGATTGCACTTTGCACAGCGTGGAGCGCACTGATGCAAAGGTTTGTGATGCATATGAAATATTAGTGAAATAATAAACAGAATATGCTAATAAGAATATGTTGGCTGTGAGTGGAGACAAGATTGAAGAAGATAAGTTGCACAGTTTATGGAACACTTGGTTACATTTTTTTAGACCAAAGACCGTTTGGTCCTGCTTTATAGAAAGCAAGATATCTATCTGTTAGTTACCAGCTTACAAAAGAAAGCCGTTGAAGGTGTCTAATGTTACATTTAACTTTTAAGATTTGGAATCCAATATCCTGCAATTGACACTGTAAGGTTATTTAAATGGAAAAAGGAGAGATTATTTAATGTTTAAAGCTTTCTGTTTTCATATGTTGTTCTCATAATAATTGATTGCATTTGCAGTGCCAAAATGGACATACGTTGTGTTCCACATGCAAGGCTAGAGTACACAACCGTTGCCCTACCTGCAGACAAGAGCTTGGAGATATCAGGTGCTTGGCACTGGAGAAAGTAGCGGAGTCGCTTGAGCTTCCCTGCAAGTACTACTCTTTGGGGTGCCCAGAAATCTTCCCATACTATAGCAAGATAAAACACGAAGCGCAATGCAGCTTGAGACCATACAATTGCCCCTACGCTGGTTCTGAGTGTGCTGCAGCTGGTGACATCCCTTATCTTGTCTCCCATTTGAGGGATGATCATAAAGTTGATATGCATAGCGGCTGCACATTCAACCACAGATATGTCAAATCTAACCCAAGAGAAGTTGAAAATGCCACCTGGATGTTAACGGTAGGTACCTACTGTGGGATTGTCTCTCTTGGTAAATAAATATTCTCGTTGTAGGATTAGCACAAAATAAAATAATCAACTGTGAAATTGATTTGTAAATGTTCTGAGCAGGTGTTTCACTGCTTCGGGCAGTACTTCTGCCTGCACTTTGAGGCGTTCCAGCTTGGGATGGCACCTGTATACATGGCCTTCCTCCGATTCATGGGGGACGAGAACGAGGCGAAGAATTACAGCTACAGCCTCGAGGTTGGCGCCAACGGGAGGAAGATGGTCTGGGAGGGCACCCCCAGGAGCGTCCGCGACAGCCACCGGAAGGTGCGGGACAGCCACGACGGCCTCATCATCCAGAGGAACATGGCACTGTTCTTCTCTGGTGGTGACCGGAGGGAGCTGAAGCTCAGGATCACTGGCCGGATCTGGAAAGAGCAGCAGACCCCAGACGGCGCCTATATTCCCAATCTGTGTAGCTAAGCGATTGCAATCTTCAAAGGAAATGGTGCTGGTTTTGGTTGGATATGGTGCATAGAATCCTGCTGCCATACCTCGCTGTTCTTCTGATCGTGATCGGGGGACAAATCTCTCGTGTTGTGTCTTCGCTAAAAAGGATACTAGGAGGATAGGATGCTCCTGTAAATGAAATTGTGTATATGGCATCCCTTAATTATTTCACAGTACAGGTGGGCTAATCAAGCTCTCTGCTGCCTGACAAAGTTGTGTTTTCATCATGAAAGTAGAAAACGCGTGTTTGGCTTTGCATTTGCCAGCAGTCCCACCAGAGAGGGGCGTTTGGCGCCAACATGTTGTTGTTGTAGAAAGTGGTGCCGGAAGCAGACAGGCATTGCAAATATGAAGAAGGTGTGGTCGCTACCTGTTATTTCCACCATTTTCTTTACTTTTTATGGATGTGTGTGGTGTGATAGCTGCTCCTTAAGATCGAGAAGAGAAGGCTGAAGAACTGAAAAAGTGCATGTACTGTTTGACCAGAGGGAAAAATACTTTACAAATTTTGAGCAACAACTAGACAAACTATATGCAAAGTTTAGAGCATAAAACTTTTACCGATAGATTTTGTGTTCAAAGTGTCTCTAAGAATGATATTAATGTTTTAGCAATTGACTGACTACATGTTATAAGAGGAATTAAGGATAAAAAATATGCTTTCTATGACTTTTGCTCTTTTGAAATGTGATTATCATTTCTGGTCAGAGAGAGAGAATAAGGAGTAATTGTTGTTTAGTCAAGCACTCAAGCAGTGAGGAGAGGTGACTATTTCCCCTCAGAATCAGAAGAGGGAAAAATGGAAAAAGGAAATCCAAGAAGCAAGATCCACCATGCATTATCCCACCACAGAATGGGCGTGCCACGTGGCTGGTATCCCATCCAATGGTTCCACACCTCCAATCGTCTTCTCCAATTTTACTCCCCTCACCCTGGCATTGCCAGCCCCAAATTCTTGGTGTCTGACCACTCACCGTCCACGGAGGGGAAGGGAACCTAGGAGCAATGGCAGCAGCAGCCTCCGTCTGGCTGCAGCTGCAGCTCCCTCTCTATCGTCTCCACAGTGCCCCCCTGCTCTCCCTCCCAAGCAACCATTCTTCCTCTGCATGCCCTCCAGCATACAAGAAGCATGTCGTGCTCGCCGCAGGGAGAGGAAACCTTCTTCTCTGCAGTGCTTCTGGGGCCTCCTCTCCTGTGGTGACCAAGGAGCAGGAGAGGGCGGCCTCTGATTCTTCGGTAGAGGAAGGATCTCCTGAGCCTGAAATCTACAGTTACAAGGATGACCCTAACTTCCGGTACCTTACCATCCTGTTCGTCTTCAATTTCTTAGCACTTCATCGGCATCTTCTGTCTGTATGTGAATATGTACCATTTAGAAATACCGTTTCTATAATTTTTATTTCTCGGAGAAGCATCAATTGGTTCCATGGTCTAGCGGTTAGGACATTGGACTCTGAATCCAGTAACCCGAGTTCAAATCTCGGTGGAACCTCTTTTTTTCTTTTGTTTTTTTGTCTTGCATGCATTTCGATTGATGACCTCATTTAAAGTTTTTTGCTCATTGTTTTATACTTTGTATAGCGGATCCAAACAAAATCTCTCTCACTTTTTTTCCTCTAAAAGACAAAAACTCATTTTTAGCAGTACCATTTCTGAATGCATATTTGTTTATCACTTAATAAAGGAGGAACTTGTTACTGGCACAGCTGAACCATGTCTCAAAATGAAAAGATGGTTTGGTTAATTTGGTTCCTATCAGGAATCATGAGCTATGTATATCTGTAGTGTAGTGATGCATTCATGCTTCTACCTGTGATATATAACATAATAATCTTCTTCTTGTTTGTAGTTTCAAAAACTCAAAAGTAATCTTGTTGCACACACAGGGGCTGCAAGGGCTGCGGCAGGGACGAGCTTGAGAGGGGCTGCAATGGCGAAGGGCGGATCCAGGGTGGCATAGCCGCCGTCCCGGGCTTCGGCTGGTGGCCCATCAAGGCCTACCGGCCATGCCCTGGCTTCGTCGCGTCCGGCGGCCGCTACCGGCGCCAGGGCCAAAGCATGGACGACGTTGCATCCGGCAGGGGAAAGAAGAAACCCTCTCCCGCCAAAAACAAGAGGTAAGCTGCTGCTGCTGCTGAATGGATATGGACTATTTTTTGTTCTTCTGGTGAATATTTAGCAGCAGCTGAATGGATATGGACTATTTTTTGTTCTTCTGGTGAATATTTCTGGATGAATTTCTTTTCTGTTTTATACTCTTCATTTGTCATTTCACGATTCTTCACTAATTGTACTAGTATGTAGCGACTGAATGTTTCGCAAACTCATGCATATGGAGTGGCAATGACTCTGTGCTTATGCCTGCTGCAGTTGATACTAATGTTTCTGTCTTCAACTTTTAACTTGCAGTGCCAAACAAGTATAATCCAGCAGCCCAAGGAACTGCAGTTTTGACAATTCTAGAAACTGTGTTGTGTTATTCAGGCCAGGGAGACCTATGAATTCGGCTGTCACTGTCTGCATCAGCGGTAGATAAATGTCTCTTATCAGAAATTCAGAATCTATCCAAAATGCAATGTGGGAAAGTTTACCAGGGTGGAATTGGGGAAGCTCAAGTTATTCAGAAACAACAGTTTCAGTCCACAATGCAGAAACAAGAATGCAGGATGCAGTGTTGTTATACGCTTTCGATTCCAATTGTAATGTAATATACTATAGTAGCTTGGAACATCTGACAGTGGACCTCTATTATTGTCTTTCATAAAGTAGAACTTAGGTTGAGATCTGTGCCTAGCAACCCATGTATCCTCAGTTCATAACACAGTATAAACGTGCATAATTGAGCATCCTAGAAATTAGCATAGCTTCACAGTTACTGGTTTGACGAATGCAAAGATCTTGCAGTGTCTAACAAGCAAGCAGTCAGACACAGTTGCCGATTTGTCCCTACTATCTGCACTAGGCTGCTGCCGTCTTGGCTCTCTTGATGAAGTCGTCCCTGAGCTGCCTCCGAAGAATCTTGCCGGACACCGACTTGGGGATGGCGTCCACGAAGCGCAGCAGCCGGAGCTTCTTGTACGACGCCACGCGCCCCGCCACGTATGCCATCATGTCCGCCTCGCTCTCCGGCGCGCCACGCCGCCGCACCACGCACGACGACGGGATCTCGCCGGCCTCCTCGTCCGGCAGCCTACGCGTATGCATACATGCCGCAGCGCGCACACAACCACGGCGGTCAATTCAACACACAACTGCGATCGGTCACTGGTGGTTTGGTCGCTTACCCGAAGACGGCGGCGTCCTCGACGGATGGGTGTGACAGGAGGATGGCCTCCAGCTCGGCCGGGGCCACCTGGAAGCCCTTGTACTTGATGAGCTCCTTGATCCGGTCGACGATAAACACGTCGCCGTCATCGTCGATGTACCCGACGTCGCCGGTGTGGAGCCACCCCGCGGCGTCGATGGTGCCCTCCGTCTCCTCCTTCCTCCTGTAGTAGCCCTGCATCACGGCCTGGCTGCGCACGCAGATCTCCCCGGGCGTGTTCTTGGGCAGCGACCGCCCCGTGTCCGGGTCCACGAACTTCACCTCCAGGTTGGGCAGGATGAACCCGACCGACTTCTTCTTGGCGACCTGCACCGGCCTCCCCTCCTCGTCGCCGCCGGCGTGCGTGAGCGTGATGCAGCTGTGCTCCGTGAGCCCGTACGCCTCCTCCACCTGCACGCCGGGGAACTTGCGCTCGAACGCCGCGAGGAGGTCCGGCGCGAGCGGCGCTGCTGCCGTCATGACGGACCTGAGCGCGAGGCCGGACAGGTCGAACTCGTCGGCCACGGGGCTCTTGACCATGGCCAGCATCACCGGCGGCACGATGGGCGCGAACATGACGCGGTGCGTGAGCAGCGCGCCCAGGAAGGTGGGCAGGTCGAAGCGGTCCATGACCACCACCGTGCCCTTGTGCCGCAGCGTGGCGCAGCAGATGCCGGTGATGCCGTAGATGTGGAAGAAAGGCATGAGGCCCAGGGTGACCACCTGCCCGACCAGCTCGTTCCCGACGGCGAACATGGAGGAGCAGAGGCTGGACACCAGGTTCCGGTGGCTCAGCATCACGCCCTTGGACACCCCCGTCGTCCCCGACGAGTAAGGGAGAGCGCACAGGTCGGACTGCTGCACCGGGTCCAGCGCCACCGCCGGCGCGCCCGTCCGGTCCGCCGCGGCCAGGAGCTCGTCCCAGCCTATCGCGCCGGGAAGCCGCGCCGCGTCCCCGATGCCGATCACCGGCACGCCCGCGTCCTTGACCTTGTCGTAGGCCACCGCGTCGGCGACCACGAGCCTGGCCTCCGAGTCCTCCACCTGCTTCTTGATCTCGTCGGCCACGGCGCGCGGGTTCACGCCGGAGAAGACGGCGCCGGCGGACATGATCCCGAGGCTCACCACGGGGTACACCGCCAGGTTGGGGAGCGCGACCATCACGACGTGGCCCTTCCGGATGCCGACGGAGTGCAGCGCCCTGGCGAAGCGCGCCACGTCCCTGGCGACCTCGCCGTAGGTGTAGGATTGGCCCCCCGGCGCGGCCTCCACGAGCGCCGTCTTGTCCGCGTAGGCCTCGGCGCCCGCCAGCACGAGCTCCGGTACCGTGACGTCGTCCGGCACGGCCACGGGCGGGAACCGGCTCCGGAAGATGTGTTCCTCCTCAGCCGCCTCATGCACGCCAGTGGTGATGACCGCGTCGCCCATCCTGAGCTGCTGTTGCTGGCTGTTGAAGGTGCGCGGCGTTGGCATTTGAAGAGACGGGCGACGGGAGGAAGGTGAAGGCATGTTGGCGGCGGCGACACAGTTCTTGCGTGGTGTCCATACAGGTGGTGTGCAGGTGAGCTTCTGTTGGGTCATGGCCTTTCCGCTTCCGCCTTTGTTTGACCTCACAGATCTTGATTCTCATGTCCTTTGAGCTCACAGAGCTTGGCTCGTGGGCCGTTACAAAGTACACCCTCAACGGTCACCATGGGCGTTGCTACGGGCTTTAAAGATCCATCTTGTGTTCATAGTTCACAATCAAGTTCAGATACTCGGTGTACATGAAAACAAAAATCGTGCTGCAAATGAATTATCAATTCATCCTTACATAATTTACACGGTAGAAACAGAAAGGCAAGCAAACATGGTAATATGGTATGGTAATATGGTATGGCTCAGTAAAATGAATTGCACACCACTCATAAAAATTCAATCAAACTTCATAGAGCACACATGCATATTGCAACGAAAATACGCATATCGAAGAAGCAACCAAAATGACAACCAACTGCCGCTTCCAATTCACTTGTGATATAAATGGAATAATCCTTTTACATCACAAACAGAAAAGTGCATCAACAACCAAGGATCAAGATTAACAATTGGCAATTTTATTAGCATGTTCTACCTTGCATGTACATGTGCACTTATCCTCTTAACAAGGACTTACAAGGCAACCATGAAGTAAAAGGCCTCACAAACCCGCAAACAAAAGCTACGAAACATTCTAACCCCACAGATTAATTGAGATCCATAGGGTCACTAAGCTAGCTATATGAAAGTAGAAGAAGAATTTCACTGGCCTATCATCCTCCACAAACTAACACCAAGATTGTGGCTAAAGGTAGTTACATTGTGCTTCAGGTATGATGCCAGAGCATGCAAGAGCCCTAGCAAAATAGGGAGACCACCACTACCAGCGCTTGTGGGAGGGCTTGGCTCCAAATGGACTACTTCCAGGAGTTGCGGGTGAATGAGTTGTTGGTGAATCACGCAACGTCTGCCAGAAGAGAAAAATACAGCAAGTCAAGTTACAGTACTAATCATCCTTCTACGTATGGACAATAACAGAAAATTTACCCTTCTCTATCAATGAAATAGGCACAATTGTGCCCGTTTGTTCAAAAAAAAATTATATCATCAAACTTTATTCAGATTTCCAAGAAATTTGGCCTATTGCACAGGAAGCTATAGTATATGCATAGATATTCCATTGCATCACTAAATATGAAGTGCCTTAAGTTCTAAAGGGAACAAATCGTTCAAGTATACATACCTGTGTCACTGACGGATGATTGATATAATCCACAAGCTCTTGCTTCTGCTTCTTGTATAATTTCTGAACTTGTTTCAGCAAATCCTCCTCCCTTTTCATATCTTCAAGAACCCTTTCCTTCTCCCAAATCTTAAGTTTAACTTGCTCCTCCATTTCAGCGATATTTTCAGGTAAACTTGAAAACTCAATGTTTACAGGAAATTTCACTTCAAGATTTTTTCTGCAAAAGCCATTTATAGTTATTTATTAAAGTAATGAAGTCTAGCTTGACTAGCATGTGCGAACATAAATTATAAAGGAAAAAAGGGGTAAAAGGTTAGCAACAACAATGGTCCAAACAAAGCAAGAAAACTGCATGAGGTAAATAAACAAACCAGGTAAGAAAACTGAATAAGGACTGACATTTTTCTTTAGAACATACAAAATTAACAATACACAATAGTGAGGAGAATCAGCAAAACTCAAAGACTGCATGATCAATTGACATACCAAGAATGTAAACAGATAAATTGCATACCTATCGCCAAGGCAGAATGAGCCATTGGGTCTCAGTATACCACCATCTAGAGAAACAGCACCATCTTTTATTAGAGGAAGAGAACTTTGAATGTCAGCTCTAGTCTTATAAACTTGTAGATGGGAAAACAAAGTATAAAACAAAGTTTCCCTAAGTCCATGGCCATTGGCTGTGAGGCAACTCAAGTGTGCTCGGTCCAGATGGATCATATTTACTGCAAAATCGAGAAAACCAGGAGGAGACTCCCCTCCAGGCAACCTTGGTCTATGTAAAATAAGCTTTCTCTGCGGATCATCAATGTCAACATCACCAGAAAATGGCCTGCAGCATTTAATAATGCATAATATTAAAGTGCTCATCCAGTTGATCTTAAAAGAGGTGGTGGTAATATATTAAAAGATGCACCTCAAGTTTTCAAGACAAAAGACAGTAAATCTTCCATCCAGAAATTTTCCAACAGAACGACCAAGTCCATGAACGCCACTGGTCTTATCAATGATGCCATCCTTGTCATATTTCTCAAGACCCTTAACACCATCATAAGTCTTGCAAACAAGAGCAAGCATATTATCCATTCCCAAGTACTCTGTGAGAAGCCTACAATAAAATTAAAACAAGATTAGGAAAAAAAGGCAAAGTAAGAACAAACATATCATTACAATTAACTTGGTGCCAATTAAGGCACTAAAAATCTCATACAGAACAAAGAAGAAAATTTGACCTGCTGAGGTTGTCATTATTTACTTTTCCCAATGTAGCAACAAAACCAAGGATATCTTTCATCAGTGGCAGCTTAGATGCTAGCTCATGATGACGGACTTTCAATTGGCATATAATCCCAGCTGCTGTCTTGTCCTGATCAAGTATACTTCGGATAATACGCTGTTCAGCCTCTTGAGCAGAAGTATCATTATTCACAACAGCGGCCACGGATGAATGATACTTCCCAAGTTTAACTGAGAAAAAGTTGCAGTTTCAATACACTTATAGAGGCATTGCGGAATAATGTATGTAAATGTTGAGTGTGGACTTCTTTCATCAGTCAAGCACAGTCCATCAGAGTGTCAAAAGGACAGTAAAACCGAATTCTGCCATGGTGCAGTAAAAATCCGTGCATCGCAGTCCAAAGTTACTACTTGAAACCATAATTTGTCCAAATGATGCTATGAGTCAGCATTTTGTCAAATAAGAATCTACATAGCCCAGAAGGGAACTGAAGGGCCGAATAAATTAGAAACTTACGTCCCAGGTCGAGGCAAGCCTCTTCGACAGCATTGAGTTGGGATTTGAGGAACCTAATGTTGTCCTCATGGTGGCTCACTTTGAGGGCCAGCCTCTTGAGATTGTCCTCCATCTCCTGCAACACGCACGGACCAAAAACACCCCCATTCAGAGAACAGTAACATCGCAGCATATTGCGGAGCTGCCTTCCAAATCAAACAGCACCCAGATCACACCTTGGAGTTGAACAGCACAATCTGCGACGGCAGCAACGGAGCCGCCATGCCGCGCCTCCGCGAATTGAGCCGCCACGGGAAGACGAACTATGCGGCCACCAATCTGCACCGCGTGAAGAAGAAACGGGAATCAAATAGGCAGCGCCGAAACCGGGTCGAGGAGGGAAAGGAATTTGGCAAGACCATGGAACACAGCACAGCGAACACAGATGGTCAAAGCGGTGGTAGCGAACACGAAGGCAGCGGCGCTGGGCGGAGGGAGGGGCTCTGACTGGGAGGAGAGGGAAAAGAAAAACTCACCTTGGTGCCATGGCCGCGGGAGCAGAGGGCGCCGGCGTTGCAGGGGAGGGACCCTCCCCAGAGAGAGGGAGAGCAAGGTAGATTTGAGATTTGTTTGGTGGTTGAGTGTTTGGTTTGGGGAAGAAGATGACTAAAATTGCTAGGACATCATGGAGCCAAGTCTATTATTATTGTCTTTATAAGAACCTATATGTTAAAGAAATCATAGTACTATGTTTTTCTTTCACAACAAAGGTATCACCAGCCGGCTTATCAGCCGTACAATCATCCATTACAAATTTAGTTATTATTTTAAGATGATCGAGATGTTAATATTTTACATGGAATGTTGAGTTGTGTTTACTTATAAGATAAGATGAAACAATTTAAAGTGAGTTAGGATTTAGCCTGAGGAAGAAGGTGAGAAAAGTAGAGAGAGACTACACCACCTATAGTTTTTCTTTTTCGCCAACAGGGTTTAGAGCACGTGTTTTGTTACAATTGGTTGTTAATCCTATTACATCAAATCAGATGTGAGTGGCAAACAATATCATTAATAAAATTAACAACCCATAACAATTAATCTTAAAGTACTAGGATAGTACCTAGAGTCTATTATTGTTAGTAGTAAAGATGATTGAGACGCTAGGTTTCCGGAATGTTGATTCACATTTAATTGTAAGAAGATGGAAACAATTTAAAGTGAGTTAAGGATCCGTAGGTTTCTTACATAGTGGTATATTTCTTGTTTGTCTCGAAGGGTACATATGCCCAATGTTGAAATAATGTCAAGAATGACCATTTATCTATGTTTGTTAGAGAAAATGTTTTTTTTTCTAAACGTAGTGGTATGATTCTTGGAAGAGTCGTTTTAGCCGTAAAAAGGTAAAGATAACAAGTACATTTCAATTGTCATGAGCCAAAGATTAATATGAAAGGTGTTCCAACTGTAAAACTGTCTTAGACGTGCTCAATGTATCATCTTTGTTTCTGAAGTTTGAATGACTATGTTCAAGAATTAAAACTTGAGGATTTGTTGTTGTTTTCTAGAGAATGGAGTAGAAGACTTGTAGCCTGATTCGTTTTCATGCGTTCGGTAGTAGATTTTGCCAGTTGCTGACCGAAAACTCTTCGTTTGAGGTCCCAATTTTTCAAACAAGCCTTCATACACTGCCTATTCTGCCAAATCGCAGTTCTCGTGAAAAAAAAAAAACTCTCATCTCTCTATTTTATGTACCTATAGCTATTCCCATCTCGTGTATTTACACTCTACTACCGGTCTATTCAGTAGTCAGTACTCACCCGTTTGCTTTCCCTTTGCTTGCTGGTGTGCCCAACCCAGGGCGGAAGACGACGACCATGACCAAGCAGCAGAATCCCATCCCCATCCCCATGACGCTGTCGCTGCCTCTCGTCCTCGTCGCGATGCTCCTGCCGTCCGCCCGCGGAGCCGGAGAGACGCCGCAGTACACGACGGTGCACGCGGAGTCGGACTTCGAGGTGCGGCTGTACCGCGACACCGTCTGGATGTCCGCCCCCACCCCTGACATCCCCTCCTTCCACGTCGCCACTAAGCTCGGCTTCCACAGGTACGCCTCTCGCCCTCCGGGTCTTGTTCCGCTCGGCTCGGTAGCAGATCGATTGGTTGCCCCCCTTCCCCAGTCCCTGTCCCTGTGGGCGGTGCTGTCCGGTCGATTTCGATTTCTTGCATAGGAATGGGTAGAAATTCAAGAAAGGGCGGAATTGATTGCTATTGGATTTCGATGAGGAAACTGAGAGAGGAGAGGTTGGTGTGCTGCTGAGTTTTGACCATTCAACAGGATGCAATGCAATTGTGTGGATGTGCACTTCAGTTGCTACTTGCAGAGTACTTTTGTCATCTTCAGTAGAGTAGCGTGTTTATTTCAGTTAGAAAATATCTGAGCTTCCTTCAAGCCAAGCATGTATCCGTGATGGTAACAGATTGCGCGGATGAAAAACGTGTAGGATTAACTGGACTCTTCATGGGTTATTATAGCTACAACTCTCTAACTAATCTGTGAACCAACTGGTAAAGATAAATCTCTACTTAGTATTCAAGAACAAGGAGACCTGCATTTCTTCTATTGATGTCCATGATCAATTGCAGGGCTCCTGAAATTAACTAGATCATCCGTTTCATAACCTGCTATATTGAAATATGATCATTTTGATTTCTTCGTTTTATTGTTATGCAAATTGCTCACTGACAAATACTCTTTGATATTTGAAAGATATTTAATAATACTAGACTTCCTACTGCTAGATCAATAGTCTTTACCTAACTAGTGTTTGCTATGGCTCTGTTAAATCATGAGTTCTCAAGTTTTTATTATTATTTTTGATTTTGATATGACCTGGACTCAAAATAGTTGAGGCTCAGTTTGTGATATTCCTGTCCATATAAGATATTGATATTCTGCCAGATCATTTTCTGTGCATAGGATTGCAGCACATGTATAACCAGTTACAAATGCCACATTTTGTTTTAGTTCACTCCACCTGATCTTCTTTATGTGATCCAAAAAACACTAAAAGCTTTTTCATGTCACTGCTGGCTGCCAGATTGTTCCAGTACCTGATGGGCGCAAACCTCAACTCTTCGAGGATCAGAATGACCACCCCTGTACTTACAAGTGTGGTTCCAGGTGCAGGGCCTCTGCACTCTTCAGCCTACTTTGTCCGGTTCTACTTACCAACAAAGTTCCAGGCTTCCCCTCCGGTTCCTCTCCCAGAACTGAACCTGCATCCAGATAGATGGCCAAGCCACTGCATTGCAGCGAGGAGCTTCTCAGGTTATGCACGGGACAAGAACGTGGTCGAGGAAGCTGAGAAGCTTGCCATGAGCTTGAGTCGGTCGCCCTGGGCTAACTCCACAAACTACCCCAGCAAGAGCGCATACTCAGTTGCACAGTACAGTAGTCCATTCCGCATCATTGGCCGTGTCAATGAGGTGTGGTTCGACGTCGACTGCAAATCTACTGGTGTTGAGACGTACTGAAATGTATATACAATGTGTCATTGCTGAAAACCAAGTGGAATGTGCATCAGCACCGTGTGAACTGTGCACGCTTTTGTGTACTCCTATATGTTGTATAATGCAATGGGCGATGCCAAATGTAAATATGTAATGGATGCACTATATACACTATGTCACAAGCTTAGCTCAGATATGTCTCGTGTGATTGTGTAGTTAATGCAACTGTTCCATTATTCATAATGACACCTGTGAACCAATCAGTAAAGATATACATATGCTGATGTTCATAACTGATTGCAACATTATAGTTCTCTGAAATTAAATAAATGTAATCTGCTTCTGTGACCTGCTGGACTGAGGTTAATTTCAGTCTGTTATCTTCATCTTATCCTATCATGCAAATTACTTGGTTGCCAATGTTGGGAAGCTTTGATTTGTGGAACAATTAGTAATCCTAAGTATTCAGCCTCCTGCTTCCAGATCAATTGTCTTCAACTTTTAGCGTTTTGCCACATCCCTGCTAGGCATCACAAAACACCAAGCACTGATGCTTTCGACTCTGCATCATGGAATTGGAATTGTTATTAATTTGAGTTTTAACCGGCTGAGGTTAATATGGACTTAAAAAAGATACTATAAGCGATATTTGGGCCTTGTTTAGATGCAAGCAAAGAGTTGAAATATTTTCACTCTCTTCATTACATCAATAATTGCACGCATGCAAGCATTAAATATAGATTAAAAATAACTAATTACACAGTTTAGTTATAAATCACGAGACGAATCTTTTAAGCCTAATTAATCCATGATCGAACACTAACTTTCAAATACAAACGAAAGTTACAATTAGAAAAATTCTAATTTTTTGCAATCTAAACGAGGCCTTGATGTCTTGCTGCGTCATTCTGTTTCTGTACATTCGAATGTACTGGCACATCTGTAACTACCAGCTGCATTCGGTACTTTGTTGTTAGTTAATATCCTTGCCATTTCACAGCTGTTTAAAGTCTTTGTGCTCAATCTGCTTTGTTAAGATGATCCAGCAAGGGCTCGACACTCCTAGTCCACTCAAAAATTGAGTGGTGGCTAGGCAGGACACACACCTGGTCTGCAAGAGAAGCGCGTCGAAGGACACGCACCGGCGCTACATGCCAAGCGCGTGGCACCGGTGGGTCCACGAATACAGCTGATGGGACCCACCTCGAAGTGCAAATCGGCATTAGAATCTCATCGCAGCCCCGGCGTCTATGGACGGCGGCGTGGCCATGTGCGCCTGGCCATCACCGGCAGGCCAGCTTCGTCTCCGGACTGCAGCAGACGCCCGCCCAGGCAAGCACGGGCGTGGTCTGGCACCGCTCGGCCAGACGCTGCCAAGCCATCGCCGGGGCACGCACGAGCTCATCCTCCGGCAGCTCTTGTCGATGGAGACGAAGTAACCCAAGAAGGCGCACCGATGCACGGGTTCCTGGGTCCTGGCCTCTGGCCTGCAGGATCCACTCGCCCAGGATAGTGAAGAGTTAAGAGCCCTCTTAATTCACTTTTTTTTTACAGTCGGATAGGACTCAACGTTCAACTTTTAGCAAAAAAAAAAAAAAATCAACTTTGTTCTAATCAATGTTGTAAAAAAAAAACTATTCTTGGCAGCAAAAGGCAGATCTATTAGTCTTCACAAACATGCAGGCCTTAGATAGCATATCCATGCGAAAAAGACAGTAAAAGAAAAAGACAAATCAGTAACACTTACGAGTTGAAACTAGTAACAATAGCCAATTAAAACTTGGCACATCTCGGTTAAATACATGAAAAGGCAAATAAATTAGTAAACACTAAATTGTTCTACAATTCCTCAAATTAATAAACATAGCAGTTCTATTCCTTACATTAAACTGAACTCTAGTCGACATCATTGTCTTCATTAAACTGGAACTCTATTCGTCATCATCGTCTTATGGCTCTAGCTCTTCCAGCTCCAATTTCTCATCCTCCAAACGAAAACCCCAAACATTATATATATCGGATTGCCATATAAGCATATCCCCACCAATACCTTGCTTCTCATAATCTGAATGTGCATGATATCCAGATGAGTCTCTTACAACAAAGTATGTTTCCAATTCACCCTTCTTGTTTCTTCCAATCCCACACCCAATCATCACCAGAGCATGAGCAGTACTTGCATCCTCAAATTTAGGACAGAGATACACCTCCTTACCATTCACAAACTTGAAGAGAGACCCAATATCAACACCAGTCAATAGCGGATAGCCATTTGCTATTAGCCTTTTTATAAAACTGATATCATCTTTAGGCACCTGAAAATAATCTTTTATTTTCAAGCGTCCAACAGGATCATGAGAATCAAATTGCCCACGAGAATACGCTGCCCCAACATTCTTAAGAAAAGTGAGAACAAGCGGAAAAGCGTCACCGCCAAAAGTGCACTTATTGGGTTCCATACCACATTCGAAACCATTCTGCTGCTTATATTCAGTCAATGCCCGACACACATCTAATGCTGTGCACTTAGATATGCCGTGCATTGCACCTCGAATCCTTCTTGCTGAATCGATTGCAGCAATAGATGCATACATCACACAATATTCTAAAAAACAAATAGAAACATTATCACACAGTGCCTTTAGTTGAGAAAATGCAAAGGAACAAAATTTAACATTTGCATCTTACAAAAAGAAAAGTATTAGAAACTTTACTTGTCATGGCTCCTTGGTCATAGATCATAAATTCCAAAGAAATATCTTCCACGAATGTATCTGGAATTTTCCAGATATGTACAGTGGGATTCTAGAACACATTTGTAGTCATCAGTTAACAATTCAATAAAAGAAGGGGGTGTATCATGACAAGAATTTTGCATTACCTTTATTTGACACGAAACACAAGCATAATGGGGCAGATTTACCAATAAATTTTTAGTCGGTGGAAACACCTGCTTACATTTTGGACAACACCAGTCTTCATTGCAATCTTTGGTGCTTAATCCACTTCTCCTTTTTCGAGCTAGATCATCCAACTTGGATATTTGAGGAGCAGTGGCAAAGCTATCCCAAGCCATCCTAAACCTAAACCAAAAAAAAGAGAGATAGTTAGATTCTATTTTTTTAACAAAAGGAAAGAAATAAGAAACGGGTAACGATGCTGAAGACAATAACATAGACTTTGATCTAGCTTCGGCTAAGAAAAAAGAGTGATTAAAGGCACATTTCAGCTATTAGAAGCAAGACAACCACAATTCAAGACAAAAGCACATGCGACTCATCCATAAATAATTTTCAAAAGATAATTAAACATGTTTATATCTTCAAAACTTTGTAAAAGGGAAAGGACTTCCTGAAATCTGCATGCCTTTCCAAATCAGAATCTGAATAAATGGTTCAAAAACTGAACAAATCTCCAAAACTTTGTAAAAGGGAAAGGACTTCCAGAAATCTGTATGCCTTTTCCAAATCAGAATCTGAATAAATGGTTCAAAAACTGAACAAATGGTATGGTGACCAAACATATGATCAGCGCACTTTCAAAATGCACTGTCCACGAGTAGATTTAGAAAACTAGAAATTACATTTCCTCTTTAAACATCATCTAAAGAATGAAACAATAACATCTAGATCCGGTGAAGAGAGGGGCGAGAAGAGAAATCATCCTCACCAGTGAGGTTCTTGGAGTTTGTGCTGCTTAATATCACTCTCGCAAGATTCAGATAGGGGAACGCTGAATCTCTCGCGACTTCAGGAGGGACGAGAGACAGGTTCTGTTTTGTTCAACAAAAGGAAAGAAATAAGAAATGGTAATGACGCTGAAAACAGTAACATAGACTTTGATCTAACTTCAACTAAGAAAAAAAGAATGATTAAAGGCACATTTCAGCTATTAGAAGCAAGAAAACCGCAATTCACGACAAAAACAAGTGCGACTCATCCATAAGTAATTTTAAAAAGATAATTAATCATGTTTATATCTTCAGAACTTTGTAAAAGGGAAAGGACTTCCAGAAAGTGGCATCTTTTCTAAATCAGAATCTGAATAAACAAATGGTTCAAAAACTGAACACATGGTATGGTGACCAAACATATGATCAGCACACATTCAGAATGCACTGTCCAACGGGTAGATTTAGAAAATTCAAAATTACAATTCCTCTTTAAACATCATCTAATGAATGAAACAATAACATCTAGATCCAGTGA
This sequence comes from Bothriochloa decipiens, assembly GCA_023333625.1. Lineage (NCBI taxonomy): Eukaryota > Viridiplantae > Streptophyta > Magnoliopsida > Poales > Poaceae > Bothriochloa > Bothriochloa decipiens. Next base: position 784,113 of record CM041634.1, on the reverse strand, counting down.
GAGGGGATAGAAGAGAAATCGTCCTCACCAGTGACGTTCTTGGAGTCTACGCCGCTGAATATCACTCTCGCAAGATTCTGATAGGGGTATGCTGAATCTCTCACAACTTCAGGAGGGACCAAGAGAGATTCTGTTTTGTTCAACAAAAGGAAAGAAATAAGAAATGGTAACAATGCTGAAAACAATAACATAGACTTTGATCTAGCTTCGGCTAAGAAAAAAAAAGAATGATTAAAGGCACGTTTCAGCTAATAGAAGCAAGACAACCGAAATTAGAGACAAAAGAAAGTGCGACTCATCCATAAATAATTTTAAAAAGATAATTAATCATGTTTATATCTTCAGAACTTTGTAAAAGGGAAAGGACATCCAGAAATTTGCGTGCCTTTTCCAAATCAGAATCTGAATAAAATGGTTTGAGAACTGAACAAATGGTATGGTGACCAAACATATCATCAGCACACTTTCAGAATGCACTGTCCACAGGTAGATTTAGAAAACTAGAAATTACATTTCCTCTATAAACATCTAATGAATGAAACAATAACATCTACATCCGGTGAGGAGAGGGGAGAGAAGAGAAATCGTCCTCACCAGTGACGTTCTTGGAGTTTACGCTGCTGAATATCACTCTCGCAAGATTCTGATAGGGGTATGCTGAATCTCTCACAACTTCAGGAAGAACCAAGAGACAGATTCTGTTTTGTTCAACACGAAAGAAATAAGAAATGGTAACAATGCTGAAAACAATAACATAGACTTTGATCTAGCATCGGCTAAGAAAAAAAAAGAATGATTAAAGGCACGTTTCAGCTAGTAGTAGCAAGACAACCGAAATTCAAGACAAAAGCAAGTGCGACTCATCCATAAATAATTTTAAAAAGATAATTAATCATGTTTACATCTTCAGAACTTTGTAAAAGGGAAAGGACATCCAGAAATTTGCATGCCTTTTCCAAATCAGAATCTGAATAAATGGTTTGAAAAATGAACAAATGGTATGGTGACCAAACATATGATCAGCACACTTTCAGAATGCACTGTCAACTGGTAGATTAGAAAATTCGAAATTACTCTCCACGGGTAAATTGGAAAATTCGAAATTACAATTCCTCTTTAAACATCATCTAATAAATGAAACAATAACATCTATATCCAGTGAGGAGAGGGGAGAGAAGAGAAATCGTCCTCACCAGTGACGTTATTGGAGTTTGCGCCGCTTAATATCAGTATATCACTCTGGTAAGATTCAGATAGGGGATCCGTGCTTCCGGCTTCACCAGTGACGAAACAACCAGGCTAGCTTCCGGCGAGCAGGGTGGCAGATCAGTGCAGTTGGGTGGCGATTCCGTGGACCTGGTCCGAGCGGAAATATATAGGCTTGTTGGGGCTGAGAAATGGAATCTAGGGTTTTGGGTAGTATATATAGGCTTGTTGGGGCTTGGACCAAAATTGTTATGTTGGGCTTAATTGGGCCTATATTCGTGCAGGCTGTCGAGTTCCCCAACGGGTATGAGAGATTGAGAGAAGGCGTGTGTGTTTTTGCTAAATAAAAGAGAGCCAATTCAACGTGTCTCCGTCTCCGAGTCTCTTCCTCCACGCTCTGATCTCTATCTCTACTCTTAATCTCTTCTACCTCCTAAAAAACAAGGGTGGTCCATGCGCTCGGGCGTCCGATGGATCGGATGCTTGCTCCACCTCTTCACCTTTTACATCCGGTGACCTCGCCCCTGCCGCCAACCACCACCCTGCCGCAGTGGCCGCCCTTTTCTCCTCCCCCTCCACAGCCATCGTATTCTCAACTCCGGTGACCTCGCCCAAGGAGCTGGTGCGGGTGTTGTGGAGGCGGTGGGCGCGGGAGAGGAGCTGGGGCGTGGGGGAGGGAGAGGAGCGCGTCGCTAGCGCCGGTCGCCGGACTTTGGGGGAGCTTGCCGAAGAGGAGCTCGAGGGAAGTGAGAGAGTGAGTGGGCAGGTCACGTGCGAGCAGGAGGAGAGAGAGGCGGGTCGGTCGGAGTGCGCGAAGCCGCGTTGTTAAAATTCGCGTCCGTACATCGTCTGATGCTTAGGATATCCTAGGCCATGTTTAGATTCATCCAAAAGTTACAATTTTTTCACTCCTTCTTCATCACATCAATATTTAGCTGCTTGCATGGAGCATTAAATATAGGTAAAAAATAACTAATTACACAGTTTAGTTCAAAATCATGAGATGAATCTTTTGAGCCTAGTTGGTCCACGATCGGACAATATTTGTCAAATAAGACGTAAGTGGTACTATTCATCGGGTTTATTTTTTCCCACAATCTAAACAAGGCCCTAATCACAACATTTGAGAAAAAAACAAAACATGAGATAAAAGTGGCTCCCAACATCAGCGTGCCCCTCACTCGTGGCCCCTCCCTGTCACACCTGGAGCAGCATCAGAGGAGTGACACGAGAAGAAGGCGCTAGCGTGATCAAGTAGTGTATTTTCCGGATTACGTTTCATTCATGTATTGATTCGTTTATGACATGTGGGGCCGGTGGGGGCCATCGGCCAGTCTGTGTACCCGCACATAAGTGCAAACCTATATAACTGGGGAACACATTGAACATTAGAGGAATAAGACTACCCGCACCGCGTCCTGCACATTTATAGGAAAAGAGGCCACAGCGCCACCCGCTACCCCATCCCCTATCGTACCGGACGGGCGGGCGTCCGCTATTGCTGGCGGAGGAAAAAGGCATCTGGTATGCGCCTGCATGGGGCCCGCATGGCCTCGTCCTCCGCGTGGAGCAGGTACGGAGGCAGAGAGACCGAGATGGAGCCGGTGGTGGAGCAGAGATGGAGATGAGGGTCGCCGGATGGAGATGGGGGCACGCCGCCCGCCCGCGCCTGGCCTCCCACACCGCCCAGCCATGGCCGCGCCTCCGCCTGCACCGCCCAGACCCAGCCATGGCCGCGACCCGCTCCATGGGAAGAAGGAGAAGGGAGGGCCGCTGCTCGCGTTCCCCATAGGAGAAGGAGAAGGAAGGGCCGGCGCCGTTGGATGCGAGGGCGGCGCGACGACGGGGATCTAGGGACGGACGCGAGCCTCGCCGCCTGGCCTTCTTCTCTGCGTGTCCGTCCTTCCACTCCGAGGGCTTCGTCGTGTCCCCTCCACTGAATCTCGGGCGCGGGCGCTGCACCTGCCCTGCCGCCGGGCCGCCCAGCGAGCCCCGTCGTCGGCCGCCCGGGCAGCCTCCGAGCACGGGTCATGCCTGCCTGTCGTCGGTCGCAGGGAGAGAGAGAGAATGGGGAGGGAAGAATAGGAGAGAGGAGTGTACGGAGGGAGAGAGTGGAAGGAGGGAGAGAGAAAATTATAACAATCTGACATGTGGGCCCTACAGCTGGTAGAGGATGATACAGAGTATGGATGGATGCTGGAGAAATTAGTATAAAAAAATAATCTTGGTAATCGGACATAATATTTCTTTTAGGGGTTGAAAATAGAGGATAACAAGTGTGATAGTCTAAATAATATCATACAAGGCGCACCCCCACACCTCCCTCCCCCGGCTCCACAAGACGCTCGTCCACCGGTGCCGCCATGCCAGCCACTCGTGGCTTGTTCTTCTTCATTCCACTGCTTTCCCCTAATTCCCAAATCCCATTCTCGTGTTAGGGTCCGAGTTGTGGACCGACCTCGCAGTCGCAGGTACCAGCCTCCCCGCCGACCACTCCACCAATGCCTCACCCATATCATCTGCACTGGCCTGAGAATGATAGGCTAAGGGATGCAACGGTGAAGGCCAGCGTCGTAGACAATCGGGGCTGGAGAGTGCGGCGGTAGATTCCGCACACGCACAAGGTATGTTAGAATAATCCCTGAGCACCCGCTAACTATAGAAGGAAGCTTAGACTAATTAGTTTCCAGGCATGGCAGGCAGCATCTCCGTGGACGTTGGGATGGCAACGACCGATCGCGAGCATGCCGTGATTGTCTCAATTGATTGTAACCATGTATGACTGCATGTACTTTCTTTATAATGAATAGAGAGACACCAGAAAACGCTGTCGCATTACAGCACCAAAATTTCATTGCGTCCACTCGTGTTCGTGTCCTCTTCGTCTTCCTCATCGGAATTGTGTCAATTGGCATCGGAGCTAGGTTGCCGTCGTCGCCATGGCCTCGCGGTCTCCTTCCAATGGCTCCGGCAACGAGGAAAAGATCAAGCCGTCGCGGTCGCCGCCGCGTCGTCGTGGACGCTCGACGGGTCGCCACTCGCGTCGCCGCTCCGGCTCACGGATCGTGGAGCGCGTCATCGAGCGTTCGTCTGCGAACGTCGCGTGGCCGATGCTCACACGGACGAATTATCCAGAGTGGGCGCTGGTGATGGAAGTGAACTTCCAGACGCTCCGCGTCTGGGACGCCGTCGACATCGGCATCGACGAAGATCCCGACGACGACGAGTACCACGCCGATCGCCAGGCAATGGCCGGGCTGTTGCGCTCGGTTCCCTCCGAGATGTGGACCACCCTCGGACGAAAGCCGACTGTCAAGCAGGCTTGGGATGCGGTCAAGGCGTTGCGCATCGGGGACGCACGCTCTCGCGACGCCAGCGCGCAGCAGCTTCGTCGGGAATTCGGGAACCTCTCCTTCAAGGAAGGCGAGAGCGTCACCGAGTTCGGCACGCGCATCACGACGCTCGCCACAAACCTCCGGATGCTCGGTGACAAGATCACGGACGCCGAGGTAGTCAAGAAATTGTTGCAGGTCGTTCCGGATCGTCTCTCCCAGGCTGCAGTGTCCCTCGAGATGTTCCTCGAGTTGGACACAGTCTCGATCGAGGAGGTCGTCGGGAGGCTGCGCGTCTTCGAGGAGCGCAGCAAGCCTAAGGAAATCACGGACGGAATGGGGCGGCTCCTGCTCTGCGAAGACGAGTGGGAGGCACGTCGTAAGGCCCGCCGCGAGCAGGAGAGCTCCGGTGGCAGCGGCAGCTCCAGCGGTCGCGGGAAGCACCAAGGGCGCGGACGCGTTCGTGGCGGTGCAGGTTCCACGGCGCGAAACGGCCAGGACGGCCAGAACGCCGGCGCCGGGATCGCTGGCGGTGGCAAGCCTCCGCCCGGAACCCTCTGCAACAATTGCGGGAAGAAAGGCCATTGGGCCAGAGACTGCCGTAGCAAGAAGAAGAAGGCCGCGGCCCATGTGGCCCAGGCCGAGGAGGAAGAGGATCAAGCCCTCATGTACATCTCCATCGAGTCTGAGGTAACCGCGTCACGCGCATCCGTTCCCCACTCGCCTGCTCGAGGCTCACCTGCTCGAGGCTCGACTCGAGCCTCGCCTACTCGAGGTTCACCTGCTCGAAGGGGGGCCTCACCTGCTCGAGGCTCACTTGCTCGAGGTTCGGCTCGAGGGTCTGCTCGAGAGGCCTCACCTGCTCGAGGCTCTGCTCGAGGCTCCTCGCTGCCGCCGTCGCCGCGCACCGTCGACCCGCTGCAGCGCGTCCAACTCGACGAGCCAAAGGTCTTGCTCCACCTCAGAGAGGAGGAGAAGGAGGCAGAGGGGCCCTGCCGATGGGTCCTCGACACCGGTGCGACGAACCACATGACGGGTTCGCGTCGTGTCTTCTCCGAGCTCGACAGCAGCGTGACCGGCACCGTCAAGTTCGGCGACGGGTCGGTGGTCAACATCGAGGGGAAGGGCACCGTCCTCTTCGCCCTCAGATCCGGCGAACACCGCCGGCTCGACGGAGTCTACTTCATCCCGCGGCTCACCACCAACATTGTGAGCCTCGGCCAGATGGACGAGAACGGGTACAAGGTCGCCATCGAGGAAGGCATTCTCCGCATCTTCGATCTGCAACGACTCCTGCTCGCCAAGGTTCACCGATCCCCAAGCCGTCTCTACTACCTCGAAATGACCATCGCCGCTCCGGTGTGTCTCACCGCGCGCGTCGACGATGTCGCCTGGAAGTGGCATGAGAGGTTCGGACACCTAAACTTCAAGTCGCTGCGGAAGCTGAACCGTGGTGAGATGGTAAAGGGCCTGCCAGAAATCGACCACGTCAAACAAGTTTGCGAGGACTGTGTTCTCGCGAAGCAGAAGCGAACGCCATTCCCGCAGGCTGCCAAGTTCCGGTCGAAGGAGCAGCTCGAGCTGGTCCACAGAGATCTCTGCGGGCCGATCACTCCGTCCACGCCGGCCGGGAACGCCTACTTCTTGTTGTTGGTCGATGACATGAGCAGGTACATGTGGCTCACTCTGTTGCGTACCAAGGCAGATGCACCGGCGGCCATCATGACGTTCCAGGCAAAGGTGGAACGCGAAACCGGCAAGAAGCTCAAGGTCCTCCGCACCGACAACGGAGGCGAATTCACCTCGGTGCAGTTCGGCGAGTATTGCGCCAGCGAGGGAATCCTTCGACAGCACTCCGCGCCGCACACTCCGCAACAGAATGGCGTCGTGGAGAGGAGGAACCAGATGGTCGTGAACACGGCGCGGAGCATCCTTCGCGCGCGGAGCATGCCAGGCTTCTTCTGGGGAGAGGCGGTGCACACAGCAGTGTACCTCCTCAACCGGTCGCCAACGGCCGCCCTCGACGGCCAGACACCGTACCAGGCCTGGAACGGGAAGAAGCCACCCGTGCATTTCCTCAGGGTGTTTGGGTGTGTCGCCTACATCAAGCGTCTTCGACCGCACCCAAGCAAGCTGGAGGATCGCGGCCAGAAGGTAGTCTTCATCGGCTACGAAGATGGAGCGAAAGCGTACCGCTTCTATGACCCCGCCACGGAGCGTGTCCGGGTCGCGCGCGACGTCGTGTTTGACGAAAACGCGCACTGGGACTGGGGGAGCGCCGCGGCGAGTTCGGTGCCCTTCATCATCGAGGAGGAGTATGAGCTGCGTCGCCAGGCACAAGCACCCTCGACATCGGCCGTGCCTGGTTCTTCATCGGACGCTCGGACTCGACGTCGCCCATGTCTGCTCGAGGGGGGGCCTCACCTGCTCGAGCCTCATCCACTCGAGGCTCTCGAGGCTCACTTGCTCGAGGGGCCTCACCGGCTCGAGGCTCTGCTCGCCAGGCGCCAGCACCCTCGACATCGAAAGCCTCGAGCTCGACATCGCCCACGTCTGCTCGAGGGGGGGCCTCACCTGCTCGAGAGGCCTCATTTGCTCGAGGTACGGCTCGAGGCCCTGCTCGAGGCTCACCTGTTCGAGGGGGGTCCTCACCAGTGGAATTCGCGACGCCACTCATCGACGACCCGAACCTCGACGCAGACGACGACGAGGAGCTGGAGCACCGGTACAGGATGCTCCAAAACGTTCTGGGCACCAACACCGTGCCTGGGCGTGCTCACCGCGACGTCGAGGAGGCTGAGCTGCATAAGCTCAGCGTCGAGGAGCCCAAGACGTTCAAGGACGCCGACGGCGATCCCAACTGGAACGCGGCGATGGAGGAGGAGCTCGAGTCCATCCGCGACAACAACACATGGTCCCTGGCCGATCTTCCCCGGGACCAGCACGCCATCGGCCTGAAATGGGTGTACAAAGTGAAGCGTGACGAGAACGGCGCCATCGTCAAGTACAAGGCGCGTCTCGTAGCCAAGGGGTACGTGCAGCGCCCCGGCATCGACTTTGAAGAGGTGTTCGCTCCCGTCGCTCGGCTGGAGTCAGTCCGGCTGCTCCTCGCTATTGCTGCCCACTTCGGCTGGGGCGTCCACCACATGGACGTCAAATCGGCGTTCCTGAATGGCGAGCTCCAGGAGGAGGTATACGTGCAGCAACCTCCCGGCTTCGTCGACAGCAAGAACAAACACAAGGTGCTTCGTCTCCGCAAGGCTCTGTACGGGCTCCGGCAAGCTCCACGGGCCTGGAACCAGAAGCTCGACGCTTCCCTGCTTGGCCTCGGCTTCAAGCGCTGCGTCGACGAGCACGGTATGTATATCCGTGGCGGTGGCACAGGGCGTCTGATCGTGGGCGTCTACGTTGACGACTTGATCATCACCGGAGGCGATGCGGGAGCTGTGAACAAGTTCAAGGCGCAGATGATGAACACCTTCCGCATGAGCGACCTTGGACTGCTCTCCTACTACCTCGGCCTCGAAGTGTCACAAGGAGCTGCCGGCATCACACTCCGGCAGACTGCGTACGCCGTCAAGATCCTTGAGAAGGCCGGCATGACTGGCTGCAACGCCAGTGCCACACCCATGGAGCCCAAACTAAAGCTGCTCAAGGAGGGAACCACGCCGAGTGTCGACGCGACGGAGTACCGCAGCGTCATCGGCAGCCTCAGGTATCTGTGTAACTCCAGGCCAGACCTGGCGTACTCTGTTGGCTACCTCAGTCGCTTCATGGAGGCGCCACGCCAAGAGCACTTCACTGCGGTGAAGCGTGTTCTTCGGTACGTGGCTGGAACGCAGCAGTGGGGGCTGCACTACCACCCAGGTGGCAAGAACGCCGGCGTTCCCAAGTTGCTCGGGTACTCGGATAGCGACCTGGCTGGCGACGTGAACGACCGGAAGAGCACCAGCGGGCTGATCTTCTTCCTGGCTGGTGGACCGATTGCATGGCAGTCGGCAAAACAAAGGGTGGTGGCTCTGTCATCATGCGAAGCGGAGTACATCGCGGCTGCAGCAGCCGCATGCGAGGCGGTCTGGCTGGCAAGGCTCCTGGCCGAGCTCGTCGGAGGTGCAGTCCTTGCACCAAAGCTTAAGGTGGACAACAAGTCTGCCATCGCCTTAATGAAGAATCCCGTGCACCACGACCGGAGCAAGCACATAGACATCAAGTTCCACTTCATCCGGGAGTGCTGCGAAGAGAAGCTGATCGACGTTGAGTTCGTCGGCACTGAGTTCCAGCTGGGCGACATCCTTACGAAGGCGCTTGGTCGGAGTCGGTTCCAAGAGCTCCGTGATGGGATCGGCATGAAGAGATTAGAGTAGTTGCTCAAGGGCTTAGGAGGAGATTGTTAGAATAATCCCTGAGCACCCGCTAACTATAGAAGGAAGCTTAGACTAATTAGTTTCCAGGCATGGCAGGCAGCATCTCCGTGGACGTTGGGATGGCAACGACCGATCGCGGGCATGCCGTGATTGTCTCAATTGATTGTAACCATGTATGACTGCATGTACTTTCTTTATAATGAATAGAGAGACACCAGAAAACGCTGTCGCATTACAGCACCAAAATTTCATTGCGTCCACTCGTGTTCGTGTCCTCTTCGTCTTCCTCATCGGAATTGTGTCAAGGTAAGCCGCCTGTAATTTAACATTTAGTTGCAACCTTGCTTCTCTGAATCACCTGTATTGCAGTTCACGCATGGGTACTGTAGGGTTGCTACAGTAACAGTCCCTGATGGAAGGGAGTTAATTGTGCGGTCTTATCATATTTGATTGCTCCATGAACAATAGGGTGCCATGTCTGATTTGTTCTCATGGTATTTCTTTGCGCTTCTACCCATTGTTTTGATATCATGCACACAACGAATTGCAGTCAACCATGTTCTCGTTCTGCTTAAGCAGAGGCCATGACCGTTTTTTTCGAAAGGACGGCAAAAGATTTGCCGCGATTTTTATTAGACAAATAAAGAAAAAAGAAGACAAGCACCCCGTCCAGTTTTTTAAAGTGAAAACTGAGCGAAAATCATACATACAATTATGGAGGATACCCTACTTCAACTGCACACCTGGGTACCAAATCAACTCAACTCGCGCCACAAAGAGCGACAACTCAACTCTACTCAACTCCAACTTCTTACTTGGTCGGATTGGGACATCGACACAAGTTCTAAAACTCGGTTGGATTGAGTCATCGACACGAGACTCCACTTTAAACCACTAGTAGCTCCACAACTGAGGCAGCAAGCAACTAAAGACTAGCAAAAGTAAATAAAACAAAACAACTTATAAACAAGCTATGTCTACTCCACCTCCGGCACCAACCACGAACATAACGGCAGAAACGACGAAATAGCACTGCCCAAGACATCCCACCACGCCAAGATCCACAACAACGCTTTCAAGAAGGTTACGATGCCAAGGCGCCATCGTCGTTCGTCCACGGCAGGACGAGGTTCTCACCCATGGATTGTGCTAGAGACACGACGCCCTCAACAGGGGAACGACACCTGTAAATGTCGCCGTCACCAGGCTTTCTCCTAAAGAAACCCCAGCACAAACGTCGGTCAAGATGCCGGGTCCCTGCCAGCCACCAAGACGTCGCTGCCGGCCATCCAGAAGAAGCCTCACCAGGGTCGACGCGCCGGCCACGCGAGCAGCCGCAAAGCTGCGCCAACACCCCACAAGACCACCTACCGAACACCAGCCTCCTACCACCGTACACATCCACCATTCACCCGCTGAGGTAGTAGCCGCCGCCAACCACCGCCACCGGCCGAGCTCCCGTCGCTGGAACTGCCATCACCCTGAAAGTACCGGAAGCGGGGCAGAGCCCCGGACCAACACCTCCAAGGACGCCATGGCCTCCGTCCTCATAACGGCCGTCCCACAACGGCTGTCGGGGGCATAGGCGGGAGACGGTATAGACTAAGACCACCCCAACGCTAGCACAACCCCAGCCACCGCCACAAGACGACCGCCATGAAGAAGAAAAGGAAAGGGCAAGCGGAGAGGGAGGGAACCCCGTCGTTGCCCCATGCGCCGATGGGCAATAGCCCTGCATCGCACCGTTGACGAGACCCAAAGGAGGAGAGCGGCCTCAATCGGGAGCGGCACCACAGTAGCACCACCATGGCACCACCGGCGTGCCGCTGCCACGACCGGCCATGTCGCCACGACATCACCGAAGAAGCCGTGCAACCCTCGGAGAGAATCTCACCACCAGACCGCGTCCAGCGTGGGATGAAACCGCAACCGAGGCAGCGCGCCCGCCGGCCAGCCCGCCCACCAGCCAGCCAGCAGGCGGCCCGCCAGCGGCCAGCCAGCCACCGCGAGCCCAGCTGGATCCGCTCGGGTAGCGCCAGATCCACCGCCCCTGGACCGCCCAACAACGAAGACCAGGCGCCAGGAGGCGGATCTGGCCGGGAGGGCCCTAGATCCGGGCGTAGCAGGCCGAAAAACCCGCCGCCAAGCCCGACCGGCGGAGCCAGACCCATCCTGAAGTTTGGAATCCAGCCTCCACGCACTTCCACGCCACGCGCGGCCGGCACCACACCACCACGTCACACGCACAACGCCGTCGCGCGGGAGCGTCGCCGGGCGCCGCCAAGACCGCCGCCTGCCGCCTGCCGCCAAGACCGCCGCCTGCCTGCCAAGACGGCCAGGGCACTGGAAGAGGAAGATGCCCCGCCGCCACCTTCCTAGGAGGCCGCACGGGCGTCTCGGCAACCTCCTCCGGCGGCGGCGAGGGGGGAGGGTGCGGGGAGGGGAGGCTATAGGCGGCGGCGCTAAGGTTCCGCCCCCGAGTCGCCAGAGCGGGGGCGATGCGGGGGTCGGGGGGGGGGGGGCGGGCACCTAATGGATCCCCCTCATGTAGAGCATTGTTATAGAGGCCATGACTGTGAGAAGAAAAGCTTCTGGCATCCATTGATGCCACCATCAAGATGCAGGATTTGCAGGTTAGTGTGCTTTTGAAAATTTTACCATTTCTATGGACATGATTTATACGGATGCCGTACAGTGGTATAGAACTAAAAGGAACCAATAGAGAATGCATTCTTTTATTATTCCAATTTACTAGGAATACTGATTAGATGTGCTGCAAACGGATGGTTCAGTATTTAAAGCATCTGCTCAGCTAATTGCAAAGCCCTGTTTCCTATAATTTTAAATGCGTAGAGGAATTCTGCGTGTTTTATGAAATTGTTTCTTTGTCTATTGGGTGTAACAAGGTCACTGGATTCTCTGAGTAAAAATCGGCATATTAATCTACCTACACTACATGTATGACTATTTATTGTGTTCAAACAAGTGCCTAATAGATCCATTAAATTGCTCATTTTATCTTTTACTTTACCATTCACTATCTCAACACGAAATTGCTACTAAAACTACTGAGAACAACAGTTTACCTCTGTCAGTATTTAAGCTGCTCTACTATCTTGGTACTATTATATTATTGTTTTCTCCAGGTCAACTGTTATGTTGTGTTGGAATTCTATATACTAAGCACCCTCACATCCTTCTCTTTTCATTTTAGGATTGGTCTGGTCAGCGATGAATTATTAGAGTAATTGCCCCCTTTCAGCTCGTGGACAAACTGCATCTTGTAGAATTTGCTGACAACCCATGAGCCGTTTTAACCTATGAATAATACGTGAAATGTTGTATGCTTTTTGAATGAATGAAAATTGCTATGGAGTCTCTATCATGAAATAGCTGCTTTGTGTGCTTAATGATTATGATTGTAGAAAATTTGGCTGCACCGTGAAAAAATTGAATTATCTTTGGTTGTGCTGTACTAAATGAAATTACCGGGTCAGGTAACAAAATGAAACACTATCAGATGTGTTTGCTTCTTAGTCATGTGCTTGGGAGAGATGGCTACCCAAATCAAAATGATGAAAACCATGTATAGGAAAATTATCCAATGCCATTGGAAAAGTTTGGACATCTGAAGTAAAATATTCTGATGCTATGACAGGCCTGATGTATGTAGCTGATTCTGTACTTTATACTGAAAACGGCTACCACAATAGGTTTACTTTGATAGATATGATAGGCTACCACAATATGACCTTATATGAACATGATTTTGATCTCATTTGAGGCTGATGAAACACAGGGAGCCTACGATATTGGAGGTATGTGAGGGATCTCTTAGGGGATGGAATTTTTGCAATAGACGGGGATAAGTGGAGTCATGAATTGTCAACCAAAATGCATGAATTCAGCATTGTTGTCTCCAGAGCCCACTGTTTTGTTGCTACAAGACAACATATTGTTTGTTCCTTGCATGCATGGATAATATGTGCCCCTGTACTTCCTTTCCTAATTGTTAGCATAATAGCATGTGTGTCGTCTTTTTCTTTATATATGCACATAAGAAACTAAGCAAAGTCGCAAGTTTTATCTGGAAGTAATCAAAGCAAGGTAATCGGGGTCCTGCTAAATTTTGATTCATAATTATTATGCTTAGGAGTAGGTTGGCACCAATTAAGAGTTGGTCAAAACCTATGAAACAAAAAAATAACTACTAGAGAGCCGAAATTTCTTGACAGTGCCATTACCATCAGGGAAATAGGGAAACCGTCAAGGTAGTAGTGAAATTAATTTCCCTGAACCGGGCTGACTCGACAGGGTAAGTGTATTTTCCCTGACGGTTCACCGCCAAGAAAATAAAATTCTATTTCCTTGACGGTTGAGAACCGTCAGGGAAATTATAAAATCATCAAAGTAAATCTATTTTCTCTAACGGTTGAAACCGTCAAAGAAAAATATATTACCATCAGAGAATGTTATTCCCTGACGGTGCAAACCGTTAGGCTATAAGAGAATTTACCTTGACGGTTTTTCCACCCTAAAAAAAATTAAATTTTTCTTTGTCGGTGCCTTATTCCCCTGTCAACTTTAACCGTCATGGGAATCAGATTTTCCTTAACGGTTTAGAACCGTCAGGAGAATGCCACCGCCAGAAATAATGGCATAATAGCCTTTTCCATATAATTCAAACAAGATATATTTAATATAATATACACAGAACCATGGAGACATACCACGATAAATACAATACACCATCACGTATATGGATAAATTAGTATAGCATAAATCCACTACAAACATAGATGTCTTGTTTGCATCAAGACTGGTAAATACATAAGATGTCCAAATATTTAGCATCCATCTATCCAAAATAACTACACCAACAGTGCTAGTTTCCACACCACGGATACTGGTTGAATGTTAGTACTAGGTCTCAACATCCACATCACTAAGTACTAGTACCAACCTAATTGTATGCCCACGCAAACACTTCAAAAGATAAAACAACCATTCCGTCTTGAATGAGACCAGCACCAGCACCTCCATATCCACATTTGCAAAGTGTAAGCTGCATAATTAAAAAACAAGTTCCCAGCAAGAATATAGAATCATGGATTCATAGAGTAATAGATATAAGTACTGTAATGGGCCATTATTTATCACAATTATCAAGTACCTGTTAATGGGCTGGTTAGCTACACAAGTGTATGGGTTTTAGAAAACATACTGAAAACACATGTTTAAACTAGATGTTCAGCAATGTCACATACACTGGGTACCGGCATTCTTAATAATACCATAAAGCACTAGTTAGGCTAAACTGAAACAATGTCACATAGGAGCCAAGTAAATTGTATGTCATACAATGTGGAGAATAAAATCATGGTGAAACATAGACTTACAAAATGAATGCAGCATGGTAGTCTGGCTTGGTTACACCAATTGCAGCAGACGACATCTGTGAATCAACTAAACTGAAACCTAACGTATCCACCAACCAAACGTTATTTGCCAAATCAAGTGAACACATACCTTCATGGGAGTATCAGATCTCCTCACGGTACTTGCCCTGCACCTGGAGGAACGAGGCGAAGTTGCAGACCGTTCTCGGAGGATGAGTAGCGCACTACAACACGATGACGAAGGTGAGACGAGTGGGCGCAGAGACAGGTAGCGCCCAGTGCGGTGGATGGCCGCCGACGCGGGGCGGCCCGCCCGGGACTGCTACCGCCGCTGCTGCGGAGAGCGCGGGGGGCGACGGCGCCGCAATGGCGCCCCGCCGGCACGCAGATGGAGCGGCGCGCGAGGCCCCAGTACTCGCCCCGACCGGCGAAGGACCACGAGGCGACGCGATTTCTTCTCCACGCTCGGGGTCGTCCTTGCGGCGGCTGACTGCTGCGTGTGTGAAAAGTGGATGGGGGAAGAAAGAATAAGCTAGGGTTTGGGGGCAGCCTGGTTTTGATCAATCGAGAAAGAAAGCTGGCCGTTCGATTAGGATCGATGGCTGTGATGAGCTGCGCATGAGACGGGCCTGCGGGAGAAGCTAGCCCAAGCGGCATTCTCGGCCCAGGATGGCCAGTTGCATGGCCTGTTTAATTATTTTTTTTTGACATTGGTATTTTCAAATCAGTTTTCCATTTATTTCTTTTTGTTCCCCTAAAATAACTTTATTTCTTTTTGTGTTTTCTATTTAATAATCAACATTTATGCACCATTTCGATACCGTATGAGCCTTAAAATTTTTCTCTACCTTTTTGTGTGCCACTGGTTAAGGACATACTAAGTGTCAGATTTTTGGAGATGACTTGTTATTTTCTATAGTTTAAATTATTTTTTGCATGACAACACTAATTAATTAGATTTTGAACTATGGCTACATCGGAAATGATCCAAAATGGACAAGATTTTTTATATTGGGTCTCACATGGCCTAGTGAACCATTTTGGGTAGAGTTGGTTGAAAATTATATTGTTTTGAAGGGGTAATTCAACATATTTTCTCTAGTTTTACACAAAATAAATGTAACAATGACCAAATTTGATCAAAAAATCTAAGATTTTGAGTGGGGCTGTATTTTTGGTTTAAATTCTTGCCATAAAAATTTTAAGCATTTTAACAAACTGGTACTATAAATGTTCACAAATGGAGACATCTCTCATATAGTTTCTTATAACTATGTGAGAGATGTACCATTTTTGAGCAATGTGGCACCTATTTTTTTGAAAAACATTTGAAATTTTTATTGGAACATTGTACACTGAAAACATGTTGCCATGCAAGTTTGTAGGATTTTCTATCAAAGTATTGAATTATTACAATTATTTTATGTTAATTTGGAGATAGAATGATGAATTATCCATAGCAAACAAATGATTTTTTCATCCACATCTGGATATGGCATAGAATGAAAGGTATTGTCATAAATATAAATTTTATAATGTTCTTGGAGTCTATTGGTGGCACCCATTGTTTAATTTGGAATTACTTTCAATAAACGCGTAGAAATTTATTTATACTATAAAAAATAGTAAAATGGTTCCAAAAAGTTTGAAAATTCTACACAACAATATGTATGTAGCCTATTTTATGTAAAAAAAGTTTGGAGTGTGAAAGATATTTCTTAAAAGTAGTTCCGCAAGGTGCTTTCTTTATATACATGAATGAAAACAAGCATATGCCAAAGAACAAAGAAATAATAATATGTGCCAAACAAATATTGTTAATTGGTAGATCATGATTTTAGAAGAACTAGAAAAAAGAAACATATCATTTGGAGTTAGCACGAGGGAGAAAGAGTAGTTAGAAAATTTTATCGCGGATTAAAAATAGAAAAATTGTTGTTCATGTGATTTCCCTGACGGTTATATGCACTCACAGGTTAATTGGGATTTTTCTTAACGGTTATTAATTACCCTATGTGTTTTACCAAAACCGTCGAGGTAATTTCATTTAGCCTGACGGTTATTTAATTTCCCTATATGTTTTCGAGAAACCATCAATGTAAATCCATTTAACCTGACGGTTTTCACAATAACCAACAAGGTAATTTGAAACCGTCATGGAATTTCAAGTTTCTAGTAGTAATGAACTCAAACAACTAAATAAGTATGAAGGGCAAAAATCATAAGAGAGTATGTCTGATTAATTTGGTTCCATTGAAGTAAACCATAGGCGCTTTTGGTGCTTAAGAATACTAACAATTTAACCACAGACACTGTTAGTGGTTAAGAATGCTAACAATCTAGAAGCTAATGTTGTTAAGATCTTTCATAGACTGCATAATAGAATATAGTGCAGAATTATCATTAGGAGAGGCTGTTTGTTTTGAGCTTGTTGCTCCTCAGTGCATTGTTGTTGGAACTTCGAACACATGTGTTTCTGTAAAATCTAAGGGGTGACTTAATTTTCCTGCAGCAATGGTCTGGTTTGAATACGGAAACTTTCATCTACTGGCCTAAATTTGTTTTTTCCAATCTTCTAAAGCTTTTAAAGCCAACACCTGTTTTTCCATATGGCCATACCCCAGCCAGTTTCGTTCTGTCAGTAGTTGTTGAGCTAATATATGTACGACATAGACTATGTACTGAAGGTTTGGTAACATTGATCGACTCTGTACTCAAGCATACGATATTTCCACCATACATAGTGTGTCACAAATACACTCAACATCTATCCCACTAATTGTCATCCTCTCAGACCGGTTAAGACAAAAAAAAATAGAGACCATGCTCCGATACCACGTGTAAGGTCGAGATGACGGACAAGGGGAGAGGGGGGTGAATAGTCATTTCCTAATCGCGGCGGCTAGACAATATAAATGCAAAATCAAAACTATCGGTCTAGTAAAGACAACACCACTCTATCTATAACTTTACAAGTACTTTATTTAAAAGATTCTAAACAAGAATTTAAGGTGATAGGCTAGAAAGTGCTCTCCTTATTGAATCTAACTTGTAAGGTCACACAAACCTAAGGAACTAGTACTTTTCACATCAGCGAAGCACCTAAACAATTCTAGTGAGCAAAAGTTTAAAGCCAACCTAAACTCACTAAATACTTAATGAAAAGCTAAACCAACAAATTTAATTCACTTAACTATACATTGTAAGCAGTACAAGAGAATTACTTTTAGCTACATAAGCAAGAAGACAATTAAAAAGCTACACAAGCTAACTAATTGATAGAGCAACTACACAATCATAATGTATATAAATGTGAATAGTATGAAAAATACTTGTTACATTTGAAAACCGGGCGACCCAAGAGAGAAACAACGGAAGAAGAAAAATTAAATATATACAGAGTCCGATTAGAATCAGAACCACGGACGATGCTATGGCCTATAGGAAACGAAAACCACGGTAAAATATGGAGTATGTTTTTTTAGAACATAATGGGGTATATATATCCGGGACGAAGCAGAAAAGAAAGACAGAAATTTGGATATAGCAAACATAGCGTGCCTCATGGACGTGCCCTCGGGATCCGATTTCGGGAGCTCGATGAAGGGGAAGGGCCCCTCTTTGTCGGGTTTGAGGAGTTCGGCGGGGACGGGGAGCTTCTCCTGCTTCCACGGCGCGGCGAAGCGCCCCCCTGTCGACGACGCGACGCTCAGGGGCTGCTCCGAGATCACGACGAGGTACATCGACGAGTTCTACAAGGAAGCGGCGCGCCGGCTGCCCCTCAAGGAGATACCGGAGCTGGACGCCTGCATCCACGCCGCTGGCCTCTCCTTCGGCCTCGCGGACCCCGTCGCCAACATCATCCTAAACTCCGTCTGCCTGCTGCACCACCTCCACGACCAAGAAGAAGGGTTCCCGCCGCCGCCCACGCAGAGGGCGAAACGGGGCTTCGCCGACATTGCCACCCGATCCGTCCTCGGCCTCCGCGGCTTCATGACCGTCTACTTCCGCTACCTCGGCCACACCGACGGCTGCCGCTACCTCTACCTAGCCTCCCAGGACCTCCGCCTCGCCATCGCCCTCGTCTACCACGACCGCTTCTCCGCCCACTCCCAGTCCCAGCTGCGGCCTCTGCTTCCCGACGGCGGAAACCTTAGGGCCGCCCTCAGGGTCGCCGCGCTCGACGCGGATCACCCTTTTCCGGACGTCCTGGCGCGGTTTATGACGGCGCAGTACCCCTCCGCCCTGCTCTATCCTGTCCTGGCCAAGCTGCAGACGCCGGAGTAGCAGCTCACCACCCGCGACATCGCGGAAATCAGGGACCTTCTGGCCCGCCAATGGCCGCCGCCCACCCCGCCGGTGAACTTGGAGTTCTGGTGCCTGCCAAACGGCGCCAATTGTTCGCTGGCCGACGATGGCACTCTGCTGATTTCGACCCCTATTGGGGAAGGACGTGTCGCCACCATCTCAATATCAAATGCAAATCAGCCCGCTTGTGATCATCGACTCGGGTACATCTCCGACGTCACGTTCCAGCGTGAGGACATGGAGATCAAGATATCCGACTGCCTCCACCAGGCCGTGGGTTGCATCGTGGAAACAACAGATGTGGATTATGACGCGTCCCCGTGCACGCACATATTTGCCTTGGAGATGTGCCTGCTCGACACCGTCCGCGCCTGCTACATCAAGGCACAGTGTTGCCCAGCAGCCCACGCCTTCTCCGCGCTCTCATCGTCGCCGGACATTGCTACGGCCCCTTTGACCCTTTGCGCAACATCATCATCAACACCATCTGGTATGACATTGCCTTCCCGCCGGCACCGGATGCCCATGTCGATTTGCCACACGGCATTCTCGACACCAGGCCACTGTCCCGCTTGGAGACTCGTTGCCTTGATGGCCTAGTGCAAATGGTATGCGTCATCTTGAAGAAGTAAAGGCACAAGGCCTTGGAATACCTTAACTCGTTGGATTGCGACCTCTCTAGACCACAAAGAGAGAGGTCAACAGGGGCAGAAATCGAAGATGGTGTTCACTTCGATTTTGTGGCCAAAGCTGCCAAACACCCTCAGCACGTTGCGCATGGATCATTCCTTATGTCCCTGTAGCCGGAGCGCATCAACTACATGCGCTGCGTGCTTACTTTGGACCGTGGGATCCCTGATTGGTCTCGAGTCCATGAATCAGTACTCAGTGCAATGCCTGCCCCACCGCAAAACAAGGAGACTCTCTGCAGCCTGTCCCCGTTTGATTTAATGAAGATATCCAGAACAAAGTCCAACCACAAGAACAAGCTGGCCTTTGTTTCCAGTGAGCTGAATAAAATGCTGCACAAGTACTGCAACCAACATCCTTGGGTTTGTCTACTACTCCCACCCCTCCCCTAAACTCATACCCTTCTTTTTCTGTGCACATGTAGTTCACTGGATATGTCTTTGTGATTATTGGTTTGTTACCTTTGGTGCTTTCTGCTGACTGTTACTATTATATTCTTCGTTGGTTACTCGTAGGGTATTTATTATTGGGTGTTTGTGTTTAGGAATAAGCCAGGTGATGAACTGATGATTGATAATTGACATCTAACGTAACACACCTGTGTTGGTCTGTAGAATGTATTGGATCAATTTATTATCACATCGACTCATCTTTATGATTCCACAAACATGCTTCTAGGAGACTAATGAAAGATTCTCAACCTTTGTGCTTAATGCAGGAACCTGTGTACCAGCTTGATATTGTATGTGGAGTGAGGGGATCCAAATCCCATAATAATCAACGAAATTTCTACCATGCTAACTTTTTGGCAAGCACCGTAAAAGGGTCCCATGGACGGACACTCCTTTGCTGAATTCTGGGTGTCACCTTCTCCTGAAGATGTTCAATCAAAGCCTTCCATCTGCTGCCCTGTTTATGATTACAGTTATGCATGTACTGGTAAGTCTTCTTCCTATAACTTCAAAAGTTTCAAAGTAGTAACCACGTTGGTTGAGATCGGGATAGAACGGATGGTAACAGCTTAGTTTATTAGCCACACAAACCATAGTTTTTAAGGTGGTAAGGCGATCCACACCTCCTGCCTTTAACTTTAAGCATATGCGTGGCCGCAATATGGTAGTACAAGGGAAAACAAACTGTTATACTCAGGTCACTGATGTTTCTTTCTGGTCAAACTTTTGACAGTGGTACACCTCAGTTCTTCGCATCTTTTAATCTTTTTCCCTTTTGCTGGTCTTTGAACAGGTCGCTGCTCTTTTTGTGAGGGTGAAGGAATCAAGATTATGCATCCGCCATCTGGTGGTTACACTGGGGTTATTGATCGTAAGAATCCTCATGTGTCGCCTTCTTATTATAGGGTTGGTTCCAAAAGTGTGCTGGACTCAGACCTAATATACTTTGACCCTGATAGAGATGTCGAGCTTGCGAAGGTTATCAGTGACTTCCATGATTATGAGTGCAGTGATATGCCTCTGGTGACTTGTAGACCCAGAGCCAAACCATCTTCAGTGTGGGAGTGGAACGGCGACATCGACTACAATCTATTTGGACCACTTCCTGAAATCCCTAAGCATAAGTTTACGTTCATCTCTGGGCCTGAGATTAACGCAGCATTCGCACGCTTTAACACTAGTTAAGTTTATGTCTTGTATTTTTGTGTCACGTAAGTATGTAATCCATGGATATATTTGAGCAGGAGATGGCAATGATGGCATTGTCTCATATGGAACTGCAATGGATAATGTTAAATTATGTCTATCCAGTATCTATTATGGAGAAGCATATATTGCTGAATCGATCTCTTCATAACATATCCGTGATTGTGTCCAGTTTCCAGTTTCTCTTATTACAAACTTACAAGTTGTCGATATTATTGTACCTGTTTTGTATGGTATCCTGTGTGGGCTTCGTATGGGGTTAGTTTCAAAAGTGTGGACACAGAGACGTAATATACTTTGACCGTGATATGTCGTGCTTGCGAAGATTATCAATGACTTCCATGATTATGATTGCAATGATATGCCTCTGATGACTTGTACACCCAGAGCCAAACCATCTTCAGTCGCTGGGGGTGGAATGGCGACGACGACGACTACAATCCGTTTGGACCACTTCCGGAAATCCCTGAGCATGAGATTACTTCATCTCCGAGCCTGCGATTAACTTGGCATTCTCACGATTTAGTTAAATTTTGGACATTTTGTCACATAATATAAGTCTGTTTCCATGAATATTTAAAGAGGAGACGATGGCAGTGATCGCATTTTCTCGTATCAAACTGCAGCCTCTGAATAAAATAAAATAAAATCAATAATAAAAATAAATATAAAAAATATATACACGCGTAGATGTACTGCGCATGACCTTGTTCAACTGTTCACGGTTACTGTAGTAACCTTTTCTTCCCGTTTTATTTTTTCTTTTCCCATTTTTATTTATCCTTTTTTTTCAAATATCATTGTTTGCTTGTCACTATAGCAAAATTTTCCCTTTTCCTTCCCCTTTCTTTTAATTTTTTACAGAAAATAATGTGAAACCCCTTCTTTTAATTTTTTACAGAAAAATAGTGCGAAGATATCTTTTACATATGGTACAACAACACTCTTCTAAGAGTAAAATACACAATGAGTCCTCAACTTTTGGGGCCCTTCCATTTGGGTCACGAAAAAAACCCGACCATATCTGGGTCCCTAATTGATGGGAATGTGATTCTTGATCTTCCATTAGATTGTGATAACTATTGTTTTGGTGGAGCACGACACACCGATCTAGCTTCAAATCAAAACCCGAACTCTGTAACCTTAGCACCATGACTCCTGTGGTTATCAGCCATGTCACCAACCGGTTGACCTCGCTAAGAAGGCTAATTCCTGCATGTGAAATGAAGAACAAAAGCAAGAACTCGAAAGAACGTATCTCAAAACTATGAATCGTAGATGAATGATTAAGCACACGAGTTAAGGTTCCATAAACAGATGAACGACGACTATCGATGGACAAAATAATCTAAGCAAAACCTAAAACATAACGACGACAATGGCATATGATTAAATAGGTCTTAGTAGGGTCATCGCCTACCCAGGACATGCCCCTCTAATGGGCTCAAAGACGATACATGGCCCATTGGTCCAAATATGGTGACACAACACCATGAACAGATTCTGGATGCCAACTTGTTTCGACAATTCCATTGATTCTGAAAGGATTTTTTATGTGGGTCCACTTCCATGACTTCCTTAAAAAAATATCTTTCCATTCGTATAAGAATCACCGAAAATGGAGCCTAGACGCATCCGTAAGACCTGTTTTATGACACACTTGTACTGGAGGCCGAGGCAGACTCAAAATCATGTTGGATGGTGCCTCTAGCTTGTGTTGAACGTCCTTGCTGGTCTTGCTCGCCTCCACCTCTTCCTCCAAGTCCCTCAAGAACCTCTCCATTGTTCCTAAGCAATATTACATCATTAGGTAGTAGTGTCTATTCTCAAAAGTAGTTGGCACATTCGAGATCGGGTCATTGGACCTCTAAATGTAGTTGGCGCATGTTGACAGTAATTATGCCCTATTTTATACCACCATAACCGTCAACATGACACTCATTTCAAGGGAGAATCAACAAAACAAGTAGTGATATAGGTACAATTAACTTGGTTCCATATGTACATGTCATTATTTGTTGCACGTACTCGATCAGGTACTTTTCAGGGCTTAGAAGCATAAAATGCAAGAAGCAACAACATTACAAGTTTGCTATACAAAATTCAACATCACAAGAGTATGAAGCAAGGCAAGCTCACTGGAGCAACAGTGAGGGGGTCGGCCGATCCCCACCCTGTGGGCCCAGTGAGTGTCATGCTAGCATTATTCAAGTGAAGTAAACCAAGCTCAAGCTCAACCTTTGGATTACTTGAGCACATCAATCAATGATCAAGAACCAATACACATAGCTTCATGGGCCTACAACATAATAACCGAAGCAAACCAACATGTGAGAAGCACCATGACAAGTGGGGACACTAGAAGAAGGAAGATGGTGGGACTGTTGGTGTTTCTTAGCGAAAGTAGCAAAGTGCGCAAGCGCACAGAAATACCGTTGTAGCACTTCACCCAGAAGTATTCAGGGTATCGTATTTTCACAAGGAACAATGCATAAAAGGTCTCTTAGCTAGTTGTCCCAGGAGAGGTGAGATGGAGAGCAGCTTGGGAAATGAGGTTTTCCAAGAATATAGATCCTAAGTGAAGATAGCTCTACCACTAAAGTCTTGCTTCGGGCACCGGATAACGCTTGGTCTGCCAAGCGATGCCGGCCTACGGCTCTACTCCGAACCTAGACATGGGGGATTACAAGGGACGGACATGCCTATCACCACCTGCCGCCTTCCACCTCAACCGTACGTGAACGGAGCAAACAAAGGTAGTCTGTAGCCTAGACACCACGTCTAAGCTTTCAACTATGTACTCTAGCGTGTCGACAAGGCTTACCCATCCCCGGGCTCCTTCTACTAGAGTAAACATCACAAGGACGAACAATGGATCCCGCAAGAATAAAGCGAACAAAGATAACTTACTTAAGAACTTAAATTCAAAGGATAAACACGAACTCTTAAGTAGTAAGTCGCCCATTGAGGTACAAGCGTGGAGGGAGCTGACAACTCCGGCACTCCTCCATGGGGAAGATGATCCTCTCGGGAACTTCCGAAGAGAGCTCCGCTAACTTGCTCCTCACTCACCACTCCCTCTACTAGTCTAGCAAGAAGCTAGTGAAAATGTGGCTCACTCTCCTCTCTTTCCTCTTGTGTAGTGTATAGCTATCCTAGAAGGTGAGGATTGAAGAATGGAATGGAATGGAGAATGATTTGAGAGAGGAAGAGAGGCCATGCTTAAATAGGGAGTGAGCAGGTCGGTTTCATCACCCAAATGACCAAATCACCCTCACACTGCCAGTCTCCAGCATTGAATGTACCGCCTCACCAAAGATGGGCTCAGGAGGCTCAGTCGGTGCGAACGACCGGCGTATGGGGGCGGCCGGCGCACTTTTGTGGCCAAATCGGCCCAATTTTGGTAGACACGGTCCACTTCGACTCCTGAGTTGGCCCATGTCAGGGATTTGTAGAGATGGGCTGATTTGTCATGGGTTTTAGTTTAACCCTCTCTTGTCTCAGCCCTGATTCATCTGGCGACTGTGCCTCTTTCTTCTTTTTCTTTGTTTTGCTTTGGGTCCAGAAATGAGGTGAGTGATTTGTTATTCTTTTCTTTCATTGTTGGCCCAATATTTGTGTGTTTTCATGAATGACCTGCAAAACAAGTGTGTACACCAAAACTATGGAATTTGTTAGTTTAAAAATCCTATCTCTATTGTTTTTGGTGTTTACTATACTAATGTTGGCGGGGTTAAAATTGGGTGAAGAACCACCAACAGGGACCACCCTATCATAGGGGGGTCGGCCGACCCCCACATTGTGGGACCCACCTTGCCACTTCACTCCACCGACTTGAGCCTCCATCCTAGTGACTTGGGTTGGGCCCACATGTCAGATATGGGCGTCGGCCGACACCCTTGGTGGGCCCAACCAAGGTCGGTTTGCTTCCACCAACTCAAGCATGCTTCCCACGCGACAATTAATCCAAGGCAGTTGTATGGTGGTTTGATCCAATGGTGCATGTTGGAAGTCACATGGATTGATGACATGGCAATGGAGTAGGCCCTACTCCACCTCCCCTATAAATACCCCCTAGAGTTCACTTTAGAATAATGTATATTAGGAGAAAAACTACTTTGGTAGCTTAGTGTTAGCATAGTGAGTAGAGAGTGAGGACTTCCAAGGAGGAGTTCCGGCCTGTCGAGAGTCTTCTTCGCGGAGCGCCTCAGCGGAAGCGGGTCTTCTTGTAAGTCTCACTTCTGAGTCTTTTATAGTATTTAATATTCTGGTTTGGTACTTTTAGTATTACATTCCTTGCTGGTGTACTATTTTACTTGAGTGAATTACTCGAAGCATTAGCTAAGCTTAGAGTAGTAAGACTAGTGTAGACGTGGTGTCTATACAACATCTTACCAGTGTGAGCTGCTTGTCGCACTGCAAGACACCTAGCGTGAGAGTGACAGTCCTTGCTAGGCGTAGAGTTCCTTGTACGTGTTGTTAGGAAAGTTAACATAGTGAGAGCGGGGATGAATAGGATAGTCGCCTTGGTAGGGGTTCTGTCTCCTACCTTTTTTGTCTATCGCCCCCAGTAAGGGAAGAAGTGATAAACCTCGTTATACGTACAGTACCGCAGCCTGAACATTACTACTAGATAGATCTCTCTATCTCAATCATTTACCCTTCGATCATCACCTGACGATCTTGACCTAGTTAGTACACTTCACGTTCCCCGTGGAAAATACGATACCTGGAACTCCCGGTGAAGGCTACATTGACTACCGTAAGCTTGCGGTATAACCGTTTGCCACTTCTGGTGTCAATAGCGCATTCAAGCTCGGGTCATTGGACCCTGGATAGGATTAGTTGGTGCATCCGAAGGAGTGATGTCCTAATCACTAAACTACTAATGCCGCGCACCAATGATCCAAAACCTGCCGCATCAGCACTAGCATATATGATGTGGCCATGCCACCTAGGCAGCAAAACACTAGGGCCATGACAACTTCTAAAAAACCCTCTCATGCATTTGGAGGATGTAGTTTAGGTCCAAGTAGGTGAACAAAGAGGGACAGTGGTGTTCACCAGACACACGGTGATGGGCATCTTGTCCTTCCTTTTTTTGATGGCAATTGGGGTGGTGATTATCACACTAGTTGGCAGGGACAGGGGAATCAAGGCCGAATTCCATGTGTTAGAGACAGAGGTGTGGGTAGGTTTCAAGGAGGAGAGAGAGCTGATGGTAGATATTACAAAGAGCCAAATCGTCAGACCAAACAAGCACTCATGAAGAGAAAAGGAAGGATTCTACTTCTAATCAGCAGGTTTTGCTCCAGTGAAGTTGAAACTTTAGTTAATAGTAATAATTAGACTGTTGTGAATAATGGCTAGAATGTGTTGGATGGTAGTAATGATGCTTCTCATGAAATAACAATACAAACCTGTACTCTGTACAACATGTGGAAAGGTTGGAAACAAGCCCGTTTTTTCCAAAGGAAGCTTCCCGGGACGGTAGTTTTTTAGCCGTTGGATGATGTTTCGCTTTAAGATCCGTGTCCACCAGCTGAGGCAAATCCCTAAGCATCGAGGCACATTTTTAGGCATCTCTCCCTCTCACCGTCTCTCCCTTCCTCTCCTCTCCGAGTCATCTTCCACCTCTATCTTCTCTCTTCCTCTCTCTCCTCCCTTCATCTCACGTCTCCTCTCTTCCACCTCTTGGTCTCTCTCTCCCTCAGATCCTTCGTGTCTCACTCCCCCGCTGCTGTCGCCACCTCTCATATCTCCATGCTCTAGCCTGAGCTGCTGTCCGCCTCTCTCTTTCTATCTCTCTCACCCCGTCATCGTCATCGTCGCCGATTCCTGCAGCTGCTCTTCGTCGCCCCTTTTCTCTCTCTATCCTCCCCGTCGTCGCATCTTTTCCTCTCTGCCTCTGCACCATGGAATGAACGAAGCTTTCTCTCTATTTTCTAATCACGGGCCATGACACCGCCCTCTTTAGTTTACATGGATCTCCCGCTTCATTCTCACCCATTCTGAGAAATCTTACGGAGCCCAAAATCCATTCAATTGGAGTTCAAATACTATTGCTGCTTTCAGACTTTAGTTCAGGTGAGTCACTACCAGATCCACCCGCTTTGCCGAGTGCCCGATGCACTCAGTAAAGACATATATGCACTTGGTGAAGCCTTCACCGAGTGCAGGCCACACTGGCAGTCGGCAAAGATGTGTCGGCAAAGAATGCCTCAACAAAGATATTTTTGCCAACTGCCATGCGACGGGCACTCGAAAAAGTCTTTGCCGAGTGCCAAACCAGCACTCGACAAATAAAGCAGCCACCGTCACTTGGCGGCTTCTTTGCCGAGTGCTGACATGGCACTCCACAAAGATATTTTATTTTTTTTATTCAAAAACTCTTTGCTGAGTGCCGCGGCCGGCACTCGGCAAAGAGTTTTTCCTTTTTTTTAAAAGCAGTGTTTGCCGAGTGCCTGCGTCGGCACTCGGCAAAGCTGGTGCTATTACTAGACGGTGCCTAGCTTTGCCGAGTGCCGTGGCACTCGGCAAAGCCGGAATTTTTTTTGTTTTTCCATATATATCACAGCAGACAAATCACATATATATAACACAAATTCATATATATATAACATAAATTCACATATATAACACAAATCCACATATATATCACATGTCATCCATAACAAATGCATCCAACAAGTCCAACATCAAATAGTAGTCGCAAATCCAACATGTCTAACATAACAAACACAAATTCTCACAAATTCATACAAAGTCCAACAATCACTGAGGCCATCACTCCTCGTGCTGCGACCCGCCATCCCTATGCCCACCAGAGTTAAGCGCTCCCAGCTGGCCATGAAGACCACGCGGAGTGTCCTGGCTGTGGCGCCGACTGGTACGGGTACGCCCACCCAGGGTGCGGAGGAGGGCCGCTTGCCTACCCGGAGGGCCCGTGCAGTGTAGGCCAAGGAGGAACGCCACCTGGCCATGTGAAGTGTGGCTGAGGGACAACTAGGCCAACCGGCCACCCATGGCCTGGAGAAAGGCCATCTAGAGGAGTCGGGTTCGAACCCGCCAACTGTGCCTGCACAAAGGAGAAGCGATCTCATTAGTACCTGCAGTATGGCCGCACAAGCCAAAATAATAGACAAACATATATACTCACCGGAGTCCCTATAGGGTCAAGAGGAGGGGGTGGAGCGAACATCGAGGCAGGCAACGGAGGCAAGACAACACCAAGGATGTGAAAGGACTAAAAGAAGCTGGCAAAGTCCTACATCTGACGCTGTGAGTGCTGCCAGATAGCCTCCATTTGGCGCGCCATCTCCTGCCGATGGGCCTCCTATTCGGCCACCAGCTCCTGCCGATAGACCTCCTGCGTGGCCTCCTATGCAGCCCGCAACTCAGCCAGCTCAGACTGCAATATTACACCCGCGATGTTTAAACAATGCAAAAAGAAAGGTACATATGTAAAACTAACGAACGACGAATAAAACTATAGTTACCTAAACCGCCGCTAACATCTGCGTGGAGCTCGGCTGCCATGGTCGTATGGGGACACCGGAGGAGGTCGTGTTGTTTGATCGACGAACTTGACGAAGGGTGGGAATGGTGGCCGGTTCGATTGCGCTGTGGGAAATAAAGTTCGGCCGTGCTGCTTCCCTCCTCTTGTCCTGATCAGGATGTCTGTATCTAGGGGGGTCGCAGGCCGGATCGAAGGTCTCACCATGGCACTTGCGAGCCGCCTCAGTGTACTCGACCATCTTCTCGTAGGCATTCGGGTTGGTGTACGCGTCGGTCCCCTCCGCTGGGTTGTAGACGTTGTCCGGATTTGTCGCTTTGCCCTTGTGAGATAGGTTGTACCCCATGAACTCATTGATCACCTGCCCACCATGTGACAGGGACTGCGAGGAAAACACAAGGATGATTACACGTAATGAGAATGAGTAAATAAATAAATCAATAGAAGCGTACCCATGTGTCCATGAACCCTGAGACGGGGTGGCTCCTTTGGTGGTGTGCCGGCCCTGTCATCACCTTGCGATGCCCCCATTTGGCTCTGCATCACACGTATGCTTCCGACTTTCTCCACTCGTCCACAATGGCCTCCTAGCAGTCCATGTGCATTTTGCACTAATTAGTAGGAAGCTGCATGACAACATGCATTTGACATGTCAGAAGATGAATCAGAATTAATGTTTTCTACTTATTTTTCATGGAAGGAATCAGAATTAATATTTCCTACTTACCTGGAGGTAGACCTCCTTGGGAAGGTCGCTCTCGGAGTAGAGGATCATCTCTATGGCTTGCGCCTTCGGCAGCGACTGTCGAAGCACGTCGACGTAGTAGGTGATGAGGACCTGGAGGTGTGCCTCGTAGTACATGTCCTTGAGTCGTTCTATGCAGACCTTGTCTAGCACTCGTGACGCCTCAACCTCGCGCCCCGGCTCGCACGTGAACCACTCTTGCATACAGATATCATGTATCATTTTATTATTTCAAGACCATCCAACGAATGCATAGTATTGATAAAGCGGTGCGATGAAGACTCACCCAGAACTCCCTCTTGATCTTGGTCGCAAGGGGGACCTCGTTTGCATCCCTGATTGAAGAAGTCTCACCACTTCGAAGGCGGCGCTGTTGTCCCGTTGTGGGTGACAAGGCCAGGGTAGTGCTTCTTAATCAGGAGGGCCAGCATGCCATTGATATGACATGAATTGCCCCCGTGCACACGCATCCAGTTACTGCATGAGTCATTAAGAAGAATTGTTAGTATGAAGTTTAATTTTAAACATGTCATATGAATAAGTCATTAAAACATGAATGGTTACTTACTTCTCATCGGCGGTTCGAATCACCGGACGCTGGTGTGGCACGAGCGGCGCTGAAGGGAGGTGCGTGATCCCATGCTGGTAGACCTTGCTTGAACCTGAGGAAGCCGTCTCCCCTGGTGTCGCCTTGCCCCTATCCTACTCGCGCCTGTCCTCCTCGTCCTGCATCTACGGGTCATTGTAGTCTGCGAGAAACATCTCCCTCGTCGACGGGAACGTGCGTGGGGCCTCGTCGACGACTCCAACAATGGCGGCTCCTCCACCTCCTCCTCGTTGGGGTCGGTCACCATGTAGCGCGAGTTGACCCCCATTCGTCGCGGTCGTCTACTTCTGGCCGACGTTTTGTCTTGTTCCTGCAATGACAAAGATTAAACCAGTTAGCACAAATAATCGATAAGTACTTGTAAAGAGATGCAAAATAAATGAAACATAATTGTAAAGTAATAATAAGAAAATATAGTATTACATGAATTAGAAATTATCTCCACGAACGACAGTGGTTGCCTCCTCGTCATCACTATCACTATTGTCATCATCACTATCAATATTGTCGAGATCTCTTAAGTCCTTATCATCTCCATTGTCCTCACCACCTCTATTGTCCTCAACAACTCTATCATGCTGAGCCCTCCATCGCTCAAGCATCATTATGTCCTTAAGATCTTGCACCACTTCACCCTCGTCCTCATCGATGTCGTTGTCTACTTCCATGCCCATCAGCGAAAGAATGTCTATCGACAAATGCCCTTCTAGCCCCTCAAGTTGATAGAACTCTCCGCTATCTGCCTTTGGGTCAAAGTTGTAATCATCATTGTTTGGGACAGGCGCTTTACCGCGTGGCGATACCAAGTGCACAAGGTACCAACCCTTAAGCTTCTCGTCTTTTTGGCACGCCCATGGGAGATAATAAACTTACGTGGCCTGTTGAGCCAGAATATAGACATCTTCTCTAGTATAGACGGAATCCTGTTGAATTTTGACTTGCCCAATGTTATTGGATCTTCTCGTGTCATTAGGATCGAACCAATGGCATTTGCATACCACTAGTTTAGGAGCTTTGGGATCCTCAAAGTTGAGCTCGTATATTTCTTCGACTATGCCATAATAGTCATGATCATCGGTGCCGACCATACGAACTCCTGTGCACGTGGTCTTTCGGTTGGGACGACTCTCCTCTCGTAGCTTCTCGTGCGAAAGCGATAACCATTCACATCATAAACGGTGAATGTCTTGACCCTATGGGTGAAGCCCTATGCAAGCTGTTTTAATTCACCACTCATTTCCCTATCCGTTCGTGCCTGCAAGGTGAGGCCAGGTAGATCATTATATTACTCGCTCCTAAGAGCAAAGTGGAATCTCAAAGTTAGAATGAGGTAAGTTGGATGGTACCTTCGTACAGAACCAGGAAATAAAATCGGGCACGACATTTTTGAGAAGATAGTCTTCTTCTTGGTTGGTAGGAGCCCTATTCCCTGTCCAATATTCCTTAATAAACTCCCTGAAAAAACAAGAGACAAAGGGGGTTGGACCGATAGATGGAGGATATTGACTGCGTATGTAACAAGCTCATTGAGAACTTACTTTCGATAAGGAACCACTTCTTCAAGGTTCAACAACACGTAGAGCATGATAGTGTGAAACTCATTTGTGATCACATGTGGTGATGTCTAGGTTTTAGACATCCGATGTCGCAACTTGCTCCAAATATTCTTAAATTTTTATCATAGCCTCCACATGCGATAACATGACACCTCGACAAGTTTCATGATTTTCAGACTTCGTTTGGATTTTATATAATTAAAAAACACTTCTACCGCACCTAGATGGTCATGTTTCGAGGACAAGACCTTCAAACTTTTGGGTGATTTTATGGACACGGGCTCAAAATACACTCTCCAAGATGAATATCATTTTTCGAATGACAACATTTCATTATTTTATGCATCTGCAGTTCAAATTTGGATTATACGAAAAAATTCAAGTAAATATAATAAATGAATGAAATGTAGCAAAATATTATAAAAGGTCCCAAATTCAAACATGTGCTTGAATACAATATACCTGGGCCACAGAAAAAGTTTTGAATTCAAAATTCAAAAAAAAAATCTTTGCCGAGTGCCATGGCCGTGGCACTCGGCAAAGGAGACTGGTTTGCCAAGTGCCCAGCCCAGCACTCGGCAAAGAGGGCCGGCCTGGGCCCAGCAGCCGGCCATGTGGCGCTTTACCAAGTGCGAGGCAGGGCACTCGGCAAAGGCGATGGCGACGGACGCCGTTTACCCCGGTCACTCTTTGCTGAGTGCCCATATTTGCCGATTGTAGAGCACTCGGCAAAGAAGGTCTTTGCTGAGTGCCTGGCTTCGCCGAGTGCCAGACACTCGGCAAAGATATCTTTGCCGAGTGCTCCATCTGGCACTCGAAAAAGAGTGTCTTTGCTGAGTGCCCTTGCTTTGCCACTCGGCAAAGAGGCGGGCACTCGGCGAAGCCCCAGTTTCCCGTAGTGAGTCTTATATTTTTCTCGTTTATCCAGAGCATTGTGAACAGAATCCCTGAAAACACATGTGAATGTCTCAAAGAGTAGTTGGTTCCTTGGTTTGGTTCACCGAAAACACATCAGGTCCTATTGAGTAAACTTTAGATCTCATATCTAGTTATCTAATTCAGCATTATTATGGCGTCCTGCTGCTTCTAAGCAAAATGTTTACTATGATTGGCCTATTGTTTAGTTTGCTTGTTAATTCCCAATCTAATCCCTTTTAAATTATGATCACTAATTTTTGTTCTACACATTTTCATGTAGTGGATATGTGCAGATGTCAATTGTAGACAAAGAAATTCAGATTTCTCCAATGCAGATTGGAATTTCAGAATGTCCACTAAAGTTTTTCCTACTTCTTCTTTGATTGCAATGGAGTGTACCAGCTAATTTTATAGTACTGCTAAACCATATGTTTCCATTTCATTAAATTTTGGATTCATGGGCATGGGCTGGTCCTTAGCTACCATTGTCCTAAACCTGTTACTGATCTCCGCACTAATAAGCAAAAAGGGCATACAGAAAGTCAGCACTATCGTTTACAGTGATTTACCATTCTTTCTAATGTATATATATGTTGCCACTTTAACTATTTTTGGTATGCATATTTAGTTAGCAAGGTAGATTTCTAATGTTCTTTTTTTACAAGTTAATTTACTTAGTAGTTATGTCATTTTCGAAGTGTACCTGTGTATTATTTATCTAGTTTTTTCTTTTTGTTATTTTACATGATGCTTTAAACTTCATAATCTGAAGCATCATGTAGTATTAGTAAGCAAAATTTTGGACATAGCCCAATTCAAAAAATTATTGTTTAGTTATTATATATGTCCTAGTCTTCCAACATATGGTGCATTGATATAGCCAGTTAGTAATGTGCATCATCATCTGAACATAAAGGAACCATGGTGTATGAGTGTTAATTTTAAGTTTTTGTGCCTCAGTGCATTTTTTCACAATGTGATTAATTTACCCAATGCTGCAAGGCTTTCAGCCAACGTGGTCTTGTGCTCTACAACTACAATATTTGTGTGAAGTATAGTACCATTGTTCCTTTCATGTTACTTGTTTATAGCATGATATTTGATTTATTCACTTCCAAATATGCATCACTTTAACTGCATGTAGCATATAGGTTCTCTGTAGACAAGTAGTCATAGCAAAATTATCCATTGCGAACATTTGACCCTTTTTGTTTCTATAATTCCATTGTGTTTTTTAATCCATACTGATAATTCCATAGCAATGCCTAAATGACTTAATGACTTAAAGACAAAAGGCAACTTGTCCATTTCCCAGGAACGAGAAATATGATGTAATACTACAGAAACACTTAATCTATTGGCTAGCTAGAAGCTATCAATTTTCCAAACCATTAGTGAATGAAGTCTTTTCATGTTCCATTCTTCAGCTATGCCAAGTGAGAGATAATTTTTTTGTTTTATTCAATTCTATGCACATGTACTTCAACTTTGATGACTCAAATGTGTCTCAGGTGTATGAATTTCACCACTTCGAAAATGAAGGTGTACTTATAATTTATGATCTCTTGCAGTGCAAACATCCAAAAGCTAAATGAGTAACTGTTCAAGCTATTGGAATTGAAGGACAACACCACCAGGTGTCGAATGTTGTATTGAGAGCAAAATATTGTATCCGCAACATGAAACTTTACTATGTTGTTATACTATAGAGTGTGTTTTAATAACTAAGTTTGTTAATGTCATTCTCATGTAATCATTATGGATGATTGTACTAAGGTTCATGGAATTGGTACTTTTTGGGATGTTTAGCTCATGACCAAAATAGCTCATGGGCCTCGTACTACCATTGTCATGTTAGGTTGGTGCCAATGTCATTCTTGTCATTAATTTTTAGTACTCAGGTAACTTTGCTGCTTCAGTATTTCCATGTTGTGCTTTTCTAGTATTCATTCACATTGTCACTATCTTTCAAACTCTAGAAAGAAACAAATGTATATGAGAAAAAAAGTAATTAAATTCTTGTGCTTTCACTTCCTGTGTCCCAAAATAGGTATGGTTCTCACTTCCCTAGGAGTCAGGTTTATTTAACTTTGAGGCTTATTTAACTTTGACCAAATATGTAAGAAAATATTCATAATTACAGTATATATTTAGTATATCTTTAGATAGCTTATTGATTTTCTCGTAATGAACTTATTTAGAGATACAAATGTTTAAATATTTTTATATACACATTTAAACTTCAAAAAGTAAGATCAGCACGAAAGCCATAAATACACTTATTTAGGGATGGCGTATTTTAGAACATCACATTAGTGAAATCCATGAGCTAATTAAACTTCTTTTATTCTAAAATTAGCACACGTCATGCACTTTGAAAAGTCAAACAAATCTTAAGTTTAACTAGAATTATAGAAAATAATATTAAAATTTATACCTCTAAATATGAATAGTATAAGAACATGTTATACGATTTATATAATTGTAATTATTAGATATTAGAAATCATTGTATTTTTATGTAGATTTAGTTTAACTTAAATTTGTTTGACTCCTATAAATATGAGGTAAGCATTTGTTTTGGTACTGTGGGTCTACTCCATTCGTCCCAATATAAGTGTTTTTCTAAGAATTCAAACGTTTTAAATTTTGATCAAACATATATAAGAAAATATTAAAATTATAGTACATAATTAGTATCATTAGATAGATCATCGAATCTATTTTTAGATATTTATATTTATGAACACAGTCAAACTTATAATAGTTTGACAGGTAAGAAATCAATAGCAACACTTTTTTTGTGACAAAAAGAGTATTTTAGAACACCACATAAATACCATCGATAGGCTCATAGTATTCCCTTTATTCCGAAATAAGTACATATCACACACTTTGAGAATGCAAACAAATCTCAAATTTAAGTAGGTTTATAAGAAATAATATACTAATTTGAACCTTTAAACATGATTAGTATAAAAATATTTAACAGGATTTATCTAATTATGAAATGATTAATCTAATGATACTTATTTGATATTATAAATAGTATTTGTTATATAGATTTGATCAAACTTACACCCTCCGTCCATAAATAACTTACCCTTTTGACTTTGAGACGTTATGTTTGACCATTTGTTTTATTCAAAATTTTTATATAAACATTATTCATTTTGATATGACTTATTTTATCATTGGTGATACTTTAATAATAATATATCTATTTTATAAATTGTACAAAAATTCTAAATAATACGAGTGGTTAAATATGATGTTTCAAATTCAAAAAGGTAAGTTATTTGTGGACGGAGGGTGTAAGTTTATTTTAGTCGCCGTTGCAAAATATATGCATTTATTTTGGTACTGTCGGTGTACTCCTATAGTCTCAAAATAAGTTTTATTCTTTCTTATCGAAAATGTTAAATGTTTATCTTTATCAAAATATTAATAATTATAATATATAATTAGTATAACTAGATAGATCATTGAATCTAATATTTTTTATAAACCCAATTGATCTTAAAAACATTTGACGAGCACGAATGTTGTAGTGATAATTATTTTGGGACATAGAGGGTATTTTTAGAATATGACATCGATACCTTGAGCTCATTGTACTTCCTATGTTTTAGAACAAGTACACATCAAGTAATTTAGGAAGATAGCCTATGTTTTAGAATAAGTACCCATCACATACTTCAATATTATAAATTTTATTATTTTTGGTAGATTTGGTCAAATAATATTTTGTTTGAGTCATAGATGTATGATATATGTTCTTTTTTTGATATTGTGGGTGTACCTATTTTAGAACATCATATCAGTATCATCGATGAGCTTATTGTACTCCCTCTGTTCTATCAGAGAACGATAACCCCATGATTCATAACATTCGTGCTGAAGAACTCATAATATACACTTTTGTAGTTTAGCATTCCTGAATTGAATAATAGTACATTATATAAAAAAAGTGAGAACCACAATAACAAGTACATCGCAGGTACGTCACTGTCACACTTCTCTAAAAATTTAGAGAATAATACTACTTACAATAATATAATACTGAGATAGAAATGAGTATAGTTCCAAAACACAAAACTAATTAGTACTTAGGACTACCGATTTGATAAGAGAATGAGGTAAACACACCAGGACTTGGCAGAATTCAATACGCATGGATCGAAAAGTACATGACCAACAAATATGTTGACAAAAAAATAGTACTTTAGGACTACCGATTTGATAAGAGAATGAGATCCCTGAATTTAAAATGGTTGTATCAGTAATAAAGAACCAACACACGCTAGCAAATTAACTAAATAGGATGACACTGCAGTTCAAATGCTTCTCTAAATAACACATAGCCATCGAACAATGAGAAATTAACTAGCCAGGACGGCTAGAGATGGTCCAATGGTTCTAGAAGATAGAGGCAGCACACAGAGACATGACGTTGGTGCTGTGATAGCAAAAGAGAATTGATCATAGCTAACTAACTAAATAGCTAGAATGTTCTTCACAACAAGAAGCTTCCAGGTCAGTGTCTACAAGGCCAAAATGTGTAGGCCACAGGAAGCAATTCTACAATAGAGGCATGCTCATATCAACAATTTGAGTGTGGCACTCTGAGGCCTTGTGGTCCTCAAGTCCACAAGTAGTTCACTTGTTCTTTTTCTTCTTGCTCCCCATGTTAACTCTCTTCTTCTTTTGCTTCTTTTGAATTATGTCAAGACGTGATTTGAATCTAGTGACCCTTGGTCTATTACTAACACTTTTTGCTTCTGGTGGTCTCATCCTTAAAAGCTCAGAGTCACTCAAACCAGCACTACAACCTGCAGCCCCACAACTGTTACCATAAAACTCTCCATCTGTATCAGTAGCATTTTCGCCACTACTCCTTTCGTCGTTACTATCAAACCCATCAGTTTCACCCATGGCCTTCATTTTCATGTAATCTGCTATCTCCATGAAAGCCCTGCTCATATGCTTCATGGCGATCTCAAAAGTCTTAGCATCATGGTCACCCTCCATTTTCATGCGTTCATCACTTGCATCTAGCAACCGGTGCCTGTATGTCAAGGTCTGCACTGGAAGCGACTCTGAGTGGTAGAAATTGGAAGTGACTCTGAGTGGTAGAAATTCATCTCATCAGGTAGAACATCCATTGCCACCCTTGTCCATCGATTCATTATGTGGCGGTCTGGAATTCTCGAAATCCCAATATGAAGCATGACCTATAGAACATGTAATGTGCACAATTAGTTGATGCTCGTAGAACATGGTGGTTAACAAGAAAAATACACACTCTCAGTACTTGGTACAACAAATATGTAGACCAGTTAGATAGATAACTCTTTGAAAATTTATCATACCCGTATGGTGTGGCAACAAAGAATCCCTAAGTGGCTGTACAAACCACAATCACACTAAAAAAAAACCACCTCCATCATGTAAATCACCTGCATCATGTATTTGCACAGTGAATTCCACTCTAGCCCAACGCTCTCGCCGCTTGGCTTTGTTATGCACAACCATGTAAACTGAAGGATCATTTGTATCAACGACATTATATCGAGTACTCTTGTCAACTTGCAACCTAAACAACTCATATAATGCATTGGTGTAGACTTGCATTGCATGCATCTCAATTGGCCATGCACGTTCATGAACAAACACAACCTGGTTTATAAAAAAGTTTACCAATGTTAGCTAATTAAATTTACTATGTATCATTTCTGGACCAAAAGTGAGATGAATAGACAACTCTAACCTGTTTTGTTCGGTGTTTAGACTCAGCCTCTGCTTTGTACCTTGTCAGTAGACTGAACATTCCGCAGAGTTACATTTACCCCTATTTCAGTATTGAAATGTAGGAACAGAGCAAAGTTGCAGTCATTTTTATCTCGTCATTCTGTTTTTCTTTTTCTTAATTATATCAATACATTACTGAAGTCACGGAAAAGGTAAAGACGAGATTTGTAGTGTAGCTGAAATGAAATATAAATGTGAGTGGCCTGTCGTTTGTATAGCTGCATTGAAATATATGGTTCCTAATTTGATTGATATTCTAGACAGATGTGCTATTTAGCTAATTCGTTTGAATTGCGTCGGCAGTTGAATTCAAGGTTTCTCATGTCTTATTTGGAAGAGGTTTTGATCATTGTACCCTCTCCACTCAATGCTGAACGGAAGCTGAACACTCTCGTTTGCTTGTGAAGTACAGTGTGAAGTTGCGGAGAATGGTCATTGGAGTCTAACAGATGAATAATTGTCATGAAGCTGCACATGAGTTCTTTCAGGAGATAAGAGAGCATAGTCATTGGCATGAACCACTTAATTTTTTAATCTGAACTTAATTTTGACATGAACCACTTGGATCAAAGCGTACAAAAAGCAAAAAAATATATCAACAATTTGTCACAAGTACATGAAACATTGCAACAGTAGCTTGCTCCTGATTCAAATACCGTCACAAAAAAAGTAATCTTCTTGCAAGTCGCAGCAAATTGCTACAGTAAAAATGAAAAACAATCATCTCAGCGTTCTAAGAAGGAAATCAAAGTTACTGTCACCATCCAGTTTCGTGACTCTGTACACAAAAACAGAAACATATGCAGGTCTGTCTTTACTTCACCATTCATGAGGGCCGACCGCCGGGCCTGCCTCGCTGCAACTGTGGCCGCAGGACGCCTACGGCCGATCCGCCTCTGTTTGCCGCAGCCATCGCCGCCGCTGCCGTTGCCGCCCAGACCAGCAAATGAAGGACGTGTTGACGGGAGATCGAGAATAGCACAGGCACGAGGAGAAACCGAACTGGATGCGGGGGTGGCGGATGGCTGCATGGCCTTTTGTGTTCGGTTTTAAAAAATGAATGCCCCACATACACGGTTTTAGAGTTGGATGACCATTCTTGGACTTGGCTAAAAGTTGGATGGCCAAAAATAGATTTTTTTTCTTTTGTTTAGACTGCGTGATTGTAGGGATGTGAACTGTTGGTGTAAATAATGTATCATAGAGAGACTTATCTATAAAAGTAATAAGAAGAAATAGAGAAACTCTGGGTCTGGAAGCTACCAGCCAGAGAACTTCCCCAATTCACATCATGAACAAAGTTCCAGCTTCTATGGATGGGTACTAGATTTCACTTTTATAACTACTTTTTTCAAAGGGAGGTGCCTTAAGATGGGTACACTTAACCTTACTGGGACCTAGTGGATCCAGAAATGGCAATATGATCAGACCAAGGATGATGCTCCCTTACCTAAGAAACTGAAGATGGATATCTGGCCAAAAACACCGGACAACCTTCTTAGTTCTAAGACTAGCAATAGCAAAGTTACTAACAGTGGTAGGGGGAAACAAGTATAGCTAGAGAGTGTTCCAAGTCAAGGGATCAGCAGCAATCATGTTCAGAGGATGACAGTGAAAATGTCTTAGAGGGGATCTGGTGATACCTGGCTCTGATCAGCTGGTTTTTGGGAGTTTTGACAAAGTGGAATTAAGAAAAGTCAGGTGCATCACAATGATGATGTAAATCCTCAGGCTGTTATCAGTGAATATGGCTCAAATTTTGTCAAGTACAAGCAAGATCCTTTGATGACCATTGAAGCCAAGAATGCCCTGTATGATAACAACAAGGGGGCATCTTTCAGTTGGAGGATTATATTGGAAAGCTTGCCTACCATAACACAGAAGAGGAGTGTGTCATTGAAAGCGCTACATCTTTGAGCCCTATCAAAGGCAATCTAGCCAAGAAGATCTTATCCAAAAGAGCAACCAAGAGAATGACCGGGTACCATGGCTGATCGGTTGCTTTTCTGAATGGGCCTTGCATGTCGTCAGTCATGCAGTTAAGGATAGGATAGTTTGGAAAGGAAGCCAATCGCTTGATGGAGAGCTGCAGTTAAGGATGACGATTTCTAAACCAATTCAATGGAATGGAAACTCATCATTTATGTGCTGCAATTCAGTTTCTTGTGAATTACTATAGCTAATGATGACTTGTATCACCGTGGTGTTAGATACAACTTCTATTGGTATGGACACGTGAAAATTAGTTCAAGTTTGATTAAGTTGAACCCGATTGCATAGTTATAAGAGCTGGCAATTCATTTTATGGGTTTGCTAGGTGTTACATGGAGTATGCTGTCTGAAAAGGACAAGTTATTTTGACCATTGGTTATTAGGGAACGTGCTTAAAAGATGGGATTGTGTGACTGTTGGCATGGCGGCAGCGACGATAAGCGATGTTAAGATGGGAATGTGAAAAATTATCTTTGTTTGTCTAGCTATAGTCAGCGACGATAAGCGATGTTAAGATGAGAATGTGAAAAATTATCTTTGTTTGTCTAGCTATAGTCCTCTTATTTGCTTTAACCAAACAGGTGCAAGCTCTGCAAACCCGCTCCATGAAAAAATGATGAACTTTTGAGAACATCTACAGAGGTGCTCCAAGAACACCAGTTTCTTCTCCACGATGGAGTTTATGGAGCTAGTCTGAAACAGGCTCTAATTTTTCTTGTTAAGCTGAGTGATTAAACTCCATACCAATACTTAAAAATAAAAAATCCCATTCAGAAAAGGAACTCCTTTGTACTTGTTTTGGAGAGAAAACAATCTTTTTTTTAGATAATGGAGAAAACAACCTTTTGTGTTCAACTGTTTATGGAATCATTAAAACCAGAACAAATGACAAACAGTCGGATGCCAGAATAATCAGATTTCAACTATTTTATGTCTTCCATCAATCAAATTCCTCAATGATGTTTCATAAATAAAAAATAAAATCCTCAATGGTCAATGTCACCATAACCCATGATCATGCGATGATTTAGTTATGGCTCCCTCATGGCTCCAGCCTTCGGCTCCCTGCGCCCACACACTGTATAGAATATCATATAGAGCACTGTTTACATTGCCGCAGTCAAAAACGGCTTCCGTTGGCTCCAGACAAAAAATAAAACGCTGACAAAAAAAAAAAGGAGTCAGCTGCAGTTTATGGCTCAGGTAGCTCCAGTACAGTGCTGCTACGATTCTGCACTGAGCTCCTCTAAAATGGCCCTGAAAGTGTTGCTCCTCATTTCCTCTGATCCCTCAGCCTATCACCATATCTACAAACAAACAGATAGCAGTAGACAACCAAAGCATGAGTAATGCAATTTGTAACTGTACTTTGCAGACTCCATTCGAGACCTAGTCGACTAACCTGCTGGTTTATTAAGATTGTCAAAAGGCTGCCTGTCTGGAGCCTGACACGGTACGAACTGGTTGAAGTCAGAACCTGGGATGGGCTGCTGAACCTGTTTCAGAAACAAAAGAACCATAATAAGATTGTAGGAGTACTCAAGTTTTGAAAGAAGGGCTAGATTAATAAAGAAAAAAAAAAGCTTTTCTATCGTACCTTCTCAACAGCAGTGTCTGTTTCTGGCTCCACATGGGTAACTCTTACTGTGTCGGGCGGGTAGCGAAGGTACAAATCCAAATTAGTGAAACTCCATTCCAATTTCAAAGGGATTTTGGTAATGTCATTATCAGACAGTTCTTTAACATTTTTAGCTGCGTCATGAGAGAAAAACTGGAGGTACAATACGCCATCTTTACTCATTCTCGCGCAATCTACAGCCGCGAACGGTCTCAGGATGTGCTGGACAGCTTGGGGCAGTAAAGAAGGTGGCACTTGGTCAAAGCGACCATCGATCGTGGTCACTCGCAAGGTTTTGGGAGCCATGACCTAACATAAATGGAAAAACAACTACATGGTTTTTTTCTTTTTTAAACATGGAAAATAAAAAAGATTGAGATTTATGTAAATGCGGATGGATGTAAAAATCAGGATACCAGCATTTATATTTTCTCCTGACCACCAACATATAGTTTCATTTAGCGAATAATGTTACATGATACTGTATTGAGATAAATATGCCCCATGGGCATTCAGAATCGACAAATTGCTCGCTAGGGATGACAACGGGCCGAGTACAGTGTGGGTATGAGCATACTGTGACTCTTAACTTTTACCCGCCCACAAGCAAGTCACGGGTAAAATTTTGTACCCCACGCCTGTGCCCAGTGGGTACCAGGTCGGGCATATTCAGGGAAGATCAAACAATAAAATTACAGTGATAAGAAAATAATAATTCATAGTTAAAGGACACATAAATATGTCAATCTTACCTACATAAAGTTCAGTAGTTCACTACAAGCTCACAAGTCACAATACATCGTAGATTATAATTTGATCACTCATGTTGATACAAATAACACAAAGAAGTTACAGAAGAACTAAAGTAGCAAGTTAATACGTAGCTCACAATCATATTATTTGACCATCCATAAAAAATATCATCATCATTATAGTTTGAAATGCTATGCATATGCTACAAATTATATATTAAGTGAGCTCGTCTACAATTGCAGGTACCCAAGGGTAAATTTGATACCCGCACCCTACCCGCATCTTTGCGGTTAACCAACCCTCATATACCCGCGGGTGAATTTTCATGCCCTTGCCACACCCATTAGGTAAGAAACCCGTGGGTACCCGCGCCCACAAGTAAGATTGCCATCCCTAACCAAAGCCTTTCGCCGATACGTTTGCCCTAAAGGTTCAGGAGGTGACAACGTTGGGCGTGGTTTTGGAGTAGACGTCGGACATGGACGGAAGGAGCCTAGTATAATCTGAAACCTCAACAAGCTCTCCTGGACGAGCAATTTAGTTTGCAACACCCCCAACCAAAGAGACAATGGATTCTAATGTGCGGTATGGAGATACCGCACCCTGAAGAATCTCAATGTTACAACTGAAGAAGTCTATGAGTATGAATACAGTGGAGTGTTCTAACTCACTGCATAAGAACCAAGGAGTGTCGAGGAGGCTCTAACTGAACAATGTTGGCGTCATGCTATGAAAATTGAGATGGAATCGATTCAGTCCAATCAAACCTAGGCGTTATCAGTGTTGCTTGCTGGTCACTTTGCTTTTGGATTAAAGTGGGTCTTCAAGGTTCAGAAAGATCCAAAAGGGAATGTGATCAAGCACAAGGCAAAGTTGGTGGCAATAGGCTATGCTCAGCGTGATGGGGTGTATTTTGAATAAGAGTTTGCTCCAATAGCTGGCATTGAGATTGCAAGGTTGTTGCTAGCAATGGAAGCAAGCAATGAGTGGAAGGTACATCACATGGAGGTCAAATTTGCATTTCTGAACGGAGACTTGGTTTGGGGGGTCTTGGTGCCATATTGTGTGCTTGCAAAAATCAAAATTATCCTCTCTAGACTCTCACACTGCAGCCTACTTGGGTGGCAACCGTCTGTGCAGCTTTGCGTTCAAACCGGCTTCGGGCATCCACGGAACCCGTGGTGGAATTGTAGTTTCTATGGAATGGTGACTACATCAACTGCACAAGTTGTGTTTTGAGAGAGTTTCACATTTTGGTACATGTCACTATTAGAGACTTTCAACTAGCTTCCGCCTAACTGTCATTTATGGCCCAACAAGACATCACGCAAGACAAAGATTCCTATAAGAATTAAAAGAATAACGCATGCTGGCTCATCCTCGATGATTTCAACCTAATTTACAAAGCATCTAATAAGAACAACAGGAAGCTAGACCACCACTTAATGCAGCAATTCTGTAAGACATCGAATCAGTGTGACCTCACTGGGATTCATCTTCAAAATCGCAAATTCACTTGGAGCAACAAGAGGCGGGACCTTACCTTGCAAGCTTGATAGAGTCATTTGCAATGCAGAGTGGGACTCTACCTTCAGCTCGCATGTTCTCCATGCACTATCAACCTCCATCTCAAATGACACACCACTCCTGTCGAACCAAAGTCGACCTCATTGGCAAGAACCTTCCGCTTCAAAAACTTTTGGGTTAAGCTCCCGGGATTCAAGGTGGCGGTTTTGAAGGCATGGAGCGAACCTATGGATCACCATGAACCCTTCCATGTCCTCTACCAGAAACTTCTGGCCACCTCACAAAATGATGCTACATGCCCCTCGAAGTGATATTTCGCTGCATGTTGCACCAGAGAGT
This sequence comes from Bothriochloa decipiens, assembly GCA_023333625.1. NCBI lineage: Eukaryota > Viridiplantae > Streptophyta > Magnoliopsida > Poales > Poaceae > Bothriochloa > Bothriochloa decipiens. The sequence goes on along the minus strand of CM041634.1, from coordinate 739,775 downwards.
AGAAGACTATGCCCGGCTGAATTTATTCTTAGAGCCAAACTCAAAATTGAGCGTTAGGTTTGCGGTCCTTGAGACAGCAAGAGCCACACAGGTCTCTTGCATCTCATATATCAAATTTGGAGATACAAACTCATTTTTCCACAGAAAATTAATTCAAGGGGAAGAAGAAAACACATCCAAAGGTTGACGAAGGGGATAGGTCGGGCTGTTTCCCTTGAAGAAAAGTCAGTGGTGCTATAGGATCATTTTCAAAATCTCATGAGTTGGCCTCCATAGTGACAAACTAACTTGAGGTGGGTCCACGTTCCACGTTCAAATAACACCTCACAAGTTAGGCACACTGGATGAGGACTTCACTAAAGATTTCACTAGTGTCTTTTCAGGGAATGCGGACATCAAAAATGGACATCATGAACGCAATAAAAGCATTTAATCTTCTGCAAATTTCAAACCTGGCACTAGTAAATTAAACTTAGCAAACATTGTCCTAATACCAAAAAAGGGACTCAATCTTGGATTTTTTACCCAAAAGTTTTATCCACTCTTTTGCACAAATCATCGCAAAGGTCCTGGCTATATGTGCCTCACACACCACACATGAGCAAGCTAATCTACAAGAATCAGAGCACCTTCATTAAAAAGAGAAGCATTCATGACAACTTCAAGTCGATAATTAAGCTGTGTTGTGCTTAGCTTACACAAATGCAAGATCATATCTTTGTTATTCAAGCTGGACATAACTAAGGATTTTGACTTGGTTCGCTAGGAGTACCTGCTCACCCTCTTGAATAAGCTAGGCTTCCCAATCAAATGGAAAGATTTGGTTGTCGCCCTGCTTTCTACCTCGTAATCTCGTATCTTTCTCAACGGTGTTTTGACTGCACTCATCAAGCATGGCACGGGATTGCGACAAGGTGGCCCCCTTTCGCCCCTTATTTTTGTCATTGCCATCGATCCACTACAAAAGCTCTATGATATGGCAACGGAGGAAGGTCACTTGGCAAAGCTTTAGGGGAAATCTACTATTATGTGTGCCTCCTTGTATGCTGACGAAACAACAGTATTGTATCAAACCTTCAAAACAGGATGTGGCTGCTCTTGCCGCCATCCTCACAAAATTTGGCAAACTGTTGGGTCTAAGCACCAACTTTCAAAAATCAATCGTTATCTCTATCCATTGCCAGGGAGCGAATCTTGATGAGATCCTGCTTAACTTCCCTGCAAAAAATTCTTGGGTTTACCTCTCACCAACACCAAACTTCGAAGGTCAGATTTTCAGCCTCTTGTTGACTAAGTGATAAGCAAACTCACAGCTTGGAATGGCAAGAACATCAACCATGCAAAGGTCAGCCTTGGGTCAAAGCAGTCCTCACTTCACAAGCTGTATACCGCCTCACCTCTCTAAGGGCCCCTAAAGCGACGATCAAGGAAACTGATCAGGAGACGTTTTTTGTGGACCGGCTCCGAGACACGGACCGGTGGGAATGCAAAGTGAACTGGCCATGCTCCACAAGGCTTACTATGTGTGTGTGTGTGTGTGTGTGTGTGTGTGGCCATACAAACTTCACAGAACAACATTTTTCAAAATTCGTCTAACTTTGGAGCTCCCTAAATCAAATGCAGCTTGCCCAGGAATTTGGTTCAGCCGGCTCCTAGCTGAACCACTTGGCAAAAGTGAGACTCCTAGTTGACAACAAGTCTGCCATAGCATTGAGCAAGAATCCTGTCTACCATGCCAGAAGCAAGCACATAGCGGGGTGAGGAGGCGACGGCGTCGGCAAATTTCGGTCGGGCGCCGCGAGCACCAGCACGAAGGAGGCGATAACACTGGCCGGGTGTGGTTTTCGAGCTGGAAGGAGGCAACAGAGCCAGGCACCGGCTAAACTAAACACGACCGCGGTGGGAAAGAAAAGGTGCTATTTTTTAAAGGAAATGAGGAGGGTCTTTACCTCTCCGACTCCTGGCTTCTGCGATGGCTCTCTTCTCCGCTGTGCGTCTGCCCCTCAGCTGCTCCGATCCTGTCCAACGTGGGGGGAAAGCTCAATTCTTTTACAGAGGAACGCGATGGCAGCGGGAGAGAAAATGCGTAATCGGAAGGATGTTAGCCTTACTCTTGAGGGTGCTGCGACGGCAGGCTCGCTCCTCCTCCTCCGCTTTGGCGGCGGCTGCTCCAGTCCGGTCCGACTGCAAGGGGAAAGCTGACATTTTTATCAACGGGAGGGAAGAACGCCCGCAGCGGAGATGGCCCGCAAGGGGAAAAACTGTCAAGAGATGGTCTTAACCGTACTCCTCCGCGGGCGGCGGCCCGTTCCTCCTTCGCGGCGGCGGCCGCTCGTGTTTCTTGGTGGTGTTAAGCAGCGACGGTGCTGCCCACAGGACGGAATTGGGTTTTGGTTCTCTCTCTCCAATGCTACAGTACCTCGTTGCTCGCTGGGCACCGGGCTTTGAGTTGAGTGGGAGGTGACGCAAGAGTGGGCCCAGAGGGGGCCCTCCCTCGCCGCGCCCTGTGTTGGTATGCCTTGGAGGTTGGACCGGCACGAGGGAATCAGACTGCTCAACACGACGAGACGCGAGCACGGGAATTGGGGCCGATGCTGGCATTTCAAATGCCGTCCATTCTAGTCCGGAAGCTGCTGATGGATAACACCTGGCAGAGAGAGAATGCGGCCTGGACTCCATCTGACGGAGCGCAGGAGAGAGAAGCATGGTCGTATACTCCAACAGCCTCCGGTGTGAGATGGAACGGGGTTTCAGCGTCCTGCTTTATGGGACCAAGGTACGCCTCGTCCGATTCTAGATCCCGACGCGCCATGGCTACTGCGGGAGTTCGTCGACGTCGACTGCTCCTGCGGCCTCTCCCCTGTTGAGCTCTGATCCGCGCCAAGATCTCGCTCGGCGACGCGCTCATCGTCAGGCCCGAGGCCGAGGTCAGCCGCATCTTCGAGGCGTCCGGGGGCAAACTCCGTGTCGTGGACCGCGCCGGCGTCGGTATCGACAGCCTCGACCTCGCCGCCGCCGCCGAGCACGGATGCCTCGTCGTCAACGCGCCCACCGACACGGTCGCCGGCGCCGAGCATGGCATTGCGCTGCTCACCGTCATGGCCAGGAGCATCGCGCTGCTCACCGCCTTCGTGCAGGCTGGTGAGTATTCAGTGCACCCTCTCCAGTCTGAAAATGATGCCTGTTTTGACCCGATGCTGCCATTATGTTTTGAATCTGTGGCTGAAAGCGTTAATTAAAAAATCGTATTCTTGGACTATCTAGTACTATCGTGCAGCCAAGCTCACTTCTCAACTAAGCTGCAGGCAAGTTCAGTATACAGCTGTTTCGTAATGTAAAAAAAAATGCAAATTGGAGCCGATGCATTTAGAGTAACTACAAATCCTAGTAGTTAGCTACATTTTCAAGTAGATGCACTGAAATCTGATACTGTCAATCTAAGGTTAGAGATGATTAGATGCTACCCACTTTTTTCAGTTTCTATTATATTTTTCTGTTTTTTGCCAATTCGTTGTGAAAGTATTTCACATGGACGCTAGGCCCCTAACCATCTAGCATCGTGAACATACTTTTATGTATCTCCGTTCACCGTCAACTATATCATGCAGGCATGTTTGGAATAGAGCTCCATTATTGGACAAAAGGCGGAGATGATTCTTTCAAAATATGCTTCACTTACAATTACTTTTATTATGGAAAAGGTGATACTGTTGAATGAACATAGAGATGATTAGATGATCCCAGTTATTATCTTCTAACTAAGAAATCGAAGAGACTGCATCAGTACAAATAGTAATGTCACACCGTAGAAATAAGATGGGAAATACATTGCCGGACTTGTAATTGATACTTTTCTCTTCATAATTAGACCATTTGGTCTGTGAATAGCTTGGGAGAGAGTACATCATTACAGTGATGCCTGTTGTTAATCCATCAATGGAGTTTTGTCAAAGCTCATTCACAGAACTGAATCTCGTATAGGTAATGGCAACACAAGTATGTTGGTGTAACTCTTGTGGGCAAAACTCCCGTGATTCTTGGGTTTGGGAAGGTTGGCACAGAAGTTGCTCGTCATGCTAAAGGTGTAGGTCATGTGATTGCTCATGATCAGTACACTTCTGCTGATCGGGCTCATGCAATGGGAGTTGAGCTAGTTATTAGCATGGAGGAGGCCATGACAACTGCTGACTTTATCTCATCACACATGCCCCTTACTCATGCAACAAACAAGATGCTCAACGATGAGGTCTTTGCTAAGACGAAGAAGGGTGTTCGCATTATAAATGTTGCACGTGGCAGTGTAATTGATGAAGATGCTCTAGTCAGGGCTCTTGATTAGGGAGCACAGGTTTGTTATTATCTTTTAATTTGCCACCTTGTTGTGTTTCATGCTCTAAAGAAATTCATGAAGCGTTGTTAAGTTGTTTCCTTGGAATCATCCTTATAATATTCAATGTTCATGCTGTCATGGCGATCAGTATTGATGACCAAGCAATGACAGTCACAAGATTGCAGCAATCGAAGAGTTCGTTTTCCTCGAGCTCTATGCGCAAATGTATGTTGGAAATTGCAAGCATGGTGTGCGCTTTTGGTGTATGATGAATTCATCATTTTTTTATGGGATCATGGATGACCAGAACCTCTTTTCTGACCAAAATGACACATGGACTTTCATTTGAGGGTCTCTCTACACTTCTGGCAAGCAAAATTTCAAAGCACTTGCCCCCCCCCCCCCCACCCCAATGTAACACCCCTGCTGTTATAGTAACTAAAACTCGACATGTCATCATATGTATTGCAAAGCATTCATGATAAGTCAACCTTGATGTGCATTAACTAAAATAAGTTTCATTTCATAGGTTGTGTGAGTTTCTGCGATGTTTGAATTGCTTTCAAAAACCCTAAATTTAAATTCCTTTTACTTTTTTCTCTATAATTGAAAATCTTGCAAAATTTGAGGGTGGTTCAAAAAGAAACTTTGTAGATTTTGATGAGATGTACAAATTTGGTTTTTGGAGTTTTCAAAGTTTCTATATAAAATTTGAAGTAATTTTCAAAATATGAAAATCTTGGTTTTGACCCCTTTTGCAATTCTATTTCAAATTTAAAAATCGATGCAAAATTTGACCTTCATCTTTGAAGAAAAGTTGTAGAGCATAAAATTCTGAGAAACTTATATTTTTGGAGATTTTCATGTTCTTATGTAAATTTGAAAGTAATTTGCAACATTCAAAAATTGGTTTCAAAATTTGGGGAGGTGCTACAGTGCCGCGACCAATCCGCTGTCGCCGCGTCGACTCCGCCGCCGATCACCGCCGTCTGCGCGTGCGTGCATGCACCTGCACGTCCGCTGCCCCCGCGCGCTGCTGAAGGACTTCCTGAAGGATCCCCGCTCGCCCTTATGCTCTCCCGCGTCGTTGTTTTTTGCATTTTCTCCATCCTCTGTTTCCACCGCTGCCGTCGAGTTCACCGGCGATTTCCGCCTCCCTCGCTCCACCTCCGGCCTCTTATCCAGCCAGTAGCTCTGTCTCGCAGTTGCGGTTCCAACGAGCCCGCTTGCGCCATGCCTCGACGCCGGAGCCGCCCGGAAGCCGTCATCTTCCCCAAGTCCGGCAACTCCGCCGCCGCTGCCGTCGTCGTCGTCCAGCCGATGCTCCAGACCATCCCCGACCTCACCAGTGCAAGCATAGAAGTCGCGGTGAGCTGCTGGCCATGCCCGTGCCCTTGGTTTCGTCCTTACCGCGCCGTAGACGCCGGCCACCGAGCTCGCCGGAGCTCTGCTCTGTCTCGCCGCCGCGCGCGTTGCCTTTGCCGCTGGAAGCCCGTCTTGGCTCGAGCTAGTGCTTCTTCGCAACTGTAGAGTCGCATAGGACCTGCTTGCGCGCTTGGCCTCACCGGAGAAGCCTCCGGTGGGCGTTGCCGTCGTGTCCGCGCGCCGCTGTGCCGCCATGCTCGTCGCCGGCCATGCCCCGGTGACCTTGCCGCCGCATTAGTGCCACCATCGCGTTCGCCTTATTGAGACAAAGCTGTAGGTCCAAGTCCCGGCGCCTGAGACCTCGCCGTCGGCGAGTTCTCGCCGGTCAAATGAGAAGGATTTTCTTTTTCTTTTTCGATTTTCAGAAAATGCTTTTAATGCTATTTTTTTATAAATTCATAGTAAATTATTTGTAGCTCCATAAATTATGAATTTTTTTGAAGCTTCCGTGTCATGTTCTTTATCCTTGAAAAATATGTAGTTTGAGTTTTGAATAGTTTTTGCATGTTTTAAAATTACAAAGTGTAATTGAAAAATGCAACTTCCTTTATTTTTAGTAATTCAAATAAATTTTAAAATTTTCTGAAAATTGTTTTGCCACTGTTTTATGATGCAACCAACCTTCATAAAAATTTTTGGCTTGTTTTGACAAAGTTTATTTTACCCCTATTTTATGCCTATTTAATGTTATTTTATGTGCTTTGTGTTGTTGGCTTGTAACTTTATCACGAAGGAAAGTTGTACTCAAGTTCTTAATCTTGCTATGCATCCATCAAGCATCATGTTTATTACTTCATCAGGTTAAAACATATCATGTTATCGTGTAGTCCCCGTGAAAGAGGAGGTGAACGTGGTTGAGCGAGTCCTCGCCGAAGAGCAGCCATCGTTCGAGTTTGGGTTCGACAGTTGTGTGACCCCTGAGCTCGTCTACCCCGACAACCAAGGCAAGTCTCGGATGCATTTAAACCTTTTCCTTGGATTTACAAAGTTTATATCACTTATGCTTTATAAAATGTTGCATTAGGTGATAGGAGTTTTGTGATACCTAATTGATGCAATACCTGCCTTGTTACTTTAATATCATCCTTGATACCTGTTTTATTTGGAAAAAATGCTTAGTCATGCTTAGCCCTGCTTATTGAGATAGTCTTTCAAATGAATCTTTTCAAAAGAGATGAGGTTGGCATCACTGGTCGCAGGTGGTGGCCTCGAGTGGCGGACGACCGGGGTCAGGATGCCGGCGGCCGGCCGGCCCTGCGCCCTTCTGGCCTGAGGGTGCGGGCTCCGTGCTCATGGGCTTGGGCTGGCGTGCCACCATCACCTCTTGGCGGCGGCAGTGACTGTGGACGCGCGCTCCAATGGTGGCCGTGACGGTTGCCGCCCCCTCCCGACGCGTCGTCCTCCGGCGGCGGCTATGGCTCTGGCGTCCTGGGCGGGCGGGGGTCGCTAGGTCCGAGCCCCTGGCCAACATTGGCTGCGCCGAGCTCCTTCCTTCAAGCCAACGAGGTCTACAACGTGCGCTGTGCTGCATCGTGGTGGTGTGGCCAGCTATGCTTGCGGTGCACCATTGACGTCGTGGTGGTATGGATGGTGTATGCTTGGGTGGTGTATGTCACGTCTAGAGGGGTGGCGCTAGACGAAAGTCTTACTGTTGGCCGACGATTGTGACGCCGTCTTGGCGCCGTTTTCCTCCTTGGAGGCATCTGTCATTGCGCCACCCCTCTCCGACCGGCATGGAGCTTCTAGGTGAAAACCTGACCTGCTTGGGCAGGCAGCGGTGGCGCTTCCGCCGTCGCACTCCTTGAAGGCATTGCTTTTGAAGCTCCAAGCCATGGCGTGTGAGGGGATATCGGTGTGGTGCGGGTCGTCGTTGAATCGCCTGCTGCCCATGCGGTCCCTTTGGTTGTCACGCTGCGCCTAATTGTGCTTCATGTTACCTCCTCACCTAGGTATGCCAGCTAGTGTCTGTTGTAGCTGTAGTAGTGGTCTTCCCGGTGGATGCTTTGCCATCGAGGTGTTTCCAGTGGATGCTTTGCCGCCGAGGTGTTCTCTTCAGGTATGTCCTCCTCGCCCGTGGTTCGGAGGGCTTTGGCCCTTGTGACTCGGAGGAGCGGGTTATTCCGGTGGATGCTTTGCCACTGAGGTATGTTCAGTGGATGCTTTGCCACCGAGGACGCACCTCCGGCGGGTGGGCCATTGAGGTCGCTGAGGTGGGGACGGATGCTTGGCCGTCTAGTGTTCGGACGGATGCTTTGCCGCCGTGTCTCTATTCCGGTGGATGCTTTGCCACCAAGGTATGTTCAGTGGATGCTTTGCCACCGAGGACGTGTCTCCGGCAGGTTGGCCGTTGAGGTCGTTGAGGTGGGGACGGATGCTTGGCCGTCTAGTGTTCGGGCGGATGCTTTGCCAGCGTGTCTCGCCGGTTCGTCAACGGATCCTTTCACTACTGGCTACCTAGGTGTTGAGATATATTTTGTATTAGGCTCAGCTCTTGGGGTTGTTAGGTGGAGGGTGCCCCTCTCCATGTTCTTGCTTTGTGTTTATGTGTTAGGGCTTCGTTAGTAATCCTAGGATTACCCACGAACCCTTATGTAGTAACTATGTGTCGATCTATTGACCACTCTCTTCTTTTTAATGAAATATGGGCTATATGCCTGCTTTAAAAAAAAGGTAAGAGCATCTCCAATAGTTTGCCAAAATTTACTAGACAAATATCATGATTTGGCAACTTGCTAAAATATATAGCAAATGAAAAAATGGACTCTCTTCAAGAATTTTCCATTTAAACTTGGTAAAATAAAAAAGCCCGCTAGCGAAACGAAGAGGCCCGCTGAACGAACGAAGAGCCCGGCTAAGAAACGAAGAGCTCCGTTAACGAACGAAGAGCCCCGCTAACGAACGAAGAGACCCGCTAACGAACTTTTTGCAGAGTGAACACAAAACTTTTTTGAAATTAACCAAGCCTAAATCTAAAAGTTACTCTCTAAAACTTTAACAAAGTGAACACAATAAAAAGTTTCTATTTGCATCTATACCCTTCTCTTCATCTTGTCTAGCTATGGGACTTCACGATCGGAGGAGGACGCCGAGGGCCGCGATCTGATCATCAGGACCACGATGTGGGTTTGGGGACGGGGACGCCGGCTAGGCGACGGATGAAATCGTCGACGACGACGGAGGCCGGCCGTGGGGCTTGGCGCTGGAAGAAGCTGCGGGGTTGTCTATGCATGCGCGCAGGAAGCTGAGATGCACGGGGTAGGATGGCAAGGCGGACACGCGCGCATATAGACGCGGCTACGAGATTTGGCAAGTTGATTAAAATAACAAGTTGAATTGGTAAACTGTTGGAGAGTGATTTTCTTGATTTTGCCAAATTTTTAAGGACAGCAAGCTAAATGGCAAACTGTTGGAGATGCTCTTAATAAGACTAAATAAAAAAAAATTCGTTGAACATAACATGTCTTCACATATTCTAGTGGTTGTCTACGGGAATATGTAGGGAGGAGACCAAGGTTCGATTCCTTTGCCCAAATTTTAGCTGGTTATCCTATTGCAACCAGTTTAGTGTTTTATTATTATAGGTATAGATATAGTAGTGGGGAGGGACCGGAAAAAATGTGGAAGAACCTTGCGCCGCCCATGCCGGGGAACGCGCGCTCGCCCGTGCCTTCGACCTGCTAGGGGCCAAGGGACGCATCGCCGGCCGGGTGCCACGGCCGCTTCGCCATGGCCCGTGTTAGGGGCGTCCCTCCACACCATGTCAGCCATGACCGAGGCCCGGACCTCAGCGCCGGGGGCAAAGTTATCGGACTCGAATACAAAATGCATGAACTCGAAAACCGCAAGTGCGTTATCGGACTGTTCAGCTCGCTGGTTCTAGAGACCATGTCACCATCAACCATATTTCGTGTACAAAGTGCCAGGAGACACCTCAGTGTAAGCAATTAACCAATAATAATTTTCATTGACTGATAGGGAAGTTCTCGAATAGACTGATAGCGAAGTTCTAACAGTTCACTGGTACTGCTGCCTTTTAGAAGCTAGTTTCTGGGCTGAGACAGTAGAGAGTAATGAAAGAACAACGCGCTCCACGGAAACAAAATTTATAGTGCATATCTCATGCAGCTACAACTACTAGCATATAGATCACCCGATTCACAAGATGGTTGATAAAAAAAATTTAATCACCGTCCATATCAATTGCCAAAAGTAGTGGTGCCAAATCTACCAACACTCCACATATATTTGAACAGGCATTTGTACAATGATTACATCATGAGCCACATAAGCTATCATCAAACAATGCTAAAGAAAAGATAGACAACAACACTATGCAAAATAATGCTATCAAACAGTGACAACTTAATCCAAAATAATTATTGACCGTGGAAACTCACAATAAAAACATCAGCATCATTTAGAAGGGTTTGAAGGTAGCTTCGGCCGTGGCACCACCTAATAATAAGAGTCAAAACAAAATTATCGACGGGTCATGGTTCGTTAAGCAAAATTAATCCCTACAAATCTATGTTTCCCTCCAATTGGAGGTTGTGGCCACGTTGTTCCAAAATCGTTCAGGCTATCCACGTCGCTCCAATTAATTTTGCAAAAAGATCTTTCTGTTTTCCAGAAATCACGATATGCTCCACTCCAGTCCTCCATGAACCGTAAATGCGGCTTGTTTTCTTTCGTCTGGGCCCCGGTAAAATGAAAATCCTTCGCCCGAAGAAGACGAAATTCAGAGAACCTGCTTTTTTTAGTTAACCCCCGCCTCCCTCCATATATATTGGGCCCTCACCTTCAGCCAAAAAATAAAAAAAATACAGCTGCTCCTCTCCTCCTCCACCCGCGACCTCTCTCCCTCGACTCCATTATCCCGCGCCTCCCCTTCCTCTTCCTTCGGCTCGGTTGGCCGGCCAGCGCAACGATGGCGCGGGGGCATGGGGAGCACGGGCGCGGCGCTACAGCGGCACAGCGCGGGCGGCGGTGCTGCATGCAGCAGCACAATGTCGGCGTGGCTTGCCTCCTATGCTCTCCCTCCCTCTCCATCTCGACGTCTCCTCCCCCCGCAACTCCCGTCCCAGGTGATGTTCGCGATGCGCCCTAAATTAGGGTTAGGGTTAGGGTTACGGCCGCTGCATGCAGTGAGGCGGCCCTCTCCCTCTCTCCTGTCATGTTGCGTGTGGCAAAGGTGCGTCTCCTCCTCCTCCTCCTCCACGCCTGCTGTCACACGAACGAGCGCCTGCTGCCGATCCGTCGGCCCCTACGCCGGAGCTCCGCCACTAGCGAAAGCCTCTGCCCCTCCATCGCCCTCCCCTCCACTCCCCTCTCCACCATCGTCTATGGCTCTACCTCCCGAGAACCCCATCATGCGCCCCTCAAGCTCCAATAGGCAGGCTATGGTTTCGGCTAGACCCAAAGAAGAAGCTCGGATTTGCTTCCACGCGCTGGTCGTGTGCTCCGTTGGCCACGTGCACCCTACCGTAGGCCGCTCGCCCAGGCCATGAGCTGCTCGCCACCGCCCTGGCCACGTGCTGTTGCTCGCCACCACCAAGACCATGTGCTGCTGCTGCTTGCAATTGACGGCGACAGATGCTGTTCAGGTTCAGCAATGGAAGATGGCAAGAGGAGGAAGAAGAATATTACATGTGGGCCCCACATGTTAGTGACAAGGGAGCAAAGCTTGTTATTTTTAGCCAGGGGTAGTTTAGTCATTTAAGTGGCCAGCATAGGTGAAAATATTTTAGGAAAATGAAAAAGATGAGAAAATGGCTGAAATCCTAAATCTTGAAGCAATTCGCATGCACAGTCCCAAATCTTGAAAGGCAGACGAATTCGATCCCAAATCTTACGAGGCACGCAAATTGAGTCCTAAATTTTGAAATTTCTCGATTTAGAGCGGGGCCGGCGGAGGGTAGGCATAGGAGCGGCGCCGGCAGTGGGTGGTATGGAGTAGCTCAGATTGAAAAGATCATGGGGACGGTGCTCGCTGCTCGGGCCACGGCTAATTAAAAATAAAAGGGTTGTTTTGATTTGTGCTTTACCATTTTTCAACTTTTGAAAACTGCCATTATAATTCATATATTTGGAACCATACCATTACAATTCGGAGTAAACTGGAGTTCTGCCATTTTCTACGTTGGCATGGACGTGAGGCCCACCTGCAGGTCATTATATTTTCGTATAGACGAAAGTGCCCCTGCTATATCTGTCTCTTTACATTCAATGACACATGGGCCCTACATGTCATATCTTTCTTCAACCTCTAGCTACCTCCTTCAATCTCCTTTCTCTCCACCTCCACCCTGCGGGACAATATACTTTCTACCATCCTTATGTTTGGCACCTCTTCAAATACTAGCCTTAGAATGTCATCTACATTGTTACCACCAGTGCCTCATTTCGGATACAATTTTACCACTTTAATTGCATTCGTGGCACTCCACGTCAGCTGACCAGCGTGGCGGGTGAAGGGGAAAAGACAGCCCTGCTCCTGGCGCGCTCCTTCCTTTTCCTTCTCTCGCTTCAGCCGAACCGATCCGTTTCTTTTCCGTCCCCGTCCCAGAGCCGTCCCAAAGCTGCTCTTGGATGCCCTTAGATTCTTAGAGGATACAGACAACATGATAGGAGTGTCCAGGTATAATTTCTTGTTTTGAAGCTTTTTGCACTTATGCAATATTTTTGTGTCATTTTTTACTTATGCAAGCTTTTTTGACATTTTTACTTATGTAGGTTTTTTGTGTCAATTTTGCAGGTGTAGATAAATGAGGGCGATGGCGCTCACACTTGTCCTTCTACATCTAGAGTCCCTGGTAGCAATGGCTTCTCAGGCTTGGGTGGAAGAGAGGGCTATACCACTACTCAAGAAAAAGCATAGCATGGGTGTCACAGAATTACAGGAAACCCTCCAGGACAAGTACAAAATTGACATCAACTATCAGACTGTAGTGTGTGTTAAAAAAAGGGCATATGATCGACAAGCTTTTTGGGAAATTTGATGATTCATTTGATTGGTTGTACAGATTCAAGGCAGAGGTTGAGATGAGATCACATGGTAGTATATTAGAGATAGATACAGAGACTGTGGATGATAAGGTCCATTTCAAAAGGTTTTTCTGTTGTTTTAAGGATGTAATTAATGGTTTCAGAAATGGTTGTAGACCCTATATCAGTATAGACTCAACACATTTGAATGGACTTTGGAATGGACAGTTGCCTGCAGCTCAAGCCTTGGATGGACATAATTGGATGTACCCCTTGGCTTTTGGACTTTTTTACTCTGAGACTAAGGACAATTGGACATGGTTTATGGAGCAACTGAGCAAGGCAATAGGACCTATGTAGAACTTAGCTGTTTGCACTGATGCTTGCAAGGGCCTTGAAGCTGCAGTTGCCAAGGTTTTCCCAAATTATAAACAGAGGGAGTGCTTCAGGCATTTGATGGAAAACATGAAGAAGTATTACTGTGGAGATGTTTATGCCAAGAACATGTGGCCTGCTGCTAGAGCATATACACCACATAAGTACAAGTATTTCTTTGAGAAGGTAACAAATGCTATCCCAGATGTGGTTACTTGGCTCAACAAAAATCACAAGCTACTGTGGGCAAGGAGCAAGTTTAGTCTAGAAATCAAATGTGATTACATCAACAATAATCTGGCTAAGACATGGAATTCTTGGATCAAGGAGCATAAGGATCCTGTTCACCGCTTGGCTGATGCAATTAGGGAGAAGACACTCATTTTTTTGCAAAAAGGAAGAAAATAGCTAGAGCATTGTCTCCTAGAATTCTACCTGCAATCATCCATCAGCTAAATGCAGCTTCAAGGGGTTTGGACCATCTAAAAGTGACTAAAGGGTACCAAGAGGAAGCAGAAGTAACTAAGATGTACAAAGATCAGGAGGTTAGGAGGCATGTTGTGTATCCAACACAACATATCTGTACCTGTAGAGAGTGGCAAGTGACTGGGAAGCCTTGCCCTCATGCATTGGCTCTAATGACAACCCAGAGGCAACCCAATATGGGCATGTATGTGCACAACTACTACTCAGTTGAGAAGTTCTAGGCTGGATATAATGGGATCATTCCTAGCATCACAGATAGAACACAGTGGCCACAGGTGGACAAGGGATTCAAGTTGTTCCCACCAAATATGAAAAAGAGAGAGCCAGGCAAACCAAGGAAAAAAAGGATACTAGCTTCTTCTGAGAGAAGTGGAAAAGCAACAAGACATGTTAGATGCCCTGAATGTTTGGAATATGGCCACAGGAAGGGAAGCTGGAAGTGTCCAAAAGTGGTACTAAAAAAAGGCAATTTAGTACCCATACTGCCATATTTAGTTATAAGTGTTAAGCATTGACCCTACCAAATGCATTGCAGGAAAAGAACCAAAAAGAAACAGCCCTAAAACCTGAAGGAAGAAGAGCAAGGTCGACCCTACCCCTAGTGGAGGCAATACGCTAAGAACAAGGTTAGCACCGGCTAGAGAAGCAGCTGCTAAAGCAGCAAGGGAGGCTGAGGACGCTGCAGCCAAGGCTTCTGTGGCATTAGAAGCTGCTGCAGCTGCAGAAAGAATGGTAGTACCTCTACTTGAGATTGAGCATGCACCATCGTCACCAACTGTAGCTAGAAGGTATGTCTTGCTTGGAAATGCATTCTTGGACAAAATTTACTTTTGCCAATATGAAATCATGTTGTGCATTGCATTAGACAGGAGTCTATGCTAGGATCTACAAGTTGTGAATGAAGTTGATGAAACAACAAGTGCACCTAAGAAAATGACTCCAAGGAAAAAGCAGCTAATACAAAGGTGATGAAGAGAGCAGCCAAAAAGAAGAACTGAGAGCATCATCAGTACTAGTTTCATTTGGGTAGTAAAGGCCTAAAAGTCTCTTTTGTGTAACTAAGGCCTTCTGGTGGCCAAATTATGCATATGTATGTCGTCATGTGTCCACAACAGTGTGGGCTGAACTTATGTATGTGTGTGTCCAGAACTTGGATGTCTATGTGGATGCCCCACTTGTGTGTGCCTAGAACCATGCATGTGGGCTAAACTTATGTGCCCAGAACCATTCAACTAGTTAATGTATGTTGGCTGTGTTCATACAATGATTTGCTCATATTATTGTTTATTAATGCCACCACTATTGTGTTTGCTCGTATTATTATGTTTGCTTATATTATTGGTTGTGTTCAAATCTGATGGTTGTCTTTGTCCAGTAAGGGCGCCAGGGGCAGGGAGGTCTTTTCTCCTTGTCCTACCATGCTGGACGTTTGATCTGAACTGCCACGTAACCAAATGTGGTAAATTTGTATCCAAAGTGCAGCACTGGTGGTAACAAAATATGCATCATTTTAATGTTGGTATTTAGATAGGTGCCAAAGATAAAGATGGTAAAAAGTATAATATCCCCTACCCTGCTTGTGCGTGCTATCTACCTAGCATGCTCCGCGTGCATGGGCGCAAGTCTGGGTGTCTGCGGAGGCGTAGTCGCGTGCGCCCAGGACGTGGGAGCGCGCAGCAGGCTGCCGAGCCACCGCCGGGGTCGTGCACTACGAGCTGCTGTTGCGAGCACTGAACAATTGGGTGAGGATGCGGCCGCGCCAGCGCCGGCGAGCACGTGCAATGGGCTGCCACGCCGCCACCATGGCCGCTGCACCCCTGGGGGGCTGGGGCTGCTCCTCGTTGAGCTACCTCTCGAGGAGGAGGTGCTCCTGTCCGCCATGGCTGTGCGTCCCCATCATGACCTCCCCCGTTGTGCCTATCTTGCCCCGCCATAAGCGCGGCGACCGCCTCGTGTGGCTGGCAGTGAGCACGCATCGACGACTCCAAATCCTCCCCATATCCTCGCTCTCGTCGGATGGACACCGCTCTGGTTGCGAGGATGGACACGTCACAGCGGGGAGGGGGAGGGGAGGGGGCACACTGAAGCTGGAGGAGCTCCTTGTGGAGCAGGACCATGGCTATCATGGGTACGTGATTGGAGATGAGAATTGAAGGAGCCGGCTAGAGGTTGAAGAAGGAACTGACATGTAAGGCCCATGCATCATTGAATGGAAGGGGACAAAGATAGCAGGTGCACTTTTGTCTATACGAAAATACAATGCCCTGCAGGTGGGCCTCACGTCTATGCAAAAAATAGCAGAACTCCAATTTACTCTGAATTGTAATGATGTGGTTTCAAATAGACGAATTGTAATGGCAGTTTTCAAAATTTAAAAAATTGTAATGGCACCAATCAAAATAACCAAAAAAAAAAAAGGTTATTGCTCGTGGAGGAGATGAATGGAGGTTCGGCCGAAGAGATTAGGGAGCTCAGCACTCTTTTTCCTTGATTCCTAAAAAAAAAAAGAGGGAGACTGCTTGCCGATAATAAGATTTTTGGATGGGGAACAGAAGAACGAAAGGTGAGCTCCACTTGTCATTGTCTATTTCTACTAAAAAGAATATGAGGGCTTCTTTCTATTAGAGGGTTCAGTGTTTGGGGTTTTTTATTGGAGTACGAAAATATTAGATTCTCAAAGATAGATGGTGAGTGAGAGCCCCTATATTAGAGGGGGACATATCTGGTGCAAACCATAATTTTGTGAAAACCTATGTAAACCATGACAAAAAAATTATCTAAATTTACCAAAAAATCACACATGTAGATGACATGATAATATGTAAACTTGTGAAATATGTTATCCAAAATCGACTTTGTTTATGAGATATAAAAATAACAAATCTATACTATAAAAGAGAGAAGAAATTAATAAATATGAATGATTAGTTATCTTAAAATCCAATGATCTATATTAATTTGATAGTGGGCCATCTGAGATATTACATCTTATATTTGCAATCTTACATATTCCTGCCGTTGTAAATTCTCGCGTCCCTCCTCTAGCCGCTGTTTTTTTTCACGCGTTCGTCGGCATACCCGCCCATCCTTACCCCCGTACGTCCGCAATCTTAGCGTCTGCAACCTCCCATAACAACTTCAATCACTAAACCCGATTTACCCCAATCCTCTCTCCTTCCCATCTGCATCTCGCACCCCGTCCTGTCTCTCGCTGGGCATCGATGCGAACGACTCAAAGCGCCGCCAAGCGTCACCAGGCCGACGAGGTGCAGGTGAATGACTATGTCGAGCCTCGAGGTGTTGTCCTCCACTCCACCCCTGTTGACGTGCGTGATGAAGGCGGTCACATCCCCCTTGGCCATTGATGCAACCGCTGCCGTAGTGTTCACCAATGGAGCCAACACCATCTTCGGTGAGTACTATCCATCAGTATTTTCAGGCAGTGTTGCAGCAATAGAAATTGCCGGACCATAGGCGTGCACTGCCCATCCGCCACCAAGAATTCGATGTTCGAACACTGCATATGCTTACATCGATCTGGTAACCAGACAGCTTAGGCCGGCTTCCTATTACATAAGGCAGTGAACTTTGAGATCAAGGTGGCCAAAGTTTGCTCCATGTGCTGTTTTTCAGGGCTGATTCACAAGTGAAGTAAAGAGCCCAGAAGCTTAGTGTTGAAGTTGCACTGCTCTCGCTCTATTTTCTCTCGAATTAATTTACAGTGGGATCAAATGGCCTTAACAAAAAGGGTTCTTGGTATATGGCTCTACTTATTTAATGTAAAGACAACAATCAAGTCTCAACACAGTTTGACTGTTTGAGAGATACAAAGTCCTAAAGTTTGGTAAATTTGATCCCAAATTCAGAGTTGCAAGCAGTTTTAGTTACGTCATTTCAGTAAGGTAATTTTAGTAACTAATTAAAGATATTTTTCAGCAAGACTTACCTCATTTAAAAGAAGTAAGCTTAATAATTTCAACTTGAGGGCAGGAATAGCTATCCTATCGGAAAGAGCAAACATTATACTTCCTTTAGGGTGAATTAAGTAATTAACAGATAAGAACATATGCAAAATTTCTTTGAAAAGAACTCCAAATTTTATAAAACTATATTTCAGATCTAGGACAATGACCAAGTGCTTTTCTCGAGTCTAAGGAAACAGTTCGGGTTAGTCATTCAAAGGTCAAAGTTTAGGATATAATTAAAGAAACTAAGATATCCTCTTTCTAATTGAATGTTCCAACGTACCAATAACCGACCTATGTTGGGCTTAACTCATGCTTACATTCAGGTTAATGTTTATCTCTCGAGAGAAGCTTCATGAAAGGACGATTTTCATCTGCTCTTCAGCGCCAATCACTAAGGTAAGTGCTCTTCTCAACACATAACTTAACTATTTTGTCGATCCGAGACTTTCTTAGCACACCATATAGGCGTATAGGAAGACTCGAGATGCCTGTAACTATGAATATGTTAATTTGGCTTGTGACTGTCAGAGCTTTGATGGAGAGCAAGCTACTCAGTGGAACTACTCTCGTTGTAGGCTTGTATTCAGGTTTTGGCGTTTTCAGCTGCTAAGGGGCTTGATATGGAATGGTGCAAGACTGCAAGGTGAGCTGCGACCTGGATTCTCTAACGTGCACAAGTAAAAGTCACAGCTGACTTTCCTCCTTCCCGATGCCGTCCATTTAGAATCTAACGGTTGTGGTGACGCTTCAGGTTTAGCTGGCTAGCACACACAAGTAAAACGATAGCCAGTTCATGGACAGAGGACGGAGAACACTTATTGTGGTTTAGGCGAGGAAAATCTGATTTTTCTATTTTCATATCCTCTTATAAAAAATGTTTCTTTTGCAAAATAAAAATCCAAATAAGAAATAGCAAATCTATAATATTGCTACCGATTGAACCAACCGGAAGCACTTACTGTCCGTGCCAGTTGAATTGGCGGTACAATTTACTATTTTGTGGCACGGCAGCATAGTAAGTTCTATTATTGGATTTAAATTAAAAGATAAGAGCTCAACTTGTCTGAGTTTGTCATTTGAATCAATTAACTCTCTTTCTTAATATAATGATACACACATCATTTATATGATCGAGAAAAAAATAAAAATCAATGGCACAACCAATGGCTCACTAATCTGAAAGTTTAAAAACTGATTGCCTTCGCAAGCAACTAGAGGACAAATGGTCTACGATCTCACTTCACTTGATCCGTGGATATTATCTATTAGCATGGAATGGAACTATTAAAGATATTTCCTTGAAATTGTAGTTCACTTCTGCGCTAAAATAAATGGTATGTACACGGATGTACACTTTAGTCTCTCTATTACCTCCCTTTATTTATTTTTGAGAATACTTCTCTTTATTAGTGTTTTTAGTATCCCTGTCTATGAACTAGGCCTTATTGGGCTGCCATATATCTGTGCTAGGGGCTGACAAAGCTAGAGTCACCAGAGCCGCTAGATCCTAAATGAGCGGCATCGGAAAGGGGGGAAGTCAGCTGTGACTTGACTTCTGCACGTTAGAGAATCCAGGTCGGGTGAGCTGCGTGCCATTCGGCGGAATAACGATCTGCTCTTTTTCATGTCAATAGCTGCAAGATAAGAAGTGGTGCCTATTTATCATTTTTTTCAGGCTCCAGATAGATTATTGCTCCAGGTCTTGTAAATATCTGTTGATGACGTTTTCAGCCGTTTTTGTATTTTGTACAGAAATGGAGATTAATATTGTTGCCCTCCTTTAACGTGTCATTGTTTTGTTTTAACTTTTCTTATTGTATTATTCATTTTCGCGGCAGTGGCGAGAGCGTGCTCTGGTAGTCTCATGACGAGGACATTGCGCCCCGTTCATCCTCACCTGAAGAAGAAGACGACGCGTCGTCCACTTTCCGGTCCCTCTCAGTCGATGGCGGGCAAGGGTGTAGGCCTCGGGCTCGCCGCACAAGGTGGGATCAGCAGGCCAGTGCAGATGGTGACAAATCCAAACGGGAGGAGCATCTGGAACTTCCTGACAGCTCCCACCCTCAAGAATTACATCAGGAATTCAGTGCAAACCACAATCAACTCGATCCTGGCACTATTCATTGGAGCCCTCTGGGAGACGATCTGGCATCACATTTTCAACGCTCCCTTCGACAAGCTCACCAATGCTCAGATCAACTGTCAGGAGAGGCTGCACATGAAGCCCAGACTGCTCACGGAATGGAAGTTGATCCTCCTCTTCTGGGTCTCTGCTCTAGCCAGGGGATTCATTATACTGTGGGTGACAGGCAAATGGATAGCAATGCTAGCACTAGCCTACATGGAGATGGAAAGGGGATAATCGCTCATTTACAACCTCAAGCTCCCATTTGTCCTGATGCTGATCACTTGGCTCATCACTTCGATCACGACCATTTGCAACAAGCTTCACGGGCTATGGCGCCAGCCCAAAGGCGCCACGGGCGCCATGAGTCTTCTAGCCTGGAACTGTCAAGGCGTAGGCGGGCGCCTCGACAGTCCCAAAATGCGCCATCTCGCCAGACTTATCCACCCCACTAATGCTCAGGTAATCTTTCTATCAGAAACTAGAACCTCAAAATTCAGCAAAGCTCAATTAGTTAGTAGGTTCAATCTTGATTCTGCATACATTGTTTCAGCTGATGGTTTATCGGGAGGTTTATGGTTGCTATCTAGAAGTGAAGTTCAAGTAGATGTCATCAAGTCAAGTCCTCACTTTATCTTTGCTATCTGTTCCAATAAGCTAGCTTCCAAGAATTTTGGTCTTCTCTGCATTTATGGCGACCCTCATCAGAACAGGACCAAATGGATATGGAAGAGTGCTCGTGATTTTATTTTATTGTATAATAACCTCCCCTTTGTCTGTATGGGTGACCTGAACAATATCATGCATGTGTCTGAAAAACTTGGCCCCAGGCCTGCAAGTTGTAGAACCATTTCAAATTTCTGTTGTCTTGTAAAAGATTGTGGTCTTTTCGATATTGGTTTTCATGGGCCGGCTTATACGTGGATAACAAACGCTTTAATTCTAGTCCAACTTATGAACGCCTTGACAGGTTTCTTGTAAATGTTGAATGGTGTTCTGATTTTTCCAATACTGTGGTATACCATTTACCTATGTTCAGGAGCGATCATTGTCCCATTTTAACTATTACTAACTCCACCAGATGCAAGACTCACAGGCCTTTCAAATTCGAGAACTGGTGGTTGTTGACTGATGATTATGAACAGGTTGCCAAAAGGAGTTGGGAAAAGTCAAATTCAAGACCCTTTCATTTAAAGACCTTGTATCTTGCCAAAGATCTTTGTAGGTGGAGTAGATCGAAGCCAAAAAACACTGAGGTGTTACAGCAAATTGAAGAAAAACTTCTAGAATTGCAAGGAAGGCCACCTGGTAAGCAAAATTTAGTCCTGCAGCAACACCTCATACAACAACATGAAAATATTCTTGCTAGAGAGGAAGCCTACCATAGACAAAGGTATTAAAAAAATTGGAACTTGCATGGAGATAGAAATACCAAATTTTTTCATCAAAGCATTATAAAACGCTCGAGAAGAAACACTATCACTCATTTCATTAGACCTGATGGTTCGTATGCAACCACTCATGAACAGCTAGCTGAGGTTGCTAACAGTTATTTTCGAGATATTTTTGCCTCTGATTGTAACTGCAGGAACAATGACGAATGGAACCTGGACCACCAACCTCTACCTCAGACTGCTCAAGATGACTACACCAACTCGATACCTGATGAACAGGAAATTCACAGCATAGTGAAGAACATAAGAAGCAATGCTGCACTAGGCCCGGATGGACTTAATGCTGGATTCTTCAAATCTGCTTGGAGTTGGATAGGTAAAGATGTCTGCAATCTGGTCACTAACTTTTACATTGCTGGCCACATTCCTGCTGAGATTAATAGGACTCATATCACTCTTATTCCTAAAATCAACAATCCTAGTACTCCTAAAGATTACAGGCCCATTAGTCTCTGCAATGTTGCTTACAAAATCATTGCCAAATCTCTTGCGGATAGAATTAAAAATCACCTGCCTCACATCATCCAGCCCACTCAATCCGCTTTCATTCAAGGCAGACATATAGCCTCCAATATTATTCTGGCTCAGGAAATTATTCACTCCTTTAATCTCAAGAGTTGGAAGCAAAAAACCTTTCTCCTCAAAGTGGACCTTGCTAAAGCTTTTGATAGAATTGAGTGGGGCTTTATTACTGCTGCTCTCAAAAGGCAAGGTTTCAAAAACAAATTCATTGATCTCATTTTCAAGTGCATCTCCACTACTACTTTATCTGTCCTCATCAATGGCGATCCTTCCCCCTCCTTTCATCCCCAAAGAGGCATCAGACAGGGCTGCCCGCTCTCCCCGTACTTATTTGTTATTGCAGTCAACGAGCTCTCCATCTGTCTACAAAACCAATCTTCGGCCCATGCTATTCAAGGTGTCACTCTTGGACCTAACTGCCCTCCTATCCATTCCATTCTTTTTGCTGATGATCTGATTATCTGTGGCCAAGCTAACAAGACAGAAGCAATAAGAATTAACGACACTCTCATGAAGTTTTGCAAAGTTTCAGGTCAGCTCCCCAACCTTGTCAAATCTTCTATTGTTTTCAGCGCCAATGTGGATAGTTTTAATAAAAGTGAGGTAAGAAGTGTTTTTCCTGTCTAGGATCTCACTCCTAATACTATTTATCTTGGTCATCCTCTTATTTTCAATCACAAAGACAGGAACAAAGCTTACAACTTCATCATCAATAAATTTAAAGCCAAACTGAATAAGTTAAAAGCAAACAAACTAAATCATGCTGGTCGTCTAGTTTATATCAACTCGGTACTTGCCATATGACAACATTGCTTTTTTCGAAGAAATTCATTGCACATATTACTACTATCATAAGGAGATTCTAGTGGTCAGGAGTCCCTGAAGAAGACGGTCGTAAAAGTTTTCATTTCAGGTCATGGAAAGATATTTGTAGGCCGAAAGAAGAAGGAGGCTTAGGGATTAGGGATCTACAGACAGTCAATAGAAGTCTCATTCTCAATGTTGCGTGGAAAATTGCTACAGGTAAGAACCCTTTCCTCTCTCAAGTCCTTAAAGCTAAATACCATCCATACTGCAGTTTCTGGAACGCCAAATGTAGCCACATCAAATCGGCCTTTTGGTCCTCTATCATGGCCGTAAAAGAAACGCTGGTTGATTCATGTTCGGTTCAAATTCAAAAAGGCGATTCTTCCATTTGGTCCACTCCTTGGTGCCAAATATGGAAGGCAATCCACTCCCACCTCAATTTTCCATCCTCTGTCCACAGACTGCCAGATACTATCTCTGATCTCTGGAATCCCCATACTTTTGAATGGAACTCAGACCTTATCAACCAGATTTTCGATTCCTATGCCTCTGCTGTCATCCATGACCTCACCCCTGTCCCCATTGACAAACATGACACCATCAAATGGATCCATTCATCAAAAGGGGAATGCACTACCAAAAGTGCCTTTGATTTTTTGAACAAAGAACTTGCAGGTTCAGTTACCGCCACAAGGTCCAAGGAGTGTTTCGCCAGAGTGTATGACATTGCTTAAAAAGGTATGGAAAAGTAAATCTTTATCGCCGGTTATTAAAATTTTCACCTGGCGTCTTATTCGAAAGGCCCTTGCCACTGGCCAACGAGCTGGTAGTTTATCTGCTAACATTGACAACAGATGCTCTTATTGTGGAAGCATAGAAAATGACTCTCTTTTCTTCCACTGTGACTTTGCAAGAGCAGTATGGTTCACTGCTAAGCCTCCTATACGCTCTTCTTTGTTACCTAATGAACAGGATGGAGTACAGTCAATTCTAATCACTCTTCTAGCTGCTTGCACAGAGGAAAAATTCAGAGATAATATTCTTGTCACTTTGTGGTTCATCTGGAAAGCTCGTAATGAGCTTCGATTCAGAAAAAGAAAATGGTCTCCTTTGCAGGTTCACTATGCTGCTCGGGCTCACACTGGTGTCATGCTCCACACCACAGAGAAAGAAAATTTTTCTGCAGGCATGCCTCATTTACAGCTGCACACCTCCCAGCAGCATTCTTCCTTTCGTTTTGCAGGTTCAGACTGGCAAGGCCCACTGTGTTTCACAGATGCTGCCACTACTCCTGATCAAGGGGCTTTTACATCCAGGAAAGCAGGCCTCAGCATCCACCTTAAGGATCCAGCTACAAATCTAAATTTACATTTAAGTTTCCAGGTTCAAAATTGTATTTCAGTCCTTATGGCTGAAACGATGGTTCTCGGCATTGCCTCCAAGCTGGGAACGATTCTAGGCCTCAAAGATATCAACTACCTCACTGATAGCTAAATCCTTGCAAGTTTCCTTCAGGGAGACTCTCATGATTCCCCTCCTGACTGGAGAATCAAACCGTATACACATAGTATTCTCAATAATATCAGAAGCAATGCATCTACAGTGAACAAAATTAGCAGAACTCAAAATGTCCAGGCTCACTCGCTTGCTTCCAGAGCTCTAAGAATGGCAACTCTAGCGGGTTCAGAAAGCAAACTAGTTTGCACCAATGTGCTTCACTCACATGAGTGTCCTATGTACACTGCTCTGAATGATGTAATTTCAAAACATTGTACTGTCATATCAGCGGTTTGCTGTTAATAAATTTTATGTTGTTTTCTTGTCAAAAAAAAAGACGAGGACATTGCGCGCGCGCGCGGGCCCACCGTGGCCTCGGGGTCTGTGTGCTTGCGGCGACAGGCGCCGTAGCCGACGTCTCACTCCGCCACCGAGCCCTTCTGCTTCATCTTTGCCACATGTGTGGTGAGGCATGTGTGGTTGTATTTTCATTTTGTGCTCAGTGTACGATTAGTCCATTCACTTTGTGTGCATCACACACTGACTTAATGTCCTTCAGACCTCAATGTGAATCTCTCAACATATGAGTGTATTGAGTTTCATTCGTTTTCAATTATAGAGATTCAATTATTGTTATTTTTTTAATTTTGTTCCTTTTCAATTTCAGAAACTACCTCAAACTGAAGCCCTGTGCTTTTTTAAAAAAAAAAAGATTCAAGGTATCCTGATCCCTAAATGTTAGAGTCGGATTACATCTTTCTTTTGTATTGTACGTATTGTAATTAATTTTGGCAGTTATGAAGAACTCATATTCAGTTTTAAATTCTTGGGATAAATGCAGACCATATCCCTTACCGTAAGGACGTCCCAACAAGGGCTAGGAGCTGTCTAGGAAGTCTACGTCGAGGAAAGAGAGCATGAAAAAACTCGTCGCCAGCTACTGCTTCGTCGCTATACTCGCACGGTTCCCCGTGAATTGCACCTCCCTGGCTTCCTAACCCACTTTCATAGTTTTCACCGTGCCATGTCAGCTAGCGATTTGCCCGGGCCGTTGCGGACGCCCTAATTGGATTAGTTGGCCCTAATAAGCTGAAGCCAGGCGATTTAGTTGGGGTTAACAAAGACAGCTTATCAAAAAATGTTGGATTTAGAAAAATATAAAAATAATAGGATAAGAAGATAACAACCAAGCTAGATCATTTAGACAACTTTCTGGCTTAAAATTTGTTATTTTTATATCTCACAAACAAAATCAAGTTTAGACAAGATATTTTATAAAGTTATGTATTATCATATCATCTATGTGTGTGATTTTTTAATGAATTTAGATGGTTTTGTTGTCGTGGTTTGTACGGATTTTACGGAAGCTATGGTTTATATTTAATACGTCGCCATATTAGAGTGCTCCCTAAATTAGAAAGCAGGGCATGGGGAACAGGCCAAAGCTTATTCCTCCCTCCTCCCCGTCGCCGCCGCCGTTGCCACACTCACTCGCCCACCGAGCGGATCTTCTTTGGCCTCGACGGCGGCAGATCCTGCCTCGACGCCACCAACCATACATCCCCTTATTGTCTCCTCCATGCCACTGCCCCTTGCTGCTCGCAAGCGGTAATCGCTGGACCTAACCTGTACCAGACCTGCCAGAAATCCCCAAATCCAGTCCAAGGCCTTGTTTAGATATCAAAATTGGTATGCAAACTTTACATAGTAAGTGTCCCGTCACACCGTAGTAATTTTGTTTTTATTTGATAATAATTGTCCAAACATTAATTAATTAGGCTTAAAATATTCGTCAATAAAACTGTGCAATTAGTTTTTTATTTCATCTATATTTAGTACTCCATATATATACCGATATTTTGATATGACGGAGAATAAAAATTCTACGTATTAAATTTTAGATCTAAAATTGGCCATCTAAACAAGCCGAAGCTCCAGCAGCATCCGGCGAGTGATTGACCCCCTAAATCCACCGCGAGGATAGTCTGAGAAGATTTGGGGAGCTCGATGCAGGGGAAGGGCCCCTCCGTGTCCGGTTTGAGGAGTTCGGCGGGGACGGGGAGCTTCTCTTGCTTCCACGGCGAGGCGAAGCCGCCCCCCGTCGACGACGCGGCGCTCAGGGGCTGCGTCGAGATCACGACGAGGTACATCGACGACTTCTACAAGGAAGCAGCGCGGCGGCTGCCCCTCAAGGAGATGCCGGAGCTGGACGCCTGCATCCAGGCCGCCGGCCTCTGCTTCGGCCTGGCCGACCCCGTCTCCAACATCATCCTGAACGCCGTCGGCCTGCTGCACCACCTCCACGAGCAGGAAGGAGGGTTCCCGCCGCCGCCCACGCGGGGGGTGACGCGGGGCTTCGCCGACATTGCCACCCGATCCGTCCTCGGCCTCCGCGGCTTCATGACCGTCTACTTCCGCTACCTCGGCCACATCGACGGCTGCCGCTACCTCTACCTAGCCTCCCAGGACCTCCGCCTCGCCATCGCCCTCGTCCACCACGACCGGTTCTCCGCCCACTCCCAGTCCCAGCGGCGGCCTCTGCTCCCCGACGGCGGGAACTTCAGGGCCGCCCTCAGGGTCGCCGCGCTCGACGCGAATCACCCCTTCCCGGACGTCCTGGCGCGGTTCATGACGGCAAAGTACCCCTCCGCCCTGCTCTATCCTGTCCTGGCCAAGCTGCAGGCGCCGGAGCAGCAGCTCACTACCCGCGACATCGCTGGTATCAGGGACCTTCTGGCCCGCCAATGGCCGCCGTCCACCCCGCCGGTCAACTTGGAGTTCTGGTGCCGGCCAAACGGCGCCAGTTGTTCTCTGGCCGACGATGGCACCCTGCTGATTTCGACCTGTGTTGGGGAAGGCCGTGTCGCCACAATCTCAATAGCAAATTCAAATCAGCCTGCTGGTGATCATCAACTCGGGTACATCTCTGACATCACGTTCCAGCATGAGGACATGGAGATCAAGATATCCGACTGCCTCCACCAGTCCGTGGTTGGCATTGGGGAAACAACAGAGGTGGATTGTGACGCGTCCCCGTGCACGCACATGTTTGTCTTGGAGATGTGCCTGCTCGAAACCATCGGCGCCTACTACATCAAGGCACTCACAGTGTTGCCCAGGAGCCCGCGCGTGCTTCGTGCTCTCATCGTCTCTGGGCATTGCTACGGCCCCTTTGACCCTGTGAGCAACATCATCGTCAACACCATTTGGTATGACATTGCCTTCCCGCCGATGCGGGATGAGCTCGTTGATTTACCATGGGGCATTCTTGACACCAGGTCTCTGTCTCGCTTGGAGTCTCGTTCCCTTGATGGCCTAGTGCAAATGGTGTGCGTCATGTTGAAGAAGTCAAAGCACAAGGCCTTGGAATACCTTAACTCCTTGGATTGCGACCTCTCTAGAGAGGGGTCAACAATGGGAGATATCATTCATGATGCTGCTTTCATTTTTATGGCCAAAGCTGCCAAACACCCTAAGCACGTTGCGCTTGGAAGATTCCTTACGTTCCTGAACACTGACTTCTGCGTGGTGCGGGCAATTGTCAGCGTGCTTACTCAGCCTGGTGGGACTGGTGAGACCCCTGATTTTAATCCACTCTATGCTGCAATAGGCAAGTCACCATTTGCACGACCATCAGAGCACGAGACACTCTGCAGCCAGTACCCATTCGATTTATTGAAGATATCCAGAACAAAGTCCAAGTACATTAACAAGGTGGCCTTTGTTTCCAGTGAGCTTAATAAAATGCTACACAAGTACTGCAAGCAGCATCCTTGGGTTTGTCAACTACTCCCACCCCTCCCTAAACTCATATCTGTTGTAGCTTAGGTCATGTTTTGTTTATATTTCTATCTTTTACTGTGCATGCGCCTATGCTATTAGTTAGTTCTTTAAAACTGCTGTTGACTGGATATGTCTTAATGATTATCAGCTGGTTACCCTTGGTGCTTTCTGCTCCTGTTATTATTATATTCGTAGTTGGTTACTTGTAGGGGTTTTAGGGTGTTTGGGTTTAGGAATAGGGTGATGATTGATTTGTAACACACCTGTTTGGGGTCTGAAGAGTGTATTGGATCAATCGATTATTACATCGACTCAGCTTTATGATTTCACAAACATGCTTCTAGGAGACTAATTAAGATTCTGAACCCTTGTGCTCAATGCAGGAACCTACCTACCAGCTTGATATTGTATGTGGAGTGACGGGATCCAAATCCCATAATAGTCAACCAAATTTCTACCATGCTAACTTTTTGGCAAGCGCTGTGAAATGGCCCCATGGATCCCGTGGACAGATACTCTTCTTTGCTGAATTCTGGGTGTCACCTTCTCCTGAAGATGTTCAATCAAAGCCTTCCATCTGCTGCCCTATTTATGATTACAGTTATGCATGTACCGGTAAGTCCTCTTCCTATAATTTGAAAAGTTTCAAATTCGTAACCATTTTGTTATCATGTTAATAGTCATGATGAGGAACAAAATGACTCTGGTCGAGATTCACTTGGTTATTACCAGAACGGTTGGTAACAGCTTAGTTTATTAGCCACATGAACCATTGTTGTTAAGGTGGTAAGGCGACTCACACCTGCCTTATAAGCCCCCAAGGCATGGATGAGTACACAATATGGTAGTGTAAGGTGTAGGGGATGGATTAGAGATGGTCCAGTGCGCCACTCTGCACGCTACTTAATTCAATTAGATCTGGTGATCCAAGCAAAAAAAAACTATTGTACTCATGTCACTATCTCCAAATGTCCAGATTGGTTAGTGATGTATTTTTTCTGGTCACACTTTTGACAGTGGCAACCTTCAGTTATTCACATCTTTTAATCTTTTCCCTTTTTCTGGTCTTTGAACAGGTCGTTGCTCTTTTTGTGAAGGTGAAGGAATCAAGATTATGCATCCGCCATCTGGCGGGTACTCTGGGGTTATTGACCGCAAGAATCCTGTGTGGGCTTCGTATAGGGTTGATTTCAAAAGTGTGCTGGACACAGACGTAATATACTTTGGCCGTCATAGTGATGTCAAGCTTGCGAAGATTATCAATGACTACAATGATTATGATTGCAATGATGCGCCTCTGGTGACTTGTACACCCAGAGCCAAACCATCTTCAGTGTGGGGGTGGAATGGTGACAACAACTGCAATCGATTTGGACCACTTCCTGAAATCCCTAAGCGTAAGTTTACGTTCATCTCTGGGCCTGAGATTAACGCAGCATTCGCACGCCTTAACACTAGTTAAGTTTATGTCTTGTATTTTGTGTCACGTTAGTATGTAATCCATGGATATTTGAGCGGGAGATGGCATTGTCTCATATGGAACTGCAGTGGACCATGTTAAATTATGTCTAGCATATTGCTGAATCTTCTCTTCATAACATTTGATCCACGATTGTGTCCAGTTTCATCTTACAAACTTATAAGTTGCCGATATTGTACCTGTTTTGTATGGTATTTTGTGTCTGTAGTATATCAATGATGGAAATTAAAAAAGCTTGTAAAGGCACTTGTAATAGCATTTTAAAATGTGAAGCTTCACGAATCACGACACCATCAGTACTGATGCGCGCGTCTAGCGAAGCCTTGGTAAAGTACGCACGCACGTTCCTCTTCGGCCCTGGCGGCATCCTCCTTTGGCACTCTCCGGCCACCACCTCGTGGCGCCCCTCCATGACTCGTGGGAGCTTAACCCAAAACTTGACTCAAACGTGAAGCGACGCCCAAGAAATCGTGTTGATTTGCAACAACAAAGGTCACTGATCTGAACAATCTGAAGACAGTACGTGGTTTGAGCAGGTGATTGTGGTAGCTTTCAAACCAGTCATTTCACTTCCAGACGTACGATCGCGAGTCCATCACCCGGTCGATCAAGGCTGGATGCAGTGGGCTTGTTTGGATGCAACCCTGGGCTAGTTGCCTGGGCGTTTCTGCCTGTATTCAATTGCAAGATTGCCTGGCCAGATAAAACTGAAATCCAGGCGTCGTTTGGTTGATGACCTAAAAAGCAGCCTCAGTCCGGTGGAAAAGGCAGGCACCGTTTGGCTGTATACTTTGCCTGGGTTACGCTCAGCATTTTTTAGAAGTAATTGTTGATATAGAAAGCATTTCACAGAGAAGAAACAAAGTTCTAATATACGTTCAAATGAGAACACAATATTAAACAAATAAACCATGAACTCATGTTCTAGTCGTAAGTAATGAACTCATATGAGCTCTATTCATAATTTTACACACAATGAGTTCTCATGCTATATGCTAACAAATATTACAACTTAAGATTAGATAATAGTTCAACAATATACAAAAGCACATCAAAGCTGTCCCAAGAGTTTTTCAAGTGCCTCTCTGACTATCAGATTTGCCAGCACCTAATTAGCATGTACTAGTCATATTGTACATAATGACTCCAAAAGGGTGCAGCAAAAACAGACCCCATCAGCCATAATCAAAAGCTCCTGCAGCTACAATCGTCCATAATCAGACACCACCAAGACTACTACCAAGATCATCACCACCAAGATCATCACCACCAAGATTACCACCAAGGTCGCCACCAGATAAATATTTGAACACCCAACGCTCAAGGTACTCTTGACCCATACTGATAAGGAAGCTACGATGAACTTTAAATTCTGGCTTGTAAAGGTGCATTCCTACTGCAAGCCTATCATCCGGTGGTAATGCAATCTTCTTGAGCATATCCCACAGAGGACCATTAGGGTCTAGAGGAGGTGCAACTTGCACTGGTTTTGCCAGGTTTTGTTGGATATCACGCAAAGTATTGGTTATCTCCACATCCATACCATCATCGGCACAGGCAGGAGACGGTTTTGCATTGGACTTACTAGCCCTAGCAACCCGTGGAACAACATGCACCGTATTCTTGCCAGACCTTTTAAAATTTCTCTTGTTAGGCTTCATGGACTTGACACTAGATGATGAAACTTGACTGCTAGCTGGACCAAGGGCAGCTACCTCCTGACAGTCATCACTATCAGACTATAGTTTGTCTAAGTCTTGCCCATGTGCATCATCTATGTTATCATAGTTAGCCATATCATTCATCCTGTCAAATCTCTCAGCATCATCTTGGTCTGGATCAGCTGTAGTGGAAGCATCTTGCATAAAAGAACCATCAGCTGTGCAGCCACTAAATAATTCTTGCAACTTGTCAAAGAACTGAATTGGCTTAGTGAGAATCCCACGGTCATTTGGCTGCATAAAAATAATAAGAATTATTTAAGATAATGCATGTAAGATGACTATTTAGGAAAGAGATAATTACTGGTAGTTCATTCAAAGTAGACCGGGAGACAGTCACCATCTTTGTGTCATAATCAAAGCTACCGCCACTCTCATTCATATGCTTAGCCACAGGTCCCCAAGTATCCTTATGCCGCCTCTAGTGACGATGCACTTGCTCCACAGTATAGGTAGTGCCATACTTAGAGTTTACTGCAGTTGTACAGGCTGTGTGATGCATCTTCTTAAAAACAGTTTTTGGAGGCATCGACAACTTCTTCTGAATGAACCAATCTAGTACAAATTCAGATATTGCTGGAGGCCAATTTGTAGCTTTTGCCCTTGGATTTGAACCTCCATCTTTCTCTCCTCCCTTGCTACCCCCCTTGCCCTTAGTGTTCATGCTGTTTTGTCCAGTATCCATTGAGCGAACTACAGAAAAATATTGTAGTGAAGAAAACCACAAGCAACAATACAGAGTTCTTCTGTTGATGAATAAATAAACAATATAGGCTGCAATAATAGTACATAGCATAGTGAAATACATAGCTAATTAATAATAAGTCTTACAACAATATTTGCTTAGACAAGCAACAGTACATAGCTAATTAACAATAAGTCTTACAACAATATTTGTTTAGACACCATACACGTACATATAGGCTGCAATAATAGTACATAGCATAGTGAAATACATCAATACTCAGACCACATCAAATTAGCTAGTTCATCCCGCTTAGCCACCCATTCTTTGTTTTCTGTACCTTGATCTGTTGCTACTCTAGCTGACCTGGGCAAAGTATTATATCAGAGTTCTTCATCATATATGATGCGATCAGGGCCATTATCAAGGATCCAATTGTGTAACACACAGCATGCTATCATAATTTTCACCTGTATTCTAAAGGGAAAATACGATTTGCTTGCAAGAACTTTAAAGCGATTCTTTAAGCTCCCAAATGCTCGCTCGACTGTTGTACGAAGAGAGGAATGCCGAAGATTGAACAACTCTTGTGGTGTTTCTGGATATTCCCCACCCCCATACTCCTTCAAGTGATAGCGGACACCTCTATAACGTGGCAATATATCGGGTCTCGCAGCATAGCCCGCATCGGCTAAGTAATATTTTCCTACAACAAATAAGATAACTGCCTTATTGCCTCATCAAAATTTAGTGTATGCCTTAAATCGTTTGGACAAATATGCTAACCTTCAGGCAATGGAATTCCATTTGATCTTTTAAGGGCAGCCCTTAGAACTACGGAGTCAAGTGCTGAGCCCTCCCATCCAGCAAGCACATATGTGAACCACAAATCAAAGTCCACGGCTGCTAGTACATTTTGAGTTGCATAATTTTTACGACCTCTAAACCTGTTAACTATACTTTCAGGGACAAATGCGGGGATATGAGTGCCATCAAATGCCCCAATACAGTCCTATATTGCACAGAATTTTTATTAGTATAATAAAATAGAAATAAAAAGTGAAATATTAAGAATATTTGTTTTGTAGTATACCTTAAAATAAGGGTAGATCCACCCTGGGCTACTAGTTATCTTAGAATGGGTCTCTTCTGACCTAAGTTTTATCATATCTTTGGCAAGGGAACATAAAGCCGTCAAGACCTCACTGAAATATCGGCTTACGGTCTCGCCGGATCTCTTGAAATAGAAGGCAACCACACAATTTCTCAAATTGTGGCCAACAATATGCAGAAACATAGCCAATTGTTCTTCAACTGAGACATGTATAGCATCCCTTAGTAGACCAGAATCACACAAATGGGAGGAAAGCTTCTAGAACACATATTTCCTCATCTGAAGTTGATGGATGCAGTTTTTATCTGTTCCGTTATATAGTTCATCTAGCCTTGCTTGCCTCACCAAATCTCTGCTCACCAAGGGCCCATACCTTATTGGAAATCTTCTAGACCGACGACGTCGTCGCCATCGGATAATGGCAAGGACAATAGATAGGCTACTTAACATGCGAGCTCTTCGCTGGATAGCATATTGAGAAATGCGGTCTTTATCTATCTAAGCATCATATGACAAAATGTAAGAAACAAGCAAGTTGGTAGTTTAGATTAGATATACTTGCATGTCATCATTTTCTAAAGCAACCTGTACAAAGTGTACTAGCTAGCACCATTGGATGTCAGTATGCACATGCTAAAGCTCTAGTGTCCAATACTATAAGAAAATCAATATGCTCACGTGCTACAAGAAAATCGATCTGATGAACATAGGGAAAAATGCTCACCTTTCTTAACCTGATCTCATATCAGTATTTCCTGAAGTCAATGAAGAGGGAAGAGAGAAAATAATAGACCAAACCACCAGATCCACAACCTAGAAGATCACCCCGCAGCATCCTTCATCTCCATGGTGTCCAATCTGTGATTTCCCCAATCTGAAGAAAACACGAAAGAGAGAGGGAGGGAGGGTAGAGGAAAGGGGAAAAGTGAGGAGACGATAAGGCATCGGTGGTTTGTGCGGTCATTAATACCAGGCAGGTCAGCTGGACTCCAGGCGCTCGATTTCCTACGCCTGGCACCCGACATCCACGCCAGGCACCCGAGCCAGGCAAGTAAACCCCAGGGCTCCAACCAAACAACGTCCAGGCAACCTACAGACAAGTTCCAATCTAGGCAATTTTCGCCAGGGCTGCATCCAAACATGCCCTAGGGCTTGTTTGGATGCGACCCTGGGCTAGTTGCCTGGGCATTTCACCTGCCCGAGAGCTGCCAGTATTCAATTGCAAGATTGCCTGGCGAGGCAAAACTAAAATCCAGGCGTCATGTGGTTGATGACGGGAAAAGCAGCCTCAGCCGATGGAAAAGGCAAGCACTGTTTGGCTATATACTTTTCCTGGGTTATGCTCAGCATTTTTTAGAAGTAATTGTTGATATAGAAAGCATTTCACAGAGAAGAAACAAAGTTCTGATATACGTTCAAATGAGAACACAATATTAAACAAATAAACCATGAACTCATGTTCTAGTCGTAAGTAATGAACTCATATGAGCTCTATTCATAATGTTACACACAATGAGTTCTCAAGCTATATGCTAACAAACATTACAACTTAAGATTAGATAATAGTTCAACAATATACAAAAGCACATCAAGGCTGTCCCAAGAGTTTTTCAAGTGCCTCTCTGACTATCAGATTCGCCAGCACCTAATTAGCATCTACTAATCATATTGTACATAATGACTCCAAAAGGGTGCAGCAAAAACAGACCCCATCAACCATAATCAAAAGCTCATGCAGCTACAATCATCCATAATCAGACACCACCAAGACTACCACCAAGATCATCACCACCAAGATCATCACCACCAAGATTACCACCAAGGTCACCACCAGATAAATAGTTGAACACCCAACGCTCAAGGTACTCTTGACCCATACTGATAAGGAAGCTACGATGAACTTTAAATTCTAGCTTGCAAAGGTGCATTCCTACTGCAAGCCTATCGTCTGGTGGTAATGCAATCTTCTTGAGCATATCCCATAGAGGACCATTAGGGTCTAGAGGAGGTGCAACCTGCACTGGTTTTGCTAGGTTTTGTTGGATATCATGCAAAGTATTGGTTATCTCCACATCCATACCATCATCGGCACAGGCAGGAGACGGTTTTGCATTGGACTTACTAGCCCTAGCAACCCGTGGAACAACATGCACCGTATTCTTGCCAGACCTTTTAAAATTTCTCTTGTTAGGCTTCATGGACTTGACACTAGATGATGAAACTTGACTGCTAGCTGGACCAAGGGCAGCCACCTCCTGACAGTCATCACTATCAGACTGTAGTTTGTCTGAGTCTTGCCCATGTGCATCATCTATGTTATCATAGTTAGCCATATCATTCATCATGTCAAATCTCTCAGTATCATCTTGGTCTAGATCAGCTACAGTGGAAGCGTCTTGCATAAAAGAACCATCAGCTGTGTAGCCACTAAATAATTCTTGCAACTTGTCAAAGAACTGAATTGGTTTATTGAGAATCCCACGGTCATTTGGCTGCATAAAAATAATAAGAATTATTTAAGATAATGCATGTAAGATGACTATTTAGGAAAGAGATAATTACCGATAGTTCATTCAAAGTAGACTGGGAGACAGTCACCATCTTTGTGTCATAATCAAAGCCATCGCCAATCTCATTCATATGCTTAGCCATAAGTCCCCAAGTATCCTTATGCCGTCTCCAGTGACGATGAACTTGCTCCACAGTATAGGTAGTGCCATACTTAGAGTTTACTACAGTTGTACAGGCTGTGTGATGCATCTTCTTGAAAACAGTTTTTGGAGGCATCAACAACTTCTTCTCAACGAACCAATCTAGTACAAATTCAGATATTGCTGGAGGCCAATTTGTAGCTTTTGCCCTTGGATTTGAACCTCCAACTTTCTCACCTCCCTTGCTACCCCCTTGCCCTTAGTGTTCATGTTGTTTTGTCCAGTATCCAGTGAGCGAACTACAGAAAAATATTGCAGTGAAGAAAACCACAAGCAACAATACAGAGTTCTTCTTTTGATGAATAAACAAACAATATTGGCTGCAATAATAGTACATAGCATAGTGAAATACATAGCTAATTAATAATAAGTCTTACAACAATATTTGCTTAGACAAGCAACGGTACATAGCTAATTAACAATAAGTCTTACAACAATATTTGCTTAGACACCATTGTAACATCTCTGGTGTTATATTAACTAAAACCTACCATGTCATCAAATACACTGCAAAGCATTCATGTTTATGTCAACCTTGGTATGCATTAACTAAAACAAGTTTACATTTCATAGTTTGATTGTGTTTCTGGGATGTTTTGTCACATGAAATAATAAAACCCTACTTTTGAATGTCTTCTCAAATACTTGGTTTATATTCTATGTACTTGAGGTGTAAACCATGTTTACACTAGTGTCAAGCATAGTGTATAAATCTAAGTCCAACCCTAAAATAATTTCCATATTTGAAGTTGAATTTGGATTTCAGAACTTATTCTCAAGTCTAGCAATTCAAATTTAAATTCAAATCAGAAATGCTATAAAATGTTTTTTAAAAGTCAACTTGGTCAACCAAGGGTGTCAATGGGTCATTGACCTAAAAATATCCTTGGATGATGCTTGTGATCAATAATGACCAACCAATTAATTTAGAAACCAAATCGAATTTGAATTCGGTTTCAAAAACCCTTTATTTCAAAACCTTATTTTATCCCCTTTTTTATAATTCAAAATCTATAAGGAATTTAGGTATACTCTCAAAATATTATTTGTAGATCTTAACAAGAGCTACAATAATGGTATATAAAGTTTTTTAAGTTTCCAAAAATAATTTCAAATGAATTTGAAAATACAGTTTTCTAGCATTTAGCCCCTTTTGATTTTAAAACCATAATTCAAAAATTATGCATAATTTGAGTAAACTTTATGTATGAAAAATGTTTTGTTTGTGAAGTTGAGCATTTAATAGTTTTGAAGATTTTCATGTTTTATTGAAAAATCAAAAGTAATTTCAAAACTTTATTTCTAGGGTTTTATTCCCCTTTTGAATTTGAATTCATATTTCAAAATCTATGCAGAATTTCAAAATACTTGTTAAATGAAAAATGTAGATCTTGAAAAATCATGCAAATGATATTTTAGGATATTCTCAAGTTCTTATATAAATTTTGGGGTAATTTGTTATTTTCAACGAATGGCATTTCTGTAATTATCAAGAACAGTATCAAAGCCTATGAACTGCCGCCATGGGCCGCTTCTCAAGCCGCGCCGCCGTCCACCGCCGCACATGCCGGCGTACTGCGGCCGTCAGCTCGCCCCGACGCTCGAAACTTCGCCGTCGTCGTGTCGTCCGTCTGAGCGTCGCCTTTGGCCTATAAATAGGTCGGCCGCCGTCTCTTTTCTTCTTCTTTTTCCCCTGCCGCCATCGCCGATGACCTCACTCCGCCGCCCAAATTCACCACCATCGCTCCATCTCTGCCCTCTTCATCTTGCCTAAAGCTCCGCCTTGACCTTGCGCTTCTTCTGAGCCAGTTGTGCCCGCTCTCCCCGCCCGAGCTGCCCGCACGCCGTCGTCTTCCTCGCGACCGGCATTCGAGCCGCCGCGAGCTCTTTCGCCGGCCACCGCCGCCAGAGTAGGTTATATATTCTCATTAACCCTCCGATGGTGTTCTCCATGCTATCCTGCTCCTCATGCGCACCTTGGTTCGCTCTCTGGTGGACAGGACACGTCGGAGCACTGTCCTTGCCACCGGAACACCGCCGCCACCATCACCGCCGTCGTCTGTAGCTCGACTCAGCCCGTCTCCGAGCCCGATAGCGTGCGCACCAGACCCGCGGTGAGCTCCTACGCCTGTCCTTGCCTTCAATTTCATCTTTGCCGCGTTGTAGTGTCCGGCCGCCGTAGCTCGCCACCGGCGCGACCTTGCCAGCGCCGCCGTGCGCGTAGCCATCGGGGCTAGGGGTCGGGAACGACTTCATATTGTTGCTTATCGCGTTCGTGTGAAGGCCTGTGTGTGCCCGTGTGTTTGCCGTTGCCGAAGAAGCTCCGGTGAGCTCGGCAGCCGCGCCGCCGTGCCGCCGGCCAGTGCGTCGCCGTGCCCCCGTCGCTCCATTAGCTAGTCAAATCAACTTGCCATGCCGAGCAGAGCCCGTAGGTGCCAAGCCCATCGCCGGAGACCTCACCGCCGGTGAGTAATCGCCGGTTAAGGTCGTCCTGCCGCGGTCAACGTCGGGGGCCGAATTTCCTTTTTCTTTTATTTATTTTAGAAAATAATTTAAATGTTGTTTTCTTTAAAAAATCATAGTAATTCATGTATAGCTCCAAAAATTCTAAAAATTTATATGTATTCCCTTTATGATGTCCTCTACCTAGAAAAAATATGGAATGCCAAATTTGGGTAACTTTGCATAAGTTAAAATTAGCTCTTTTAATTTAAAAATGCATTTTCTATGATTTTTAATAAATAAAATAATTGGCTTTTATATCTAAAATTTATTTTGCCGTCTAATTAGGCTAAGAGCTTTTCAAAATAAAATTTTGAGCTCAATTAGACAACTTTAATTTATGCCTTTATTTAAATGTTTTTAAATTAATTAATTAATTCCTTTAATTAAGTTTAATCATTATAGAGTTGTTTGGCTTTGGGATTGATTGATGACCTTGGGTCATTAACCCTAGTTGGGGAAATTCCAGAAGGAGAACCCATCATGATGGGTACATTTCCTGTTGCTGATCATCCTGCAATTCTACTTTTCGATTCTAGTGCATCTCATATATTCATCAATGGTACATTTGTTAAGACACATGAAATACCAACAATGGGGATGAAAGAACAATTCTTTATACAATCACCTGGGGGACGTATGTGTACTAAAGAAATGGTACATGGTGTGCCAGTAAGTTTGGGTGGGTATATTTTTCCCACTGATATGATAATATTAAAGGATCAAGATATAGATGTGATCCTAGATATGAATTGGATGAAACAGCATGGTCCTGTGATAGACATCCTGAATAGAACTGTGAGAGTGAACGTACCTAATTGCAAATCTCAACTTCTTATCCAACTTCCAACACTTAAGAGGATTGTTGAAAAGGTATGTGCAACTTCTGTGAAAGAGATCGAGGATATACCAGTGGTTTGTGAGTTTTCTAACATGTTTCTGGATGAGTTACCAGGTTTACCTCCTGATAGAAAGGTGGAATTTAGAATTGATTTAAAGCCTGGTACTGCTCCCATATCCAGAAGAGCTTATCGAATGGCACCACCTAAGTTAGCAGAACTCAAGACTCAATTGCAGGAGTTACGGGATAAGGGTTTTATTCGACCTAGTTCATCACCTTGGGGATGTCCTGCACTTTTTGTGAAAAAGAAAGATAAAAGTTTGAGGTTATGTGTGGATTATCGTCCCTTGAATGAGGTAACAATCAAAAATAAGTATCCTCTACCCCGCATTGATCTACTTTTTAATCAATTAGCGGAGGCAAAGGTGTTTTCCAAGATTGATCTTCGATCCGGGTATCATCAAATCAAGATTCACCTGGAAGATATTCCAAAGACTGCCTTTACCACTCGGTATGGTCTATATGAGTATTTGGTCATGTCTTTTGGAATTACCAATGCACCAGCTTATTTCATGTACTTGATGAACTCAGTGTTCATGCCAGAACTTGATAAGTTTGTGGTTGTCTTCATTGATGATATTCTGATATACTCCAAAAATGAAGAAGAACATGCTGAACACCTCAGAATTGTTCTGCAACGTCTGAGAGAGCATCAACTGTATGCCAAGTTTAGTAAGTGTGAGTTTTGGCTCAAAGAAGTAAAATTTCTTGGACATGTTTTATCAGATAAGGGTGTTGCTGTAGACCCTAGCAAAGTACAAGATATACTTGATTGGGAACCACCAAAAACTGTACATCAAGTTCGTAGTTTTCTCAGAATGGCGGGTTATTACCGTCGTTTCATACCTGATTTCTCAAAGATATCCAAGCCCATAACTAAGCTGTTGAAGAATGAGGTTAAGTTTTTTTGGTCACCCGCATGTGAAGAGGCATTTTAGAAATTAAAGAAATTAATGACTACTGCTCCAATTTTAGCACAGCTGAACATTGAGAAACCGTTTGATGTTTATTGTGATGCTTCTGGTATTGGTATTGGATGTGTGTTGATGCAAGAAGGAAGAGTTATTGCTTATACTTCTCGACAGTTGAAGAAACATGAAGAGCATTATCCAACACATGATTTAGAGTTAACAGCTGTTGTCCATGCATTAAAAATATGGCGATATTATCTGTGGGGCAATAAATGTAATATCTATAGTGATCACAAAAGTTTGAAATACATTTTTACTCAAGTTGAGTTGAATATGAGGCAAAGAAGGTGGTTAGAACTAATCAATGATTATGACTTGGAAATATACTACCATCCTGGTAAAGCAAATATAGTTGCTGATGCACTTAGCAGAAAAAGTCATTGTCATTGTTTAACAGTGAAGCCCTTGGATATCTCTATATGTCATGAGATAGAGAAGTTGGAAATAGAAATGGTATAGCAAGGAAGTTTGTCAAATATCACGGTTGAGTCAACACTCAAAGATCAAATTATTGCTGCTCAGAGAAGTAATAAGGGAATTAAGCATATCAAAAAGAAAGTCAGAAAAGAAAAGGTTTCTTGTTTTACCCTTGATGAAGCAGATGTCTTATGGTATAAGAATCGTCTGATCATACCAAAGGTTCCTGAGTTACGTCAAAAGATCCTTGATGAAGCACATCTTTTAAAGTTTTCTATTCATCCCGGAAGTAATAAGATGTATCATGATTTAAAACAGAGATTTTGGTGGACCAAGATGAAGATTGAAATTGCTAAGTATGTGGCTCAGTATGATACCTGTCAGAGAGTCAAAGCAGTGCACTTAAGTTACCAGGAGAACTTCAACCATTACCCATTCCAGCTTAGAAATGGGAAGATATCAGTATGGATTTTATAGTGGGTTTACCCAGGACAGCCAGAGGCTTTGACTCCATCTGTGTCATAGTGGATCGTCTCACAAAATTGGCACATTTTATTCCAGTTCAAAATATATATCCAGTTATACGGTATGCCCAATTATATTTTGAGTGCATCATAAATCTTCATGGGGTACCAAAGACCATTGTTTCCGATAGAGGCACACAGTTTGTCTCCTAATTTTGAAAACACTTGCATGATTCATTAGGTACTGATCTTTTACACAGTACAGCCTATCATCCTCAAACAGGGGGTCAAACTGAACGAGTGAATCAAATACTTGAAGACATTTTAAGGGCTTGTGTTCTTAATTTTCAAGAAAAATGGGATGAGTGTTTACCTTTATCAGAGTTTTCTTACAACAATAGTTATCAAGAAAGTATCAAAATGGCACCATTTGAAGTATTATATGGTCGTAGATATAGAACCCCATTAAACTAGTCAGAACCTGGAGAAAGAAGATTCTTCGGAGTTGATCTTGTAAAAAAATAGAAGAAAAGGTTAAATAAATACAGCAAAATTTGAAAGTGGCCCAGTCTCGTCAAAAGAATTATGCGGACAAAAGGCGTCGATCGTTATGGTTCAATAAGGGGGATTATGTGTATCTAAAGGTGTCACCAATGAAGGGAGTTACTCGATTTGGAGTCAAAGGCAAGCTAGCACCTCGTTATATTGGACCATTTTAGATCTTGGCACAAATTGGGAAGGTATCATATCGTCTACAATTTCCTGAACAGTTGTCAGTTGTACACAATGTGTTTCATGTATCCCAACTCAAGAAGTGTCTTCGGCTACCAGATAAAGTTATTGATGTCGAAGGGATTAAACTTGAACCTGACTTAACTTATTCTGAGTATCTAATTCGGGTTCTGGATTAGAAAGACCATGTTACTCGAAGCAGAACAATCAAGTGGTACAAGATACAATGGGATCAACATTCAAAAGAAGAAGCTACTTGAGAATCAGAAGATTTTTTGTTGGAGAACTTTCCAGAATTCTATGCTTCTATCTAAGTTATAATTCCCTCTACGAATTGTAACTCTTTCAGTGTGAGTTGTAAAAACCCCTTTTCCTTATGCATTTAGTTGAAGTGTGTTTTCTTGACACATTTCCTTTTCCATTACTTTACCTACATCTTTAAATCTCGGGACGAGATTTCTTTAAGGGGGAAAGGCTGTAACACCTCTGGTGTTATATTAACTAAAACCTGCCATGTCATCAAATGCACTGCAAAACATTCATGTTTAGGTCAACCTTGAGATGCATTAACTAAAACAAGTTTATATTTCATAGTTGATTGTGTTTCGGGGATGTTTTGTCACATGAAATAATAAAACCCTACTTTTGAATGTCATCTCAAATACTTGGTTTATATTCTATGTACTTGAGGTGTAAACCGTGTTTACACTAGTGTCAAGCATAGTGTATAAATCTAAGTCCTACCCTAAAAATGATTTCCATATTTTAAGTTGAATTTGGATTTCAGAACTTATTCTCAAGTCTTGCAATTCAAATTTAAATTTAAATCGAAAATGCTATAAAATGTTTTTCAAAAGTCAACTTGGTCAACCAAGGGTGTCATTGGGTCATTGACCTAAAAATGTCCTTGGATGATGCTTGTGATCACTAATGACTAACCAATTAATTTAGAAACCAAATCAAATTTGAATTCGGTTTCAAAAACCCTTTATTTCAAAACCTTGTTTTATCCCCTTTTCTATAATTCAAAATCTATAAGGAATTTGGGTATACTCTAAAAATATGATTTGTAGATGTTGACAAAAGCTACAATAATGGTATATAAAGTCTTTCAAGTTTCCAAAAATAATTTCAAATAAATTTGAAAACATAGTTTTCTAGCATTTGTCCCCTTTTGATTTTAAAACCATAATTCAAAAATTATGCATAATTTGAGAAAACTTTATATATGAAAAATATTTTGTTTGTGAATTTGAGCATTTCATAGTTTTGAAGATTTTCAAGTTTTATAGAAAAATCAAAAGTAATTTTAAAAATTTATTTCTAGGGTTTTATTCCCCTTTTGAATTTGAATTCATATTTCAAAATTTATGTAGAATTTCAAAATGCCAGTTAAATGAAAAATGTAGCTATTGAAAAATTATGCAAATTATATTTTGGGATATCTTCAAGTTCTTATATAAATTTTGGGGTAATTTGTTATTTTCGATGAATGGCATTTCTGTAATTATCAAGAATAGTATCAAAGCCTATGAACTGCTGCCATGGCCGGCTTCTCAAGCCGCGCCGCAGTCCATCGCCACACATGCCAGCGTACTGCGGCTGCCAGCTCACCCCGACGCTCGAAACTTCGCCGTCGTCGTGTCGTCCGTCCGAGCGTCGCCTTTGGCCTATAAATAGGTCGACCGCCGTCTCTTTTCTTCTTCTTTTCCACCCTGCCGCCACCGCCGACGACCTCGCTCCGCCGCCCAAATTCGCCACCGTTGCTCCATCTCTGCCCTCTTCATCTTTCCTGAAGCTCCGCCTTGACCTTGCGCTTCTTCTGAGCCAGTTCGTGCCCGCTCTCCTCGCACGAGCTGCCCGCACGCCGTCGTCTTCCTCGCGACCGGCATTCGAGCCGCCGCGAGCTCTTTCGCCAGCCACCGCCGCCAGAGTAGGTTATATATTCTCATTAACCCTCCTATGGTGTTCTTCATGCTATCCTGCTCCTCATGCGCACCTTGGTTCGCTCTCTGGTGGACAGGACACGT
The DNA here is from genome assembly GCA_023333625.1 of Bothriochloa decipiens. Classification (NCBI taxonomy): domain Eukaryota; kingdom Viridiplantae; phylum Streptophyta; class Magnoliopsida; order Poales; family Poaceae; genus Bothriochloa; species Bothriochloa decipiens. The sequence continues at coordinate 696,291 of CM041634.1, read as the reverse complement.
CGGAGCACCGTCCTTGCCACCGGAACATCGCCGCCACTATCACCGCCGCCGTCTGCAGCTCGACTCAGCCCGTCTCCGAGCCCGATAGCGTGCACACCAGACCCGCGGTGAGCTCCTACGCCTGTCTATGCCTTCAATTTCATCTTTATCACGTTGTAGTGTCCGGCCACCGTAGCTCGCCGCCGGCGCGACCTTGCCAGCGCCGCCGTGCACGTAGCCGTCGGGGCTAGGGGTCGGGAACGACTTCATCTTGTTGCCTATCGCGTTCGTGTGAAGGTCCTGTGTGTGCCCGTGTGTTTGCTGTTGCCGGAGAAGCTCCGGTGAGCTCGGCAGCCGCGCCGCCGTGCCGCCATGGCCGCCGGCCGGTGCACCGCCGTGCCCCCGCCGCTCCATTAGCTAGTCAAATCAACTTGCCATGCCGAGCAGAGCCCGTAGGTGCCAAGCCCATCGCCGGAGACCTCACCGCCGGTGAGTAGTCATCGGTCAAGGTCGTCCTGCCGCCGGTCAACGTCGGGGGCCGAATTTCCTTTTTCTTTTATTTATTTCAGAAAATGATTTAAATGTTGTTTTCTTTGAAAAATCATAGTAATTCATGTATAGCTCCAAAAATTCTGAAATTTATATGTATGCCCTTTATGATGTCCTCTACCTAGAAAAAATATGAAATGCCAAATTTGAGTACTTTTTGCATAAGTTAAAATTAGCTCTTTTAATTGAAAAATGCATTTTCTATGATTTTTCATAAATAAAATAATTAGCCTTTATTTCTGAAATTTATTTTTCCATCTAATTAGGCTAAGAGCTTTTCAAAATAAAATTTTAAGCTCAATTAGACAATTTTAATTTTATGCCTTTATTTAAATGTTTTTAATTAATTAATTAATCCCTTTAATCAAGTTTAATCATTATAGAGTTGTTTGGCTTTGGGATTGATTGATGACCTTGGGTCATTAATCCTAATGACCTTTGGCACTTTAATAAATTATTTGTGCTTACCTGGATCATGTCATTCGGGTCTAATCAACGTTATTTCATGTGCTTAAATAATTTCTTTAATGACGTAGTTAACCCTAATAAACTTAGTAAGTAAGTTTTGGTTAGCTTGCAACTTTATCGTGAAGGAAAGTTGTACTCAAGCCCTTAATCTGGTCATGCATCCATCGAGCATCATGTTTACTATTTTATCATGTTGACGCATATCATTTTATCGTATAGTTTCCGTTAATGGAGAGTTTAACGTTGTCGCACTAGATCCCAAGGAAGAGCAGATTCAGGAATCGAGAGTTGATCCAGAGCTCGAAACTGTCTACCCCGAATACCAAGGCAAGCCCCGGATGCATTCAAACTCTATTCTATTTTATAAAAGTTTTACCGCTTCAGTTATGAAATGTTGCATTAAGTGATACGGTTTGAGTGAAAACCCACCAATTGTATTACCTGTCTTACTTCCATATTCCTTGTTACCTGTTACTAGAAAATGTGTAGTAATGCTTAGCCCTACTTAATAAGTAGGTTTTCAAAAACTAAAAGAATGAAAAAGATGAGGATGTCTTTATCTGTTGGAATCATGATGATAATTAATAAATCGAGTCCGGACGGCTAACTTGCATTGAGAGAGAAGTCCCTCTGTAGTGTTTCCGTCTGTTGATGCCCTAGGTCCCGTGTCGATGGTGAATCGGTGATATCGAGAAATTAGAAATCCACATGCATGAAGTGAGATATAGTGGGCCAGAGTCCCCACGTATGTCATGGAGTGATTTTTATTAGGCCAGAGTCCCCACATATGTCATAGTGTGTTATACTATGGGTTTAAGTTCCCATGTATATCGGTACACTGGGTCAAAGTACTCATGTGTATCATGTGGTGATATATGGCTGCGGTTGTTATCCCGGTATATCTGTGATCTGGTATGCATCGGAGTTAAAGTCTCCGGTATCCCAGTGATCTAGGTCCCAGCTAGGTATGAAAATGGATTCGAATCACCGTTGCTTCTCGGAGAAGAAGACTCGATCGGTGTTCATCATTGTAGTAATAACTTGAATGATGATAAGGTATCAAAATGAAGTTGATTGTTAATTTGGATCTAGAGCAAGACAACTTTACTTTTTGTAAATTTTTTTCTGCAAAAATCCTTATCTCTTACAAGCCTTATCTTGTCCCTCTAGCCTGCATTTTCTGAGTCTTCACCCCTTTTCTTTCGTCGGGTCAATCTTGTTGAGTACTTTTGTACTCAGGGTAGAGTCTTGGCTTGTGGCACGTGCATGCACAATACCCATCCTCTTTAAGTATGCATTCTTGCACAACTCTTCTTCTATATATTTCACGCTTGGCCCTATCAGCACACAAGATTTCAAATCGGTGCTCTCTTGTACCTTGAGTTATAACTCTATGCTCCTTTGCCTTCTTACGTTTTTCCTCCAGATAATTTGTCAGCATATGTCCGAAGAAAACACCTCGCACTTGCATTGATAGGGCAGCGACTTGGTACCGGTCTCTAAAATATCTGCATGTTCCATGCAGGATGAACTCAACAATGGCAACCAAGGGAAGGTCTCTAACACCACGCATCACCCAGTTGTAAACTTCGGCCAAATTAGTTGTCATAATACCAAACTGTGCTCCGCCGACATCATGCAGCAAAGACCACTTCTCCTTAGGCTCATTCTCTATCCAGTGCAAAAATTTTCTCACAGCAGATGCCGATCTCCTTCTGATGTTTGGACCATCTGTGGGCAGCGGTCCTAAGGACTCTGGACCATCCTCACCAACAGGTGCTGATCGGCTTGAGTGCTCTTCCATTTGCTTCGTTGTGAGCTCATCCAACCTCCTCCAAAGCTCGTTGAATTTTTTCTCTTGATTCTGTCCGCACAGCCTCTTAAATAGATCCATCAAGCTCTTGCGCTTAAACTGCTTGTAAAAATTAGCACCCATGTGACGCATACACCACCGACTTTGAACATCTGGCCAATCTTTACCATATCCCATCTATGCATCACCATTCTTCAGATATTCAATTGTCCGAAGAAGGCCAGCGTGACGGTCATGAATTAGGCATACACCAGGCCTCATACCAACAATGCTAACCTTCACCTGCTTGAGAAACCAGTACCAACTATCGGTATTCTCGCTCTCCACAAAAGCGAATGCCAGTGGTAGAACTTGATTGTTCCCATCCACGGCAATTGCTGTTAGTATCTGACCTCTGTATTTACCTGTCAAAAATGTCCTGTCAATACAGAGTACTGGACGACAATGCACAAATGCCCTGATGCAAGCACCTAGTGCAAAGAAAGCTCGTTGCAAGACCAATACTGCACGGTCATTCTCCATGATTGGGTATGTTATAAGATCTGTACATGTCCCTGGATTTCTGGCGGCTATGCATTGAAGAAGAGATGGTAAATTATCATATGAGTCTTTGAATGTGCCAAATCTCATCTCGATAATCTTCTGTTTTGCTCTCCACACCTTAGCATATGAAATGGTGTATTTGAATTTATCTTCGATATGCCTTATTATTGACCTTGGCTCGTATCCCAGATTATGCACAACATCTGAATACATCTCTGCAGCAATAAATGCAGATGTCATGTTTCTGTGGTACTTCTGTACACCTTCCAAGTGATAGTTGTGCTGAGTGACTATTGACACTTTCCAATAATCCTTCCACTTTCCCTTGAATGCATGCACCCTCCACGGACAGCCATCGCTGGATTTCGTGCACTTAACTTCATATACACACTTTGTGAACTTTGCTACCCAGAACTCCCTCTGCAGTGATACAGCCCAAAGCTTGACTGCCTCCATCAATTCTTCCTTCTCTGCGTACATCACTCCCTCGATTACCTCATTCTCCTTATACTCCCATGGAACATGGTATCCCTCTGAAATAGCAAGTCCAGAGAAGTCTTCATTAGACCATTGCCACGGATTCACATTGCATCCTTCCTCATCAGAAGATTCATCACCCTCCACTTCCTCATTCGCCGCATCTTCATTTTCCATTGCCTGAACAATGGAGTTGATCCTCTCGCCCTCATCTGCCAAGCCTCTCGGCTCACTGGCTTCTCCTTCTCTTTCTAGTTCCTGCACATCATGTCCCTGTTCTTCTCCTTGCTGAGCACGGTCGTTTTCCTCTTCTATTTCAGCATCAGTCCTAACCATGCTTGTACCCTTCACATCTTGTAAGGTTGCATTGTCTTTATCGTGCACCTCCATGAAAATGCTGGGTTCCTAGCCCCGCTGCAATGCATTTTTTACGTACCATTTCCATGTTTCGGTGCAATCTACCAACATCAATTCCCAGAAGCATTCTTCGTTGCCACGGTTGACTACTACATTTACTTTTATTGTGTTCACCTCTGGGTTGATATGAAATACCCTCATTAACTAGTTACACACTGACCGAAAATTTCTTTCCGCTGGCCTATCTATCCCCTTTAGTGTTGACCCAAATTCAGACAGATCTATACCATACGGGCCATATCTGACAGTGCCACTACCATGGAACAACCGAAACATCACTTTGGTTGACATATCTATTCAGAGAAAATACGATATTCGTCACATTTCAAATCATGCAATCCATTGTTTAAAGCATAGAAGAAACATCATTATTTCTAACATGAACTGCAATGCTCTAACACATTATTTATAGATCTAATATACATACTACTCACAGATCTACCCAGAGTCAACTAAAAACTAAACAACTCTAGTGCACATTATATTTTACTAATGCATAGCAACAGACTTGTAATGTATGAGAAACTTACCTAAAAGCCGAGGTTTCAAACTGGCAGGGCTTCGCCGTTACTTCCTTCTCCTCCCTCCTCTCTTCTTTCTTTTTTGGAAAATTTTAGTGAATATAATGAAAATTTGAAGAGGGGGGCTAGGTATATATAGGCGGAGGTCAAAAAACGCCCACTGTGTGGGCGTTTTTTGGCGGCGAGGGGGCTGCCTGCAAAAGTGCGTGGCCGACCTCGCCTGTTTTGCAGGCAGCCCCCTGGACCGCAAAAAATGCCCACGCATTGGGCGTTTTCTTACTACTCCGAGGCCCGCCCGCAAAACAGCACGCACTTTTGCAGGCGGCCCCCTCGCCGCCAAAAAAACGCCAAATTAATTTTGTAAATTTTTTTTAAAAAAATTAAAAATAAAAAAAGTTCGCCATGATCGACCTGGATCGAGGAGAGGCCCGCTACCAAGAATCAGGATGACTGGTGGACGGCCTCACCTCAGCCATCAGTTGTTTGTTGGGCCAAGGGGCTGTTTGTTTGCAAATTCAGCCCGCCTGAGGGTGTGCAGGCGGCCTATTTGTTTGTCAGGATGACCATCGAGCCCGGTCCGCACGGACCTTAAAGCACCTTCTAGTCCGGCCCGAGAGCCAGGCCGCGTCCATTCATCTCGGGCAGCTGCACCGATCTGTGTTTAGAGCACCTGGCCCAACCTTAGAGTCTAGGTTGCACGGGATCTAAAAACACCTTGGTTCAGATCTAAGGAAACAAAGGGGAAGGTCATTTTTTCACATCCTGGCTCGGTGGAGCGGGACGGAGCTCGCGGGGAACGAGCGACGGTGGGGAAGGCGGAGGGTGATGCAGCGAAGGAAGGGAGACGAGGAAGGACGGGGCCGAGGTTAGCCTGTGGGAGGGGCTAGACCGTCGGGTCGGGCAGTGGAGGCGGAGGAGTGCAGGTGGCGGAGGTTGTGGCCGTCATCGCACGCGCAAGTGTGGCCATTTTTTATTTCTTTTTTCTGTGTTGATGGTTAGTTCTGAAAATAAAAAATTTTCACGGTCATTTTTGGAAATAGTTTTAAAAACAGTTAAAAATAAAAAATCACAAATGACACATTAGGGAGGATATTGTTATACACTCGATTCTGCCCTCCCTAGCAGAAGAAGATCAAGAGTTATTACTCGCTAATCATACTACCTAGTCATTACCGGTGATCAGACACGGCAGCTTGCGAGACGCCTCGACCACCTCGGCCGCTCTACCTATAGATACAGGAAGAGCTCTTGCATTGCCTCTTCTGGCGAGGGGATGGGGCCACTGAGGAAGGCGCTATTGTACATGTCCTTGGCCGCCATGGAAGGCATTGTTTGTCTGTCCATGAATCACATCTGTTACATCACCACTACCGCCCCTGCTTAGAAATTGGGATGCACGAGAGCGGTTGTGCTGTGATCCTTCTATTGCGGTGCGGCAACATAGGTTGCTCCTCTATACTTAGCTAAGGCTGTCGCCAACAACAAATACCCAAATTGGAGAGCAATTCTAGAGTTTCGGTACTGCACAGTAAAATGTTCTGCACCCTAAAAATTGCGTTCTCCAATTGAAAACCCAAAGTCGTCCCTCTCTCTCCTCACTCTCTCCCCAGCGCCGCTAGTCCTGTCTCTCCGTCCGTACGTCGGCGCCGCCCGTCGCTCTTTCCCTCTCAACCCCGCCCCTCCCGGATCCGGCCGCCGGCGGCACCGCTCCCTCCCTTCCCTCCCGATTCTGGCGGTCACGGGCGAGCAGGGCCCCATATCCGGCGATCGCGGGCCAGGAGGACACCTGCTCCCGGACGGCCTCGCTTCTCCCTGCCGACGAGCCGTCTCCCGCGCCTCGCCGCGCCCAGAGGCAGAACTCGCTACGCCGGGTCCGCAAAGCGGTGGCTTGCCACCTCTCCTGCCGCCGCAGTGACCCGCATCCTGACGCGGAGGACAACTTCGTGGACGAGGATGGCGCCGAGCTGCTGTCCCGTGCGCCTTCTCCACGGTCCTCATCCCGCCGCGGTCCCAGCTGGACGCGCCATCGCGGCTCGTCGCAGGCGCGCCTGGCTCCCACCTCCGCGGCCGGAACCCCGCCGGCGCGGGCCTGCTTTCACGCCGCCGTGGGGCGAACCAGCCACCAAACTCCGCCAGCCGGCCATGCCCAGGCCGGATGCGGTTCCAGGCCTCCGCGAGCGCCACGACCTCCTCAGCCGGAGTGGCCCTCCTCCTAGCGCCGCCCGCCCGCCTCCGACGCAGTCTCCTGCGGTCCTAGCGCTGCCCGTTGCCTCCGACACGGCCTCTTCCAAGCCCACCATGGACGGCGCCAGAGCTTGGGTCATGGGGGGACAGACCACCCATATTTGCCTCTCCTCTTTCCTCACTGGCAAAATAGCAATCCGGTTTGGGTTTTCTTGGAGGATGATTTTTCATTGTTCATCATCTATTTTGGCTATGGATAGCAGAATGGGTAAGCTGTTGGAGTCGGTCTAAGGCAGCAACGGCGAAGGTACCTTAGCAGGATCTTGTCGGTGAACCACTTAAGTCTCCGAAGGAGTGATTCAGGTAGGAACCAAAGTGGGGAGTAGGTGGGAATCAATTCTGAAGTGATTGCTATGGCAAATGAATGGGGAGAAATGAGAAGCAGTGGAGAAGGGGGGGGGGGTTCCAACTTGTAGTGAGAAGTGATTCTTATCAGATCCCCACAAAAATCCAGTGGAGGTTGAGAGTGAAGCTGATTTTCTAACAGAAGTGATTCTCTAATAAAAAATGTTTCGCCGCAATTTTCTCAGATAAACTTTATGCATGTATTGACTCTACACTACTTGTGGAATTAATCAGGAGTAGTTACTTTTTCTAGCTCTCCGGATCCTATTTTATTTCAAAGAATCACATCAAATAATCAAAATAGAATTATTTCTCAGCAAAAAATGTTGTTTGGTAAAGCTTCTCTTGGATTCAGCTGAAGGCCGGCCAAGGTTCAAATCCTTCCCAAAAATCTTCGCTAAACCAGGCGACCTTTTAGGAGGAGCAGGACCATTCCCTCCGTGTCTCTGTAGTGCAGCCTTATTACCACTTGTTCCTGCAAATACTAATCGTACGGTCTGCATAGTATCAGAACCTCTCGGCTATGTGCTGCATTGAGCCCAGTTCAAGGACACCACTCTCAAATGGTACCAAAACAATAATCCTAAATCCTAAATCCTGCCGCATTTGCAAGAAACCCCCGGTAACAGTAGTTGGCTGGGAATACCTTGCGCTCACTGTTGGGAACCCAGAGGGGCATGCCTGCTGCAAATGCTTGGCCAGGGCCACCAGCGCGACGGGGAAAAGCAAAGTACATAGATGCTAGGAAGAACATCTCGGTATCTGTCACCTGACCAATACCAGGTGCATAATCCTCCTCATCAGCAACCCCGAATGCTATGTGCAACCGCTGCACCACGCGTTTGCGCATCCTCTGCTTGTATCACTGCCTGCAGAGGCAGCAGATCCCACCTCTCCATCTCGGGGCTCACGGCAGCAGCCATCCCCCCATCCAAGGACGAGATCACCATACTTTGTGCGCGAAAGCTGCCAGAAGATGGCATAGTTCCAGGGCTCTCGGACTCGACAAGCTCCGTTTGTTCTGCAAGTCATCCAGCAAAGACTCAGCGACCAGGCCCTCGGGTATGGCACGACCTCCTTTTGTTAGAATACGCAAAGGCATCGGCGCCAAGCACAGCAGCGCTGAGAGCTCGGTCCTCCTCTGTCCACATGGCACCAGTTCTTCCCATGGCACCATCGTCCTCAACCTCCATCTTCATGACCATAATACCTACTCGAAAGGGACAAAACTGAAGTCACGAGGGAGTTGAGGAAAGCAACTAATACATGCGTACAGTAGCCAAACATGAAATATCTAGTTTTGGGCAAATACAGATAATAAATTTGATCATATTTGTGATGTGAATATAATTAACAATCAGTATGCAGTCACCATCTAGCTACAAGGGCATACTGAGCAGCGTCCAAAATGGTAAGAAAAAGTTTGCAGGCATACTAATGCAGGCGATTAATGATTCAACAAGTCAGATGTGTCCAGTGCAAGTTCCATTGAAGACTAAGTAAAAATGGGATTTTGGTAATCTAAGACAGCTGATACATGTGATTGGCATGTAAGGCCAGGGTGATACACACACACTATGGTATGATAAATATGGCCAGAGTAGGCAAGATTCATGTATGTAATATGTATGTCTATTACTCCTACCAGTACCAAGGACATGACGATGATGTGGAAAATTGGAAATATGAACCGGGTCCAAGAACATGAGTCGTCCGCCAGCTGTATCTTTTTAACTACCCCCGACACTTTTATATATATATATATATTTAACGCAAACCCCCGACACTTGATCTCAGGCTGCGTTGAAGGCGAGTGCGTGATCGAATTGTAGCAATCTAAGTCTGACGTCTTAGGGCATGTACAACTCATAGACAGCGAGCTGTCTATATGATGTGTCACATCGTATATAGACGGCTAAATAGACGGCACGTATAATGGATTATTTGTTTAGCTGTTTGTTAAGTCTTTAATGCTTATGCTGAACCTTGATCAAGTGTAAATATGTTCATGTACACCAGTGTGTTGCTTGTTGATAAATAAGATTCAACATAAATAAAACTTTTAAAATCAATATAACATAATACGACTACACAAGGCCGCTTCACTGCCCACACGTTTACTTCCACGAAGAAGCAAAATGATCATTACCTACAACGCTTTTGTATGATAGAACAACAATGGATGATTACTCATTTTTCAGACTATCTAACAGAAGTTCCTGTGAAGAGGAGTGTATCAGAGTAGCAGTGACCGGAGTTTGCCGCTATTGCGTCTACACGAGGGAAATTTGGTACCGCATCCTACTAAGAGTTGGACTTCAACACCTCTGCCCGACGATCGAGGACTCGCTCCTGGACTGGTGGCTCCGCTCACGCGACCTGCTGGCCGGCCCTCTGCACCGAGCATTCGACAGCCTCGCCCTGCTTGTCTCCTGGATGGTATGAAAGGAGAGGAACCGTGGGACGTTCGATGCCGTTTCTTCCACGACAACAACGGTGATCGGACGTATCTTGGAGGAGGCAGACGAATGACTAGCAGCCGGGTTCCGTGGCCTTGCCGCTCTGCTCGCTGTTTAGTGTACGCCTTCCTCTACCGTAGCACCATAGTTTCATAAGCCAATACAACACTCGAAACACCGCTGTTACAGTCGGCGTCTTTTGTAAGTATCGTGTCCACCAACTACTTGACACCTTAACATAAAAATAAACGAAATGTAAAACATTCTATTTGTCTTTAAGGAGACATGTGCAATACACGTTTTCTCTTTAAAAAAAAGAGTTTGCCGCTATTGCCCGCTTTCCGCACTCGATCAGCGTCTGCTCGCAGCGAGACGTACGTACAACAGTAGTAGGAGCCGTCGGCTGCTCTCGGAGCACGAGCCACGGCCGTCTCGTGACACGACGGCAGCACTCTCTCTCCGCGTTAATTACGTTGGTTTTGCCTCGATACGTGCGTACAGACGGCAGCAACACAAGCGTTGTACGTGCCCTAATTAAAAGAAGCATGGTGTGAACAGTGCGTCCTCATGCTAAGGTCACGGGGAGATGAATCCGATGACGCCCACCAGATTGCAGCCCAATCAATCCTCCGCAGGCAACAGCGCAAATCACACACTCACCCGGGGGGCCATCCACGAAACCCAACGCAGCAGCACGGCGAGCAAATCTTTACCTATTGAATCCGGGTCCAAGCTCGGGCACCTGATTGCGCCACGTCACCCATTAAATTGATAATCGTTGAATTAATGAACCATGTGATCTGGTCCGTCCGATACGGGTCCTTCCGGGTCTCGCACCCGCTTTAGCGTCGATCGATCCATCGCGAGGCTTCACGGGCCTGTTTCTCTGCTCGCTCCCCTCTCCCCTGCCTGCGCATCGCGAGCTACACGCCGCCGGCTGCCGCTCCTCTCCCTGTCCACCTCCTTCCCAGTCCTGAGCGGTTCCTAGGTCCGAGGAGAGAGGGCTTCACCGCCGTGCGCCATGGCCGCCGCCGATTCCATGGCGAAGCACAGAGCACTAGCTTGTCGCGTCCTTCTGCAAGCTCCGCCGCCTCGCCTTATATGCTCCGCCGCTCCGCTGCTGATGTACACGGGCAATGACTAACCTACAGGTCGATTGCAAAGATGACAAACACCTCCGCTAGCCCCTACCCCCTCTCTCCTCACCCATCCCCTCACAAATCCATCCAATCACTTGGGGAAGCTTGAAGCATCGATCAAAGAGGTACGTATGAATAAAGTTGCTTTTTTATCGAAAAGAATAAAGTAGAATTTTGATGTGCCATGGATGACATAGAGGTAGAAAATAGGTGGTTGATTCGCTAAGATCCTGTTGTTGGTCGAGAAAGCCAACTTTGTATTCTTTGTCAGGATCCAATTTCGTCTCCTGCTACCCGGCAGCGGTTCCTCTTTCATGAGCATGAGCATGCACACTATGCGCTCGATGTTTTGCCTGAGAGCAAAAGTCACTGCTTCTCCCATGCCGGGTGAAGGAGGCGACCAATCACTGTGTCCACACGTACAAGCTGGTCATGAACATGGTGAAAGCCTGAGTTGGCCACCTGTCAATCGAACGAACCCATTTACTGCCAGAACCATTTCGCTTCTCTACTTGATGGTTGCTGCTACAGATTGCCATAGATTTGGGATACAATTTGATTAATGAGTACTTTTGGTCTTAGGATTTTTGGTTCAATCCCTTGTCCTCTATAGAAAATGCAGGCAAGGCACTCAATAGACATGTGCACTACTGCAGACATAACAATAGACTTATATTGCTTGCATAAAAACCTATGCTCTAAACAAGGATGAGTAGTAGAAGGGGCTCGTAATATTTGAAACAGAGCAGAGCACAATACATGGAGGTAACCGTTTTGTAACAAAAAATGTCACCCGTCTAAGCAATTTTGACATACATCCAAATCTCCAATTTCTTTATGGTTCATCAAAAACTAGAAATGATGTTGTATACATCTATGCCAACTTGAACTCCCCTTGCCAGATAACAAAATTAGGGATAGAACTCTGCAATATATATGCTGAATTTTTTATATTCAGATGTAAACATTTAAATTGCCAGGCAAATCTCAGTTTTATCTTTGTATTTCTAATGAATTATTTTAGCCTATAAAATCGCTACCATAATTTTAAAATTATCCAGCTCACCTCTCTTCTTAAATTACTTGGCTACAACATCTAATTTTAACTCTGTTGAAAACTAAATTATCCAAGAGTAGTCGGCTGCAATAGTCACTGCTTTAGTGCTACTAAACAGGCTGAAATAATTTTTACATTTAGTATAATTGATTAAAACTTTTATAATAATAGTAGGAATAGAGATTTAGATTTCTAAAAGAGACTTTCATAGAAAAAGGTAAAAGATAGAAGCCAAAAAGTCATATGCATGAAAATATATTTCTCAGTCTAAGAATTTAGCGTAATTTAGACTCTTCTCTTTTCTAGAAGGTACAATGTTAATGTATCACACAAGTTACCTTTAATTGCTCGTGCAGTTGACTAAATAGGTTATCAAGGCCATCTTGATCAGTATGCATGCTACTGCAACGATTCATCAGAACAGAGCTAATTGAGCCCATGAGCCGGTGTATTGTAGCATATACTTCTGCTCCTGTTGTATACATCTATCTGAATATTTAATTCTGGAGGGAAGAGCTGATGGTCAGGCTGGCTGTATCATCAAACTTCAGCATGATTTCACCTCAGATTGACATAGTCAATGCTTTATCTGGATGATCATACCCTCAGAATGTGTAGACAAAGCCGCAAGCTAAGAGAAGTAAGTGCTCAGTAAATTTTTATACGAATGAACTCTATTTGGACTTTAAATGAAACCCATGTGAGAGCAGAAACAATAATTGCACATTTGGAATGCAACATGTGACTATTTGAGCCAAGATATACTTGTTCTTTTCTTCCCTATACTTTACTTAGATATGTTATTTATTTTATAATTTAGATTGCTCAAGATATTCAATCAGAAACCAAGTACCAAAATGATTTCATATCTCAGCTAGTAAGTAATTAATTTTTCTAATAGTTTAGGAGAAATCACGAAGAAAGCTCAATGTCACCTTGATTAGATTTCTACACTTGTATTTAGTTATCAACATTACAGATATATCGTAAGTAATGTATTTTCTATTTCTGCCAAGAATCTAAGTTCTATTGCCTTGCATGCATATTTTAGTTGGAATTGATCATCACTGACCCATTTGTTGTTAGTGTTATATTTTATCAAATGCACTTCTGATAATTGTGATCACATTATCTGATAAATAATAAAAGAGACAGTTTCTAATAATTACTGTAAAATAATTGAACCTTTGCATTTTGGCTGCCATTGGAACATTCTTTGTAAATTTATTCACGTATGAATACATTTTTCCTTTAGCGTTTTCAGCCTGGGTTTTGCTGTGTAGCACATTTTTTGGTGCTCATCACTCTAGTTAAGATCAGCGAATCTCAATCTTCTTTTTAATAAACTTAGTATTTATTAATACCACATCTAATCTGGCTTTGTCTCTATGGGCATACCAAACTGCAGATGTTGCAAGCACATTCTTCATGGTTGTCCTTGGTAACTTTGTAACACATGGTTAATAGTAAAACTTTCATGTGCTTATCAATAAAAAATTTTAGAGTACAATATTGTAATTACACAGGCAATTAGTAATCCAGGGTCACCCTCTGCAAATAAAGCAATAAGAGCAGCATAGAGAACACCCAGTACTATGATTTATCCTTTCATTTGATTTGGTAATTGCTCTCCTTACTGATGGTGCCTTCTTGGTTCTCACCTCTATGACTTACTACCTACGTTCCGGATGTACTCGTATATATAATATTTACGTCACCCAATATAAGTATGAACTTTGTCGCACCTCGCGGGCTGGCCCAACACAGACAAGAGCGCGCGGCAACGCCGCGCGTGGTTTCTAGTCACAAACATTCCGAACACGAGGCAGGGGCCAGCCTATTATAGCAAGGCAAGAGAGCATTATTACAGGATACACCGTCCTATTATATTCTATCTCATAGTACTCCTAGCCTGTAAATTGCCTTAACAATTATTGGACTCCATCATCAGATTGGTAATAGTACACGATGATGGCAGCCAGCAAGGCGAGGACTGCTGCGAAAATGTACTTCCAGTTTAGCATCGTCGGTTCAATAGATCGCACTGTCTCGAGTGTGCTCCCGGCACCAGATTCGTCCTCCACCACTGGAATCACCTCATCGGCTTCGACCTCCTCTCGTGGAGTGTTACCAGCTCGCTTAGCCTTTATAATTTACCAAAACAAAAAAGAAACAGGGGGCGCTCAGAGGTTAGGTGATAGGCCAACGGGGAGACAATCTTTTATTTGCCAATAGCAATGCCAAAACCTAAGATAGATAATCATAGCTTCCTTAACAAAAACAATATACTCAAAGTAGAACTGACCTCGGTTTGTTGTGAAGAACTTGAAGCTGCTTCCTCTGTTACTTGACTGGCCCTAAGTTCACCTCCAGTTGTGGTAACATTCTTGCACAGCAATGCACGCTCGCTAACATTCTCTTTGCATTTTTGAGCCAACATTCTGTTCTTTTTTGTCAGTGTAACAATCTGTACAGCACAGACAACAAGGAGTGGTTCAAAAACTGTCCAAGGAATTTACACTGATTCTCAAAGTACACATTGCAACAGCACAAACTATATAGGATATACATTCGACATCCATGAACATTTAATGCCCATCTTATGCTAAAAGAATGCTACAAAATGTGGTGGAAAGCATCAGGAGAAAACTTTCAGTGTGAAAAAAACAGAGAAGGAAATGAGGGTCAAAAGACAGGAGGACATTTCAAAACAATAAAATATGATTTCGCAGTTGCATATCAACCATAGCTCAATTCATAAGTCGGGCAAATGATTACTTTGAAAAAGCAGACAGTTCAACTCAAAGATTACTAGATAAAGTTAAGTAATTGTACTCTCCCTAGATTAAGTAATCGTAATCCCATCTTCAATCATGACAAATTTCTTCTGTGTTAATCAGACGAAATAAAATGAAAATAATCGTTATATACTGCCACCCATTTGGTTCAATATAGTGATATCATACCAAACTCATTAGGATCATTAAAGCAACCATTCGACTTCTATGCTTTGTATGCTTGTGTTTTAGAGTACAGCTGTTTTCTATAACATTCAAATTGCATAAATACACCGATACAGCAGGTATCCTATATAAGAACATAAGTACCTGTACATGAAGGCGTTCTCTTTCCAAGGCAAGTTTTGCAACCAAGTCCATGATAGTTTTAGTTTTACTAGCAATGTCTTTTGCACTGGACACCTTTAGTTGGTTAGCTTCAAGCAATGAGTTTTCTAGACTTTCTACTCGACCTCTCAGAAATGACAGCTCTTCACTAAGTTCAAAATTAGTATCTGTCAACAATAAACATTTTGATTCAGCACTCTCAGCCCTGGTTTCAGCTTTCAAGTACTTTTCCTTCAGATCTCCAATCACCAGTTCCATATCAGACATGGACAATCTTAACATACCCTGTTGTTCAACAATAGCATCAACTGATGCTCTTGCATGCTCTAATTGAGTGTCTGATTCCTTAAGTTTTGTCTCCAATAAGCCAGCCCTATCTGACCCCTGACTTTTAAGAGAGTTCAGTTCCCCATTAAGCTGAGCATTTGTTCGAGTGAGCTGTGTACACCTTGTTTCGGCATTTTGTGTTCTACTTTCTGCATTGGAAATGGCAAGTTTAAGATCAGTAATAATATTCCCGAATTCACTTATCTCAGACTGCACAATATCCTGCTCTTCTTCAGTTTCCCCTCTTGATAGAGATGATTGCTGCAGCTGAGAGCCAGAGTTCCTCAACAATTCCTCCAGCTGCTGAACCTTATTCCACAAAGTCAAGAACTCAGGAGGTGATAGCACCTGCATCTGCACAGGTTCCTGACAAGCATTGCTGTCACTGTCTCCAGGCACTATCTCCCTGGTGCTCTTGTTGGCACTTAGTTTCATCAAGTTTTCCTCTAACTTTGATTTAAGATCACCTTCCCTGTCAATTGAGGCGCCTAAATAGAACTGGGTGGTATTAAGTTTGCCAACGAGTTCCTCTATAGTCCCAAGAAACAATTGGGAAGCATTTTCTGCCGAGAACATTCTTTCATAAAGCTCTTTGATGGATTCCTCCAAGAAACATGATTCTTTTTCTGCATGATGCAGCTTCATCTTGAGGTCTACCACAACAGACTGCGAATCACATAGCTTATTTTCAAGATCTAGTTTACTTGCTATCGACTGTTGTAACATCTGCATTACATTTCTCTGATCCTCAGCCTGCATAGCAGTGTGACCTGACATATGACCATTTTCATATCCCAAAGCCTCACTATTTCCTGTAAAAAAAAGTTTTTTTTGCAGTAGTTAGGAAATGGGTTTGATCAACGGTCAACATTAGATTAATAGTAGTACCTAAAACGAATGTTTTGAGCATACCTTGTTTACCATGTGAAGGTTGTATGGCCTTGTCGAAGTTTGCAAGCTGTGTTCTAATATCAGAAATAGAATCTTGCATCTGCTTCAAGGACTCCTTCCGCTTGCACAGCTTGTCAGTCACTCTGCTCCCAGGTTCTTCCCCCAAAGCCTTGGTTTCAGCATCACCAATATCTGTTTGAATAGAGACAGCTAGCTTCTCCAACTCACTGACTTCTGAATCTACAATAGTGTGCAGGACATCAAATTCGAAAGCCTTGTCAACTGTTTCGGCTGAAATGAAACGAGGGTCCCGCATGAGAGGCTCGATATCAGAGTTTTGACGAGCGACCTCCATGACCAGCATGTGTAGATTGAGCAGCTTCTCAGATCCAAATGCGGTGTCATGGTACACCCTCTCCAGAATTGCCTCAGCGCTAGCGCCAACGACTCCTTCGCCTTGTTGTGTTGGGATGTTTTCATGAAAATATTCATCGATGCTTTGGAAATCCATAGGTCTGGCTTTCTGTAACCTGGAGGGTAGGGTGAATACATGAACGGATTGATAAGCGATGTCAAGTAATAATATATATAGATAAGTAAGACTAGTTTGCATGAAGAAACTGGAATGAAACAAGCTGCTAAGTGTGAGTATGAACCATGAATCAACACAGGAGAGTTAGTTTCTTCACCTGCAGTTGACTTGAAGATGAACTTTTCTATGGCTAATGGCTTTCTATTACTCTAAAAAAAGCATGGCATCCTACTTATAGTAAAAAAAAAAGGATAATAGAAGGTGTGAATATGAACAAAGAAAAAGGAAAGATGCAGTAAAATGCATATTAATTAATTATAATAGGATAGGTTATTGTCTTGAACCCCCCTTTGGATGAGTAATCACGGCAGGGCAGGGCAGGGCAGGGCAACAAAAACAGGTCTGGACACCGAATCACTAAGGGATGGGCGTCGTGCCGGCGCTAGGTGGTCTAGATGAAGCGAGAGAGAAGAGGAGGGGGAGGGGCGATGGCTCCTGGTGCCTTACCGGGCGTTTGGGTGCCGCCGCTGCGGATGGGGGAGCGCTGCAGCCTGCAGGCGCGGTGGTGCGTCGCGGTCCCCCGGAGGTGGAGGCGACTGGCTATGGTGTGCTGCGCTGGGATGGGAAGGGAGCCCTGCCCCCGTTAGTTACCGGCGGGTTCGCGGCGGATGATTCGCCGGCTCGGGCGTGGCGCGCCGCGGATGATTCGCCGGCTCGGGCGTGGCGGGGGGTTAATGTGGCGCGGACAAGGCCCTCGTGCTGTGCACGATTCTTTTCTGTCAGGACTCAGGAGCACAACGGCCATTTTTCCACACACACACACAAAAAATACAGAGTAGTGACTTGGAAGATTCTTTTTCATGGATTTTTGAGAAATTTGGAATATACTCAACCAAATCCATGCATAGAAATAGATCCTTTCGGGGAGTGGTAAATAAAAAGATTGTGAAACTTTGGGTGGGTTGGGGGGGTTGGGGGGAACAAAGCTCCACTGAAGATTAGGGTCTTTCATTTGGATGTTGATACAAAACAAGAAGAAGAAAGAATTAGAAAGGGGACAGGAATTGCTGCCTTTGCAAAGTGCCAGGAACAAGTTAACACATTTTCTTCAATTGCATTTTGGCCAGAACAGTATGGACTTGCTTGCAACTCATACTCAGGAGGTTTTTGATAGATGGGCTACACTCCATTCACACAATTATAATGTGGAATTGTTCATCTTATCGACTATTCTCTGGGGAATTTGGAATATTAGGAACAAAATGTGCATTCCTGAAATTTTCTTGGGATCTTCAAAGCAGGCTTTTCATAAATTATTTGCTTTGCTGTAGAAATGGAGACTACTTTTGAAAGGACGAGACATCGAGTTCTTGGGAGATATTTTTTAGAAGAATGAAGTCGTGGCTGCTAGTCTTCTGGCTACAAACTGACGAGCTTGAAGTGGAGGGACTTATCTGAATCGCGAAATACTTCTGGCAAGGATCTTGGAGGCTTTCTTTTTTCGTGTTATCGGGGTTACTCAGTGATGTTTTCTCTGTACACAGCCTTCAAAATTTTGTCTGGAGAGGATACTATCCTAAGGGGACAAAGAGATTATATGGGGGATTTCCAATTAATCCTTAATGTGCAGCAAAGCAAAATATGCATGAAAAAATTAAGGCAGCATTGTATTCGAGAAAAAAAAAATTACGGCAGCATTATATTTATATTGAAACACAGTTGATCAATCAAAACAACAAACAGGGTAACCAATGATCGAAATGGTTTGAGGCCACATAAATAATGCATTGCAGCCTTCCTGGCACGGGCGCACGGCTTAACCAGGTGCAAAAGTTTCGTTACTAGGATCAGGATGCATGCAGAATGTAAAAGCTAGCTAGCTAGTAATTGACAGACGAGACGACGACTGAGCTTAAGATGGATACCCTAGCACCATCAGGAAGAAGCCAGAATTTAACACTGTACGCCGCAGTTACATCTCCTGCTCAGATATCTTACATACTTGCGTGACAAAATACTCAAACGTATAAACTTTAACTTATTGTTAAAGCGTGAGAATGCGCAGAGATGAACGTAAGTAAACTCATGCTCAGGGATTTCAGGAAGTGGTCCAAATGGATTGTAGTCGTCGCCATTCCACCCCCACACTGAAGGTGGTTTGGCTTTGGGTGTACAAGTCACCAGAGGCATATCATTGAACTTATAATCATGGAATCATTGATAATCTTCGCAAGCTCGACATCACTTACGTCTGTGTCCAGCACACTTTTGAAACTAACCCCATACGAAGCCCACACACGATACCATACAAAACAGGTACAATATCGACAACTTGTAAGTTTGTAAGATGAAACTGGACACAATCACGGAT
>CM041634.1:639525-677024 GCA_023333625.1 Bothriochloa decipiens | reverse complement strand
CCCAGAGATGAACGTAAACTTATGCTTAGAGATTTCAGGAAGTGGTCCAAATCGATTGTAGTCGTCGCCATTCCACCCCCACACTGAAGATGATTTGGCTCTGGGTGTACAAGTCACCACAGGCATATCATTGAACTCATAATAATCATGGAAGTCATTGATAACCTTCGCAAGCTCGACATCTCTATCAGGGTCAAAGTATATTATGTATGAGTCCAGCACACTTTTGGAATCAACCCTATAAGAAGACGACACAGGATTCTTACGATCAATAACCCCAGAGTAACCGCCAGATGGTGGATGCATAATCTTGATTCCTTCACCTTCACAAAAAGAGCAACGACCTATTCAAAGAACAGCAGACGGGGAAAAAGATTAAAAGACTGAAAAACAAAGGGTTACTACTGTCAAAAGTTTGTCCAGAAAAAAAAAAACATCACTAAGTAATCTGAACATTTGGAGATAGTGACATGAGTATAATAGTTTTGTTGCTTGCGTCGTTGGCTTGAATTGAATTAAGTAGCAGGCAGAGTGGCGCAGGACAGCAGGACCATCTCTAATCTATCCCCTACACGTCTCCCTCCGCCTCCTCACTCTTTCCGAGTGACCTTATACTACCATATTGTGGCCTCACCCATGCCTTAGGGGCTTAAAGTTAAAGACAGGTGTGCACCGCCTTTACAACTTACCAACTATGTTTCATGTGGCTAATAAACTTAAGCTGTTACCATCCGTTCTAGTAATAACCAACCAAGTGAATCTCGACCAGAATCATTTTCTTCTTCATCATGACTATTAACATGATAACAACATGGTTACTACTTTGAAACTTTTTAAGTTAATAGGAACAGGACTTACCAGTACATGCATAATTGTAATCATAAATAGGGCAGCAGATGGAAGGCTTTGATTGAACATCTTCAGGAGAAGGTGATACCCAGAATTCAGCAAAGAAGAGTGTCCGTTCATGGGGCAATGTCACAACACCATCTCCTGCTACAGTGCTTGCCAAAAAGTTAGCATGATAGAAATTTCTCTGATGATTATGGGATTTGGATGCCCTCACTCCACACATAATATCAAGCTGATAGGCTGGTTCCTGCATTGAGCGCAAGGGTGTTGAGAATCTTTCCTTAGTCTCCTAGAAGCATGTTTGTGAAATCATACAGCTGAGTCGATGTGATAATCGATTGATCCAATAACTCTTCATACCAAACAGGTGTGTTACGTTAGATGTCAATTATCAAACATCACCCTATTCCTAAACCCAAACACCCTAATACCCTACAAGTAACCAACGAAGAATATAATACTAACAGGCAGCAGAAAGCACCAAGGGTAACCAACCAAATCACTAAGACATATCTAATGATTCTAATCAACTGTAGTATAAACTACTAGCTACTACTAACTAGTAGAACAGGGTTATTTCACAGTACAGTAAAAGATAGAAATACACGTGCACATGGACATGATAGGAATGGAGAACATAGGAAGAGCAGATCATGACCAAAGCTACAACAGATATGGGTTTAGGGAGGGGTGGGAATAGTTGACAAACCCAAGGATGCTGATTGTGGTACTTGTGTAGCACTTTATTCAGTTCAGTGGAAACAAAGGCCAGCTTGTACATGTAGTTGGACTTTGTTCCAGATATCTGCCTTGAAGCGAATGGGGACAGGCCGCAGAGAGTCTCCCCCTTTTGTTGTGGTGGCGCAGGCATTGCACTGAGTATTGATTCACGGACTTGAGACCAATCAGGGATCCCACCGTCCAAAGTAAGCAAGCAGCGCATGTAGTTGATGTGCTCCGACGATAGGGACATAAGGAATGATCCAGCGCGGCGTGCTGAGGATGTTTGGCAGCATTGGCCACAAAATCAAAGTGAAGATTCTCAGCAACTTCCCCCCCTAATAACCTCTCTCCATGGCCTAGAGAGGTCACAATCCAAAGAGTTAAGGTGTTCCAAGGCCTTGTGCCTTGACTTCTTCATGGTGACGCACACCGTTTGCACAAGGCCAACAAGGGAACGAGTCTCCAAGCGGGACAGAGGCTTGGTGTTGAGAATTCCCCGTGGCAAATCGACCTGGGCATCCTGCGCCAGCGGGAAGGCAATGTCATACCAGATGGTGTTGGCGACGATGTTGCGCAAAGGGTCAAAGGGGCCGTAGCAATGTCCGGCGACGATGAGAGCGCGAAGAAGGCGTGGGCTGCTGGGCAACACTGTGAGTGCCTTGATGTAGCTGGCACGGATGGTGTCAAGCAGGCACATCTCCAAGGCAAACATGTGCGTGTGCACGGGGACGCGTCATAGTCCACATCAGTTGTTTCCAAGATGCCAACCACAGACTGGTGGAGGCAACCTGATATCTTGATCTCCATGTCCTCACGCTGGAACGTGACGTCGGAGATGTAGCCGAGCTGATGATCACAAGGGGGTTGATTTGCATTCCCTACTGAGCGTCGCGTCGTCGACGGGGGCCCGCTTCGCCTCGCCGTGGAAACACGAGAAGCTCCCCGTCCCGGCAGAGCTCTCCACCACCTCCATGACCATGAGGCGGCCGGGAACTGTTGCTGGCTTGCTGCTAGAGGCCTGGACTGGATTTAGGGATTTCTCTCCGGCATCTCCTTTTTTTTTTTTCCCCTTTCTTTTAAAACGAGTTTTGTTACCTTCTTTTAAAAAATCGTTATTACAGAGGCGAGTACTAACCTGTTAAGAAAACCGGGTACAATTCTGATTTCTGAAGAAAAACCGTCGCCACCTCGTCTGCCATATGTATATCGGATATAATAAAATTTGGAGCAAAGAATAAAATCTACACTACTCTAAATCGTATAGAATAAGCTTGTATATATCGGACATTTCATTAGACAAAGGTAATAATCACTCATAAAATAAAATGCAAACACTCCATCTTTAAATTTAGAGTCCAGATTCTAAATTCAATATCTGAAATCTAGATTTTTGGCTATAACAATGAGATCCAAATAGGCTTCTAAAAGCGGAGGCTCATGGGTCAACTCGTTAGTTTTGCTGCATATGGACGTCCAACTCGATACTTCTGCTGCATTTGCGTTTTTGCGTTTTTGCTCGTTTCATTCATCGTCTCAGAGGAAACATGAAAGATGTGAGTTGGTTTTCCAATCCAAAAAAATAAAAAAAGACGGTCAGGGCGTTTGTCTCATTATCTGCACTTCTTTTCTTTCCTTTTCCACTGTTATAAGCCTATTATAATCATGATGCAATCATCTCATGCTTATTACATTCTTCTGTCAACCATCAAGCTAATCCATCACTTCTCTTAAACATATACTAAACTACCAGCATCATAAAGAGAAAAGTAAAAGAAATGCAATAAATTTAATTTCCAAATCACGCATGAAAAGAAGAAAAAAAAAACATGTACTGATGTTTATTGTTCTGCTGCATCATCAAGCTTACACTAGGAACACGGTATCCATCCCCAAACAAAACATCAAAACTACACGGTCGGACCAACCAAAAGAAACCTACCATACAATGGCTGCTTAACACGAGCCCCCATTTTGTTGTTGCGTTGCTAAAGTCAGAAGAATCTCATCTTGCTTCTCTCCATCTACAACTCTCCTATCGACAATCGACCTTGTCAAGGGCTGCTGCTGCTGCTGCCTCTTGTTCGCAACCAACAGGATAAACCGCCACCTCTCTACCCTGCCAATCTGATCCTACGCTGCTCTGCTCAACTGCTCATCGCGCGAGACATTGCTGCTATCACCTTCTCCCTCGTTTGCTGCTCAGTGCCAGGACACTTGATGATGAAAGAATGCACCACTGTCCCGTTGTTGTTGCCCGTCACCTTTGACTCGCCTACGCGGACTTCTGCCTCTTCGAACGCTTGGAAGACCTTCTTGACTGGATGGTTATCCATTGGAGACATCACTCGAACAAGAACCTCGTCGTGCACCACCTGGATGTCAACCTCCGGCCTAGGCGCCCGCTCCCTTGGGTCCACCATACCGGACTCCAAGAGCCTTTCTCTCTCCGCCTCCATCTCTTTGAGCTTCTTCTGCAAGTCAGTGATGTACGTTATCGCATCGCCCAGCAGGGACGCCTTGTCCATTTTCGATATGTTTGGCACAACAGCTCTAAGTGCATAGAACCGCTGGTTGAGCTTCTCCCTCCTCTGGCGCTCAGCCTCGACATGATTAAGTGGTTCTTCCCTCCCATTTGCTGGTTTTCTTCCCCTCTTCCTTGGTCTTCGGTCCTCTATAACAGGTGGTGGTCCTTCCTCTTTGCACAAGCCATCCACCTCAGCACTCTCCCCATCCAGGACTGCTGCCCTTGTAACCAACACGCCAGGCTTGGAACTGCTCCCAGCGCTAAAGTCAATTTGCCTAGGTACCTGTGGCTGCATCTGCTGCTGGTTCACTAGTTGCGTTGTTTTCTGAACAACCGGCAATTTCTGAAGCTGCAGTTTCTGAAGCTGATGCGCCTTTTGAAGCTGAAACTGCGCTGCGCTAGGGCTGTCCACTGCTCCGTTGTTGCGGTGTGCAGCTTCATTGCTTACAATCAACACACCATTGCCAAACTTCTGCTGATGAGAATTCAGTCCACGAGCCTGACTCCAACTGAAATTCTGCAATCCTTTCTGGACATTCGGTAGCAATGAGGTCCCACCAGCAGCACTCCTCTGCTCCCATGTCCTCTCATCTACCTTAGATACACCAACCGCCGGTCCAACTGAAGGCCGGCCAAGGTTCAAATCCTTCCCAAAAATCTTTGCCAAACCAGGCGACCTTACAGGAGGAGCAGGACCATTTCCCTCGTGTGTCTGTACTGCAGCCTTATTACCACTTGTCCCTGCAAATACAGACCGTATGGTCTGGATAGTATCAGAACTCTCAGCTATGTGCTGCATTGAGCCCAGTTCAAGGACACCACTCTCAAATGGTACCAAAACAATAGTCCTAAATCCTGCCGCATTTGCGAGGAACCCCCGGTAACAGTAGTTGGCTGGGAATACCTTGCGCTCACTGTTGGGAACCCAGAGGGGCATGCCTGCGGCAAATGCTTGGCCAGGGCCACCAGCGTGACGGGGAAAAGCAAAGTACATAGATGCCAGGAAGAACATCTCCGTGTCTGTGACCTGATCAATACCAGGGGCATAATCCTCCTCATCAGCAACCCCGAATGCATTGTGTAACCGCTGCAGCACGCGCTTGCGCATCCTCTGCTTGGTATCATCGCTGCCTGCAGAAGCAGCAGGTCCCACCTCTCCATCTCGGGGCTCACGGCAGCAGCCATCCCCCCATCCAAGGACGAGATCACCAGACTTTGTGCGTGAGAGCTGCCAGAAGATGGCATAGTTCCAACCAGTACCGGGGCTCTCGGATTCAACAAGCTCCTGGAGTTTGTTCTGCAAGTCATCCGGCAAAGCCATAGCGACAAGGCCCTCCGATATGGCACCACCTCCTTTCGTTAGATATGCAAAGGCATCAGATCCAAGCACAGCAGCGCCGAGAGCCCGGTCCTCCTCTGTCCACATGCCACCAGTTCTTCCCATGGCACCATCGTCCTCAAGCTCCATCTTCATGACCATAATACCTACTCGAAATGGACAAAACCGAAGTCACGAGGGAGTTGAGAAATGCCAAGTTTTGGGCAAATACAAGCAATAAACTTTATCATATTTGTGAACATAATAGAACAATCAGTACGCAGTTACCATCTAGCTACAAAGGCATAGTGAACAGCGTCCAAAGTGGTAAGAAAAAGTTTGCAGGCACATTTGGTTGTGAACAACCCTCCCAAACGCAGGCAGTTAATGATTCAACAAGTCAGCAGTGTCCAGTGCAAGTTCCATTGAAGACTAAGTAAAAATGGGATGTTGGTAATCCAAGACAGCTCATGTGATTGGCATGTGAGACCTATGGTATAATGAATATGACCAGAGTACACAAAATACATGTATGTATGGGGTGAACATACGAAATGGACAAATGAAATGGAAAATTGGAAATATGTAATAATAACCAAGTCAAAAAAGATAAGACGCCCGCCAGCTGTATATCATTTAACTACCCGCAACACTTGATCTCAGGCTGCGTTGAAAGCAAGTGCGTGATCAAATTGTAGCAACCGAAATCTGATCCCTAATTAAAAGAAGCATGGCGTGAACAGTGTGTCCTCATGCTAAGGTCACGGGGAGATGATTCCAATCACGCCCACCAGATTGCAGCCCAATCAACGCTCCCCAAGCAACAGCGCAAATCACTCGCTCACCAGGCCGCCGCCTCGAGGGGGCCATCCACCGAACCCAATCCAGTCACGGCGAGCAATCACAATCGCATTCCGAACACGAGGCAGGGGGGCGGCCGGGCATCATCAGGCAGGCCTAGTACTGTAGTAGCGAACACGCAGTGGGAGGTGCGGCAACGAAATTAAATGAAAGAGCAGGAGGAGAGGAGAGGCGGTGGTCACCAGAGTGAGGGCCCTGCGGCGGGATCGAGGCGGAGGCCGCGGAATCCAGCGCGGCGGGCGGGCGAGGGGCGGAAATCCGAGCCGCGGGGCCCGGATCTCCCTGTCTCTGTTCCCGGCCGCGTGCGCCGAAGCTGGGCGAGCAGCGGAGGTCCTGTCCGGTCCGGCGAGCGGAGAGAGCGCAGCGCCGGCGGTGGGGCGGGGAGGATTTTTGTGTGGTGCGCGAGGGGATTTCGGGGGGCGACCTGACCTCGCGCCGTGCCGCTGCTGTGCTGCGGCTGCTGCTGCCTCGCGAGAGGAGAGCGAGAAATCGGAAAATGGATGGGCGGAGGAGGAAGGGCTCCCCTTTTCTACCGGATCCGAGCCCAGCCGTGTCAGTTCCTTACCCGTCGGCTGCTTGGCTCGGCTTCACTTCATTCCCCCGCAGGCCACGAGCGCTTCGCGGGAAGCGAACTCCCCTTCCACTGCTTCCCTCGGCTCGGCTTGGCTGGGGCTTCAGCCGGGAAGGAGGGAGCGAGCCAGGCTCCGCCGCGTGAGTCCGTTGCACGTGCAGGCCACGTGTGCTACGGCCCTGCCGGAAGGGAGGGATCGGGAAGCCAATTCACATTCAGGTCAGGGGGGCTCGTGACGCCACGTGACCCGTGCACCCGCCCGAGGCGCACCTGCTCAGCCGCCTACGCACCTCGCCGACCTGTGGGCCCGCAGTCCCCGTGGTCCCCGGCGCCCAGCCACGTCTGGGCGGACTCGCGTGCGTGCACGGGAACGAACGCCTCCTCCCTCTGTGTGCGGGGTGCGAACGCGACGAGGTGGTGGGAAACGTGAACTCTATTTAAGGAAAACGTGAGGCCCTTGACACGTTTTATCGAAAATTTTAGTTATATATAAGCCCGCTCGCTAATTCCCCCGCACCGTGACGCGGGCTGCACATAGGTCACTGACACGGCGGACCCAGATGCGTGGGCCCTCACCTCTCGCCGTGGGTTGTGGACAGTGGGTATGCTTGGGGGTGGGTGGCACGGGGCCCGACGATTAGATTAGCCAGGTAAAATTAACGGGGGACACAAAACAAAGGCACCGGGTGGAAGACAGAGCGCGGTTAATGAAGAACGCCCTAAAAGGCGTGCCAGTGCCACGGGATTGGGCGGCAAACGTGATGGGCTTGCACGGACATGTCACGCAGCGTCATGCCATGGCATGGACAGCGCGCGGCTTGCCTGCCCTACTCAAAGCCACCACGCCATTGTCGCCGCCGCGTCTGCCTTATTAAGGTTCGTTGGGCCATACTGCGTGTCTGTTCCGTTACAATTTAGACTAAATACATAACAAAATACATACAAAAAAAAGCAAACAATTTATAATTTAGAACAGAGAAAGTATCAAAGAATTTAGAGACCTTTGGGGAATTAAATAAAAGAATGGCATTATCAAAGAGCAGTATCTTGGGGATGTAACAAAAGGAATTCTATTCTTGCTAATAATGCATTCTTTGTCTCTTCTGATTAGTGACTATACTGTTGTAGTACTCGTTAAATATAAATATATATGGAGGCATTTGCCTTGTTCAGGTGAGGCCTGTAACAGTAGGAGGCCACGAGGGGCCTGTGCGGATGCACATCCTGCGTCGCTTGCAGTATACATAGGGCCACATGTTATTGATTTGTTAGGAATTAGTGATGGTCGGTAAGAGGAATTGAGAGGTGCCAATGTCTTGTGCTAGATCGAGTTGTAGTACGTACTTAATTGGTGGCTAATTTGTGGAACAAATTAAAGCGGCTTTAACTCACCACTTACGTGGTTTGTTGTTATATTAAGCTCCCTCCATCCTAATCCTTTTATGACGGCAAGGTTTCTTAGATTGCCTTTTTAAGTATTTTGCTAATACAACTAAAGTATCCTCAGCTCTCATCTATACTTTAGTGTGTTATATTAATTATGCATGAACGATATGCCTTGTCTTTACATACATGAGTCATGACCAAGTGCTGGTGATTTCATCATGCATCTTATAGTACAAATGCGATGTACCTACTTTACTTGTCTTTACATGTATTCTTTTTAGTTTTAACATAACACGCCAACCTGGAGCACTCACGTGTCTAAAGATAACATTACGCGAAGCCACGACGCGGCCTGGCGCTGTCCGCGTCACCGGAAACACTCCTGCCCGCCGGATCCCCCATCGGATGGCTCAGGCTGCCGCCGTACCTCGGCCTTGCTAGCGGCGGAGCGGGCGGCCGAGCGGCGCAGCGGCTGCCAAGAGGGGCCGTCGGTGTCCTGGCCCACCTGGCGGCGACGGGGTGCTGCCGCGGTGAGGTCACGTGCCTGCGGCGCGCTGGCTCCGGCCGTATGTCTGACGCCCAGGCGGTGGTGCGCGCGGCGCCGCAGCGCGCACCTCGGTGCCTGCCTGATGGGCCCGGCTCTTGGTGTGGCCTGCCTGGTGTGAGCTGGGGTGCAGCGCGTGGCGGTAGTGTCACTGTGCTCCGACTGTTCCGACCGGGCGCTGTCGAGCGGCGGTTGGAGGCGCGTCGCGTCATGGGCCCAGTCGCGCAGGCCGTCCGATGCGTTTTCGGCAGCCGATTGGCGGGAGCGACTGATGTGGGGTCGAGAGCAGGTCCGTGCCGGCGTGTTGAAGCCTGTGCATGGGTCGACGGTGGACGCCAGAATGTTGGTCAAGGCGCTGGCCACTGTCGACCTGCGATAGGTCGACCTGCTGCGAGAGGGTCCATTCGACAGTGGTGGTGGGTAACCTGTAGTATGGCGTCGCCGCTGTATGCGCGGTCGTCGCCGAATATATACCAGCTCCAACCTCAGTCCTAGCTCTCACGTGCACGTCCGCCGCCGCCTCTCCTCTGTCTACCTCCACTCTCGGCGGCGGCAAGGGCTGGCTCTGCGCGCGCGTCCGCGCGAGAGCGCTGCAGCCCTAGGCGAGGGAGGTTCGAACCCTGGCTAGGGCGGCCTAGTGTGGTGGCGCGAGGGCCCCGATGCGGGTGGCTTGGCGCGGCGCCCAGGAGCGAGGCGCCCTGGCGTGGGTGGCCACCGGCACGACGGCAATAGGGCCTCGGCACGGCTGCCCCGGCGAGGGTGTCTCCCCGGTGGAGCGGGTGGCAGTCAGACGGCTGTTCCGGCGACCTTGCAACCGGTTCCGCTATGCCGGCGGAGCTCAGCGGTACGGCGCTGGGGTGGGGGCGGAGAGGCGTTGGCATGTTTTAAGGGGATGCGTCGCAGAGGTGTTCGATGGAATGCCCGCACGGTTGTGCTCGTGCTGGGCGCAAGAAAGATGTTCGAGGAAATGTCTACGAAGCTGTGGTGGTGTTTTCTTGGCAGTGGGAGGTAACATGGGATGGTGAGACTGTGGTCTGTGCTCCAGCCGCCATTGTCAGGCCCAAGCGGCCTTGTTGCTTAGATGTTACAGTTTGTGATTACGAGCACCGCTAATAATTTCTTGGTTTTTTCTGCTTCAATTTTTTCAGGTGCTCTGCTTTGGAGGCCTTCCTAGAGAAAGTAGGTGCTTAGCAAGATCGATGGCACCTTGCTTTGGTATGGTTCCCTCGAATCTCAGATTCTAACCATTCACTCTTTTGGTTTTTTCCGTTCTTCAGTGTTTGTAATATGTTCAGCTCCAGAATGGTACTGACACGGTCATGAATTTTGTTTGGATCCTCCTATTCTTGATCTGTTACAGGGGGCCTTCCCATGCTGCTGACACGGTCATGGATTTTGTTTGGATTCTCCTATTCCCCAGAATGCTGCTGCTGAACGACAATGGACAGAGAAACTAACTGCTCAACTGGATAGACGACACCTTGTTTGGTATGATTTTCTCAGATCTCTGATTCTAACGATTTACAAGTGTTTGCAATAAACATATGCAGCCTCTGAATGGTAGTGACATGGCTATGTTTTTTGTTTGGGTTTCTTTTCTTGATCTGTAACAAATTTACGGAATTTTCTTTTTCCTTTTGAAAATGTGTGTTCACAACAAAAAAAAGTGGTCGTTTGAGTGTGCCCTTATCAAGCAGCAATGACAGGAGCGGGAGATGTTTTTAGATGGTGCATGGTGCCTGTCTTTATACATGCCATGGTTGCAGTGATGAAATATGTAAGAAGGACAGGCACTATGGCAACAAACAAGCAAACTTCAGATGAAGTTTGAGCATGTAGTTTTTGCCAATTAAACATCTAATGCTTTGAACATGTCCTTCTGTTTTTATGCAAGGTTGAAGTTTGAGAGCAACTAAGCACCATTAGCCACTCTTTCTATTAGTTCGCCTAGCGTTTTAGTTCCATCTCGTGGATGTACTTCACAAGTTGATTTATTTTCTACTTTGTCAAGGTCTACTTGCTGGTCTACACAGATTGATTTATATACATAGACTCTCCGATTTTATCTCCAAATTTGGTTCATTGCACGTATGTGATCTCTTTTTCATCTCATTTATCCATTCTTAACGCTGCTTTCTATTGTTCATTTAAGAACTACGATTATTCTTTCTTCTTTTATTAGCAAGGTGCCCACTCGGGAAAATCAACAAAATTTCATATTCATCAGCCTGTTGGAGATCATAGCCCCAGCATATTGGTGAGCCTTTTAACCTACTAACTGTTAACTGTGCCTATTTAGGCATTGTTTTAGTGAAAGTTGTTTCCACTTCTGTTGCACTGCTGAGTGCTATATGTTCCATTTCTATTGCACTGCCGAGTGGAACTGTTACAGTTCATAGAATTGTCCACTGTTCAACTTCTCTCTCTATGGTTTGTGTTTATTAGATACCTCCACTTGGTAGTTTGGCAGCTTTATGGCCACATGTGAGAGGTGCTGATGTAGTAATTTTTTTTCTGGCAGACTGTGGCTAGGATGCAATATAACATGCAAATAGTATTTGAGGATGAGCTCAGTTAAATTGAAATGAAAATATGGATATTTTCTAGCTTGTTTTAAATATCTATGGAGTGGAAAAAATGTCAGCTTTGTGTCTAGGTTATAGCTAACATTTCAAATGTATTCTGATTTTATTATAAATAGAAGAAGATAAAGAAGATGGTAGGATAGCTTATGGAGTGAAAAAAAGGTCAGCCTTATTCTAAACATATATGGAGTGAAAAAAGATCAGCATGTGTGTCTATAGACAGATTACCGAGTGACCAAATGTTTTCATATCTTGATCACCTTGCAGATTAGCCTGTGTGAAAAAAGATCAGCCTGTGATAATTTGAATATGTCTCTACCAAATTGATATTCAAATGCTGGTCACATACATCCTGCCCACGATTTGATTTGTTAGTCCTTGCTTACATTTATTCTATGCGATCAATACTGTGACAGGTGGAGCAGAAGGATACGATGCTGACGTGGTTCAAGAGGTATTTCAGTGGCAGATTGAGGGTAATATTATAAAATCATTGTGTCTTCTCGTGATAAATGAATGATTATTAACATTTTGCCACTGCTAAACAGCCGAAAGCGACTCAGATAGCGACTACGCTGTGTCATTTTCTGCCTACACTATCTCTATCTAACACAAGTATCAACATGCATACTCTTGTTTCAGCATTGAGTCCGATAGGACCGGCCATTGGTACTAACTTCGTCGACGCTGTCATAGCTCCAGCAGCTCCAGCGCCTCAGGAACTGCCGTTCCTTTCCCGACAACCCTTGGCCATTGATCGCCTTATATCTCTTCAGCTGCATGGATCCCCGAAACCATTAATATTGTGTGTAATATTAATATTATGTCCCTAGAACAATTTCACCTAAGTACATCACTATGTGATTTAACTACCAGCTGGTATTTCAACAACCACGTGTGCTAGAGTCTGGACATTTGCTATATTCCTATATAAACATCTGGTATTGTAATCGTTAGCTAATGCATTGCATATTCTTTACAAGTATTGTTTGGGCCAATTCTCGCGCGCATAGGCGCGCGTAATTCACTGGTGGTTATGGTTAGCTCTCTCGTGGTGACGCGACACGGCGCAGCCCCGCCCGTGACGCCTGTGTTCCTTTTTTTAGTGACCTCCCTATACTCGGAAGTGCTGAAATTGGAGGAAGCTAGCTTCATTTTTTGGGCGCCAGAATTTGTGCAAACAGACCCTTACGCGCGCGCTACGCTACATATTGTGATCAATCGCTGGACACTGCTTGTACAACTACCGTGCTGGTTAATAAAGTGGCCTTTTTTATATATTTTTTCCACTATTGATATACATGGGTCATCAGATTGATTGTTGTTTTGCAAACTAAATGTGTACCTTCGGTGACAACTCATCCGTTACTAGCGGTGCTACGCATGGTGAGCACGCTCGGTTACTTGGGGTCAATACATGGTACCCAATCACTCCATCGAGTGAGTTATATATTCATTGACTTAATTAACACAGCAACAACTTGTGTACTTCCTAAAGAAAACAGTGGTGGTGCTATTCATGAACATGAACAAGGTACCTTTTTTTTTACGACATCAACAAGGTACGTACATTGTTAATGAGACAAAAAAAAAGGAATTATTAAGAAGCTTAGCTTTGACAACTCACATGCATGCTAATTTTAGCCAACATAACAAGGCTGTTTGTCATGCATGCTAATTAAGTGAAATATACAAAGCTTTGCTACTTCCGAAAGACAACGCGAGATTAACTTACTTCCTTATGTTGAGTTTATGAGAGACCGTTCGAGACAGAGTGAAGTTTCACATGTGAGGAAGGCGGATGGCTCTCGCAACAGGCGAGCCCTCCCGCAGCCTGGCGGCTGGCACCCCACCGCCGTCAGCCACCACCACCACCCCCCCGCCGCCCGCAGGTAAGGACGCCGCCCCCCTTCCTCCTCCCCCCTCTCCGCCGACGCTCGACCCTTCTTCTCCGGCGCGCGGTCTGCCGGGCGAGGCAAGATGGAGCGCTGGGAGGTGGACTCGTGCAACTCCGACTATGACTTCTCCTCGGCCTCGCCGGAGGAGTCTCCGCCGAAGGCTCTCTCGTTGTTCGTGGAAGCCGCCCGTCGGGGCCTTCAAGCGGACATCCGAGGTAGTAGATTGCGGTGAAATATCCTCGACAGTCTACCACAGGGTACCCCGAGGTAGTAGATTACGGTGAGGGCGCGCTAAGATCTATGATCGAGAGGTGAGACGCAAGACAAACAGCTAGAACAACCGGGGCTTATCCAGGTTTGGGCCGCTCGGAAGCGTAATACCCTACGTCCTACGTCTCTGCTACTGTATTGATGAGTACCGGAGTACAATGAGATGGGTTCAGATGGTCCCAGACCACGGAGGTCTGGGTTACAAGAGAGATCAGGGAGATCTGCTCCGTATTGAATTGTCTGTCTAGAGGACCTCTGCCTCTCCTTATATATGCCGAAGGGACATAGTTATAAGTAGAATAGCCTATTTGGTACTATTACTAAACTGTACGGTGCACGTCGTGTGCCGCACATCTTCATCTTGGGCTGGGCCGTCTTGTACTGAGCAGCCCAAAGTCTAGCCGTGAGGGTATATGGGGCCTATACCCCCACAGCTAGTCCCCGAGCACTATGTATCTTGAGGGAGTCGCCGTTTTGACCTGTACTGAGCAGTGAAGATGCAGACCACGTGACGCCGAGCAGTGAAGATGCAGACCACGTGACGCCGAGTAGTGAAGATGCAGACCACGTGACGCCGAGCAGTGAAGATGTAAACCACGTAACGCCGAGCAGTAAAGATGCTGACCACGTAGTCCCGACTAGCATCGTTGCTGATCAGTCAGCGTCGTCCAGGCTTCTCCCGAGCAGTTCGTAAGTCTGCACCTGACCATAGCTCCCGTCAAGGAAGGTGATCTTTGTCGAAAGATGCATGGTGTTCCAAGAAAAAGAAAAATTCTTTTCACGTCCTGAGACGTGGGCCCACGTTAACACGTAACACGAAGTATCACTAGGATGTCAACATGAACCATCCATAGAGGTAGGGGTATCGAACCAAGAACAGAAGATAGGCCCAAGTCACCACGAGGTGACGTGGGCCCACGTAGTCCCCAAGCTCAATAGAAGATAGTATATGTTGTTGAGCTTTTAAGAAAAAACTCAGCAACAAGAAACTGGTCCGTAGACATTGCTAGGTGGCAAGTCAATGTGTAGTCCCCAGGTACGTCCTGGATGGAGCACGGGCTCGATCGGGTCAAGGGACACCGAGAACCGCTGGTCCATAGACACCTCTAGGTGACAAGTCGAATGTACAGTCCCAAGGTAAGTCCTGGACGGAGCGCAGGCTCGATCGGGTCAAGGGACACCGAGAACCGCTGGTCCGTAGACACCTCTGGGCGGCAAGTCAAAAGCGTAGTCCTCAGTCAAGTCTAGGTCGGAGCACAGGCTGTGCGGTGCATGGCACTGAGCCGAGTGACAGAGGTGAGCCTATGTGGTGCATGACACCAAGCCATAGCAACGGCAACGAGTCCCCAAGCAGCACGAGGCCGGAGACGAGACTTCACGGTGCGTGGCACCGAGCCGAGCGACGGAGGCGAGTCCCCGAGCAGCACGAGGCTGGAGACGAGACTCCACGGTGTGTGGCACCGAGCCGAGCGACGGAGGCGAGGCTGTGTGGTGCATGGCACCGACCAAGGCGATGACGACGAGTCCCCGAGCAGCACAAGGCCGGAGACGACACTTCACGGTGCGTAGAATCGAGCCGAACGACGGAGGCGAGGCTGTGTGGTGCATGGCCCCGAGCCGAGGCGATGACGACAAGTCCCCGAGCAACACGAGGCCGGAGACGATACTCCACGGTGCGTGGCACCGAGCCGAGCGACGATGACGAGTCCCCGAGCAGCATGAGGCCGGAGACGAGGCTGTGCGGTGTGTGGCACCGAGCAATTGGACCAACTGATTGGTCGTGAAATCTGAGTGCCAGGTGGCGTGACCACTTAGACGATGATCCTCGATCCAGTCCCCGAGCGTATGGAGTGTGCTCAGTAACTGAACCTTGTCCCTGAAAAATAAACATGAAGAGCGGTAGTATATGATGTACAAATAATTGATCTAGACATGTTAAGCGGGTGATAACATTTATGCCGTTATTAGATGTCTGATATGTAGTCATAGAAAAAAGACGTCGACAATTAAGTTTTGCCCCCGCCCTCGAAGCGAGCAAACTCTGTCAGGGGACTAGGGATGCACTAGTGAATAGCGTAGGACCGCCAGGATCACTAGGTACCTAGTACCGTTAGAGAGCGACTGCCGAATCTTCTAGCGCCATGTAACGCGAAGCTATAACACATCGTAAGAGGATCAAAACAGTGTCTTGTCAAGCCGTTCTCGGTGGACAAGAAACAAAGTTTAATTGTGACTATGCAGGGCGCATCTGTGATAGATTGTTGCAAAGCTGTAACAGGAAAAAAAGACGACAAAGAATTTTATTAATTTTTTAAATAAACTTAGCTCGTCTTTGGAGACGTGGGGTTGCTGTGACCGAGCAGATGGACGTGTGAGGAAGTGTAGCACGGTGCCCATGCAGGGGCTCTGTTTGCATATATGTAGAGGTAGATTGCTTCCTAGCTTTGCCAGCCGCTCGTGTCCATGCAACCAAGCGTTGCGGATTTGTGATATATGTCCATGCACTTGATGAACGCAATCAATCTCCTGAAACAATCGTACGCATATGTGTAGATTTCCAAAACATATACGGTGTAAGATATTAGATTAGGAAATAAATATAGAGCATTGACTTAGCTTTGCATGCCATATGTCGCCGATCAACGTGTACGTTTACGCTTCTTGCTGGTTTCCTTGTACGTCTCTTGTCCGGTGTAGGAACCAGACCCCATCGTCGTCACATGTGCTGGACATCAGCACCGTGTTGGATTTGGACGTGGAGCAGGACGTCCTCACGGAGCAAAGATCGGCCTGCGCCTTGGCTGCTCGTAGCAGATCGGTTGATGGGGAGCCAGGCGTATGGACGTCTGGCGCTCGAGTGGTAGTCGGTCTGCGGCCAGATTGGATCTGGACGGCCCAAGCGGTCAGCACGGCTCGTACGTCCGTGCCGACGATGATGAATGGTGGTGAAGCCGTCCTCGACAGATCGATGTGGATAAATCCGCCAAGGAAGCTGCCGTCGAGTCTTCGGAGCAGACTCATCGACGAAGTGGTCAATGATGTTGGTGCAGAAGCGGGCTGCACCGCCTCCACGGTTCCGGTGGTCGTCGCTACGCCGGTGGTTTATGAACGCGTCGACGGTGAAGGTTAGACCTGCCTCGAACTCTATGGAAGCAGGGAAAGAAACCATCTGGATCGCTTGCTGATCAGATCGCGCAACCCCTACCTGGCGCGCCACCGTCGATGAAATGTCCTCGGCAGTCTACCACGGGTACCCCGAGGTAGTAGATTGCAGTGAGGGTGCGCTAAGATCTACGATCGAGAGGTGAGACGCAAGACAA
The DNA here is from genome assembly GCA_023333625.1 of Bothriochloa decipiens. Taxonomy (NCBI): domain Eukaryota; kingdom Viridiplantae; phylum Streptophyta; class Magnoliopsida; order Poales; family Poaceae; genus Bothriochloa; species Bothriochloa decipiens. Next base: position 660,172 of record CM041634.1, on the reverse strand, counting down.
ACAACCAGAACAACCGGGGTTTATCTAGGTTCGGGCCGCTCAAAAGCGTAATACCCTACGTCCTGCGTATCTGCTGCTGTATTGATGAGTACCGGAGTACGATGAGATGGGTTCAGATGGTCCCAGACCACGGAGGTCTGGGTTACAGGAGCAGATCAGGGAGATCTGCTCCGTATTGAGTTGTCTGTCTAGAGGACCTCTGCCCCTCCTTATATATGCCGAAGGGACAGAGTTACAAGTACAATGACCTATTTGGTACTATTACTAAACTGTTCGGTGCATGTCGTGTGTCGCATGTCTTCATTTTGGACTGGGCCGCCTTGTACCGAGCAGCCCAAAGTCTAGCCATGAGGGTATAAGGGGTCTATACCCCCACAGCGGCCGACTCTGGGATGCAGCTTGACAACCGAGGCCCGGGTGAGACCGAGGCCGATGTGGGTCACTGCATCCCGTCCAAGACACAGAGCAGGTGGCGTCACAGACTCATGGCCGCAGCAAGGTGCAAGGCCGGCATCAACGACGCGCCAAAGCACTCCCAGGCCGCCAGGATTCCGACCACCATGCGTGTGGGTCCGGACGCGGCTCAGAGAGTACCGGCGCACCAACGCCTCGGCCCTCACCACCGGGCAACCAAGCCGGGCGCTGACGGCTGGCAGGAGGTACTCCACCGTGACAAGGAGAGGCTGGCGCTGTGCAAGACTCCAGAGTGAACGCGACAGCCGTGCCCCATCCCGCCGGAGTTCGACGGGCGCTGCCTCAACTGCCTGTCATACACCCACCGTGTGGCCACCTGCTGCATGCCACGGCGGTGCATCCGATGCCACAGCCTGCACCACCTGGCGAACAAATGCCCGTGGCGGCGTGCCCCAGCTGACGGCGCTGGGCGGGCACCGCAACCCCAGTGGTGGAGCGGACACCGCACTAACTCTGGAGGAGGGGAGGGACCGTCGGACCAGCGCTTTGTCCGCATACGCCGGGACGGGTCCTCTACCCCGCAGGACGATACTGCGGCCGGTGCAACACTGCCATACGAGCTACAGCATCACCTACGTGTGTCGTCCGACGACCCGGTGTCCGAGTTCTTCGACGATGTCCCCCCGGCCACCCGGCCACCCACCCGGTGGAGGCCGAGTGCATCATACAGAGAGACGCCGCCACTGATGCCAAGGAGGCCCTCCATTTCGCGCTTGTGGCACGCCAGAGTGGAGTCGTGGTATGTCGCAACAGCATCGCCGACGTGGTGTTGGTGATTGCGGCGTGTACTGGGATTGCCCATGACGACATCGGGGTCAAGAAGTTCTATCCTGAGCACTTCCTCATCATGTGTTCATCAGAGGCGGTCAAGGCCACCATTCTGGCGCGATCGCCGGTGCATTCGAGAGCTCGCTGCTGGTGCTCCTACCTTGGACCAGGGTGGCACACGCTGACATCTCCACGCTCTAATACAAGCTCACTCTAGAGCTCGAGGGTCTCCCGCCACACACCTGGAGGGAGGACGTGTTTTGATGAAATATCCTCGGCAGTCTACCACGGGATACCCCGAGGTAGCAGATTGCGGTGAGGGCGCACTAAGATCTATGATCGAGAGGTGAGACGCAAGACAAACAACCAGGAGAACTGGGGTTTATCCAGGTTCAGGCCGCTCAGAAGCGTAATACCCTACATCCTGCGTCTCTGCTGCTATATTGATGAGTACCGAAGTACAATGAGGTGAAAGATTTATGTTCTAGGGTTGTCCTTGTCCACCTTATATAGTCGGGAGACAAGATTACATATCTAGGGTTTTCCTATGGTCAGTTACATTGCGCCGCATCCTTGGAGGACATGAAGATCTAACCGACTAAGGCTCCTTACATGCCAAGCAGCCTTCAGCTCCCGTGCGGCCCATCGACCTGGGTGATAGTGGACCACGGGCTCTGTCTTGTCGTCCGGCCCATCGATCAGGGTGATGATGGACCAGGCTCCGACTTCTGGTCTGGGCTTCCTTGTATCGAGCAGCCCAAAGTCCAGCCGTGAGGGTATATAGGGTCTATACCCCCATAGCTAGTCCCTGAGCATCATGTATCTTGAGGGAGTCACCATCTTGACCTGTACCGAGCAGTGAAGATGTAGACCGCACGACACCAAGTAGCAAAAATGCAAACCACGTGACGCTGAGCAGTGAAGATGCTGACCACGTTATCCTGACCAGGCAGTACTGTCTAGGCTTCTCCTAAGAAGTTTGTAAGGCTGCTCCCGACCACGCCTTCTGTCAAGGAAGGTGGTCTGTCGAAAGATGCATGGTGTTCTTAAGAAAAAGAAAAATTCTTTTATGTCCTGAGACGTGGGCCCATGTTAACACGTGACACGAAGTATCACTGGAATGCTAACACGAACCATACAGAGAGGTAGGGTTATTGAACCAAGAACAGAAGATAGGCCCAAGTCACTGTGAGGTGATGTGGGCCCACGTAGTCCCCAAGCTCGATAGAAGATAGTATATGTTGTATTGAGCTTTTTGAAGAAAAAGTCAAATAAAAACTCCCGCCATGTATAATGAATTCTGAATACCCATGTCTACAACCGAGAATAGAAAAATAGGCCCAAGTCACCGCGAGGTGACTTGGGCCCACGTAGTCCCCAAGCTCGATAGAAGATAGGATATGTTGTATTGAGCTTTTTAAGAAAAAAGTCAAAAAACGACGCTCACCAAGCAAGGCTAGGAGCCAAGGACTAAGATGTGTGCCAACTGTTTATCAGTCCCCAAGTGTGCTCAGAACAGCTCACGAGCTCGACCGGGTCAAGGGCACCAGGAGTCCACGGTTCACAAGCACTATTGGATGGAAAACTGTCAAAATAGTCCCAGGTATACTTGGAACAGCACATGGGATCGACCGGGCCAAAGACACCAGGATCCCATGGTTCGCAAGCATCACCGGGTGTGAAACCGTCGATCTGTCCCTAGATGTGCTTGGAACAGCACATGGGATTGACCGGGCCAAAGACATCGAGAACCCATGGTTCGCAAGCATCACCGGGTATGGAACTGCCAAACAGTCCCCAGGTGTGGGAAATAAGGTATTTGACCCACAACAGCAGTCCCTAGATTTAAGAAAAAAATCTAGAATAAATTTGGAAAGAAGTATATAATTATGAAAATCTAGGATTAAATCCCGAAACTTTCGGACACGTGCGCGACGAACCAGATTAGATACACGTTCTAGTGCACGGGGGGAATAAAGTATCCCGACCCACATTCACACTCAGGACCAGGATGGCCCACAAGCCGCATCCACATGAGTCGAGCGGGTCCAACCCAAGTAGTCAAAAGGGCGTCATCCGAACGGTATAAATAGCAGGCGCCGCTGGACGGGAGACGGTTCCCGCACTTGCAATCATTTCCACCAACCTACTTGCTCGCTTCTCGAACGCTCTGCGTCTGCACACCTCCTCGCAACTGTCACCATCAAGCAAAGCCACCGCCGTCGGCGGGAACTCTCACCAGGCACCACCAGAGTCACCTCAATGGACCACCGTGGCAAGCGTCCCGCAGCATTGGAGGAGGAGGTGATTTCCCGGCAGGTGAGGCCATGGACCGGGTAAGCCAAGCTGTTCTTTGTGCTGGTTAGGGATTTGGGAGTACTAGGGTTTTTGATTTGATCTTCTCTTTCTTCGATTTTCCTTGTAGGGCCGAGATCCACGTTCTCTCTTCCGAAGAGGATTCGGGCGCTGCCACAGTGGCCGCGGTTGCACCGGTCGCTGATCCGCTCCCGGCGGTGGTGGCAGACATGGCCCCAGCCCCTGCTGCCACGGTGGTAGCTATAGCGGTGCTACCTCCTGCTACTATGGTGGTGGCGGCCACGGTGCTGGCACCGGCCATTGTGGCGGGGGTTGCGCCCGCAGTCGATGAGGGCGTGGACAAGAAGGACTCATCCTCGAACTTTGATGGCGTGCTGGCACCGCTGGGCGATCAGTAGTATGACTAGATGGCCCTTGCCCAAGAACGGTACTGACAAGTGGTTGGCCGCAACGAGCTGCTGGAGACCGCCAACGCGGAGCTCCACCAGTAGCTTATTGCGGCCGATCTTGCTGCCGAGGAACGTGCAGTGGAGATTAGGGCCCTACAGACCCAACTTCAGGAAGCCTAGGAAACACTGCAAGGGAGGACGGTGGAGGTTGCCGCGCTCGGCCAGCAGCTCCAAGCCGCCGACGTGCAGCTTGCCGGTAAGCCGCCCATCTTTTTATCTTGTCTTCCTCCATCAGGGCTTTTCGTCGAAGGATTTGTCTGTTCTCCATTGCTTACTTCCTTGCTTTCTTGATACAGATCGGACCCAATGCCTCAAAGCAGTGTAGGGCATGGGGAACGCCACCGCCAACTTCGTAAATGCCTAGGACAATAGCGTGGTTCAGCGACTGAACCAAATCGCCCCAGGTGAACGCGGTGGCGCAGTACAGTATGCGCTACGGGGCGGCTACCGCCATGGCAGCCATCCGTGGGCACACCGGCTTCAACGCACGTGGCCTTGGTAAGGCTGACCCCAAGATCATCGGGATCATGGAGGAGGAGGCCACAGACTTCTTTGGCGAGGCAGAAGAAATCGTCGACGTGACTCCTGCCGAATGGATCGTCAACGAGCTCTATGACTAGAAGTTGTAGTTAGGCTACAATCTGCCTTGTAAAGATGCTTCATTGATGAATGAAGGCTGGGGGCCCTACTTTTGCTGGTTCCTGATGTGTTCTCCTGTGTACCAATCCATCGAGGTTGATTTTTGTATATGCCAATGCATTGAGCGTGTGGTGCTTGGATGTTCACGTTAGCCATCCTTGGAAAAGATCATCTGGCTTAACCACTGCATTGACCAGGAACTGGCGGCGGTGCCAGGCCTTGTAGATAGGACCCGAGCACTCGAGCCAATCGCGGGCGGAAGGGGCGGGCCACAAGGCTCGGTAGGAACCGGTTAGTGACTTTAGCCTCTATGCCGACGCGGCAAGCGAGAGCCTTTCTGGTCGGTGGTTGATGCGTACTAAAATATCCAGAGATATTTAGTGCCTTGGTGCTAAGATAATGATTCTGGAGTCGGTCCCTTTTGAAAAAAAGGACAAAAAATTTTGTAGATCTCTTGCTTATAAGAACAAAATCGCATTCTTTAAAAAAATCTTTGATTTTAGTTGCGGGTCGAGTAACGTAACTCATTAGAGGATCTACCAGCTTTGTCAGGCAACCAAGGATGTGCTAGTGAATAGCATTGGAGCCAGGATCACTAGGGACCTGATGCCGTTAGAGGGCGGCTGACAGTTGTTGGCGCTTCTTAGCGACAGCAGAATAATCCACAAGCGCATGGAAGTACCGTTGTAGCACTTCACCCAGAAGTATATCAGGGTATCGTATTTTCCCAAAGGAACAGTAAAGCATGAGTCGAAGAGGTCCAAGGCTCAAGCATGGGGCCGGTGGAGTGGCTTCGTCGCGGCAGCGCTCAGCGCGCGACGACGGGCATGGCGGCTTTCACCCCGGCGCCCTCCTGGCGCCGTGGTCCTCTTGGCTCGGCCGGTCTGTGCATGTGTGTGTGTGGTGTGTCCAAGGGAGACCGATGGAGGTCTCGGCCTACGCACTCCCAAGTTAGAGCGCCTTGGCCGAAGCACAAGGCAAGGTCAGGAGAGTGATGATGGCAGCGGTGCTGATCGGTGTTGGCGTGGATGGAGTTGCGGTACATGTCCAACAGCTCCAGCTTGCGGTACAGCTCTGGTTCCTTATCCTCGATAGTCCTGCAGTGGCAGCAGCTCCGCAGCGGCGCTCCTCCTTCTTCTCCAACTATGGCAGTGGCTTTCTTTTCCCCCGCCTCCTTTTTCTTCAATTGGTGCTGAGCAAGATGAAATTGGTAGGCCACCAATGCGACGGCGCGTCCCGGGGAACCCTAGAGCACGGTGGCATGTCTTATAAGGAAGGCAGCAAGGGAAGAGGGGTATGGCAGCCGGAGTTGGTTGCAGGGGCAATCCCGTCCGAGGGGAAGCTTCCCGACGGCTTCCTCGGCTTGCGTGGGCTCCAGCGGGCAGAGAGAGAAGCCAATTGGCTTTGAGGCGAAGGAAGGGAGAGGGGACAGGCAGGGGACATGGTTGTGTGGGCGGTTGTGAGCGCGCGGTAGAGTGAGATGCTCACGGCTGTGGGTGCCTTGTGGTAGAGCCAGTCGTCCGAGGTGGCACGCGGGACGGCCGTGGATGCGGTGCCGGGACGGATCGAGCGGCCAGGGAACCTCGCGTGGCACTCACGCGAGCGGGTGCAGCACGAGAAGAGCAGGGGAGGTCGGGGTGACCTCAGCTAAAAAGATGATAGGTGGGTCCTACGGTAGGACCCACTCGTCAGCGACGATGACCGAATGCTGAAGTGGACGCGGACGCGGGCGCTCCTTGCTGGGCCTCGCGGTCCGGTGGTCTCCTGTGCTTGCTGGGCCGGCTCACGCGGAAAAGAAAAGGAGAGGGAGAGTGGGCAAGCGGCTGGGCCGACGGCCTTGCTGGGCCTGTGCGGCGTTGAGGGAAGAGAGAGACGAAGCAGGCCAGGTTGGTTGGGCTGAGCAGGCCGAAAGACTTCTTCCTTTTCTCTCTTTATTTCTTTTCTCTTTTCTATTTTTCAAATACTTTTGTATATATACATATATATATGTGATGTGCCAACTTTGAATAATAAAGTAGTGGGCATACAAGGCCCTTATATTTGTCAGGGTATTCTTCCCTTAATATTTACTTGTGAAAATAAATATTATGATCTCATTTTAATAATCATTACATAAATTCAAATAAAAACCAAATCACATATTAATGCAACATGGCATGACAACTATTGAAACATTGAAAGTAAAACTAATGCAACATTGGAAAGCAACATATGAAACATTGATCAAAAATTACTTTTAAACATTGATTATGCTATGATCACATAGATGCTATGGCATGACATGACAAGGTTGATGCAAGGTTCGGGTAGATGATGACATGTCACACTCATCACTCATAGGTTTTCGAGAAAAAAAATTTGTAGCTCGGATTTTCCGGTTGTTACAGTCCTCCCCCCTCATTGGAATCTCGTCCTCGAGATTTGAGAAGTGACATGCCCTTCAAAGAGGTAAGGATACTGTAGCAGCAGTTGATTCTTATCTTCCCATGTTGCTTCACGTTCAGTGTGATTAGTCCATTGAACCTTGCACATAGGGATAGACTTGCTTTGGGTCTCTTTGGTGTCATAACCCAAAATCTTGATGGGGTGCTCTTTGTACTCTAGAGTATCTTGGATATCTAGCACATCAGTGCTAACTTTCTCTTCCTCTGGTACCCTTAAGCACTTGCGTAGCTGAGATACATGGAATACAGGATGTACTCCTGCCAACTGTGGGGGTAGTTCAAGCTTGTATGCCAGCTTTCCAACTCTCTGACAGATACGGTAAGGGCCAACATATCTTGGGGCTAGTTTCCCTTTCACGTGGAATCTGGCAGTACCACAAAGTGGAGACACTTTGAGATAGACATAGTCCCCAACCGTGAATTCAAGGTCTTGACGCCTTTTATCAGCATAGCTCTTCTGTCGGTTTTGAGCGATCCTTAAGTTCTCTCTTGTGCAACTCCTTCTTCAGCTTCCTTGATCTTAGCAGGGCCAAAGACTACCCTCTCACCTGGGTGGTCCCACATCAACGGGGTTCTGCATGGTTTGCCATAAAGAGCTTGGAAGGGTGACATATTGATACTTGCCTGGTAGCTGTTGTTGTAAGAGAACTCAGCAAATGACAAACACTTCTCTCAATTCGAGCCATATTTGAGAACACTGGCATGAAGCATATCCTCAAGAATCTGATTCAACCTCTCTATCTGACTATCTGTATAAGGGTGGTAAGCAGTGCTATAGTCAAGGTTAGTCCCAATGGACTCGTGAAGAGCTTGCCAGAATCGGGACATGTATTGAGGTCCATGATCTGACACGATACTCTTAGGAGCTCCATGGAGCCTCAAAATCTCCTTGATGTAGATATCTGCTAGCTTCTCAATGCTGACGGTGGTCTTGACAGGTACAAAGTGGGTGACTTTAGTCAGGCGATCAACAATAACCCAAATGGAATCATTACCAGCTGGCGATCACGGCAAACCCATGATGAAATCCATGGATATGCTCTCCCACTTCCATTCAGGAACATCTAGTGGTTTGAGTAATCCAGCGGGTCTCCTTTGCTCGGCCTTGACTCTATTGTAGATGTCACATTCGGCCACATGCTTAGCAATGTCTGCCTTCATTCCCTTCCACCAGAAGTGCTTCTTCACGTCTTGATACATTTTTGCACCTCCAGGATGGATGCAATACTTGGAGTTGTGTGCTTCTTACAGAATTTCCTTACGCAAAGCAGGATTGTTGGGCACACAAATTCTGTCCTTGAACCAGATGGTTCCATGCTCATCTTCTCTGAATTCTGGGCTGTAGCCTAGCTTCATCAACCCTCGAATGTAATCCATTTCTTCAAAACTTTTCTGAGCTTCATGAATTCGCTCGGTGAGATTATACTCGATGCGAAGCTCGTGCAACAGACCATGGGGTACTATCTCGAGCTGGAGATGTTCAATTTCTTTCCTTAATTCAGGTGGCAGGGTTGAGGTGAACAGAGCATGACAATAGGTCTTGCGACTAAGAGCATCTGCGACTACATTTGCTTTTCCTGGATGATAATGAATCTCCATGTCATAGTCCTTGATTAGCTCTAGCCATCTATGCTGTCTCATGTTCAGATCTTCCTGAGTGAAGAAGTACTTCAAGCTCTTGTGATCGGTGTATATTTGACACTTGTTGCCGATGAGATAATGCCTCCAGATCTTCAGGGCGTGCACAACAGCTGCCAACTCAAGATCATGAGTGGGGTATCGTTGCTCATGCTCCTTCAGCTGTTGGGAAGCATAAGCAATAACTTTCTCATTCTGCATCAACACACAACCTAGTCCTTGGCGAGAGGCATCACAATATACGACAAAGTCATTAGTGATATCAGGTAAGGCTAGGATAGGCGTGGTAGTGAGCTTCTCCTTCAGAGTTTGGAAACTTTGTTCACACTTAGGTGTTCAATCAAACTCGTTGGTCTTCTTCAAGAGATTTGTCATAGGACGAGCTATCTTTGAGAAGTTCTTAATGAATCGGTGATAGTAACCTGCCAATCCCAAGAAACTCCTGATCTCGGACATATTGCGAGGCTGCTCCCATTCTTTCACGGCCTCTATCTTTGCAGGATCTATAACAACTCCATCGGCTGAGAGTACATGACAAAGGAAAGCAATTTCTTCAAGCCAGAACTCACATTTGCTGAACTTGGCATAGAGCTGGTGTTGGGATAGCTTCTCGAGCACTATTCTCAGATGTGCTTCATATTCTTTGGCAGTGGATGAATAAATCAGAATGTCATCAATGAAAACCACCACAAACCGATCAAGATCATCCATAAACACCTTGTTCATCATGTTCATGAAGTAGGCAGGGCCATTCATGAGACCGAAGGATACGCGGTGAACTCATACTACCCATAGCGAGTGACAAAGGCTGTCTTGGGAATGTCTTCCTCATGAATCTTCATTTGATGATAACCAGATCTGAGATCAATCTTTGAGAAGTACTTAGCACCATGAAGTTGGTCAAGGAAATCATCGATCCTTGGCAGAGGATACTTGTTCTTGATGGTAACAGCGTTGAGATTGCGGTAGCCAACACACATCCGCACTATGCCATCTTTCTTCTTCACAAACAGAACTTGATCCCCAGGGTGAAGCACTGGGCCTAATAAAGCCCTTATCAGAAAGCTCTTTTAGCTGCTTCTTGAGCTCTTCTAGTTCATCTACTAACATGCGGTACGGTCGCTTAGCAATGGGACCGGTACCCGGTACGAGGTCAATTATGAACTCAACATCACGATCAGGTGGCATGACTGGCAGCTCTTCTGGAAACACATTCTCATATTCTGTGACAACGGGAACATCAGTGAGAGTTTTCTCCTTTTTCTGAGATTCTGCTTGAGACTTGAGCGCGTTCAAGGCACATAGAACAGATACTAATTTATCCTTCTGTGGTGCGCATCTGACTGTTTGGCTAGAAGGGTGAGTTATTTGAACATATCTGGGTGAACAAGAGATCAAACCCTTATGCTCGGTAAGCCAATCCATGCCTAGGATAACATCCAGGCCATTTAAAGGTAGAAGGGTAAGGTTAGCTTGGAAGGTTAGACCCTCGATAGAAAGCTTCACTCCCTTATAGATATGGGTGCTTCTCATCTCACCTAGGGGAGAACTGGTGACTATAGGCTCCAAACATGGAGTGGTAGGTATGTTGTTCTCTCGTGCAAACTTGGATGAAATGTATGAACATGTAGCTCCAGAATCGAACAGAATGGGTGCTTTAATGCCATTAACTAAAAACATATTGTACACAATATCTGGGGCAGCTTGAGCTTCTTCTGTGTTCATGTGCGTGAGGCGACCACGGCTTGCAGATCCTCTGTACTGAGACTTGGGTGTAGCAGGTGTGGGCATCTTCTCAGGACAGTCAAACACCTTGTGACCAGGTTTGCCACATCCAAAGCAAGTGAACGGCACACTGCCTATGGGGGTTGGCACAGCGGCCTTCCAGTTGCCTGAGTTTGGCACAGCACGAGCAGGTGTAGAGTGGTCAGACCTGTGACGTTGTTGCGAAGAGTGCTCACGGGGGTACCGATCCTTCCCAGAGCGGTCACGAGAGTGACGGTCATGGGAGCGATGGTCACGGGAAGAGCGGGAGTGGTCAGTAGAGTAGGCACCACCACTCTTACCCGAGCCATAGGTAGGGTCCTTGCCATAATGAGGACGGCTAGATGACCTGTCCCAACGGAACCTCTTGCGCTCATAGTCATGGTAGAAGCCCTCAGACTTCTTCTTCTCCCTTCTAGACATTTCTCCTACCTCCTTCTGGTCCTTTTTGATTTGTATGCAGCGATCGATCATGTCACGAAGGGTGTGACTCTTGGTGCCTCCCAGGGCCACCTTGATCTTGGGGTTCAGACCATTCCTGTACTGAGTGATCTTCTCCTTCTCAGATGCCGCAACATGCAGAGGTGCATAACACAGCAAACTGGTGAAGGTGTTGGTGTATTCACAGATGTCACATCCCTTCTGAGCGAGGTAGCGGAATTCCTCCTCCTTCTGCTCCATAACTCCCTCAAGAACATGGGACTCGATGAACTCATCAGCGAACTCATCCCAGGAGATGTGGTTGGGGTCCTCATGAGCTTGGCGGTAGCTGTCCCACCAGGAGCGTGCAGCTCCAGTGAGATGGTGAGCACTGATCCCGACTTGTTCCTCAAGGGTACAAGTGGTAAGCTCCTACTTCTTCTTGATCTCCCAAAGCCAATCATCAGCTTCCAGCGGTTCCTTGTAGGTGCCATCAAAAGTGGGTGGCCTGAGCTTCAGAAAACCCTCAAGTTTCCTCTAGAAGTCATTCGGGTTTCCTCCATAGGGGTGGTTGGCCCCATTGACCAATGCGGCGAGTAGCTGCGTCTATTGAGCCATCACTTCTGCCAGGTTTGGCGGTGGTGGTGGTGGCAGGATCGGCTGCGGTTGAGGGTTCGGCTGAGGCAGAGGCCCATTGCCATTGGCATCACCTCCTCCAGTGGCACCTCCAGCTGGTGGGGTCTGCTCACGATCGTTCCCACCCTGGTTGAGGTCAATGGGTCACCCCTGCGTCCATAACACCTTCCTCACCCAAGCTCAGGCTTGGGTGGAGGCGGACGGTTGCCCAGTCATGCGGAGCGACGTGCAGATATCTACAACACGGGTCGACAATGGTTTAGTACTTTATTGATTCAATATAATTAAATGATTTCAACAATTTAAGGAAAAATATTTAATCTATCCAACACTCATACAAAGAAACAATAAGTGCCATAAAATGCAATAAGATTGAACATTCATCACATGGTTTGCATTACATGGCATCATCTCTAGTAGCTACGCTAGATGACGTGCGAGACTTGCACTAGGAGAAGGTAACTCATGGAGGGTACATCAGGGATGATACATCATAACTCATGGATAACAACTAGCTCAACTCTGACTCATGATGTGGCCACGCAGGGTCCACACTACTCTGACTCGTACATCGATGTGTCGTACACTGCTAGGTGAAAATGGTTGCCAAGAACCATCAACTCCTCTTGTGACATGTGAAGGCACTTCACGTAAGCCTGGGCTTCTCTGAACTCCTTGGTAAGCGACAGGTTGGTGGGGGCTGGACAGTGGTCATGCCTCAAGAGAGTCTGGCCAATCTAAAAAGTTTCCTTGAAGGGGTCCTTGTGTCTAGCTGACAAAGGAAGTCGGTCCCACAACTCAGCGTACTCCTGGCAGCGTCTCTCGTCGTTGTTCTTCCAAGGTGTCTTGAGCCTCTTGTACCTGTCCACCAAGGTCTCGTTCTAAATCATTAGGGCTATCAGATGGCCTTGGTTGCACTGTGCTTTTGTCTCTGCTTTCTTCAAGGATTTGACGAGCATTGTCTTCTCACATTGCACAGTGAGTTGCTCTTGCCATCTTCCTGTCTCCTCTTCTGAAGTTCTCTGATCTCCTTGTCCTTTTCATTCTTCTCCCCTTCCAACTGGAGAACTCTTGCGGTGAGGTAGTAGTTCCGAAGCCCAATGTCCTCTACCTTGTCTCGTAGGTCGGCAACCTCGGCTTTGTGGGCTCTTGCCTGTCGTGCGAGCTTGTCCTGCATCTGGGCGATAGTTGCCTTGAGACTTTCTTTCTCCTCAGCTTCCTTCTCGCAAAACTCCTGGTACTTCATCAGAGTGTTGCGGTCAAGACGCCTCTTCTTCTCCAAGTGCTCTATGTAGCAGTTCTACTCAAAGAGGTGAGTGGCAGAGGCACGGTTGCAAAGACTTGTCTTAGCTAGGATGACCGGCCTGACCTGGTCATCCTGCTGCTCTAGTGTGAGGAGAGAGTTCAGGGCCTGAGGAATAAGATGAAACTCTGTGTTGCGAAGGTGCTCATAAGCAATCTTCATCACTTCACATAGAGCCTTGAGTGACACAGACTGGATTCCTTCCTCAATTGAGTCCTCGACTATCATCTCTAGGAGAGCTGGTACTGAAGGCAGAGTCTGACTTGCAGGGATCTCCAGGTGAGTGACCATGTAACCCTTGATTCCTCCTTCTAGGTCAGGTGCTCCAGTGCAGGTGTACTTGATCTCCTCAACTCACACTTCGAGCACTCCCAGAATACGACGTAGGGTGTACGGGAAGCCTGGAAGCTCCTGTCCCTTTTAGGTGAACTCAGCCTTGGGCATGCTACTCAATGGTCCAAGCGGGGGTCCAAAGCTTGTCATCTGCATGTTTTAAAGGGAAAAGGGTCAGCAAGTCAGTAATAATAGAGAAGCCTTGCATAAGAAGAAATGCAGAGTCGGTATATAATCGAAAGAAAAGCTGGTTTATCCTGTACTAGCGTCCATTTCTAGGGTTTCATCCTAGGGTCAAGTATGACTCTTATACCAACTAAAACAATCTCGATTTCCATGAAGGGAAATCCACAGAGTCGAAGTGTAATATGACCATTTAAATCACATTACCCGATAACAGTTGAATACCATAGTCCATACATCGAACAAAAGAGTGCAATAGAGAGGTTTACAATAACTTATTACATCGCCACTTGGCGGAATCAGAGTTTATGCAGCATAACAATAAAAGCTTGAGGTGCAGAAGCTATCATTCTCGATCCAACTTGAGCGTACTCACTCCTTGAACCTGAAACCAAATTTTTAGTACGATTTGTACTGGCCACACTCCCACCCTATGCATTGCTCTGTGGTAATTGGATGCAAAAAGGATATATCAAAAGGAACCTATGAAGGTTGGGGTTTTCCTAAGCAGGTAAATAGGTATATAAATAATATAGTAGTTAGGTTTTAAACACATTCCCAATCCCACAACATCCTTCACCATCCATCTCTGAGACACCATTCCAACTCCTCCAACACCATCTCAGACTCAAGTCGACAAGCCAACTCTCTCTCAGCTTGTCTCAGTGGCCCGCAGCCCTCAACCTGGCTCACGGTCGGAAATCACACTCAGGGGGAAGATAGAACGGTCCACTCACTAGTCCGGTGCATCCTCCTAAGGAAAGGTCCATAGCCAAAGAATTGGCATATGTATCGATCGATCAACCATACACTCTGCAGAGGTTTTACTAATCCACTAGATAACCATCTTCGGTGTTGATCACCACCTAGACAGATTCCGGGTGCCTACAGCCATAGAATGATGCCACTCTATCATCCAGCTCTGGATCGCTGAAACTGTGAAGAGAGCATGTATCCGCTCCTGTAGAGGATGTCATGCCATGTACCCACTCCCGAAGGGGGTGCCATGATCATCTCGGTAGGGTGTTAGCTCCATCCCATGCATATACCTTCCTATCACTACTCGCCTAGCAGTAGTGGCATCGATCTATCTAGCGGTTCAGCTGTCTTCCCCCCATGGGAAGTGAGTGGAGAGCAAGAGATTCCTAAGGTCTAGATACCAGCGCAACAGTTCCTAAGTGTGACCAAGCCGAGATATCTTCTCTAGGATTTATCTTTAACATGCTACCACGACACCTTCGTCCCGGGCTCCACCTCTCTAAGGATCACACCCAAAGACCACCATCACATCTAAGTTAGCCCACCACAGGTTTCTCTTGTGGGAATGCCCAGACCCATTGCCCGGTAAGACTTGCTCTAGAAGCTCATCATAGATCCCGGCTCGATCGACTCAACCCTCACCCTACTCCCTGCCGTAAGCTCCACCCCAAACCCAGATACAGCATCATCAGCTCACAAGCTCATCTTGACCCATCAACACATACACCTCCAGCTTGGCACCCTCTAGGCCTTCCCAGTGTTCATCACGTCGCATCAAAATGTAAGCGAGTGAAGTATATATATATATTTATATATATATAAAAAATAGCAGATAAGCAAGTGGCTAACATAACAGCGGGTAAGCAGGTGAAAGGTTACAACAAGGTAGGGCTCCTCAAGTATTAATCTACCATGTATTCCTAGCACAGACAAACCATCATATTGCAACAGAAAGTAAAGCACTAGCATTGCTACATTTGCCATGTGTAATGGGATCTACGTGGTTGGGTGAGATATGGCACCTTCACTGACGTAGCTGTCGGACTTCTCCTGGTAGTCACTATTTTCAGACTTGTCCTCGCTCGAGCCTATAACCGAGAATTAATGGTCGCGGGAGTGACCCCTATAGATTAGCATAAAGAATGAATGCCAAATTGAAGATCCAAATGCACTCAAACATAGCAAAAATAGATAGAACTCAATTTATAGAAAATTTGGATATGTGGATCATAATTTTCAGAGCTAGTATGAATTAGTTATGATTTTTCAAAAATTTAACCATTTTCTAAAAAAGAAAAGGACTAGATTTATCTGGCGCTGACATGTGGCATCACGGGATTGGTCCATGTGTCGCGTGGGGTCAAGCCAAGACAACTCAGCGGCTGACGTGGCGGATGACGTCATGCTGACGTCAGCATTGACCGGGTCAATGATCGCCTGACATGTGGCTCCGGGGTGACGTCACTGTTGACGTCAGCAGTCAACGGTCAATGGTCAACTGACAGGTGGGCCCCACTGGGCTATTAACGGGTCGTTATTGGGCTGTTAATGGGCCGAGTGGGCCAGATCTGGGCCGAGCCAGGCCCGCCATGTGGCACGCTCTGGTGCTGCCATGTCATCACGCTGGATTCAAAACGGGCTCAGTCCATAGCTCTGGTCCACGGTGCACCGATGCTTGCTGGGTCCACTGTCAGCGTCTCAGGTTCACATGAACCGGGTGCACAGCGTTGTCCTCTGGTCCATGCGGTCCACAGACCGATCCACGGTGCACCGGTTCCACTTGGCCCCACTTGCAGCCGCTCAGGTTCACATGAACCATGTCCATCTTCCTCTGGCCGAACTCATCCACTTCCTCTGTCTCTCCAGCCCGACACCAGGGCTCAACCGCGGCAGTGTTTCCCCAAAATCCGGTGACTCCGGTGATCCTCCGGCTCCATCTTCTTGCCCATCGGCTCCAGGACGCCATGGCGAACACGAAGGTGGGCTTCAAGGCTGCAGCTTGGCTCCCGATGGCGGTTCGACGGCGATGGCACATGGCTACAGCTCCTAGGTGACTAGATCTAGGTCCAAGTGGTGCGCAGGGGCGCGATTGAGGGCACGCAGCACCTCCCCGATGCGCGTGGGGCGACCAAAATCCACGGCGGAGTCCGCGTGGGTAGCAACTCCCACGGAAGAGCTCCGACGAGGCCTCGGTGCACGGCACGGCACCCAGAGAGGCTCCACAGCTCCCATCTTCTCCTTGTGTCGATGCAGCTTCCCCCAGCGGTGCTCCTCGGCTCCTTCTTGGTCCTCGCGGTGGTCAGAGATGGCAGGGATCGGCGTTGAGGCGGCGGTGCTCTAGAGCGGCGGCGCGCTGGCATGGTGGCGCACGCCGAAGTGTCCAAGGCATCATCCAAGGGGCTAGCGTGCGCATCGGGTGCGGCACGCCAAGGCGGACTCAGATCAAGAGTCGAAGAGGTCCAAGGCTCAAGCATGGGGTCGGCGAAGTGGCTTCGCCGTGGCAGCGCTCGGCGTGCGGCGACGGGCATGGTGGCTTTCACCCCGGCGCCCTACTGGCGCCGTGGTCCTCTTGGCTCGGCCGGTCTATGCATGTGTGTGCATGGTGTGTCCAAGGGAGACCTGTGGAGGTCTCGACCTACGCGCTCCCAAGGCAGAGTGCCATGGCTGAAGCGCAAGGCAAGATCAGGAGAGCGATGATGCCGGCGGTGCTCACCGGCGTTGGCGTGGATGGAGTTGCGATACACGTCCAACAGCTCCGGCTCACGGTACAGCTCCGGTTCCTTGTCCTCGATGGTCCTGCAGCAGCAGCAGCTTCGCAGCGGCGCTCCTCCTTCTTCTCCAACTCCGGCGACGGCGGCTTTCTTTTCCCCCGCCTCCTTCTTCTTCATTTGGTGCTGAGCAAGATGAAATTTGCAGGCCACCAATGCGGCGGCGTATCCCGGGGAACCCTAGAGCACCGAGGCGCGGCTTATAAGGAAGGCGGCAAGGGCAGAGGGGTATGGCGGTCGGAGTTGGTTGCAGGGGCAATCCCGTCCAAGGGGAAGCTTCCTGACGGCTTCCTCGGCCTCCGTAGGCTCCAGCGGGCAGAGAGAGAAGCCAATTGGCTTCGAGGCGAAGGAAGGGAGAGGGGATAAGCAGGGGACAAGGTTGTGTGGGCGGTTGCGAGCGCGCGGGAGAGCAAGTTGCTCACGGCCGTGGGTGCCTTATGGCAGAGCCTGTCGGCCGAGGTGGCACACGGGATGGCCGTGGATGCGGGGCCGGGACAGATCGAGCGGCCAGGGAACCTCGCGTGGCGCTCACGCGAGTGGGCGCGGCGTGGGAAGAGCAGGGGAGGTCGGGGTGACCTCAGCCGAAAAGATGACAGGTGGGTCCCACGGCGGGACCCACTCGTCAGCAACGGTGACCGGCTGTTGAAGCAGACGCGGATGCGGGCGCTCCTTGCTGGGCCTCACGGGCCGGTGGTCTCCTGTGCTTGCTGGGCCGTCTCACGCGGGAAAGAAAAGGAGAGGGAGAGCGGGCGAGCGGCTGGGCCGGCGGCCTTGCTGGGGCGGTGCGGCGTTGAGAGAAGAGAGAGTGAGAGATGAAGCAGGCCGGGCTGGTAGGGCTGAGCAGGCCGAACGACTTCTTCCTTTTCTCTCTTTATTTCTTTTCTCTTTTCTATTTTTTAAATACTTTTATATATATATATATATATATATGTGATGTGCCAACTTTGAATAATAAAGTAGTGGGCATACAAGGCCCTTATATTTATTAAGGTATTATTCCCTTAATATTTATTTATGAAAATAAATATTATGATCTCATTTTAATAATCATTACATAAATTCAAATAAAAACCAAATCACATATTAGTGCAACATGGCATGACAACTATCGAAACATTGAAGGTAAAGCTAATGCAACATTGGAAAGCAACATATGAAACATTGATCAAAAATTACTTTTAAACATTGATTATGCTATGATCACATATATGCTATGGCATGACATGACAAGGTTGATGCAAGGTTAGGGTAGATGATGACATGTCACACTCATCACTCATAGGTTTTCAAAAAAAAATTTTGTAGCTCGGATTTTCGGGTTGTTACAATAGAACCTTTTCATCTCATTGTACTTCGGTACTCATCAATACAGCAGCAGAGACGCAGGACGTAGGGTATTACGCTTTCGAACGGCCCGAACCTGGATAAACCCCGGTTGTTCTGGTTGTTTGTCTTGCGTCTCACCTCTCGATCATAGATTTTAGCGTGCCCTCACCGCAATCTACTACCTCAGGGCATCCCGTGGTAGACTGCCGAGGACATTTCATCGACAATGGCGCGCCAGGTAGGGTGTGCGCGATCTGATCAGCAGGCAATCCAGATGGTTTTTTTCCTGGCTTCCATGGAATTCGAGGCAGGTCTGAACTTCACCGTCGGCGCGTTCACCGACCACCGGCGTAGCGACAACCACCGGAACGGGCAGCCTGCTTCTGCACCAACGTCATCGACCACTTCGCTGACAAGTCTACTTCGGCAACTCGTCGGCAGCTTCCTTGGCGAATCGATCCAGATCGATCTGCCGTGGACGGCTTCACCACCGTTCATCGCCATCGGCGCAGACATACAAGCCGTACCGACCACTCGGACTGCCCAGATCCAAATCTGGCCGCGGATCGACCACCATGAGTGCATTACATGTATTCGCACAGCAACAACCACGGCGTGTCGAACGACCAAGCCGTGGAGTCCCGTTCGTGTGCAAGTCGGACTGCAAGCTAAGCTCGAGGCCGATGATCCGATCTACAAGAGATGCACGAGCTCGCATGCATCGCGTACAGAGTAGCAGCAGATCTGCCTAGCATGCAAAACTAAGTCCATATTCCTTATTTAATTTCCGATCTAATATCTTATAAATACAATATATGTTTCGGATATCTGCATATAGAATTCGATTGTTTTGCTCGGAATTCATGGACACTCGTCATCGTTCTACGTCACATCGGCGTCGCGGATTGCATCAGGTGGACAGGGACTCCTACTCCACGTATACCAGTCCAACTCGTCCAAGCAGGCCGCGGTTCAATTCGACATGTGGGCCGTGTCAAGTTGTCCATGCTGATCGAGCTACCAAGCGTGACGTTGAGTCGATAGCAAGCCACTCCGACAGCCACATCCGTCTACTCGACCACGACAAGAACAACACCTCTCCAACGACATGCTAATTTTATTTAAGAAATTAATAAAAATTTTTGTCATCCTTTTTTCTTGTTACAGCTTTGCATCTGTGCACCAATCTGTCATACATGTGTCCTGCATAAGTCATAATTAAACTTTATTTTCTGCCTGCCGAAAACGGCTTGACAAGGCACTGTCTCGAAGCCTCTTACGATGTGTTACAGCTTCGTGCTACATGGCACTAGGAGATTCAGCAGTCGCTCTCTACGGTGCTAGGTACCTAGAGATCCTGATGATCCTACGATGTTCACTAATGCATCCCTACTTATTCGACAGAGTTAGCTCGCTTGGAGGACGGGGGTAAAACTTAATTGTCGACATAATTTTTTCCTCAATTACATATCAAATATTCAAAGCGGCATATATGTTATCACCCGCTTAATATGCCTACTTAAAAATACATCCCTGCTGATTTTCTCTCCGGAGATCAGTTATTTGTACATCATGTACCACCGCTCTTCATGTTTATTTTTTAGAGATAAGGTTCGGTTGCCGAGCACACTCCAAACGTTCGGGGACTGCATCGAGTATCATCGTCCAAGTGGTCACGCCTCCTAGCACTCGGACATCACGACCAACCAGTTGGTCCAATTGTTCGGTGTCATGCACCACACAATCTCGCCTCCGTCGCTCGGCTCGATGCCACGCACTGTGGAGTCTCATCTCCGGCCTCGTGCTACTCAGGGACTCGTCGTCGTCGCTTCTGCTCGGTGTCATGCACCACACAGCCTCGCCCCTATCGCTCGGCTCGGTGCCACGCACCGTGAAGTCTCGTCTCCGATCGTGCTGCTTGGGGACCCGTCGTCATCGCCTCGGCTCGGTGCCACGCACCGTGAAGTCTCGTCTCCGGCCTCGCGCTGCTCGGGGACTCGTTGTCGTTGCCATGGCTTGGTGTCACTGTTGGTGTTTCTTAGCATTACTACTAAAGATAGACTATAAATCCATCCTTAATAATAATACTAGAAGCGTGTGTTGACATTCCTAACCACCATTACTTCAGAAAGGTAACCCTTGGCCCTTAATAGCGCCGGCCTAAATAATACAGTCTGGTAATAACAGTTAGAAATGCCAGATTGGCTATCCTAACCGTCATTACTTACGATATGTAAAACTATGGCACGGCACCGTGGGGTGCAACAAGAATTACAATCCTTAAGTAATGGTACTTAGGTACGCCAATCGGAAGAGATAAGAATTACTCTGCAAGCGCACAGAACTATCATTGTAGCATTTCAACCCATGAGTATTCAAGGCTGTCATATTTATAATTTTCCGTAGGAGGGCAGTATGCATCAAGCG
>CM041634.1:625319-639515 GCA_023333625.1 Bothriochloa decipiens | reverse complement strand
TTAGTCTAAGTTGGCGGTGTATAAATGATCCATAAGGACCGCCAACAGTCACGCACGACATAGGCTCGCCTCCGTCGCTCGGCTCGGTGCCATGCACTGCACAGCCTGTGCTCTATCCAAGACTTACCTAGGGGACTACGCTTTCGACTTGCCACCTAGAGGTGTCTACGGACCAGCGGTTCTCGGTGTCCCTCGACCCAATCGAGCCTGTGCTTCCTCCAGGACTTACCTAGGGATTTTGCATTCGACTTGTCACCTAGAGGCGTCTATGGACCAGTGGTTCTCGGTGTCCCTTGACCCGATAGAGCCTGTGCTCCATCCAGGACGTACTTGGGGACTGCGCATTGACTTGTCACCTAGTAGTGTCTATGGACTAGTTTCTTGTTGCTGAGTTTTTTCTTAAAATCTCAATACAACATATTCTATCTTCTATCGAGCTTGGGGACTACGTGGGCCCACGTCACCTCGCGGTGACTTAGGCCTATCTTCTGTACTTTGTTTGATACCCCTACCTCTATGGATGGTTCATGTTGACATCCCAGTGATACTTCGTGTCACGTGTTAACGTGGGCCCACGTCTCAGGATGTGACAAGAATTTTTCTTTTTCTTAGAACACCATGCATCTTTTGACAAAGATCACCTTCCTTGACGGGAGCTGTGGTCAGGAGCAGACTTATGTGGACGACGCTGACTGATCAGCAACGATACTAGTTGGGACTATGTGGTCAGCATCTTTACTGCTCGGCGACATGTGGTTTACATCTTCACTGCTCGACGTCATGTGGTTTACATCTTCACTGCTCGGCGTCACGTGGTCTGCATCTTCACTGCTCGGTACAGGTCAAGACGGCGACTCCCTCAAGATACATGGTGCTCGAGGACTAGCTGTGGGGGTATAGACCCCATATACCCTCGCGGCTAGAATTTGGGCTGCTCGGTATGAGACGGCCCAGCCCAAGATGAAGACGTGCGGCACACGACGTGCACCGCACAGTTTAGTAATAGTACCAAATAGGCTATTCTACTTGTAACTCTGTCCCTTCGGCATATATAAGGAGGGGCAGAGGTCCTTTAGATAGACAACTCAATACGAAGCAGATCTCCATGATCTCTCTTGTAACCCAGACCTCCGTGGTTGGGACGATAGAACCTTTTTATCTCATTGTACTCTGGTACTCATCAATACAGTAGCAGAGATGCAGGACGTAGGGTATTACGCTTCCGAGCGGTACGAACCTAGATAGATCTCGGTTGTTCTGCTTGTTTGTCTTGCGTCTGACCTCTCGATCGTAGATCTTAGCGCGCTCTCACCACAATCTACTACCTCGGGGCATCCCGTGGTAGACTGCCGAGGACATTTCATCGACACCGGCCGATGGTCAATTCGTGTTCTGGGCCACACGGCCATTCCTATGGAAGAAAGACACCATGTCCTACAAGGTCTTTGTGCACCTATGGTGCGTTTGCGATTATTCACCACGGCCCGCGCCTCAGGGGGGATCTTCCTCCTGGAGCGATGACGGCGGCGACGGTCGGGGACAGAAGCGACACCGCGGCAACCGGTGCTCTGGAACGGAGATCTACCCATTCCCCTACCGTCGCGGAGAGCCGGACGGCGCGCCGCCGGTGAACTTGGGTGGCCATGGCGGGCGTCAGCATGGCCCACTCAAGCGGGTGTCTGCAGCTGACAGGCTGGGTCCCAACGGGAAGGCTCGGGTGCTGACAAAGCTCAGGATTGGGAAGCCACCAGCGCGGGACACGTCACCGGCGAAGGATAGACGGTTCGGAAAAGGCATGGATCCCCCGCCACCCAAGAACTCCACCGGCGCTGCGTTTTGCAGTCAACAAAGCAAAAGCGGGTAGCCAGTGCACCGCAGGCAGGCTACGCACCAAGTCTGGAGGTGAAAGCATCCTGCTGACGCCGCAAAGGAGCAAGGCAACAGATCAATTTTGAATTACCCGCCAGGCGATCATTCGCCTCCCCCGATCGAGGCAGACAGCTGTCTGCAGCCGACTCTTCCCGAAGGGGGCCCAACACCAAGAGGAGCCAACTCCAACCTCCCCCAAGCAGCAAGCCTCTCGGCAGCAGGAGCAAATCCTATTGGTGGGACCACAGGAGCCGGCGCTGGTGCCTGACGGTGCCGTCGCTCAATGGCCTGCAGTGTCGCCGGTGCCCACCGACGCTGCGAGTGCCGCAATGATGGAAGACCGTCCCATCATACGTGAAGGGGGGCCACCAGAGGACAGCGCCCATCGGGAGGCACCTGCATGGAGCAAAATCCAGACCCTGCAATGGGCGCAGCCTCTCTACGAGGCCTGGTACCCCACTTAGGAAAGCCACGCCACGGGAGTCCGGGCCTACCACACCCCAGCCTGGGCCACTAGGCCGGGAAGGCCAAGACGGGGATGCGCCAAATCAGCCGGAGAAGGGCGAGCACACTCTAGTAAAAGGCCCCACAGCCGCAACACCCGCGCCGGAGGCAGCACCGCCATCGCTGGCTAACGATTCCACGTCACTAAATCTGCCGGAGGTGGAGGCACACCCTCGAGTACACGGTGCCATGGCAACATCGGCTGCGAAGGCTGCAACATCGCCAGCGCCACCCAAGGACTCCGCATCAGCCGAGCGCCGGTTCTTAGTGTTCGCCGCCAAAGTAAAGAAGCCCAGGCAGGCGCCGCTCCTGCAATGCAAGTCACTAGAGCCACACACCCCACGTCCGTGCCTACGCCTCCGTAGTCGTCGGATCGCAGCACAGAGCATGTCGCGGCTCCCGACGGTGAAGCGCGGCGAATATCTGGTGCTCAAGCGCCTTGGCCACGCCTCCGAGATCCCCGAAGGTTCAGCCTCCGACAAATTCGAATCCTAGTTCGGTGGTAAGGAGGAGGACGACGAAGCACTGCGTGAGCTGTTCCCGCCTGAACAAGTCTGTGGGCAGAAGCGACGGCGCACGGCGCTGCGGGCATGAGCCTAACTCGGCCTTGCCTCTACACGGTTGTACTGCGCCATGGATAATACGACCTTGGCATGCTGGAACATCCGCGGGCTCAATTCCAGAGCACGCCGGGACAACGTGCGAACGGTTATGGGTGATGCCAACACCCACATTGTATGCTTGGTGGAAACAAAGCTCTGCACTGTCGATCAGTGGTTGATCTACTCCATGTTAGGCTCCAGTTACATTGACTTTGCTTTTCTCCCTGGGGCGAACACGCGCGACAAGATCATTGTGGCCACCATGTCTCCTTCCCTGACTCTGCACGAGCCGCTGATAGGCTGCTACACTGTCACTGTCAAGGTAACCATGGGCGCCAAGGATCCGTGGTGGCTTACTGTGGTCTACGGGCCTCAGGATGAGAATGAGAAGAGCTTGTTCCTAGAGGAACTTGAGGCGATTCAGGATCAATGCCCACGGCCATGGGCAATCACCGGTGACTTTAACCTTATCCTGGATGAAGCAGACAAGAGCAACACCAAAATTAATAGGAGAACAATGTCTTGGCTCAGGCAAACGGTAGCCACATTGCAACTGCTGGACCTGCCCATGCACGGCCGCCGCTATACCTGGTCCAATGAACAGGAGCAGCCCACCTTGGTGAGGCTCGATCGGGTGCTGGTGACCATCGACTGGGAGCATCGATTCCCAGACTGCCACTTGCAGGCATTGGCGATGGATGCGTCCGACCACTATCCGATTATGCTCCAAACAAATCTGGCATTCCACCCGAAACCAAGGTTTCACTTTGAAATCTTCTGGCCTAAACTCAATGATTATCAGGAGACAGTGATGAGGGGCTGGACCAGGGCAGATCATCTGCGGGACCCGATCACAAGACTGGACAGATTGTTCAGGAATCTCACTCGAGAGATGAAGAGCTGGGCGGCAAGACGCATTGGCATCATCCGGGAACAGCTCCTGATGGCCAGGGAAATTGTGTTCCAACTTGATAAGCTCTCTGAAACGCGGTAGCTGTACGAGACTGAAAGGAAGCTACGGATGGACATGAAGTTGAAGTGCTTGGGGCTGTCCTCGATGGACCATACCATTGCCACGCAGAGAGCGAGAGTTTGGCAGATTGCTGAGGGTCACACCAACACCAGATACTTCCACCTGCTAGCCAGAGGAAAGAAGAGGAAGAACCTAATCACGAGACTAAGGGTGCAGGGCGCCTTCACATCTGATCCAGAAGCCATGGAGCGTACCATCCATGATCATTTCTCAAGTGTGTTCGGCGTTGCCGGGGACCTCAGTGGAGAAATTGATTTTGAGGCACTCGGGATCGACCAACAGGACCTGGCCGAGCTCGATTGACCAGTTTCAGAGGAGGAAACCTGGGCGGCCATTCAAGCTATGCCAGCAGACAAAGCTCCAGGCCCTGATGGGTTCACTAGAGCTTTTTACAAGGAAACCTGGGGAATCATCAAGGCAGACGTCTTAGTGGCGATCAATGCCATCTTATTCGATGACAGCAGGCAGTTTCGGTGGCTCAACGGAGCGCTGATCGTGTTATTACCAAAAACCCCAGAGGCTTGTGAACCACAGCAATTCAGACCAATCACCATGCTGCACAGCATGGCGAAGCTGATCTCCAAGATTCTCGCCATCCGCCTAGCGCCAAAGATGCAAGGATTGATCTCGCCAAATCAAAACGCCTTCATCAAAGGCTGGTCCATACACGACAACTACAAATACGTGCAGCGCGCAGCGGTCAAGCTCCAAAGGAAGAAGGTGCCCCAGATCCTCCTCAAACTGAACATAGCAAAAGCATTTGATATGCTGGAGTGGCCTTTCCTGCTTGATACACTCTGGGTTATGGCCTTTGGTCTTTGCTGGAGGCGGTGGATATCCTTGCTCCTGTCATCCGCAACTTTGACCATCCTGATCAACGAGCAGCCTGGGCCAACAATCAAGCACAGGCGCGTGGTGCGTCAAGGTGACTCCCTATCCCCGCTGCTCTTCATCTGCGCTATGGAGGTCCTTGGACGTCTATTTGACATGGCCAAAACTCAAGGCGTACTCCACAACCTGGACAGCGAGGGCATCAAGTTCCAGTGCAATGTGTATGATGATGATGTCATTCTATTCACGCATCCATCCGCACGCGAGGCCTGTGCAATCAAAGGAATCCTGGACATTTTCAGGGGTGCATCAGGACTGCAAACCAACATGGCTAAATCCTCGATCACCAACATCTTCGGTGGGGAGCAGGCGCTCAGCTGATCAAGGACACTCTCGGTTGTCAGGTTCCTATCCGCTACCTGGGCCTCCCGCTGAGCACAACGAAGATCCCGAAGGACCACATAAGAAGAACGGTGGACTCCATCGCCTCCAGGTTGCCAGCTTGCCACGGGCCATTGATGGCCAGGAGCGGCAGGTTGATTTGGGTCAAGTCAGTGCTCACAGCCATTCCTATCTACGCCATGATCGCGGAAGGGCTACCTCCATGGGCCCTGAGGAGATTGACGCCATCTGCCAGCGTTTCTTATGGGCAGGCAAGGATGCTGACGTGAGAGGCAAGTGTATGGTAGCATGGAAGACCTGCACACGGCCTGAGGAAATCGGGGGACTGGGGATCAGGGACCTCAAGTTAGTGGCAACGGCGTTCGAGGCATAGTGGTTGTGGCTGTAGTGCACGGATGCGGACAGAGCATGGTCATAGCTGCCGCTTAAGCAATCCAAAGAAGCGATGGCATTCTTCCGAGCGTCGACACACTCCATGGTTATAAACGGCCAGACCACAAAGGTCTGGCAGGACAGCTGGATCGGCGGAGTCTCCATCAGGACCATGGCACCGACCCTCATCAAATTCGTCAACAGAAGAGCATTCCTGATAATGACCGTCACCGAAGCGCTACCAGAGAGAGATGGGTGCAGGTGATCTCAGGTGGGGTCACTGTGCCGGCGGTGGTAGAATATCTCAGAGTATGGCGGGTCTCACCCGATACCTGGCTGCATCAAAGTCTGGGAAGTTTGGGCGCCACTCAAGGTAAAGATGTTCCTTTGGCTGGCGATACGGGGACGACAATGGACTGCAGACAGGCGGCGGCGCCATGGGCTTGACTCACATGACGACTGCCCTCTCTACTCGCAAATGCTGGAGACAATAGATCACCTGATCGTGGAGTGCCTCTACGCGAGGACTATCTGGTTTGAGGCTTCCACGCTGCTTGGCGCCCAGATGCAGATGCAACCAGCTGGCACAATCCTGGAATGGTGGGACTCCTGGAGAGGGCTTTGGCCGACGATCACCAAGGGAGCAGACTTGTCATTTGCGCTAATTGCCTGGGAACTTTGGAAAGAACGAAACGCTCGCTACTTCCGCGGGGCTTCAACTGACATTCAGGGGATCAAGGCCGTCATCAGGCTACAAGTGGATCTTTGGGTGCAAGCAGGCGTCTAAAATCTAGGTTGTCTAGTTCAGCGAGTAATACACTAGCAAGCACGTTAGCGGGCGTGAGCTTCATTGTAAACATCAAGGGCACCCAATGTAAACATCAAGTCTTTTGCGTGATTGAGAAAAAATGAGAGGCCGTTCCTTCTTCCCTCGTAAAACTTCCGTCGTAGATAGTAAATATCATGGATCCACCGTGCCATACCAAGGATGTGACAATACATATCGATCAATTTTAGTACATACACAACACATGTGAACGCATGGATAAGAAGTAGGCGATCATGTGGTAGTCTTACAAGCCACACTAGCGATTTAACATCCATGTTTCTTTTCTAATAATCTAAATGGATGCTAGATGATGATACACATGCTGGAGGAGACGATCTTCCTAGGCAACCTCCTGTATCCCCCACCTGCAAAACAATAATGAAAGCTGTCAGGGTTGGTATCTACTTTCAAATAGTGATTTGTGCGCGTCCATGCGCGCATGGATATGGGCGTGCGGAAAATCACAGTATAACAAAGACCAAAATTTGCCATATGTGTACACAAATCACGGTCTAACCAAATTTTGCCATAAAACAGAGTCAGATCCTCAAAGCACAGTCTCTAGACTGAATACTGATGTGTTTGAACATTACATATTTATGTAAATGAGTCATAGAACACACAAATAATCTTAGTAGCCTCTAGGCTGAGATGGCAGAACATAGCATATTATACATCACAATACTTTGTATATGTGACACCAGAGGGCAGGATTGATGATATTATTTAAGGTATTGTCAAAAAATGATACTATTCAAGGGAAGTTGTAGTAGCTGCTCTTGAGCTTCTCCTAAACTTGATGGCTGGTAACAGAGCTGCTCTCGAGCTTCTCATGAACCTGATGTTAAAAGATGGCAGAGCAGGCCTAAATGGTCAGTTAATGTACATATTAAAAGATGCATATATGTGCTAGCAGGACCATAGAAACAGTAACTTGAGTGTCAGTTGTCCAAAATGCAGTCCCTATTTGGTATATAAATTTATGCAGCAAGCCGAGATTGTGGCAGAACATGTTCATCTCTAGAAAAACTACTGAACGACCAAAGTGAGTATAGTTATCTATGTGCTAGGATCATATCAGTCCCCAGTTCAATAGGCTTACCCACATGTTCCACTTCATATTTGAAAAATATGACCATATATAGCAGTTTGAGGACATCCAGGACCATAGATATGTATCAAAGAAGACATCAGCTTAACAAATGTTTGACTATAGTTCAAAAAGAGGTGTTTATGCAAACCAAGGACTGGTATATTATCAGACTGGTGGAGATGCCAAGAAAACACTGGTATCAATCCTCATTGTATTAGAGTGCAAGTGGCATAAGCCCTTTGAGGAAACTAAATAAGACATGTCCCTCACAAGGCATACCAATTTCATTTGACCAAAACATCCATGTCAAAAAAACATTAATTATTTTCTGAGCTCCCAACAAGGAAAAATCATGGGCAAGGCAAATAATGTTAATGCCAAATCATGCAGGTGCCCAGTCTGTGCAAAAAATGTGTGCAACAGGCATTTCATCGAACATCTGAAAGCACTTCTCCAAATATTCGACCTACAGTGCATATATCAATAGCTATCAAACACACAAAGGGCAAAAGGAGGCACCATAAATGAGGAATTAATACAGTAATGGACTCATCCACCATTTGCAGTGATTTAGGTTTGAATCATAAATATGCAACCTTTATTGAAGATGAGCGGAACTTACATGCAGATGTAATCGAACCAACCCCAGCCCAGATGTGCTTGTATATGAACTGAGTGGGATGCTTCCCCAACATGTATTGATCAAGATCAGTACCTTATCTGCAAAAATTTCCTTGGTCTTGTCTCCTTAAGGGAGAGCATGGAAGAGCACATCATCGTTCCCCCACCATAGCTGGAGCCTGACAAAACGAAGAGCACAAGCCCCAGAAACATGGGGATCCATTTCTCAAAATATCTTGCCTGTCAGTTTTAAAACATGTAGATGAATTTCTCAAAATGCAATTCTTCACAATTCCTCAATTTTCACAAATAGATAAATGCGCAACACAATTACTTGGTGGTCTCAATTAGTTAGCAGAATAGATAGCACCAGGTTGTGGGAACAGTAGCATATAATTTAGAAGAATCACAGATAGGCTAAGATTATAGGGGATGTGTACCACACTATAAACACACTACCAACTTCCAGTTGTTACGTACTTAGCTGATAGATCTTTCTTCTATAAGAAACTGGTAATATTGTTTGACAAAGGTGTGGCAATTTTGCAAAAACTACCATCAAAGATCATCAGAACAGGGTGGACTACTGAAACATCTCATAGAGTACCATGCTATATGCATATGAATCATTTCCTGATTTACCTTTACAGATGTTAAGTTATAGAATTGCAATAAGATCACAACAACATAGTGCTACAATAAGGCGACTCAAATCAGAAATTAACTATTTAGACTTGGTAATAAAAGTTATGGAGCTCATCGAATGGACCTATTAGTAGTCATAAGCCTCATGCATATCCTGATCAAAATGGACCCCTCAGTGAAAACATACAGGTTCTACCAATTTTATTGGACGAAAACATGCAGGTCAAAAAAAAGCTTTTAGAGGAATGATTGATTTTAGATTATTAGCTAAAGAGAAGCGTTAATAAGAACTGAGGAATGTTTTTTTTCCAATAATTGTTGCATGGTTGATTTTAGGTTGGTGCCCAGCTTGTGCAAAAAGGATGCAACAGGCATTCTTTGAATATCTTGAAGGCACTTTCCCAAATACCTGTAGAGCATGTATCAGTGTAACTATCATGGATGCATTTGAAATATGAACATAAAGTGCTAGATAGCAAATTAAAGGAAAATAGAAATGCAAAGAGCATAACCTCAGGTTCATCCATCTGCACTGAACCTAAAAGCAGAAATAAAAAATCAATGTAAAATAACAAACTACATAAAGACATGGCGCTTCACACTTGAATGCCTAAATCATCCTTAGGCACATACATCAGATCCACGAAGCAAAACCAGAACCAACATGTAAATGCAATTAATGGAGAGAAGCACACACCTTCCGTTTCAGGTTTATCACTTTGCTGATGGGAAATCATCTGCAACCATCCTATTTCCAAGAGATGGAACCTGATTTTACTTTAGCCCCAAGCTACAAAAGGCAGTGATAGAGATCAATTAAGAAGGACATGTAATTGTTTTTTTCCATATATAATAAGAGGTTCTTTAGTAACCTGTACATAACACCTCTCTTTTCAAAGCTAACAAAGGCATTAAGAATATGGTAAGAACAACTCAAGTTGATAGATCAAAGCAAACTTTATATAATGGAAAAAAAGGAGGCTGCTAACCTGCAAAATGTCGGATGAACAGATCTGGTAAATGGGATGAAAAAATAGGACAATCCGGCACACTTTATATTTGGATCTAATATATTCAGCTCTGCTTGCTGAGATGCTTAAGCCAACTTGTCTCCACACCTGAAGGCTTTGTCCACTGCTTTCCATGGCACCTAAAACCATATTTTAGATCCAAATATATTAGTTAGAAATCTGCTAATCACAATCCAATACCACAGGAGACGCATAGGAATGGAAGCTTGTTAAATTTATAGCATTGTTAAAGGCCATACTTTAGCATTGTTAAATTGTTAGCTTGCATTCTGTAGTTAATGTCTTCCATCATTACCTTTAAAGAATATGATAAAATATTAAAACAAAGTTCCCAAAATATTAGCTCACAATAGTATGGTACCCAAAAGTGTGACACAATAGTTATGTCAGGTCCAATCACTCAGTTTGGCAAACAAAAAACAACTCAATTTGGTAAAAAAAAAACTGTGTTTTTTTCCTCTGGTTTGGCAACAGCTTATTGTCATTACAAGTAGGCTCCAAGAGGAACTAATTGTGGAGTGACAACCCTGTACATCTTTTATGTGTGGCAAAAAGGTAAAGTTCAGAAAAAAAACATTTAGAGCTAGCAATTATAGTAACTGGTGACAACAATTGGCCCATTATTCCTTGAAACCATTTATAGTACCATTCAACAACATGAAGCCCTTCCAAAAAGAGTTGCCTACAGGATTAACTACAACCATAGCCAATTCACAAAAATTAACTTCTCTAGTTCTCCCTACACGATATCTAATGACTAAAAGAGCTGAAATTTGTCCTAGAGATGGAGCAATAGTGCTTACATCTTGCTGGCTCATAACAATAGAACATGTACTGAATTTCAATATGTCAGTTGTGACCATTCTGCACATGCAAAATAGAAGAATGGATCTAAGCTTTCGACTTTCAAGGGAGCATGTTACACATCAAACCAAATGATGTTGTACTCATAAAAAAATATAAAATCAGAAGAAAGCATAGTGATAGTGATTACTCTCCTAAGGACTCCATTGAAGTAGTTTCTAGGTAATATTTAATAATAACACCTCATTGAAGTTGACGATGACATAAATGTAGTAAAAAAAGTACCAGACAAGAAATGGAGGTAGTCACAAGCATTGAAGACCTCAGTGCAAGGCACCCACACAAATCTGGCAAACCTACAAGCACGAAGCAAAGCATCATGAGCACCCTGCATCACAGAATTAGGCAAGAATACAAAAGAACAAAGGATAGGTCCCCTTAACTTTTCTTGTGTAGCCGAGTTTATACCCTGGTTTTTTATATTCTTAGCTTTCTATACATGCTAAAGCAAAGAAGGAAATAGTTCACTAAAGATTCAGATATTTTTTTCATAGAC
Organism: Bothriochloa decipiens; assembly: GCA_023333625.1. NCBI lineage: Eukaryota > Viridiplantae > Streptophyta > Magnoliopsida > Poales > Poaceae > Bothriochloa > Bothriochloa decipiens. Next base: position 628,323 of record CM041634.1, on the reverse strand, counting down.
TTTTTGTCCATTAGCTTCTTTTATGATATTCTCCATACTGCCATTAAAAAAGCTGGCAAGAAGCACGAAACCTAGATGATTTTCCTATACTGCTCCTTCTGTGCTAAGGGAAAAGAGAATATTGGTAGAAGATTCAGGAGGATCCCGAAACCGAGACATATTTGCTTGTACATTTATATCATTTCATTTAAGTATAAATAACTCTTAAATTGGGCTGCTTTCCAAAAAATTCAGGAGGGGGAAAGAGGGAAGGAGAGCAGCAGTTCTCTAGCAAGCATAGGTTACCAAGAGCAGCAGTACTGATTCCTCCGAAGCTTGAGAGACCGTGGTGAATCGAAGTCAAGATATGATGCTGCAAGGGGAGGATGCAACTCCGACGAGAGGAAGAAAAGAAGCAGCGACGGCGTTTGCAATAGCCTAGCCCAACTCAACTGACCAGTGTGTGCTCACCCTGCAACTCCATCGTAGGGCGTCGGCAGCTCTTCACCCATGGAGGCCCCCAGAGCTTCACAATTCGTGCTCTACATAGACTTGGTGGGGGACGACCAGATCCGGCCATGGAGGCACCGGATCGACCCAACAAAGAAGGCAACAAGCACAAATCGATGTTTGGCACTGGTGAGGAAAATAAAGGAGGAGCAGGGAGGGAGACCACTTTCACCTGCGTCTACTCACGCCGGAGCGCCCGTGTGTTGTGGCCACCGCTGTAGAGCGCGCGCCGCCGCGCCTGGCCACCGCTGCCCGCCCGCACAAGCATGTTGCGCCCGCGCCATTGCCGCACCGGCCGGCCGCGTCCGTGACCCAGCCGCGCCCGCGCCACCGCGCGCCACCGCCACCCCACCGTGCCACCTGGCTGCCACGCCGGAGGGAGAGGGAGAGGGAGAGGGAGGGGAAGGGGAGGCCAGGGGTGGAGCAGGAGCCCCATCGGACCTGGGTGAGAGAGAAGGGAGAGGGAGGAGAGGCGACTGTGGATGAGAGAGTGAGAGGTAGGGTTAGGGTTTGCTCCGTATATATTTGGCGCGGAGGAGACAAGAGAACCGTTGATCGCGAAATCTAACATCAGAAACATTTAGAGTGACGTGGATGGCCTGGGGGCACGCCGTGGCCACAGCGAATGTACTCTTTAAATGTATGTATATCATTCAGTTCGCACAACCTAATTGATATCCATGCTGCTTTTGTAACCGTCTGAATGGTTGAAAACTGTGTATAGCAAGAGCTATCAAGAAAGAGGAAAAAGAGGGGGAAAACTACAGGACATGCTTGAGAAATTGAACAGCACATTTGGAGGACAGATGTTACGCATCTTTGTTGCCGAGGGGAACAGAAGGCCACTTGATCCAGTACATGCAGCAAAGTTTGCTTCACAGGCCTCAGGCCACTATAGTAGTCGTGAATAAGATACCAATTTTTCCACATTTCAAACACTACAAGTGACATGACGGCTTAGTCTATTTAAATTTTTGGATAGGCTAGCTGTATGTATCCGTAGCTTTGTTATATTGCACAGTGCCTTAAACAACTTAGTAGTTGATTTAATTTGCATTAACACTACTACAGGCAAAGGTGTCCATCGACCCGAAGCATCTTCCAACTAGAGCAGCTTGTTGGAATGTGTTTAAGTGTGGTATGAAGCAGGAATGCTATAGGTTGAAGCAAAAGTACTTCACTAAAGTCCATGTTGGTGAGATTTGTACAAGCTTTCGTGTCAAGACCATGAGCAACACATAGTGGGAGACCCTGACCACCTCTTGGTCTAGTGCTAAGAACAAGATGTGTGTGTGAACTCATCGATTTCCTGCCTAGTCTTGATATGGTCTACTTGTGCTGATGTCTAACACAAATGTCATTACAGGAAGTATCAAAAAAGAACAAGCAAAACCTTACGAAAGTGAAATACCACCAAACTACAGGGTCTCAATCCTATGTTGTCCAGCTCCATAAATTTGTAGGTTGTGGTTGTGGTTGTGTTTTGTTGTTACCAGGACTTTGTATAGATATAAACTAAATCATGTGCAATGTGAACACAAGGAGAAGAAGAGGATAGCCGCAGGACATAATCAAGGACTTGATGGACAACATGATTGAAACGACCTTGATTTCCATGAAGGGAAAATCCACAGTGTCGGAGTGTAATATGACCATTTAAATCACATTACCCGATAACAGTTGAATCCATAATCCATACATCGAACAAAAGAGAGCAAATAGAGGGAGTTACAATAACTTATTACATCACCACAGGGCGGAATCAGAGTTCATGCAGCATAACAGTAAGAGCTTGAGGTGCGGAAGCTATCTTCTTCTCCCCAACTTGAGCGTAGACACGAAACCCTCAATCGCTGTACTCCCCAGATGAGTACTCACTCCTCGAACCTGAAACCAAATTTTCAGTACGATTTGTACTGGCCACACTCCCGCCCTATGCATTGCTTTGTGGAAGTGGATGCAAAAATGAGGATATCTCAAAAGGAACCTATAAGGTTGCGGTTTTCCTATGAATTGTTTAAGTATATAAAACAATAGTTTAATAAACAAGTTTTAAACACAAACCCATTCCCTTCATCTATCTCCATCCACATCTGTAACATCATCTCATCTCCCCCAACACCCTCTCAGACTCTGGTCGATAAGCCAACTCCCTCTTGGCTTGCCTCAGCGGCCCGCAGCCCTCAAACTGGCTCACGGCCGGAAATCACACTCAGAGGAAGGTAGAACACTCCACTCACTAGTCCGGTGTATGCGAAACATAGGAAAGGTCCATAGCCGAAGATTAGGCGTATGTATCGATCGATCAACCATACACTCTGCAGAGGTTTCACTAATCCACCAGATAACCATCATCGATGCACGTGCGCACCTAGGCAGATTCCGGGCGCCTACTGCCATAGGTGATGCCACTCTACCATCCAGCACCGGATCACTGGAACTGTGAAGAGAGCATGTATCCGCTCCCATAGAGGATGCCATGCCATGTACCCACTCCCGAAGGGGGTGCCATGAT
>CM041634.1:488888-625309 GCA_023333625.1 Bothriochloa decipiens | reverse complement strand
CGCCTAGCAGTAGTGGCATCGACCTATCCAGCGGTTCGGCCGTCTCCTCCCCATGGAGAGCGAGTGGAAAGCAAGAGGTTCCTAGGTCCGGATACCAGCGCAACAGTCCCTAGATTTGACCAAACCGGGATATCTTCATCAGGGTTTATCTTTAACGTGCTACCACGGCACCTTCATCCCGGGCTCCACCTCTCAGAGGATCACACCCAAGGACCACCATCACATCTCAGTTAGCCCGCCACAGGCTCCTCTCATGGGAATGTCCAAAACCGTTCCATGGCAAGACTTGCTCCAAAAGCTCATTGTAGATCCCGGCTCGATCGACTCAACCCTCACCCTACTCCCTGCCGTAAGCTCCACCCCCAAACCTGGATATAACATCATCAGCTCACATGGCCACCTGAAACATCAACTCACACATCCAGCCTGGCACCCTCCAGGCCTTCCCCGGGTTCATCACGTCGCATCAAAATGTAAGCGAGTGAAGTATAGAAATATAAGTATAGCAGATAAGCAGGTGGCTATCATAACAGCGGGTAAGCAGGTGATAGTTTACAACAAGGTAGGGCTCATCAAATAAATACTCTATCATGCAGTCCTAGCACAGGCATAGCATTATAGCAACATGAATGTAAATCACTAGCCATACTATAATTGCCATGCGTAATGGGATCTACGAGGTTGGATGGTGTGTGGCACCTTCACTGACATAGCTGTCGGACTTCTCCTGGTAGTCACTGTCGTCAGACTTGTCCTTGCTCGAGCCTGTAATGAGATTAACGGTCGCGGAAGCGACCCCTATAGATTAGCACAAAGAACGAATGCAAAATAGAAGATCCAAATACACTCAAACATAGCCTAGATAGATAGGGCTCGATTTATAGAAAATTTGGATATGTGGATCATAATTTTCTGAGCTCGTATGAATTAGTTATGAATTTTCAAAGATTTAACCATTTTTTTAAAAAGAAAAAGGGCTCGAGGGTATGGTCTCGATGGTTACGGTCTCGAGGGGTTACGGTCTCGAGGGGGTATGGTCTTGAGGGTTAGGTCTCGAGGGGTATGGTCTCGAGGGTACGATCTCGAGGGTATGCTCTCGAGGGGTATGGTCTCGAGGGGTATGGTCTCTAAGATACGGTCTCGAGGGATATGGTCTCGAGGGAATGGTCTCGAGGATACGGTCTCGAGGGGTATGGTCTTGAGGAGTACGGTCTCGAGGACATGGTCTCGAGGGTTATGGTCTCAAGGGGTATGGTCTCGAGGGTAGCCCGTCTCTGCTCGAAACCAAGTCTTGGCTGGGCTCGGGAGTGCTATTAGGGTTGCCTTGCACTCCTACGCTGCACCTGCAGCGACCAATTCACGTGGCGGAGTTCGCGCGAAGGCCAAGTCCACAGCGGTTCTTCGGCTGAACGGTGGTGCTCGGTGCTCGAGGGTCGGTTTGTCAAAGGTTCAAACTCGAGGGTCGGTTCGAGCGCGTGATCCGTCTCGGACGGGATCGGCTCGAACGCGGAGTTCCTCCTCGGCGATCGGCGGCGGAGAAACCCTCGATTCCTGGTGCCACAATGGATCTCTGGCGCCATTAATCCGCCCATCGGTTTCGGGACTTCACGACGGTCACGTTGATGGGCTTCAGGGCAGCAGCTTTGCTTCTGGTGACGAGCTCTACGGTGGACGGCGGCTCGATGGCGACGACGCTCGATGTACACTTCACACCGAGTCACTCCAGCTCCAATTGGTGGCGTAGATGGGCGATTGGAGTCACGCAGCACCTGCTCGAGGTGCCGGCGATGACCAAAACACACGGCGGAGTCCGCGCGGGTAGCAACTCCCACGGCGGAGCTTCGACAGGTCCTCGGTGCACGGCAACGGCACTCCGAGAGGGTCCACGGTCTCCATCTCCTTGCCCAATCGATGCAGCTCGCCATGGCGGAGCTTCCCGGCTTCTTCTTGCTCCTCAAGGGTGGTCGAAGGTGGCAGGAAATGACGGTGAACGATGGCGTTCTGGAGCGGCAACGCACTAACACGTCGTCGGCAAGGTGGTTCGGGTCAGTGCTCTGGCGAGGCAAACGCGGAGCTAGGGTGCGCACGGGGTCCGTCTCATCAAGGCGAGCACGGATCGGGAAACAATGGAGGTCGAGGCTCAACGGAAAGGCGGCTGGGTGATCTCGCCACGGCGGCGCTTGGCGCGCGGCGATGAACTGGGCGGCTTCCGTTCTGGCAACCTCTCGATGCCGTGTTCCAAGGAGGCTTGGCTAGTCTCGTGTGTGTGTGTGTGTGCGGGTGTGTCCAATGAGGTCGGTAGCGACCTGGGCCTACGCGCTCACGGCGGAGCGCCATGGCCAGCAGCACGGCGGAGGGTTCAAGAGAGCGGCGATGGCGGTGCTCACCGATGGGTCAAAGAGGATGGAGGTGCGGTACAAGTCCAAGCGGCTCTGGCTCATGGTACTGCTCCTCCTTCCTGCTCCCGACGCAGCGGCGGCGGCTCCGAGTCGACGGTCTTTCTCCCCAATTTTGGCGACGGCTTCTTCTCCTTCCCCGACTCCTTTCTTCCCCCTTCCTTCAGCTTTTCTCCAATCGAGGCTGGCAAGGTGGAATTGGGCTCCACCAGAGCGGTGGCGGCGGCCTGGGAACCCTAGGGTGCCGGGGGTGCTTGCTTTATAGGGCGGACGCGGAGGTAGGTAGCCGACGAACAGTCGATCATGGCTTCTGCTTGATCGAGCGGCCAAGGGATGTCCATGTTAGCAGCGGAGGCTCGATCTGGGTCTAGAGAGCAGCGAGAGGGGGCTAGGTAGCGCTGGGTGTCAAGTTCCTTACGGCGGCAGCGTTCCACTGCGGCGACAGCGCAGGTGCGCGCGCGCGGAGAATCTTGCCTGCGGCCGTGGGCACTTTACGCGGGCTGGTCGGTCCAGGTGGCTTGCGGGCGCGCGTCGATGCGGGGCGACACGGGATCGAGCGATCGAGGCAGGTTGCTTAGGAGCGACGCCGGGGAACAGTGCTGACGCAAGCGCGCGCGGCCGGTCGGGTGACCTCAGCGGGCGCGATGACATGTGGGTCCCACTGCGGGGCCTCATCATCAGCGACTCATTGGCAACGGCGTGGCGCGTGAGCGGACGCGGGTCCTTGCTAGGCCTGCTGCCCTGCTGGGCCGCGCAGCGCGCGGTCGCGCGGGCGAGCGTGCGGGCCAGCGCGTGCAGGCCGCCTTGCTGGGCCGGCTAGGCTGCTCGGGCCGATTTTTCTTTTCTTTTTCTTTTTCTTTTCCTTTTTTATTTTCAAATATATTTTTATATATACTTATATATATATGGTGTGCTAAATTTGTGCAACAAAATAGTGAGCATACATGGCCCAAATAATGATAGGGTATTATTCCCTTAATATTTATTTGCCAAAATAAATGTTATGTTGCCATTTTTAATAATCAACACATAAACCAAATAAGAATCCAGCTCACTCTTTTAATGCAACATGATGATTGAACTATTGAAACATTAAAATGTAACATGTGAACATAGAATCATTGTTATGAGATGTTAATTAAATCATCAACATATGAATGCCATGCATGACATGCTAGGGTTGATGCATATGTAAGGGGTAGATGATGACATGTCGCACCACATCACTCAGGGTTTTGTCGAAAAATTTTTGTAGTTCGAATTTTCGGGTTGTTACAACGATGATCAAGAATATCATGAACAATAGGGTCAACCTGATGAAGATGTTAATGCTGTGAAAGTCTTCAAGAAGTTTCATACCAGTAAAAATGATAAAAAAGGCCTCAGTGATGCTACAAGAGAAGCTGATGTAAGTACCTTCAGTATCTTTCCTTAGAAATCCATCTCAGCCATTTTGCATAAAAGAAGAAAATTTCTCAGGAGCAAATTTTGCATCATCGTTCAATTTTGAATTTACAATTATAGAGCAATCAATATGCCCCCTGTACATTGTGTTATGTAATATATGTCTGCCCTAGGATGAGAACTACCTATGCATTGTTCTTATTCTTATGTATTCTCTATCACTAGTATGATGATGAAGACCTATGCATTACATGTTATGTATTATTCTCCTAGATTTTTTAGTTTAAGTCCTCTTCCTTAAGTCCTCTTCCACTATCTGTAAACTAATCTTTAGTGATTGAAATTTTTGCAGGAAGCTATGGAAAGCATGCAAGCAGCCCATATTCCTAAAGGACGGGAACAAATGAGTAGTGTTGATGTTGTTTGCAAGGTCATCTGCCTCTCCCAGGGCAAGAGTGAGTCCGAGGTCCGTGGCAGCACCCTTTTTCTGAGGAATGCCGGTATCCCGACAAGCTCTGCCAAAAAATAGACGTCGAAAGAGAGGGCCCTTCGTCACCACCTATTTGAAGAACAATGAAGTTCCACTGCCCTCATCGATCAACTGGAAGAACTGAAAAGGACGACAGAGAAGAATGCAATGGAGATTGAGGGGTTCCAGAAAATGCAAGCCGCCTCGACCATGAAGTTCCGTGAGGAATTTCTTCGCATCCAATCTTCTGGTAACTCTATGTCCCCACCTTTGGCCTTGTTGACGGGACCATGTGATGGTTGATGTGTGGACCTGTGTGCCAGTTTGATGTGTTGACTCGTGGGCTGGTTTGTTATGAAACAACAGTAGTAGACTGCTGCACATGCATGGAATTATAAATTACTGTATGTGATGATTCCAAATTGGTTATGTTGCCGTTTCTAATGGGTTTATGTGACGTTTTTGAATCATGTTTAGTGACGCTTGTGAAATGGTTTCCATGACGAAACAATGGCATCCCTATGGACTAACCAAGGCAGTCCACGTGGTCTAATAAAAGACGGACACGTGGACGAGCCAAATGCATTACGCATGGAACACTGTGCACACAACACGTGGGCTTCTGATGACCCGACAAGTGGAATGAGCCATCTAGCCACGTGGCTGAATTTCAAAACGTCACTCTGAAGCTCTCCATAGGATGTGTGGTCAAATAAAAAAATTGCCATGTGGGCAAATAAAATACAGACAGATGGAAAAAGGCCAGTACAAAACGTGTCCCAATGAAAACCTGACAAATTGTACTGTTGTAACCTAACACGTGGTCCTGTAGGAACCGAAAACATGGAAGCAGCAGCACACGCTATGTCACTCTAACGGACGCTGGGGTGTCTAACAAACGTTTGGGCCGTGATGTACGCATACATAGCCGTCTTGTACGCATAAGAAAACACTTTGGTGACGACCACACTTTAGTCATAGAAACCCAATCTTCGACGACCAATTTCATACATATTATGACAAAACAGTTCATCATGGTATGTCATATCTCTACTAGTGTTTGGACACCAACTGATCACCAATTCCCTCCTAACTCAGCATATAGTTTGAGCAGTGTTAGCATGCGCAACTCTCGGCAATAGTGGTTGAAGGACACAAGAGAGAAAGGTTCGTTTGATTTAACGCGAGGCAACATTGCCTACCACACTATGCGTCCACAGGCATCTGATTTCAGTTGATGCCTGATAAGATGAAGATTGACGTTTGGGCATCCATCTTCCTAGGAGGGTAGGAACCAAACAAGCCATGAATTCCTCATGGTGTGTGCAGTGAGGTACGAGAACTAAGCAGCCATGAATTCCTCATGGTGTGTGCAGCGAGGTACAAGAACTAAGCATGAAGCCGACTTAACTTCCTTCGCAACACGGGCTTCACACTGCCAATCAGAAACACACCATCAATAGCCAGTCATTGATGTAGTTTGTCCATGACAGGTGGCAACACTTCTCGTGGAAGAGTACGTGCCAAAGGCTCCCGTAATAATACCAATATAATTGATGCCTTGTATTTTTTTTCTTTATTTCTATTGGTGGACGGTGGTAGGGCCAGAGCTAAAAAAATATCTTTTTATTTAGCGAAGAGTCCTAAAAAAATATAGAGTCCATTGTCAACAATAAAAAAACCTATGCACACATAAGTTTTACTTTAGTGAACATAACAATACCTCCACTACTCAAACATAAATGTTTTGCACTAAAGAAAAAGATGAGCAACTCACTCAAATATATGTTTTCCCAAGAGAGTTTGAAGTGGTACAAAGATATAGTATTCTTTTTATTTGAAATGTATTCTGAAGGAAAGTGATTGGTGTTTTCCTTTGTTCCAAATTCCAAAAACTATCTTCGTCTCAACGGAGATGTGTACTCTGTTATTAAAAAAAAAGGTGTACTACGTGGATCGCATGACGTTAAAGCCCGACCCATGAAAGCACTTCCAGCCCGTCGCATGGGTGATGACGGGCCTCCATTTGTAGTCTAGGCCCACCTGGACGCGGTGGCGAAGGACTTCGTGGAGTGCTACTACGCGACGTTCAACACCGATCGCGCGGCGCTGGCGGGGCTCAACCAGGAGACTTCCATGCTCACCTTCGAGGGCCACAAGCTCCAGGGCTGGAACGACATAGCCGGCAAGCTCGGATCTTACCAGACCCGCGAGCACAAGGCCGGCTCCATCGACTGCCAGCCGTTGGGGCACCAGGGAGGCATGCTCATCAGCGTCTCCGGCACCCTCCGCACCGGCCCCGAGTGGGATTTCACCAAGTTCTCCGAGGTATGCACCCCCGCTTGGCCTCGATCCGCCTTCTTCTCACTTCCCGCTTGTAGGAGTAAGGCTTATTGTGTGTGTGGTCCGCGATGATTTTCCACCTGATCTGATCTGATCTGATCTGATCTGATCCGTGGTTTGGCCCTCATCTCGTGGTAGTCCGTAGAAGACCCTTGCTTTGTTTGTTGTTTTGATTGAATGGTGCCAATCATCTGTGCTTACTGTTGTGATGGATTTATTGGTCTCATGATTATCTTCTTCTTAGTATAAATGTCTGGTCCATGATCCTTGTGGTGCAGTTGTTAACTGTTCAGAGCATTTTTTTTTCTACTAGGCAGCTTGTTTTGTTCATATCTATATGTAATTGTTTATGCTAGTCCTGGATCGATCCATTTTGCAGTTCTGTTTAGATTGATGGGATAGGCTGGTGTCTTGTCTATACATTCTCTTGGCCTTTCAACCCTTCAAGAAATTGGTCGTGCTGTTGTAATTGACTGTGCCAGTGAGAAATTTATGCCTGATTATGCCTGTCCTTAGTTGTTGCGATAGTTTTTTTTCCAAACATATATCCTTTTTATTGGCCACAGTGTCATTGAAATTTCTGTCGAGCGGCAGCTAGTTTGTTATACAGGTGAAAAATGCGGAATTTCTGTTCGTCTCTGTGGCTTCAAGTTTCATGGCAAAGTCACTGGTTCTTGCTATATTTTTGCAGTGCTGCTGAGTACTCGAGATAATAGACATGCATCATGTTCTGCTGCATCCTTTATTTTTATGATTCATAGACTGGTTGATCAAATTTGTTTTTGGCTTTTTTTTTTCTTGAAGTCTTGAACTCCAACTCCAGAAATCCTTTTAGCATGCAGGGAATTTGAAGTACTAGTGTTTGTATCTGCGGTCAGGTCTTTCTTAAACATTTGTGACCCTTTTATTCTGCCATTATCTCCCGAAGAAGTTAGATATGAATTCATTGCCTTTGTGGCAACAAATAAACTTCATTTCCAGTGTGAAACTTTTAAACATTGGCCCATGTACATTTTAGAAAGTTTAATATTTGCCTGCCTTTTTTGCATTATTTTGTATATTTTTCTCCATATTATTCAATTTTCAAATTATGTTTTAAACTTTCGAGTACTTAGAAGGCTAATGACACTTAGTTGTATCTCTTAACGGACGATCCGTTAGTTTATTAATGTTTTCTTGTATAACATGTGCATGATGTCTTTTGTATACCTTCTAATGTTATGCATGCAAGAAGACGATTTCAGAATACACGATCTCTGTTTACCTTCTAATGTTCTGAACCTCCTGTAGATAGGTATTGCAACTATGACGGCACCAACCAGCGGAGATGACCGTTGAAAGCACCTCGGGAGGTGACACCGAGGATCTTGACGGCGGAGAGAGTCGAGGGTTCCTTGCCGTCGGCGATCATACTGATCTCGGTGGAGTTCGGAATTCCGTTGAGAGCACCTCGGGAGGCGACCCCGAGGATCTCGACGGCGGAGAGAGTCGAGGGTTCCTTGCCGCCGGCGATCATACTGATCTTGGTGGATTTAGGAATTCCTGCGTTGCCGGCGACGGTCTTCTTGCCGAGGTCGCTCCCGGAGACAACGGAGTTGCGAGGAGCAAGGCCACCGTAGGGAGATGTCCAGATGGCGCGGCTGAAGGTGAACGACGCGACGCAGGCACTGCTCCGGCTTGTGTTACTGACCCCGGCGAGGAACAGGAGCGGCACGGGTTCGGGCAGACTGCTCGCACGACGGCCTCACGTTCCAAAGGAGCTGGACGATCATCGGCGGGCAGCAGAGGTCGTCAACGAATTCGACGACACGGAGGTAACGTTTCATCGATTTTGTGCCAAAGTTGATGGGACGAAGGAGGAAGACGGCGGATGGAAATCCGTTGGTGGCCGCGGTGATCGAGTTGTATCTGATCCCGTGATAGACCTTTGTCCCATAGGTGTTAAGTCCAAGTTCTGGGCTCCGTCGGATGACGACGACTCCGATGACAAGATCGTTCAGTCACCTTACACTCCAGACTTGGTACGCCAAGCAGCAGTACATGGTTTTACAAAGGAAAATCTTGTCGAGGCGGAGATGTCTTTGCAGGACTCGTCGATCGAACGACGGGTAGTAGCATCTACGTCTCCAGCAAGCTCAGATTCTAAAGTTGTGTTGGTACGAATTATTATCAAGTCATGGACGGAGCGACGGCGTCCGTGGATGACGTCGTGGTCCGGGAAGCTGCCGCGACCGAGAAAGTCGCCGGCTTTGACTCTAGGCGATTGTGCGGCAACGATTTTGCGCGGTCGACGATCGGTGGTAAGGGGTACTCTAACCGAGGCCCTAGATAGATCACTGTCATCGTCATCAGCAAGAACAGCGCCGACGTCAGTTAACAAGATTGATAGTGTTCAAATTCAAGAGATGCCTGATACATCGGTCAGTGAGCTGGGCATGGCACGGATGTCTGATCCGTTTTGCTCGGTGACTGAACACATGGCTTCAGATGGCCATCAGTTTCAAATTCAAAGCGTACGTGATTCGGTTTTGATGCAGCAATCTCGATCCAAATCAGCCGCAGGGACGGTTGGGTCCTATGACCAACGTGGGCCCTGTGTGCTGATTAGGCCTCGAATCAGATACCGTGGGGGGAAACTAGCCGCGCGTTTCCTTCTCGCGATATCGAAGCAATTAACAGGAGAACCCTAGCCACCATCCCCAATCCCTTCTCGCCATCGTACACCGAAGCTCTGCGTACAGGCATGGCAGCAGAAGGTACGGGTGGCGCTGGAAACAACGGCATCGGCAACAATGGAGGTGGCACCGGGGGGAGAGGGTTTGGAGCTGGTCGTGGAGGAGGATGCTCAGGAGGTGGAGGAGATGTGCACGGTGGACGTCATGGTTACGGTGCTGGGTATGGCTACAACCACCACAACGACAATGGCACGCACTTCAATGGTCCACGCTTCAACCCTAATCTCGAGTCTCATCCGCCAAGATATGGCCCCAGATGGGACTATGAGAGGGGACGACAGGACAGATTTGGAGGTAACGGAGCTCGTGGATGGAATGGTGGGTACCGTCAGGAGCGCAATTTCCAGCGACACCAGCGTGTGCCGCCGCAGCAACATGTGCTGCTGCAGCAACATGTGCCGCCGCAGCAACGTGCGCCGCCTCAACAGCAACGCGTGCCATCGCAGTAGCTACCTCAAGCACCACCTCTGCAACATGTCAAACCACAGCAGCATGTACCACATCAGCAGCATAGACCGAATCCTCCTCAGATCCAGGTGAATCAGCAGCAGAGCAAGTCTCAAGCTCCACCAACAGCATCGGCAATGGGGCAACAGCAACTGGGCAATGGGGAACAGCAAGAGCTAACAGGGATGGTGACAACAGGAATTGAACGTGGTGGTGTGATGCAAGGATCTCAAATTTTGCAGGGCTCGTCTTCAAGTGCTAAACCAAGCGAGGTGCAAGTTGAGAATGCAGTGCTTCAAGCATCAAACATGGACACGGCGGGTGCGACACAGAAGACAGTCACTAATAAGATGTGTAGAAGGTGTGGAGTGAAAGGTCACCTTATATATGAATGCACGGTGACTATGTTTTGTGATATTTGCAGTAGCGTTGATCACGCCATGAGCCGTTGCCCAGTTGCCAAACAACCAAAACCAGTAGGCTAGCTAATTGGTCAGGCTGTGGAGGCTCTTACCAGTTTTTATATTCCACATGCACCAATTCAGTCGACAAAGAGAGATTCAAAATTGGCTCTGATCTCAACCTCTAGTAAGAGGCTGACAGAGGAGGAAGTCATTGTTTTTTTGCGTGTATTGGTTTCTGACAATTTTGCTTGGGAAGTCAAACGACACAGTGATTCAGAGTTCAAGGCCCTCTTTCCTACTAAAAGTGATCTCACAAAGATAACAAAATTCTCGGCAGAAATGAAGGAAGGTGTGAAACTCAGTTTTCAAGAATTCAAGGAAGATGAGGAATATTTTGAACATGCTCTTCCAGTTGTCTGGATGCAGGTTTTGAACCTCCCAACAATTTTGAAAGAATATATGATCCTATGGGCCTTAGGATCTCTCTTTGGTGTCACTCAAGATGTAGACATGGTGACTACTAGAGCAAGTAAATTTGGACGGTTTGCAGTGGGAGTGCTAGAGCCAGAGGAAATTCCAACCAAGATGGATGCCATTATTGGTAACAGGTACTTTCAATTGAATTTTGAAGTCGAACCTTTTTTGTCAAATATTGGGCTGTGGAGTATTATGAACACTCAAAAATGGGAAGGAAGATCATGGCAATGGGGCACCAAAGGACACCGAGATGGGGGAGACACAGAATCATGGAGAAAAGTTCAACTTAGGCATAAGTACAGCAAGTATAACAGATATTTCCAAATTGGATAATGAAGTTCATGATTCAGAGACACAGATGGACATTGATCTCTTAGAGGCTGATCTGTCAGGCGAGGAGAATGAATTTAGTAAGGCAGCACGTGATTTTGTTGGAGTCAAAGATGGTCACCCGGTGAATGTGAGGACGACAGCTACTTTAGCACCGTCATCGTCAGCACCAGCATGGTTAGTGCAGCGACCATCGCAGCTAGCAACATCAGCTGGCAAGGCCAAGATCGCTGAACTGAAAGTGCACGTAATGATGACAGTGGGCAGCCCAAAGATCCAAACACAACAGCAGCAGCAGCCCAGAAATGAGGTGGATGTACAGGTTGTGTGTGCATCTGGGAATGTAGGGGCTGACTCCAAAAAGAAATAATGACAACCAGCAAGCTCCTATGTTAAATGAGGAAGAACTTGACGCTTCAATGGGACAGTCTGATGGGGCAGCAGTAGGAGTTTTGGTGGATGGTGATAAGCACCTTGGTATCCTTTATGATGTCATATTAGAAGTCGGGTTGGCAGCTGATGGCGGACAAAAGAAAGAGCTGGGAAGTATGATGACAATGGCGGTACTGTCAGATGGAGAGCTTACACCAGTAAGGCGTAGCAAATGGAACGCGGATGAGGCTGATGTACACTCTCTTGAGAAGGCAGAAAAAAATTGTCATAAAAAACCACGAAGAACCCCAAGGTAATACAAATGCAGTTAATTCATAATGTTCTTTTTATAGTGATCATATTGAGAAAAACCTAGGAGAGGTGGGGATAAGTTTGGGTGATAAAGAAAGCTTAATTTTTGGTTCTATAGATCTAATCAAAGATGTAGAAAAAGAGAGGTTGAAAGTTTCTAGTTTTCTTAATAACGAGATTGATTCTGAGGAGGATGAGATCGATCCTGATACTTCCACCATCGGTCGACTCTATGGCGACTTGACTGAGGAGGTGATGGACGATAGTTTTGCGGGCCTTGATGGGGTACTTGTTGATATACCCATCAAGGTGGCAAAAATGAAAACAAGAAAGAAACTCCTCAAGAAAAAGGTTCCTGCAAAGAAAAAGTTGTTCCAATGAAAGGGATGTTCTGGAATTGTAGAGGTCTACGTGACCTAGCTAAACATACTTTTCTACATGACATGGCCGAATATAAGAGACTTGATTTATAGCTTTATCAGAAACCAATAGAAACAGTTTCTCAACTCAGTGTCTTAAAAGTTTTTATGCTGGGGCTGATTTTTGTTTAGCATTGGCGATGTCCCCAGGGTATGTCTGGGGGGATGCTAATGGGGATAAATCAAGAAAGTTTCAAATTAGAAAATATTATTGATGAGGATTACTATATTAAGTTTGTCTTACGAAATAAGGTAGATGGTTTTAGATGGGCCCTTATGTCTGTCTATGGCGTTGCTTAGGAAGAGCGCAAAGAGAACTTTTTATCAGAGTTAGTGCATGCTTGCACTAGCTGCGGGGATCTACCTTTTATAGTAGGGGATTTCAATATAATTAGGAATCCATCAGAAAAAAACAATTCAAGATATAATGATAAGTGGCCTCTTCTCTTTAATGCCATTATCGAAACTCTGAATCTGAGGGAACTAGAAATGACGGGTAGAAAGTTCACTTGGGCTAATTATGCTGAAATTCCAACTTATGAGAAGTTAGATCGTATTTTGGTGACAATAGAGTGGGAACAAAAATTTCCATCGGCAACAATCCAGACTCTCACTTGTGAGATCTCAGATCACACGCCACTCTTACTTGACGGAGGGGAGTCATCTTATAGAGGCAACTCTGGAAATTTTAAATTTGAGCTAGGGTGGCTAACTAGGGATGGTTTTTTGATTTGGTAAAATAGGTGTGGGAGTCTGAGAATAGGGGTACAACACCCTTAGAACGGTGGCAGTCTATGATTAGAAGGTTGCGACGATTCCTTAGAGGTTGGGCTCGAAATTTAGTATACCAAAACAAGAAACATAAACAAGACCTATTGGACAAAATAGATATTCTTGATAGAAAGACAGAAACATCTTTGCTATCGTCTCAAGAGACAGAGCATAAATATCATCTCAAAGGGCAATTAACTAAGTTGCTAAGAGAGGAGGAGATTTATTGGCTCCAACGATCAAAAGCAACAAAGTTGTTGCAGGGAGATGATAATACTAAATATTTTCATATGGTGGCAAAATGGGAGACATAGAAAAACAAAAATCACACAACTCGAACAGGAAGAAGGCATTATTGTTGGGGATACAAACTTGAGAACTTACATAACTGATTATTACAAAAGACTGTTTGGACCCCATATACAAATTTCTTTCTCATTGGACGAGACTTTGAGGCATGATATGCCTCAGGTGTTGGAGGAGGAGAATGAAGTATTGGTGGCTCCATTCAGCGAGGAGGAGATCAAATTGGCAATCTTTGATATGGAACATAATAAGGCTCCGGGTCCGGATGGATTTCTTGCAGAATTCTAACAATTCTTTTGGGATGTGGTCAAGGAGGACTTGATGAGCCTATTTTATGAATTTTATATGGGGAGATTGCCTATTCACAGTTTAAATTTTGGGGTAATTACACTATTACCCAAGATCCAGAAGTGACTAGAATACAACAATATAGGCCAATTTGTCTCCTAAACATGTCATTTAAGATCATTACAAAGGTATTAAATAATAGGATTTTGAAAGTGGCAGATAAACTGATAGGACCATCTCAGACAGCCTTTATTCCAGGGAGATATTTAATGGAAGATGTTATAATTCTTCATGAAACAATCCACGAGTTACATAGGAAGAAAAAAGATGGAGTGATCCTAAAGTTGGATTTTGAAAAAGCATATGATAATCTTAAGTGGCCTTTTATACAACAAGTCCTCAGAATGAAAGGATTCTCACCAGTCTAGTGTGAATGGATTTTGAAGGTTATGTCTAGAGGAAGTGTTGCTATAAAGGTCAATGATAATTTAGACCATTATTTCCAAACAAGAAAAGGGGTGCACCAAGGAGATCCACTTTCTCCAATCTTGATTAATATAGTCGTTGATATGTTGGCTATTCTCCTTTCATGAGCTAAAGAAGCTGAGCAAATTAATGGAGTGGTCATGAATTTAATTGATGAAGGACTCTCAGTCCTTCAATATGGGGATGACACCATTATCTTTATGAAAAATGATTTAGGGAAGGCCAAAAACATGAAGCTCTTCCTTTGTGCTTTTGAGCAGTTATCAGGACTCAAAATCAACTTCCATAAAAGTGAATTGCTCTGTTATGAAGAAGCTAAAGATCATCAAGTGGAGTATACACAAATTTTTGGCTGTAATGTAGGATCATTCCCTTTTAGGTATCTAGGAATTCCTATGCACCATCAAAAATTAATTAATAAGGACTAGAAACATGTGGAAGAAAGATTTCAAAAGAGACCGAGTGGTTGGAGAAGTAAGATCCTCTCGGTGGGAGAAAGGCTTGTCCTAATTAACTCGGTTCTAAGTAGTCTTTCTATGTTTATGATGTATTTCTTTGAGATTCCTAGAGGAGTTTTGAAAAATTAGATTACTTCAGATCTCGATTTTTCTGGCAAAGTGATAAACATAAGAAGAAATATAGATTGACAAAATGGGAGGTAGTATGCACACCAAAAGACCAGGGAGGATTGGGAGTCCTAAATTTAGGTCAGCATAATAGGTGTCTGCTAAGCAATTGGCTTTTCAAGCTGATAAATGGGGATGGATTATGGCAACAGTTGCTTAGAAATAAATATTTGAGGGGTAAAACATTGACTCAGGTTCAACACATGCCTGTGGACTCTTAGTTTTGGGCTGGCCTTATGAAGGTCAAGGATGAGTTCCTGTCTATGGGTAGGTTTGAGTTGGGTGACGGATCTCAAGTGCGTTTCTGGGAGGATTCATGGATAATGCAACACCCTCTCAAAACAATTTTTCCGTCACTATACAATATCGTGAGAAAGAAAAGTGCTTCTGTTAGGTCAGTGCTGTCTACGGTACCATTAAATGTAGCGTTCAGGAGATCTCTGACGTGAGTTAATTTGCAGGCGTGGCACAATGTTGTGGCCATGATTACAGATGTACACTTAACTAACGAAAGAGATCGCTTTGTGTGGGGGCTGCATCAAAATGGGTTGTTTTCAGTTAATTCCATGTACAGAGCATTGTTAGATGCACAGGCGCTGTCATACAATAATTTAATTTGGGAACTTAAACTACCCCTCAGGATTAAAGTCTTTATGTGGTACTTGTATAAGAGAGTAATTTTAACTAAAGATAATTTAGCTAGAAGACAGTGGCAAGGAGACAAAAATGTTGTTTTTGTTCCCCAATGAGACCATACAACATTTACTCTTTGATCGTCATTATACTAAATTTATGTGAAGAATTATTCATATTTCATTTAATCTAAAACCTCCAACTAGTGTACACAATTTGTTTACAGGTTGGTTGGTAGGGTTAAATAGAAAAAATGAAATCTCAAATTCTTGTGGGTGCAAGTGCTATGTGTTAGGTACTTTGGTTAACACGTAATGATGTCATATTTGACAAGGCACAACACCATCTTATTTACAGGTTATTTTCAAGGCGACATATTGGACAAGATACTGGACCTTACTTCAGAAGGAGGAGGAACACCTGTTCATGAAGACGGGCTGTAGGACTATTGAGACAGCCGCGATGGAGGTGTTCGCAAGCCATGGCTGGAGATTTAGAAACAGAATTGCTCTCTAGTTTTTTTTCTATCTAAAAACCTTTTTATCTTGATGGCTCAAAACTTCGTTTTTGAGATTTCTTGGATTTGGTATGCTTGCTTGTAATATTGTAATAATAAATAGCTATATGCATTAGTCGATGCAGAGGCTGAGATATTAATATATTCCCTTTTCTAAAAAAAAATGATGTCTTCTGTATATTCTCTTCTCTGGCTGCAAAGTACAGTTTATCTTAAGTCAAAATATATAATTCTTTGGTTTGATAGTACTTCTGTATCTTTTGATTACTCCTATGTTGGAAGCCATTGACAGAACTATCAACTTGTCCAACTTCCTGCATGACTAACCTTGTCGATGGTAGTATGGTTCTGGTGTGCAGCTTGTAGTTTAAACACTGGATTAGCATGTGATACAAAATGATATACTCATAAAGTCGTGCATACTTATTTCAGTATGAATCTAGTAACATCAATTCTGTATTACAAAAATTATGTGTTGGCAAGGAAACTGTTGGTTAAAGGCTTGTATAGTTTGTGTAAAGTATGATTGAATTTTGATAGCAACCCCTGCTTATCCAAGTCATGGTTTGTAGAACTGTAAATTGCTTGTAGTGCATTCTTTTTACACAGAGTGCACATCTTGCCTTATGTTGGTTCTGTATGTTCCTCCAGCACAAATATTGTGCATTTTCATGATATGATACTGTCTCTGTAGGCATTCTATTTGCTGCCGGGGGCTGGGTCCTTCGTGGTGCAGGGGGCTGGGTCCTTCTTCGTGCAGAATGACATCTTCCGCCTGAACGATGTTGTACTGAAGAAGATTCAGGAGAAGTATGAAAGGGAGATTATAGATTAATGTTGAAACGATGAATACTGAATGCTGCTGCTACTCTTGTCTGCTTTGTACCTCCTTTGTGGGCTGCTTTACTGTATTACAAGAAATTGCTAGACACTGTATGCCTGTGTTGAACTATTTCAGTTGTTTTGAACCATGTACTATGGTCGCATGGGCACCATTTCAGTTTCGTAGACAACAACTCTTGAATACATGTAGTGTAGAATTTAGTGCTTGTATTGGATTCAGCAACAGGATACTTATGCATGTTTCCTCCTGTGCCATTGATTTACATTTTAGGCCTTGTTTAGTTTTCTCCCGATTCCAAAATTGACACTATGCAAAAAGAAGATTCTCCGTTACATTAAAATGCCGGTATATGCATAGAGTACTAAATGTAGATGAAATCAAAAACTAATTGCATATTTTGGTTGTACTTTGCGAGACGAATATTTTAATTCTAATTAGTCAATGTTTAGATAATTATTATCAAATACAAACGAAGTTTTACAGTATGCTACAGTGATTTAGGAAAGCAGATTCGGACAAACTAAACAAGGCCTTGCATGCTGTGTGCCTGTGTAGTGTATCGATCGATACCCAGAGCGAGGAGAGGTGAATGATGGAACCATTTGATAAGGCTCCTGGTAAGGCGCAGATAGGTTAGGACCCGGGGACCAAGTACATTGTGTTTATGTGCAGACAGTGCTGGATACAACATTCAGATTCTTGGCAGTTTCGCAGAGAAAAGATTGCCATGGAGGAAGGTCGTTTTAGTGCAGGGATTGCAGCTGCAGCCAATGGGGTTTTCGATCCTTGGCCAGGTCCATGCTTATCAGCATCCACTGCTGAAGCCGCCTGAAGTGAGGGTGAGGGGTCTACTGCTTTACTGACGATATGATAAACTTGAGGTCTTGAGCTGAATGGAAATGAAAAACTATAAGCAAGCATAAGCATTAGGAGGAAAAGAATCAATGGGGACATAAAATATATTAGAAACAGAGGCGAAGGCGCTGGGGAACGCAAGGCGCCTGTCTTTCGCTTTATTCTGGTGCGCAGAAATATATATAAAATGCTATTCTGGAATGAAATATGATCAAGTATCCCACTGCGCGTCGACAGGTGGACGCACATCAAAAGGCCTCAAGCCATCCATCCTTTTAGTGGTCAGAGATGCAAATGCCTGCTGCCCCTTCATCCATCTCCAATTCTTCTCCATAGATTACAGAAGCCTGATTACTAATAACGCACCAATTAAGCTTGCTCCTTCTCCTTACCTTCATGTATGTATGGCCATGCTTTTCTTTTGCATGCATTTTCAAGTCCCCTTCCACTAGCTAGCCCATATGAGTATATATATTATATTATATCTCTCGTACCATATATGCCACAACAGAAACACTTTATTTGCTTAGTGCTAGCATGTACTACTAATGTACAACACAGCACCTATGAGTAAGAAGGGATCGCAAATGGAGCGCATTGGATGAGACAGAGTGAGAGAATCGGTTGATCGACAAATATATGAACACTGGCCATGATATTCTGTCGCCCGTGAGTAGGATTATTACAAGCTAGTTTATTGACAGGTTGGGAGTAAGTGGTTGCTGCTTTGAATCAAGAATGTGATCTTTGCTATCATAACTGCTATATGATGAGATTTATATATATGCAGCAGTCTACCGATCTATAAGATATAGTAGGAGCTAGTAGTGAGCAGATTAGGAGATATAGTAGAAGCATCCTGGAAAATTCACCGGCGGATGGATCGATGGGGATGTTCTAATCTTCGTGGTGCAGAGTGGATGGAGCATGATTTGCATACCAAATCTGGTCAAAATTAACAGGCAGTACAACAAGTTGCATGGTGCGGGTACCTGGATAAGGGGTACCCTAAATCTGGACCCAGAAGAAATAATCCCTAAATAATTAGCGTAAAATCCCCGAGAAAACCCACCATAAATCAAGTCTGCTACCCCCCTCCCCAACGAAACAAGACCCAACACTCAGGGACTAATCCGTAATGGGCCGGCCCAGGAACGGGACACACTGATCTGTACGCACCCCCCTCGACGGGGGCCTCGAGTGGCGGATCACAGCAAGGGCGGCCGACCCCCCGTCGAGTGACGGAACTCCGCGCGAGCGAACGACCTCTCGTTGACTATTGCTCCCATCCCCCCTGGCTTACCTACTCCTCGTACAGGATCCAGGGCACTTAATGCTCCCACCAACTCCTGCCAAACCTCATGGCTACAGCAGTATTACAGTGACCAAGTATAGCGGTCCAATCTTCCTTTTACCACACATACCTGGAGAATCAGTGGTTCGTACCACACTATTACACTATGTCTGGCACTGTGCCACGTCAGGCACCCCCTCGAGATGCGATTGACAACACCCACACCGTATTTCCCGGGGATCAGCCATATCCGTTCAGGCCTCGACCCCTTCGACCACTGTAATACCCGGTTTGAAGAACAAACCCAGATATACACCATATGTGAGTCCTCGGAGTCAATTCCCACATATACTACAAGTAAAGGGTAGTACCAATAAGCAATGCTTAATATATGACACACTTAGTATAAGAAAGATATACCCGTAGGTAGCAATCAGCAAAAAAGACAACTCCGATCTTCGGGTAAGGACTCCACTCCACAGGATCCAAACTGACTGGTTGATCACAAGCCTAAACTTCTCCTGAGGTGGTGGGAGAATAGCAAGAGTGAGTCCAAGTCGAACTCAACAAGTATAGCGGGGTTTATGAGGCTCAAGAAGCTGACACGGTTTACTGCATTTAGCTTTTTAATGTATGTCAAGTTTTAACAATTAGCATCAAGGTAGTAGCAATTCTCATAACCACATGATCAGGTAAACATGATTAAGAGTATGATGAAAACAATAATATTAACATGTAGCACAGTTTAAGTTAATGATCCATTTCATAAAAGTCTCCAAGGCTGCCCTGTCCGTGGGCACGGACGATATATCGATTTAAACTCTGCGTAGAGGTGTACACTTTCACTACGGGTCATGGTTTCTAAACGCGTGGGTTAATTACTCCCAAACACTGAAAAACCACATAAAGCCACTCATAGGTTCGTCTAAGAAGTTAGGGCCGCAGGGTCATCGAATGTAGAAAACCCCTCCCCCATTATGGCACATCCCAGTTATAACACATAATGAAGAGGCAGCCCTATACCCAACTCGCAGATCCTCTAACTTGCTAGAAAGGGTCCTATGAAGAACTAGAGCCAGAGCCATGTAGCCCTCACAGCTGTACGTCATGTCTTGGATGATCACTTATAGTTTGGATCTTATTGAAAACCATCTTTAAACATTAGTTGCATAGTCATTAATCAAGTTACAAGATCATGGTTATAAAGCACTAGCATAGACTACCCATATGCAACATCCCAAGTTAACAAGGTAGACAGGTATTCAAAGCTAGGTAAACCTAACAGGTAACAAAGAGACACATGCATATGATTTTTAATGTGTTTAGTTAATAGGTTGAAGGGTTATGAGGGTGCTACGCTAGCCAGAAAATAAAACTTTTCTGCCTCATAAACCAGGATCTACTGCTAGTTACAGGTCACGGGATTACCACTTGACGCGCGGATGCAGCGGAAGACGACTCGATGTAGTCGTATGCATCGCAGTAGGCAGTGCAGTTGCGTGGTCGTCCGTCACATCAATCCCTCGCGCGGTTCGTCCCAGTGCTCCAGATGCAGCACCTCCGAGGTATCCCACACATACAGGGAAGAAGCGATGCGCCTTCGGACTGCTAGGTCCACGAGGAGCAGAAGGCATGAGCGTGGGGAGGGCAACGGCGGCTGTTCAAGGCATGTAACCCTCACCGCGCGCCCTACCCCTTGCTTATATAGGCGTCCCCAATGAGCTCACGAGTTGGAGGCCCATTAGTAACCCTAAGCCTTGTCTAATTCGGGTCCAACCCGAATTAGGCTTCCAGCCCCTTAAGCGTGCGACCCTATAGGTTCACGCACACATTGACATGGGCCGAGTACTCCTGCTCACCCAATAGTTGACAGCGGCCTCTAGCAAGGCGTGACAACTCCTACGTGCACGCAAAGATCATATCAGACGAACCACTACGACCATATACAAGTTATTCCCTTTGCCACTCGATATATGGTTCAACTCGTGGGTTAACACTTAATCCAAGCATGACCATACATTTGTTGATCCAATCACTTGAGTGATCTAGTGATATCTCTCTCGAGTAGAGAGGGGCAAATTCCATCTTGATTGTCTATGTCTCATAGCATGCTTCCCGACCACCCGAAGACCAACTTTATAACTACCCAGTTACGGAGTAGCGTTTGACAGTCCTTAAGTAGGTCGTTTCACATCTTGAGTACATACCACAATCTCAGGTCTAAGGACATAACGTATATGATGTGAATAGAGACTTTCTCATGTCGGGTCAGTCCAGCCTACATGTCTCACATGTGCCCACATTATTAGTTTGATATCTCCATGTCCATGACTTGTGAAACACAGCCATCAACTAATACATGTGCTGGTCTAATATTCAAGTGTGTTCTCATAAGAACGCTGACTAGGGACAACTTTAGAATAACCATTCAAGTAATTAAGTTCCACAAATAATTCACATAATTGCCAATCAATACAAGTTGTCTATAATGGATATTTAATGAACACTTTATTAATCATGGATACAATCGAAATATCATCATCTGATGATTAGCTCTAGGGCATATTTCGAACAGTCTCCCACTTGCACTAGAGTTAATCTCTTAGATGTCTAATCCCCATAGACCTCACGTGCGCCTCATGCTTAGGCTGTGGAAGAGCCTTTGTCCAAGGATCTGCTATATTCAAATCCGTATGTATTTTGCACAGTTTGATCTCTTCTCGTTTCACAATCATGAGCATGAGCGTTCAAGCTGCAAGGTTGTCACCATCGTGCTACTACGAGATTTGCAATATTTATGACAAACATAAGCATTCACAACCATTCTCAAAAAGTTTCACAACTAGAATCAAGAGATGGTTGCGATCCTCATAGAAGCACGTGGTCCGAAGCAAAACAAACTCTAGAGACCTTAAAAGTGAGCATGAAGCATGAGGGACCTCAACACCATGCCTGTTAGCGGGTCCCTGCTTGGCTCTAGAGTTGTTGCTTCGGGCATGTTCATGGCACGGAAGTTTTGGTTCTCAACACGATCACCCAATCTCGACCATTATTGAGAACAAAGTTTTTTATGGCCAGAGGGACATGCATCTTGTTCAAGCA
Organism: Bothriochloa decipiens; assembly: GCA_023333625.1. Taxonomy (NCBI): domain Eukaryota; kingdom Viridiplantae; phylum Streptophyta; class Magnoliopsida; order Poales; family Poaceae; genus Bothriochloa; species Bothriochloa decipiens. Next base: position 603,479 of record CM041634.1, on the reverse strand, counting down.
AGGGTGTAGAGGAAAGATTCGCATGCTTGAACAAGTAGCTTTGCTTTGCCTTTAGGTTACCGAGCAAGTGCTAGGGCTGGCAGAAGCAAAACTTTCAAACTTCTCATTGGGGCTCCCTTCTTCTCTTTTTTTAAATGAGATTTTCAAGAGGGTAGCCTATGAGAAGATCAAAATTGAGGATGGCATAGATGAGGAAGTACAAGAAACTTTGGTTTCATTAATTTCCAATGGCACAACCTTAACAATCCCATGAAACTCAGAGATGAGTCTGGATGGATTTCTGAAGAGTTTGTTGGTCGGGACTAATGGCAAATTGCCCTAAAAGGGTTTCTGCAGGAATGATAGTAGTCCCAACTGTGAGGTTGTGTAGAGCTTCACGGAAGTCCCCCTTAATGAGCAAGACATGGTTGTGGGAGGTGAAAGAATCTGAATTTCTTTAGAAAATCATTTCACTTCCAATAAGAAACAACCATACTTTCGATGACTCCGCATTAGGGGAGACTTCCTTAGAAAGAAATGTCAGAATTTTGTGCCAAGAAATGTTTTGAAGTTCTACCATAATCCTCGAATTTTGATAGCAAACTCCAAAGGATAAAACATTCCTTCCTTCGATGTTCATGGTTCGGGTGAGAGCTCAACAGACGAATCTAAGGATGGCAAAGGAAGGGATTCGGCTACTGAGGGCTCCTCAAAACTTTGACATGCCTTGTATGGAGGGATTTGGGTACGATGATGGGAGAAGCGTGCTTCCCTAGGATGTAAACAAAGACCTTCCTCTTTTCTGTCAAGGTTTTTATGAAAATGGCCCTCTAACGGTTATGTCAAAGCATAGGGCAACATCTATGTCTAGATCTGAACAAAACATATGCAAAAGCACACTATCAAGTAAATACAAGTCTAGGCTAGCATGTATAAACATTATAAACCTAGCCTAGGCTGCACCTATGGACTCCTTCTTATTTTGCTCAAAATCGAGGTTTTCCCTTGTTAGAGCAGCGATACGAGACATGGGCAAGAATGCAAGATCAAACTTGTTCTTAAGTTCATCCCATTCTCCATTCGCACTTTCTACGGCAATAGTGTACCATTGTTTTGCCTGCCCTTGAGGGAGAACAGAAACAACTTCCACATAAGAGTTTCTTGTGTCATGCCAGGAATGCTTAGGCATGAACAAAATTCCTCGAATTCTCGCAATTGATCAAAACAATCTTCATTGTCATGACCAAAGAAGGGTTTTGACCGAACCATGGTTTTTGAATCTAGGGTGGAGTTCATGACTAGATGGAAATCTGGGTTTGAAAAAGAATGTGGTTGAAAGAACTCCCCCTTTCAAGCAGAAGAATTTTGAATTTGGAGCTAGCTTCATGGTGAAAGGATCAGACAAAAGGAATATTTTGTTTTATAAAAAGAAAAGATAAAAGAAATTTTTTTGATTAAACACAAGGATACATGGGTGAACTAGGTTCGGAGACAAAAATGAGAACCGTTCCCCGGCAACGGAGCCAGAAACATTGTTGGTGCTTCTTAGCGTCAGCAGAAAGTCCGTAAGCACACGGAAGTACCGTTGTATCTTTCACCCGGAAGTATTTAGGGTATCATAATTTCCCAAAGGAACGGTCTTTTGTACTTAGTCTCTTAGCTAGTTTACCCAGAAGAGATGGAAGAGATAGCTTGGGTAGAGAGGTTCTTCTAAGGTCAAACGCAAATAAGTGATGGTAAATTTCCCACTACTTGCTTGCTTCAGGCCCACTGACGCACTTGGTCTGCCAAGCGATACCAGTATCAACGCTATTCCAAGGCCGAACATAGGGGAATGCTGGTACGAGTGGACAGGGCTGTCACCACCTGCTACCTACCCCTTTGCCCGCGGGCGCGCACAACATACGAAGGTAGACCCCAACCTAGATACCACGTCTATGAAGGTGACTACTACTCTAGCGATGCCCAGGAACATCCGTCTCTATCAAGAGTCTTCTAACTAGAGCATCCATCCAAAGGACGAATGACGATCCCACAAACAAGTAGCTTTATGAAAGTAACATGCTTAAAGAATCAAACCAGAGTTGAACACGAACTTCTTACTTCAAGTAGCAAGATGATCGTAGAGGTACAAGTTGGAGCGAGAGCCGACAAGACCGGCACTTCGTCCACCCAGAGACAGAACTGCTTTGACTCTGCTCCTTCTCCAACTCTTTCGCTCTCTCACTCCCTATACTAAATTAGCTAGAAGCTAATAGAATGGAGCTTGCTCTTCCTCTCTACATTGTGACCACTTGTGTTGACGTGTAGAATGACTAATAATGAGTTGCCGAGGCCCTCTATTTATAGCGGAGAGGAGAGGGAAACTTTTACACTAAGCCCCTGCCTAACGATGGTTCCAGGCATGCAAACCGACCTAGGGAGGCCGGTATCTTGATTGATTGGCAATCTACTCTGAAAACCGGGTGAGAACCGGCCATTAAGGCCCTGAACTGGAGGTGAACCAGTCGATTCTGGGCGCTGCAGCATTTCTGGAAGGTAATTTGGCGAGGCGGTTGACTGAACCGGGCAAAATCGGCCGGCCTGACCGCGCTCTGGCGCCTGAACCACGCACCACCTCCAGCGTTCCACTCGCAGGCCGCCACCTGCCCAAACCCGATCCGACGGACCGCGCCCGCCCCGCGTTCCGCGTTTGAGCGTGCCTGCGTGCGCGTGCGGTGAGGGTCCGCCACCTGGCCGCCCTGGATTGGTTCGGGCGGGGTCGGTTGAGCGCCCGTGCTCCTGATTTCAAATGGGCGAGGCGCGTTGGCACGTGGGCCCCACCCGCCACGTGTCGATAGCGGGGTGGCTGGCCCCGTTGCCTGCTCCCTGCACGGCCGACAACAGCTGGGCCCACCGGGCCTGCTGTCAGCCGCTGCTGCTGGCTTCGTCAGGTCGACAGCTTCTGCTGCGATGGGCCCTGCCCTAGTCTCGCCTGTCAGTCAGCACGGTGGGCCCGCCTGACGCTGCTTCTTGCTGGCGTTGACTCTGACGTCAGCACTCCTTTTTAATGTGAAATATTTATATCTTTTTATCGAGAGCTCCAAATAATGCAAATAATATATGCATTTTGATCAGCGCGACGAGCCCGTCGCAATGGTGTGCTCCGTTTCACTGTTTGAGATACTTTTATTACATAAAATATTAAGTTTCCTATAAAACAATGGAGAACACCAAAATTTGTGGAGTTTGTTAATTAAAGAATATTTTTCTATGATGTTCCATGGGTTCATATCATTATTGGCGGTATAAAATGTGACTTAAGAACTGCCAAGACAGCGCACCAATCCAGCCAGGAGAGGGGGCGGGCCACCGCCCAATTGGTCTCTAGGACGTTCGCGGTGGAGCACGCAGCCATGGGCAGGGGGTCAAGAAGGTCCTCCACGCGGAGGGTGGCTTGCGCAGGGCCAGCGCCTCTGGTGAGCCGAGGCGGGCGGAGAGCTCGTGGCTCCCACGGGGCACTGAGGTGGTTGGCCGGTAGGCAGCCGCTGTCGATGGGGGATACCGGAGGTTCCCCAAGAAGACAGAATACAGACGGAGGATAGAAGAACCCGCCGCCGGATTCAAGAAGAACACGGAGTAACACGACGCGAGAACTACCATATCCTGGAAGGATTGTAATAGGAAAGAGTATGAAACAGCTAGTTTTAGGACTCGTTCTAGAAATTCGACCAGGAATCGAAGAACCCGCAGCCAGTCTTGCCCTATATAAGGCTGCTGCGGGTACCCCTTGTAAGAACGCGAACCACACAATCCCTTATACTCATCAATACAACACAACAGGCTCACGCCGACTGGACATAAAGGTTTTTACACGATGCAAGTCGAGGGCCCGAACCAGTATAAAATCATCTGTCTCATTTAGCTTGTTGCCACAACCACCAAGTTTCGCAGTCCACTACGCTCCTCCAAACAAAACACCCTGCCGGGTACCCCGGTGGTGGGTTGTTGGTGATAAAACGTCGACAGCTGGCACGCCAGGTAGGGGCTTTCAGCGGATTGCACACCAAGAGTTCGGCGGACCTCACCTTCAACATGAGTTTCTCAATGGGAACAACCTTTGTCTTTGGGTTGTGGATTTGTGGAGCAAATGGTGAAGGCAAGTTCAAGAGCCGTTTGGCCGAAGAATCCGGCCTCGACGACATCAAGCTCGATGACATGGAAGAATCAAGACTCGCCGAAAAACTAGCGAAACTCTCGACTTTGGATCCGCATCAGGAAGCGTTAAATCTCAAACCAATTTAGAAAAAAGATTTGAAGGCCGTCTCTGACTACTACTCTTTGAAATCTTCAAAGGAAGAAATTTTTGAAGCCGAATTGGACAAGGATTGGAGGACCATCCATAAGACCGAGAAGGAGCCAAACCACGATTAGGAAAAAGAAGATTGCGAGACCAATTCAGAGAAGAACCTGAACCCCGTCTCCAACTCAAAGACATTCATCAAGATTCCTGGCTCGTTCCCATATGGGCTACGCAACTCGACGTCTATTATACAAGAATACATGAGAAATCCACGCAATTGCTAAGGGAACTTAATCCACAGAAGGGAGAAGAAGAACTCATCCGCTAGGTTGAATACTCCATACCAATGGAAAGAAGCAAGGAAGATTGTGAAGAACTATGAACCAATCCAAGAACAAGAGAAGCCGAAACCAGCTACAAAGAACTTCATAACATACTGGCTTGATTCTTTCTCTACCATAAAAGAACATTCCAATTATTATCCTCAAGAACTACCTTTTCAGGAAGGCAAAGAGATCGCTAGTCTGTCCCTCGACAACGCAGATTCTGAGAAAGAAGAACCTATCAAAGTTTTGAAGAGATTGAAGAGAAGAATGGTCTGCATGGCAAACATAGTTGAACTCCCCGCTTCCCCCAAGGTGCCAGAAGTACGTTCATCAGATGAATTGGAGGGCGACATATCCAAAGATGACAATACCGAAGAAGAAGAAAATGATGAACAAAAGCAATCAAGGTTGGCTAAGAACCAGCGCCGAGCAAGCAGAAGAAGCAAGGCAAAACGCAAGAAGCAGGCATGGTCCAAGTACAAGATGGACCGTTTGAATTACAACAAGTTGAAAGCTCAAAAACAAGCACAGGAAGTTGACGAACAGAAGAAGATTGAAGAAGTCGCTAAGCAGCTTGAATCATTGAAGAGAGCACAGAAAGAAAAAGAAGCCGCCCAAGGGAAAGATGAAGAAGCAGAAAAAGTCCCAAATGAAGCGCATCAGAACGTACAACCCGCTATTCCTAACTACCATCAAGAGCAACCCCACAAGTCATTTTTTTCTAGATTAGGACCAGAAGAGAGCTACAATAAGCATCCTCAGCTGTAGAAACCAGAAAGAACTCGACCATCCTTACCTCAAAGAAGGCCAGATGTGAACAGACAAATAGACAGAGAAGAAGGTTGTAAAGAATCAGAATGCAGGTCATGATATAGAGAACCAAGAAGGTCACCATCACCAGATCACGACAAGAAAGAAAACTATGACAGGTTCCCATGCTTTGCTCAGAGACTACAAGAGATGAAACTCCCTCACAAGTTTAAACCAGCGAACCACTCCAAATATAATGGGAAGGAAGAACCCAAAACTATGGCTCAGGGTCTATTCCCAATCCATCGAGTTAGTCAGAGGAGATGAAGACCTCAAAGCACTATTTTTTTCCTATGGCGCTAGAAGCTATGCCGTTACAGTGGTTTGACAAACTACCCGTAGGATCAATCAAGTACAGGAGTGACTTACAAAAACAATTCTGCAGCCACTTCACAGGAATAATCATACACCAAATGACCATGGTAGAACTGCAAGGAATCACTCAAAAGAATGGCGAATCGCTAAAAGAATACTATAGAAGATTTGGCAAAGCAAGAGCTCAAGTTCATGAGATCACAGATAGGGAAGTCATCGAAATCTTCAGCAACAGAATTAACACAAGATGGCAATTCAAAGAATTCAATAGTGAAGCTCCAAAGACCAATGAGGAGTTCAAGCGGGTTGTTGAAAAACTCATATCATCCAAAGAGAAAACAAACAAAAAGTTTCCCAGCAATAGGGACAACAACGATAGAAGAGGAAGATCTGACTACAGAAACAACGACTATAGGAACAACGATAAAAGGCCAAGGCAAGACAACATGGTGGCAATGGCAAATAAAAGAACCAGCAATTACCAGAACCTGACCCCTCAGGAGAAAGAAAGAATAAAGCAGAGACAATATGCGAATTTTGAAGAGATGAACTGCCCCCTGCATCCTAGATTAGGGCACAAACTCAAAGACTACAATGATTTCAATAGCCGATACCAAGCACGAAAGGTACAATAATGATCAAGGCAGAAACATGGTTAAACCCAAAAAGGAAGAAAAGAAGCCCGAAGGAGATTTCCAAGAACCATGGAAACAACTCTACGTAATATTCTCAGGAGTTCCAGGAGCCAAGAATAAGCAACAACAGAAGCTGGCACACAGGGCAATAATGGTAGCAGAACCAGCCGTCCCGAGATACCTCAACTGGTCAGAGTATCCAATCAAATTCACAAGAGAAGTTCAATGGACAAGCACATCCAATATAGGGTGTTATCCACTAGTAGTAGCTCCAACAATCGCCGGAATCATAGTTCCCAAAGTGTTGATTGATGGAGGAGCCGGCCTAGACATCATATTCACTGCAACATTGAAGAAGATGAGCTTCGACTATGAAGGCATGATTACTCCAACAAATACTCCGTTCTATGGCATAGTGCTCGGGACTACAGCAATACCACTTGGGCAGATCACGTTGCCAGTTACGTTCGGCACCAAGGAAAAATACAGAACAGAATTCATCAAGTTCGAAGTAACAGACTTTGAATCATGTTATCATGCTATTTTGGGAAGACCAGCACTAACCAAATATATGGCAATCCCACACTACCCATATCTACTTATCAAAATGCCTACGTCTAAAGGAATATTATCACTGTAAGGAGATCTTCAGAAAGCATATGATTGCGATGTACAAGCCATCCAGATTGTAGAAAAATTACAAGGAGAACAGGTAAGAAGAGAGATTGCTATGATTGCAGCAACAATAAACCCGCAAGAGACTAAAATTCCTACAAAGAAGACAAGCAAAAACTTTACCACTCTAAAAGAAGTGAAGACAAAGAAGATCGACTTGGAAACTGGTGATCCCGAGAAGACAGCGACCATCAGTGCAGAACTCGACCCCAAATAGGAACTCGCGCTCACCAAGTTTCTTAGGGACAACAAAGATATCTTTGCCTTGAAGCCAGCTGACATGCTAGGAGTTCCGAGAGACTTGGTTGAACATATCATTGATGTTAATAAGGGCTTGAAACCCATCAAGTAGAAGCTAAGAAGATTTGCACCCGACAGGAAGGCAGCAATCAAGAAAGAACTCACAAAACTCTTAGCAGCAGGGTTCATCAGAGAAGTAATCAACCCAGACTGGTTGGCCAACCCATTACACGCAGAAAAGAAGAACTCACCAGACTGGCGCATGTGCATTGACTACACCGACCTCAACAGACATTGCACCAAAGATCCATACGGTCCTCCAAGAATCGACCAAGTGATAGATTCCACAGCCAGGGCATCCCTCCTCTCGTTCCTCGATTGCTACTCCAGTTATCATCAGATATCCCTCAGAAATGAAGACCAAAGCAAAACATCCTTTGCCACTCCGTTTGGGGCTTATTGCTACGTATCAATGCTGTTCGGTTTGAAGAACGCAGGAGCAACTTATCAGCGGGCAATCCAAACAACCTTAGGTGATCAAATCGAAAGAAACGCCAAATCCTATGTAGATGATGTTGTGGTCAAGACAAACGAACCCAACACACTGATAGAAGACCTTCAGGAAACCTTCACATACTTGAAAAAATGGAGATGGAAGCTCAACCCCAACAAATGTGTCTTTGGTGTGCCTGGCGGACAATTACTAGGTTTCTTAGTCAGCAACAGAGGAATCAAAGCAAGTACAAAGCAGATTAAAGCAATTTTGGATATGGTACCACCAAGAAAAATCAAGGATGTCTAAAAATTGATAGGATGTATGGCAGCACTCAACAGATTCATATCACGGCTAGGAGAGAAGGGCATTCCATTCTTCAAACTATTGAAAAAGAAAGAGAAATTTGAGTGGACAGAAGAAGTCGAGGTAGCTTTTCAAAAACTTAAGCATTACCTAGCATCATCACCGGTGTTAGTACCGCCGAATAAAAGAGAGGATATGCTTCTCTACATCTCAGCAACAAAGAACGTCGTAAGCACAGCAGTTGTGGTTGAAAGAGAAGAACTCGGCCACGTATACAAAGTAAAAAGACTAGTTTACTATGTCAATGAGGTTCTAACAGAGTCAAAAGTCAGATATCCTCACATACAGAAGCTGCTCTACGCCATCTTGATATCATCAAGAAAACTCAGGCATTACTTTCAAGAACACAAGATTACAGTAATCACCGAGTTCCCATTATCAGATATCTTGAGGAACCGAGACTCAATAGGAAGGATCTCTAAATGGGCCATAGAACTGGGAGCGCTGAACATTGAGTTTCAATCAAAGAAAGCCATCAAGTCCCAAGCACTCAGTGACTTCTTAGTGGAATGGATAGAAATTACTTTGAAAGAACCCGAACCTATCACAGATCATTAGAAGATGTACTTCGATGGTTCACTCAAACTAGGAGGCGCTGGCGCTAGTATTCTGTTCATATCACCAGAAGGAAAACAACTCAAGTACGTCTTACAAATCCTATGGCAAGCCACAAACAATGAAGCAGAATATGAAGCACTTATCCATGGTTTAAGAGTAGCACACTCTTTAGCAATCAAAAGACTATTGGTCTATGGAGATTCAGCAGTTGTTATCAATCAAGTTAATAAAGAATGGGACTGCACAAAAGATAACATGGGAGCTTATTGTGCAGAAGTCAGAAAATTAGAGAAAAATTTCCAAGGTCTAGAGATTCATCATGTTCTAAGGGACTCAAATGTAGCAGCGAACACATTAGCAAAACTAGGTTTTGACAGGGCAAATGTACCTCCTGAAATCTTTGTACAAGAACTAACAGAACCCTCCATCAAACAACTTGGGGAACACACAGCTTCTCGGAGCAAACAAAGACGACCTGATTGAGATAGATCATGATCCTACAAGTAGACAAATCTTAGTAATTTATGAATATTGGATGCAACAGTTCATAGACTACATCAAGAATAAAACACTACCAGAAGACAAGATGCAAAGAGCCTGACTGATATGTAAGAGTATGAATTACATACTAGTTAGAGACAAGCTTTACAGAAGAGCAACATCATCAGGAGTTTTACTCAAATGCGTCCCAAGAGGAAGAGGAATCAACATCATTGAAGAAATACATGCAGGTTGTTGTGGCAATCACGCAGCTTCAAGAACTCTAGTAGGCAAAGCTTTTAGAATGGGATATTATTGTCCTACTGCAATGAAGGATGCAGAAGAATTCATCAAAAAGTGCAAGAAGTGCCAAATGTTTGTAAGACAACAACACATCCCGGCACACAATCTGATATGCATACCACCATCATGGCCTTTTTCCTGTTGGGGTCTAGATCAAGTTGGACCACTAAAAAGGTCAACTTGGAGGATTTGAATATATCTTCATCGCGATCGACAAGTTTACCAAGTGGATAGAATATAAACCTCTAGTCAAATACAGTGCAGAGAAAGCCATCGAGTTCATACAAAGCATCATGTTCTGATTTGGGATACCCAATAGAATTATAACAGATTTAGGATCACCTTTCACTTCAAAGGAGTTCACATCTTGGGCAACAGACTGCAGAATAAGCATAGATTTCGCCTCTGTCACCCACCCGTAAGCAAACGAACAAGATGAAAGAGAAAATGGATTGATTTTTCAAGGATTGAAGCCAAGATTATACGAAGAGCTAGTGGATTATGGAGCCAAGTGGATTGATGAAATACCAAAAGTAGTCTGGGGCCTGAGAACCCAGATCAGCAGATCAACCAAATACTCACTGTTTTTTCTGGTCTACGGATCAGAAGCAATACTTCCAGCCGACCTCATATGGAACTCACTAAAGATAGAACAATATGAAGAAGGAAAAGCTGAGGAGACAAGGCGACTCGAAATTGACCCACTAGAAGAAGTCAGAGAGTGCACAATCCTACAAAACACAAGATATCAACAAGGATTGAGAAGACACTATGATAAAAGCACACAACCATGAACACTCAAGCCTGGAGATTCAGTCTTATGACTCATCCAAAGGAAAGATGGAAGATACAAACTCATGAGCCTATGGGAGGGACCCTTCAAAGTAAAAAGAGCAACTGGTCCAGGAACCTACGAGCTGATGACAGAAGAAGAAATCCCCTTGAAGAACACATGACACATCAGCCAACTTAGAAGATTCTACAACTAGCCAAGAAGCATTGTAAAAGAACCCATGGCGATGTAATAAGAAATACTATGAGCTTCAGAACAACTCGCTCCGATCATATAAAGAACAATAGGCATCCTACGCCTCTCCAAAATACTACGTTATGAGAAAATCATAGCGTGACTCCATAGACTAGAGTCTTGGTACCACTCCATGGCTAGGCCTGCTGCCCGGCGCGTGGCTCCGGGCTGGATCAGGGCACTTCATGTCGGTCCAGGGTCGGGCCTCTCTGGGGTGATTCAGGGCACTTGTGTCATCTCATGATCAGAGAGTACTACAAATTGAGAATGCAGTTGAACCCTGGCACCTAGTGCTAGTTCGGGAGTCCAGACCTATTCGCAACAGTGGGATCAGGGCACCTCATGTCAGTCCAGGATCCTGGCTCCCCATCTTTCCTGCCCTGCGTCCAGAGCACCGAGTTTGATTAGGGCACCACGTGTCGGTCCACTCGGGCCTTTCCAGGATGAATATGAGCCCTCGTGCTGGATTCACAACCGAAAAGTTCTTTCTTTACTACAAATAGAGAATGGAGTTGAACCCGGGCACTCAGTGCTGGTTCAGGAGTCAAAACCTTTTCACTTCGAACAGCGGGATCAGGGCACCACATGTCGGTCCAGGTTCTTTGACTCCCCACCCCCTCCTGTGACATGATGTAGAACACAACCACTGGACTGAACTCAGGACCATTCGAGTTCAGGCACAGACTTCAACTACACTGCGCTACGAAGCCAGCACAACTTCAAATCAACTACAACTCAAATAGCCAAAATCCTACCAGTAGATAGCTGCAAAACAACTCGGGCTAACTCAAGACCATGCGAGTTCAGACCCAAACAAGCAAATTCATGATTACATAAGAAGCAGCATAAAAGCACTTCCAAAAGTCGCGATCAGGCCCGCACAACTTGTAAGAAGTTGCTCAAAAGTCAGGTTCTCACCCGCACAGTTCATCAAGCTCACCAAGATGATTAGAAGTCGGGTTCTCACCAGCACAAGTTTATCAAGGATATCTAAAATTACCTAAATTCAGGATTAGACCCGCATAACTTGTAAGAAGTTGCTCAAAAGCCGGGTTCTCACCCGCACAGTTCATCAAGCTCATCGATGATTAGAAGTCGGGTTTTCACCCACACAAGTTTATCAAGGATATTTAAAATTACCTAAAGTTGGGATCAGGCCCACACAACTTGTAAGAATTTTCTCAAAAATTGGGTTCTCACCCGCACAGTTCATCAAGCTCATCAAGATGATTAGAAGTCGGGTTCTCACCTGCACAAGTTTATCAAGGATATTTAAAATTACCTAAAGTCAGGATCAGGCCCGCACAACTTGTAAGAAGTTGCTCAAAAATTGGGTTCTCACCCACACAGTTCATCAAGCTCATCAAGATGATTAAAAGTTGAGATTCTCACCCGCATAGTTCATCAAGTCTATTAAGGTTATTTAAAGTCGGGATCAGGCCCGCACAACTTGGGAAAAGTTGCTCAAAAGTCGGGCTTTCACCCGCACAGTTCATCAAAGCTATTAAGGTTATTTAAAGTCGGGATTAGGCCCGCACAACTTGTAAAAAGTTGCTCAAAAGTTGGGCTCTCACCTGCATAGTTCATCAAATCTATTAAGATTATTTAAAATCGGGTCCTTACCCACACAGTTTATCAAGGCTATCTAAAATCGGGTTCTCGCCCGCATAGTTCACAAGTTCATTAAGGATCATCTAAAGTCGGGTTCTCACCCGCATATTCTATCAAGGCAATCAAAAGTTGGGTTCTCACCCGCATGAGCTTATCAAGGTTATCTAAGTCCAAGTTCTCAATCGCACAAGCTTATTTAAGGATATCCAAAGTCGGGAATACGCCCGCACAACTCGTCAGGAGTCTCTAAAGTCGGGAACAGGCCAGCACAACTTATCAAAAGTTGCTCAAGGTCGAGAATAGGCCCGCACAACTCATCAAAGTTGTTCAAAGTCAGGAATACACCCGCACACCTCATCAAAATTGTCTAAATTCGGGTTCTCACCCGCACAACTCATAAGGACATCAAAAAGCTAGGTTCTCACCAGTTTTTCAAGACCATCTAAAGTATGATCTGAAGAGAAGGAAAAATATTAGAAGACAAGAACAAAACTCGCACAACAAAAATATATTCAAACAATCTAGCCCACACGAGCAATATTCAAAAAGAGGCAGCCATGGGCCAGGGAGTTTTCCAACCATCTAGAAAGTCATTACAAAAATGTGCTCAAGGTGCAGGAACAGCGAGATCAGGGCCCAAGTTCAATCTATCTACAATTTGATTCACAAGGGGGCAGAGAGCGGCCTCTAGTTCTTCAACCTGCATTAGGAAGTCTAATGATGGTTCGGGGGTAATCATTCTCTCCAAATCAGCTATAGGAGCAAGAACTCAGACATGGCATAGGATATTGCTCACAGACCACTAGAAACTCTCCCGCATGAAGGCATAGAACCTCGACAGAATCAAAGGAGCGTAAGCAGCCACATCTCCATAAAGGGCCTCATCCCCCTCTTGTCCAATAAAAGATAAAAGATAGGACACGGCCTCCCACAGAGACTGGAGATGAGTGTTGGCAACACAAGTTGGCCCTAAAGTTCCTGGATAGTTTTGAAATCCTAAAAAATATCTCTATTAGCATCTCACCGGAACTCACGAGCCAGAGCCAATTTGCGATCAGTTTCTTCACAATGGGAATGCAACTCCCTTACCATCTGAGCCTGATTCTCGGAGGTCCTGAGTGTCTCCTTCATCACCTCCGAGTCCTCGTGCCAGCGACACCGCTCATTGTCAAAAGCTACAAAGAAGCACAAATTTAAGATCGAAGAAAAGAAATGAGAAGTAAAGAAGAAGAAGAGAAATAGCGTGCAAAGAAAATTAAAGTACCAGCAACTTGGGCCTTCAAAGCCTGAACCTCGTCGGTTGCAGATTTTAGCGCCTCCTCTCCACGACGCCGCTCCTTAGCAAGCTGAGCATGATGAGCAGTCTCTGCAGCTTGACGCTTGTCGGTGTTTCGACCCCCGGGGGTCAACACCAATGAGTAAAATCGTAATTGTGTGCTCTCTTAATCCGGTGGGTGATGCAAGAAGGACACGGTGATTTATCCTGGTTCGGGCAAAGAAGGCCCTACATCCAGCGTGGGGGGAGATAGTTCATGTTATCTTGCATCGAAGCGCTAGTACAGGGGTGAATACAAGCGGGTGTGAGAAGCATGAGCTAGATCTTGAGCATCTTGGGCGCTTAGCTCTCTACTTCACACTGTCCCACAGTGTTGTTCTGTGATCTAAAGCCTTAGCTTATGAAGCTCTCGATCTCTCTCTCTTTCTCTTCTCCCCTAGTTAAAGTCCTGGCGCATCCTTTTATAGGCGAAGGAGGGGAGCAGGAGTATATATTTTTAGGCCTCACGTGGTTGGTGACGTATGGCATTGATGTCGATCATGTCGATGCCGCTATAGAGGTGTACGTCAGCATGGGAGGTCCTACAGCCGTCGTGTCAGGAGTTGTTGAAGTGTTGACCGGAGTTGTTGAAGTCCCGCTCGAGGGTCATCGTGACGGAGTCGAGGGGCAACGGTCGAGGCCTCAGGTCGAGTCGAGGGGGTCGAGTCGAGGGGGTCGAGGCCCATCGGATAAGGCCAAATCCTGGGAGATACGAGGAATGTGTTGATTTTCGCGTCTCGAGGGGGCGCCGAACGGGACACATTACTCGGTATGGCGTAATAGTGAGGTACGATCCACGGGATTCTGGGGTATGGGCGGTAAAAGCAGGATTCGACTGCCATACTTGCAACTATTACTGTGACTGTGACCATACGGTTAGGCGGGAGCAGGTAAAATGCATTGAGTGCGCCTAGATCCATACGGGGAGTAGGTAGCCGAGGGGTATACTGTGCTCGAGGGTTGCCTATTCGCACGAGCGAAGTTCCGTCCTCGAGGGCGGGCCTGTTCGCTCGGGCGAAGTTCCGTCCTCGAGGGGTCACCCTCGAGCGTATGGTCTCGGTCCGCGTGATAGCCCATCGAGCAGGCTGTGTCTTTGGGCTATCGACGCCCGTTCGCGGGCTGGCCTAGTATGCTTTAGTCTAAGGGCTTTCGAGCGATAGTGAGGGATGTCGTTGGAGGGTTTGCGTTGCTGATCTTGGGGATTAGTCCTGTTAATCGAGGGTTTGGGGTACCTCTTTCCCAGATCCTCGACAACGCTGCCCACGCTCCTATTCAAGCTTCGTCTGCACCTAAACAAGTTCTTTTCGAACCTGCTCAACACTAGCGACATTGGAAGAAGTCGCAACAACCTCAGAAGAACTAGAAAGAAGGTCCTGGAATGGGAACAAAGAAGATCAGGAATCAAGAAAAGTGATGAACAAAGATCAGCAGAAAAGATGAGAAACAAGACATTTACATTCACCATACCCCCAAATTTGGAGGAAAATTCTTCAAAACAAGCTTTCAATAGCTCAAGACGACGAGAACGGTTGATTTGCAGACCTACTGAACCAAGATACACAGCTTAAACAAAAAGGAAAGTAGCTACAAAATCAAGTCAAAGAAGATAAACAAGTCTAAAAGAACCTGCTAGTAACGTACTAGCAGAAGAACTTTGAACACACGGCCCAACCTCAGGGACTCAGACAAAAGCTGCGCCACTAGAAGAACCTGGCAAATCAGCAGCAACGGGCCTATAGTGAAAGAAGAGATGAAACAAAACAAGAAGAAAGAGGGCAGAATCTAGAAAATCACAACAAATACCTTGGTGGGATCATAAAAGAACCTACGGCCCTCCTAGGCATGATAGGAGGAGAATTAGCAGCAAATGACTACGCCACTGAAGACATATGCATAGTCAAAAAAGGAGAAGCAGAGGAAGAACTTCCAGAACCCTCAACCCAACTATAGAAAAAAGGAGAAGACATCAGCATAAAGACAAAACCACATAAGAAGAAAAAGAAGTCACTAAGACACTCACAGTTGACGAGTAAAAGGAGCCTGCACTTCTTCGTCCCCCTTGGGCTCATTCAAAGGTTCATTAGTACCACCTACAAAATAAAAGGATCAACAAAGGACAACAAAATTCAGCGTGAAAAGAGCTGAGCATCAACCACACTTATGACAGTGTTACCTGAGACATTAAGAGAACTGGAAACAGTAGAACTGGTCCTCACAATTGGTGCACGAGAAAAACTCCTACGGCTAGTATTAAGAAACATTTTAGCAATCTTGGGATGTGGTCTATATGGCACAGTCTCAAAGCCACCTTCACGAACACTAAAAATGACAGTAGAAGCAGACCATTTTCAGGAGGCAGAACCCACTTGAGCAGAAGATCCAGTTAGATCAACCCCCTCAACAGAAGAAGGATGGGTGACAAAGTCACGACCAAACCCCTGCAAGCGAAAATAGCAGAACATCATAAGAGAAAAAATTACTTCCACAAAAGAAAACAAAGGCAAACACTTACCAACGGAGGAGGACGGATGGTAGAGTATTCTTCAAATTGAGGAGGAACACAAGGGACATTGCTAAGAACTGTCTTCATGCGTAGCAGCAACCCCTCATCATCCAACTCAACACCAGTCATGATCTAAGAAGAATCATTAACTCCAGCGTACTCGAAGCCCAGGACATCCCTCCGCATAAGAGGCTGCACAAAGCGGTGAAAGAAACCAGCCACTACTCTAAGACCCGTGAGACCCCTCGCCCTAACATAGTTAGCGTGAGCAAGAAGGCGCTCAATAGGTTTCAACTCGGAATCAGAGAAATCTTGATCCTAGAAGCTAGTAACTTCTGGAACCAGGGAAAGATCAGAAGAAAAGTACTCAGAAGGTTTGGGGACATAGAACCACTTGTCAGCCCAAACAACATCCTGGAAGAAGCGAAAAGAAAGAATCTTAGCACCCAACCCCAAGCAGACACGAATCGAGCAGCAACCATACAGCGCAGACCTCGGATTCAACTTAAGGTGAAAGAAATACCGAAACAAAAGAAGATTAGGGGGAACCCTGAGGAATGCTTCGCACAAATGCACAAAAATGGAGAGATAAAGAATCCTATTGGGATCAAGATGATAGAACTGAAGACCAAAAATTGGAGGAATTCCAGCAAGAAATCAGACGGGGGAAAGCAGAGCCCCGCAGCCACAAAAGCAACAAAAGAACCATCTGGCCCGAAGAAGGGGTGGGGACCAAATGATCACCAGGAAGAGCATAACCAGAAATATTCTGCTCCTGTAGCAGACCTCGCCCCACCAGTTCCTCCAGATCTGCCGCCGTCATTTTCAGCGTCAGCCAAGCACCCTGCGCCACACAAAATTTATCAGAAAAACTCCATCATCAACAAAGAAGAGGATCTGATCTCGATCTACCTTGACAAGCTTGGTCCTCGACATCTTCCGGCCCATCAAGAGCACGAGGAAAGGCAAACTAAGGATCTGTCTTTTTTTTTCAACACAACAAGGAGCGCAAGAGCAAGAGGACCGAGAATACGGATGGCAGAGGCTAGAATGTACGAGAAGAAGATTAGCGGCCAAATATTTATTAGGGTCAGCAGATCTACGCGGGCCCATTGGGCCAACTGTCACACAAGATAGATACAACAAAAAGCGGCACAATGGATAAGCACCAACAGTAATAATGAAAAACAGTGACTCTTCAACGGGCAAAAAACAGAGTATCTTGGGCTAAATTTCATTCCATGAAGCCATCAAAAGGAAAAAGAACGCAGAAGCAACGAACAACCTGTCAGAGGCAAAGAATAACAGGATCAGCTGATTCTCTACCAAAACAACTCAGAACCTTCATAATGCATGACAGAAGAACTCGCAGATAAGCAGAACGCATCACACATCACAAAAGGCATCATCATACAACTCGGCATGATCATTATCACAGGGTACAGAAACCATACAGATAGCAAACAACTCGCGCAACCATCAAGGGCAAGACAAGACAAATGTCTCCATTTTATTGATCAAGAAGACACTGAGATTACAACAAGGTATAATTGGATACAAGGTCTGATAAAGTTACAAAAGAAAGCAAAGGGAATCATTACAAAATGACTACAAAGAACCCAGGAATTTGAGGTTATCAAACCTCTACCAAGATTACTGTCAATGGCTTGGCCTCGATCCGCCTTCTTCTCACTTCCCGCTTGTAGGAGTAAGGCTTATTGTGTGTGTGGTCCGCGATGATTTTCCACCTGATCTGATCTGATCCGTGGTTTGGCCCTGATCTCCTGGTAGTCCGTAGAAGACCCTTGCTTTGTTTGTTTTGATTGAATGGTGCCAATCATCTGTGCTTACTGTTGTGATGGATGGATTGGTCTCATGATTATCTTCTGCTTAGTATAAATGTCTGGTCCATGATCCTTGTGGTGGAGTTGTTAACTGTTCAGAGCATTTTTTTTCTACTAGGCAGCTTGTTTCGTTTATATCTATATGTAATTGTTTATGCTAGTCCTGGATCGATCCATTTTGCAGTTCTGTTTAGATTGGTGGGATAGGCTGGTGTCTTGTCTATACATTCTCTTGGCCTTTCAACCCTTCAAGAAATTGTTCGTGCTGTTGTAATTGACTGTGCCAGTGAGAAATTTATGCCTGATTATGCCTGTCCTTAGTTGTTGCGATAGTTTTTTCCAAACATATATCCTTTTTATTGGCCACAGTGTCATTGAAATTTCTGTCGAGCGGCAGCTAGTTTGTTTACAGGTGAAAAATGCGGAATTTCTGTTCGTCTCTGTGGCTTCAAGTTTCATGGCAAAGTCACTGGTTCTTGCTATATTTTTGCAGTGCTGCTGAGTACTCGAGATAATAGACATGCATCATGTTCTGCTGCATCCTTTATTTTTATGATTCATAGACTGGTTGATCAAATTTGTTTTTGGCTTTTTTTTCTTGAAGTCTTGAACTCCCACTCCAAGGGTGGCCCTGGTGTAAGCGGTAGAGCTTTACTGCCTGTGACCAAGAGGTCCAGGGTTCAACCCTCAGCCTCTGCACATTTGTGCAGGAATGGCTGCTGGCTATTTTTTCTTTCCCAGACCCCGCAGTACGGGAGCCTACGGCACTGGGTACGCCCTTTTTTCTTGAACTCCCACTCCAGAAATCCTTTTAGCATGCAGGGAATTCGAAGAACTAGTGTTTGTATCTGCGGTCAGATCTTTCTTAAACATTTGTGACCCTTTTATTCTGCCATTATCTCCTGAAGAAGTTAGATATGAATTCATTGCCTTTGTGGCAACAAATAAACTTCATTTCCAGTGTGAAACTTTTAAACATTGGCCCATGTACATTTTAGAAAGTTTAATATTTGCCTGCCTTCTACATTATTTTATATATTTTTCTCCATATTATTCATTTTTCAAATTATGTTTTAAACTTTCGTGTACTTAGAAGGCTATAGTTGTATCTCTTAATGGACGATCCGTTAGTTTATTAATGTTTTCTTGTATAACATGTGCATGATGTCTTTTGTATATTCTCTTCTCTGGCTGCAAATGTACAGTTTATCTTAAGTCAAAGTATATAATTCTTCGGTTTGATAGTACTTCTGTATCTTTTGATTACTCCTATGTAGGAAGCCATTGACAGAACTATCAACTTGTCCGACTTCCTGCATGACTAACCTTGTCGATGGTAGTATGGTTCTGGTGTGCAGCCTGTAGTTTAAACACTGGATTAGCTTGTGATACAAAATGATATACTCATAAAGTCGTGCATACTTATTTCAGTATGAATCTAGTAACATCAATTCTGTATTACAAAAATTATGTGTTGGCAAGGAAACTGTTGGTTAAAGGCTTGTATAGTTTGTGTAAAGTATGATTGAATTTTGATAGCAACCCCTGCTTATCCAAGTCATGGTTTGTAGAACTGTAAATTGCTTGTAGTGCATTCTTTTTACACAGAGTGCACATCTTGCCTTATGTTGGTTCTGTATGTTCCTCCAGCACAAATATTGTGCATTTTCATGATATGATATTGTCTCTGTAGGCATTCTATTTGCAGCCGGTGGCTGGGTCCTTCGTCGTGCAGAATGACATCTTCCAGCTGAACGATGTTGTACTGAAGGAGACTGAGGAGAAGTATGAAAGGAGGTCTATAGAGTAATGTTGAAACGATGAATACTGAATCTTGCTGCCACTCTTGTCTGCTTTGTGCCTCCTTTGTGGGCTGCTTCACTGTATTACAATAAATTGCTAGACACTGTATGCCTGTGTTGGACTATTTCAGTTGTTTCGAACCAGATATGTACTATGGTCGCATGGGCACCATTTCTTTGTGCAATTACTGTAACGGTCCAGATTTGCTGGTGTGAAGGATATCTGGTTTGCCCGTCTACAAAACCAATGTAGCTGGTTGATATGCATTTTGTTAAGCATTCGAGTTTCTGGTTCTTGTCCCTGATGTTATTTGTTTGTAGAAGTTCTTGAAATTTTCTGTTATGCGCAGGATAGTCTGATTCCTGGGATGTGGCAAAAGAACCTATGTTTCAAATGTGGGATTTTTTTTCTTCTGATTCCTTTGCGATGATTCCTGTTTGATTCCTACAAAATTCTTCTATGGCTGGTTAGCTAACTTGAATGGCGACTTCCTGCTTCCATGTCTACGACTAAAAATCGAATTCAATGTGTACCAGAATTTAGAAGTTCTGTAACAAAATTGAGACCTGCAAACGACAAACCTTTTTTTTCCTAGACAGTGCAACCGTAGTAGCTAGACCCAGAGCAAGATGCTAGTATCATACAATTTGAAACATCCTTGTTACTGCCGATGAAAGAACGTGCATACTTCAGGTTTAGGGCCTGGAATGCGACTGGTTCTCAAGTCACAGATGTACATCTACACTATAATTGAAAACTTCTCCAATCAAATTCTTCCTTCAAGATCAACGACTCACAACACACCTCCTACAGATGCAACGGGCCAGATTAAAAGTATGATGCAGGACCTTACACCCCTTACGCCCACGCCCACACAACGCCTCCGCGGCAACCTCATCACCGGTTCGAATCCCGACCTCGCAGGTTCTCATTTTTGTTTCAAAAATCGAAAAGAATAAAAGGGCCACACGATTAGGATTGAAACCCTAAACGCTCAGCACCTGGAGCCGCCACCGCCATGGGACTCATGGCTGGTCCTATCCCGCGCCCCTCTCCGCGAGTAGATCGGTGGACGCCGTCGTCGTGGTGGACACTCTAGAAGGAGCGCCAGCAGACTTTCACGCGCCTCTAGGGCTCCAGCTGCGCACCGCTAGGGACGAGGACGCGCGCCGGCCAAAGCTCCAGTCACGCGCCGCCAGGGACGTTGCCGTACTCGCCGGCGACACCCGCAACGCGTCGTCGGAATCCTCCTCAGCACCTCCTCCCGCGGCGCCATCCACGTCACCGGCTTCTACGATGGGTAAACCTCCCAACCTCCGCCTCCTATTTCTCTGCCCATCGCTAGGGTTTGCGCCGCTCATGGTGCATGCATCGATCTGCTCTCCCCAGTCCGCGAATCCTTGGATCGATCTGTCCATGGTCTCGGTCTGCCTCAGTGTTCCGATCTGGTCCTCGCCTTGCTAGAGAAGGAGCTAGAGGAGATGAACGGCGCCGGGGGCAGCCACCAGCAGCAGCATCAGGCTAGGTAGTTGTAACACCCCTGATGTTAAGCATGCATGACCTTGCACCTCATGAGCATAACCATCTCATTTGCATCATCATTTGTTTACATGAAATGATAAAATAAAAAATGTGCTTGCTTTGATTTGAACTAGGGCTATGTGATAGGTTGCTTGTTTGGGGTTAAGTGTTAAATGAAGTTTGTAGAAAAAATTATTTGGAGCAAAACTTATTTTTGGGTCATTTCATTAAAAGGCCTGGAAGTGGGTCAAAAATGTCAAAAACAGTTTATAAAAATGTTTTTCTTTTAATTTTAAAAGGATTTTAAATCCCCATTTTTGAATTTTAATTTCTAGGCAGAGATGTTTAAAAGTGAAATGTTCTACTCATTGAGAGCAACATTTCATCTTTTACAAGTTTCTTCAAATTCGGATTATTTTTAGAAAATATGGAGTTAATCAAGTTCTGCACGAATCTTGGCACAGTGGGACTCTTCTTCCTCGCACCGACGGTGTCCGTGCCGACGCCGGCCGTGTGGCGTCCGTACGCCGAGCGACGCCGCTGCCCGCTGTTTGGCCTCATCATCCGAGCGCCACTCGCCCCACACTCGGCCTGGCCCCACCGCTCGCCCACGCGTCCCTCGCCCCGGTCCCGGATCGCCTGCCCATGCGCCACGCGCACGCCGAAGCCCGACGCCATGGCCCGGCCCTCTGGCCGTTGGCTCACTTCAATGCATCCCGACCGCGCCTCTCGCCTTCACTCTCCACCCACCACCACCAGACGCCTCTCCTCGCCTCGCATTTCCGTCCCCGAGCTCAAGCGGACGCGAAACCCGCCATTGCCGCCGCCCAAAGCTCGCATCATCACCGCACCTCATAGCCCTGCCATTTTCTTCCCAGAGCTCGCCAGTAGCTCCGCCGTGGTGCGAGGCACACCATGCGCACACTCCCTGCCCCAATGACCTAAGGTAGAGGTCGAATCGACCATTTTCCCCTTCGTCGGCCATGGCCGCCTCGACCGCCGCGTGGTCCGCCATGACCAGCAACCCCTTTCTCCCTCCTTTATCTTGCGCATCGTGGTCGCCTGCATGAGTAGAACAGGTTGGTGTAGTTTATGGGATCGATTAGGGTTAGGGTTCGTCGGATTTTGGCCGACCGCCGTCGCGGGTCGCGCCGCCGCTCGTCGGCCGCTCGCACGGAGCTCACTCCGGTGGACCTTTGCCTTCATGTGCTAGTGCAACCGAGTCGCCCTGACTTCAATTAGGTCGTAGGATAGTTCTTGGGCCTTGATTTGGCCGGAGTTGGCCGGCAGCCGTCGAATTGCCATCATGCAGAGCCACCGCTCGCCCCGTTCGTCGCCGCCGCCATTTTTCTCCGCGATAGCTTGCATCTTGTACACCAACGGGTTCGCGTCGATGAGTTGAGTCTAGTGGTGGCCGTAGTTTGGCCGGTGACCTCGCCGTCGGCGAGATTGCTAACCGCCGGCGACCTTTCCCCTCAGTGTGGATCACAGGCAGAATATGTTAATCTTTTCCGGACTTAAGTGCAAAATGGCCAGACACAGAGAGTTTCTTTACAGGGCTCGGTTATTTACTAGAAAGTCCAGGGTTCTCGGTGCAAAACGGTTTTCTATTTCATTTTAAAGAATTTGTTTTTCAGATTTTGATAAAAGCTTTGAAAAATCATAACTCACTCATTTTTAGTCCAAATGAGTTGGTTCAAATTGCATTATTTTTCTTATGAGTAGATCTATGCATGAAAAATATGAAATATGATTTTTGTTATACTTTTCTATATAGATTTATTTATCCCTATTAAATGCCTTTATCTTGGAAAATGCATAAGTAATTCTCTGTTGCTCAGAAAAAATGTGAATCCAAATTTGTTAGTCTTCTTATGTCATGCTTTATCTGTGAAAAATGTTAAAAGGCTATGTCATGTGTAAATATTGTCCTGTTTAATTATGGTGTCTTTTTTAAGTAGATGATAAATAATTCATAATAAATAATATATAAGTGATTTATGCATGAAACTTTTTGGAGGATGTTTTTATGCTAATCTAGAGCTAAGGATATTCTGAGATCTGTTGTTTGACATTTTTCTATGTACTTTATGCCCATTAAATTATGCTGCCCTGTCATTTTTGTGTAGGATAAAGTACTTACTATTTTGACCTGAAAAATTTATGGTAGTCTATATTAGACATGCTTAAGCTTATGTAATTTTTATAGAATTTTCTGAGTAATCTAAAGTCATGTTGTAGTTCTGCCCTAATTTCTTTTAATAATTAATAATGCTTTAAGTCATTATTTCATGTGTATAATAATGCTTTTTCTGATGTTTGTGATAGGTGAAATCTGTTATTGGTTTTGGTTCAGTAGAGGGTAGTGTGCAAAATATTTATCATTTATAATTCCTTTTAATGTGTAAGTAAATTATAATGTGAGGCTTGTATAAGATTTGATTGTAGAAGATAATGCAGATGACATGTGCTTATCATACATGTTTTAAAATCATGTCAATTATCTTCGACTGAGCATTCATTCATATCAGCATGTACCTTTGTATTACTATATATTCGTGGTATTCATACGCACCATGCATCATACAGGATCGTCAGAGCTCGAAACGGTAGTTCCCGGAGTACAAGGAGAGGAAGGCCGGCAGGAAGCCTTGGTACAAGTGATAGCAGCAGAAGAGGATCCCGAGGTTGATCTTCCCGAGTGTCCCGACCATCGGCCAAGCTCTTTCCTGAAAGGCAAGCCCCGGAGCATTCTCCCTGTGGTTTGAAAAATATCTAACTTGAGTCCTTTACTTGTTTGATGCATTAAGTTATAGGCGTTGTTTTATACCGTTGTTGCATTAATTATCTTCCTTGCCCACTTGATATAATTCTACCCTGTTAGGTTCAGGTGCGATTATCTTCTTAGCCTTGCTTAACTAGATCGGTAGAAGTCGGGTGATTTCCTGTCATCCGCGAGTTATAGGTGGTGACTCGGAATGGTTGAATACATTGTTATCTTGGATAACCATGTGGAGATAATAAATCGAGACCGGGCGGGATTGGTGTTGGGACTGAACTGGAGGTTCAGTGAGGTTATCCCGTCTGTGTCAAACTAGGACCCCATCCGTTGTATGTCCTCAAGTCATATTGAACGCATGCCTCACATTTAGCTGGAAGGATAAGTCGTTCCGACCGCGAAGCCTGAGTTTGGTTTGGGCCGGGAGTCGACCTACTGTACGCATCGTATTGGAGAAAATGGGGGACCACGGGTTACACGGAGAGTAAGTCTGAGGTCAGGGTCGTCCTGAATAAGGCAGTCGGGCGGTTCCCGAGTACGATGGTACCTGTTGATCCCGTGATTTTCCCGAGTCGAACCTTCGGTGATCTGTAGCTCACTTTAGCGGGTGAGTTTGGTTTGTATGAGGAATACCCCACCAGCTGGTTAGTAATCGATTATAATCGCCATCGTTCCTGGATAGTGAACACTTGACTTGAGCAGCGGCATCGTAGTAATAACTTGAACAAAAAGATGAGATGGTTGAGCCGTGATGTTGAAAGGCATTCAACCGGAATTGGTTACTATTATTGTTGAATAATTATTACCATGCTTATTTAGTACAGGTGCTAATTTAGCATGATAAGGTTAATCAAATTAAAATACAATGCTAGAAGGTTATGATCAAATCTTTCTTTAATGCAAGCTTTTTCGCAACTTATGAGTCAGCTATCCTACTTATCCAGCCTTGCATACGCCTTGGAGTCAATTTATTTTTAGTTTATGACGGGTAAGTCTAGCTGAGTACATTCTTGTACTCAGGGTTTTATTTCCCATGTTGTTGCAGATGGTGAGATGTACTATGGCTATTGCCAGCACTGCTTCTACCCCGTGTTGGGTGATGATTAGACCTTGGGCATGGTTACTCTACTCTACCTTATGCTTTTGCTGGATATTGACCGAGGACCTGGCACTGTATTTGAACTAAGGGTGTGTGTGCGGATTTGAACTAAATCGCTTTTGCTTTATTTTGAATTTGAACTTAGGTTGTAATAACTTTTTTCGTACTCTGATGTGTAAAACTAGGTGCGAACCAGGTATGTTGTGAATGGTGATCGCTAAACTTATTACGATCTTGGCCGTGCTGGAAATATTTGAAATCCTTCAAGATTTCGGGAATGACTACCGGGTTTATTAGGTCTCAATCATGTACTTTGCTATCTTAATGGCGAATTACGTGCTTGTGCTCTAATAAATTGGTCGGTTCTGTCACAGTAGTAGGTACTATGCTCATGCAACATGTTTGATCAATTATCTTTACATTTTTTGTTCAACGTTGAGCTGTGTTGGTGCAGAAGATTCATATCCAAATGAGATGAAGCAGGCCAAGCTGTCGGTGCAGCTGGGGCTCACAGATTGGTTCTGCCATTGCCAGATACATGTATGCTTTCCATCTTAAGCTTTTTCTCTGATATTCAGTAAGATTTTTATCTGATATGTATGTCCACTATCCAGATAAAATTTTGCATAAAAATGTTCTTGTCTGATGAGATATGATCCTGCTACCTAGGGAAAAATGTTTTCACTGCAATCCTGCAAGTTAGTTTTGAGATTATTTAATTTAGCACTCAAGGGAATTCAGTTTTAGTGCATTTTTTTGTGAACAAGTTTTAGTCTATCAAAGCTATATGATTTTTTCTTGTGCTTGACAATTGGGTGAGGAGATTGAATCATCAATGCTCCTACATGAAGGTATGCATCAGGCTTGGTGTGATGTGAACATTTTTATAATCTTTTTTCTTTATGTGCTCTTAGGCCTACGGTTGACATTAGAAGCTAAGGTTGCAGAATATCCAGGGAATGTTTTTGGCTCTGTATTTGTCAAATCCACATGGATTCAGGTATCTGTCGTGCTGTCTCTCCGCACGAATGATCAGCAGATGCCTAAAGTGCATAATTTTAACTGGTGTTTTATAGGAGTAGAGATAGAGATGAAGCAGTAGAGTCTCGCACCTCTTGCACACCAATATTATTGTTTCATGTGCGTTGGAGCTAAAAATAACTTTTTGTTTGGGGTGATTCTTTGCAGGAAATAAGAGGTTTGGATGGTGTATTTTTTGAGGATGAGAAGTTGAGTGCAGGCAACGCTGATATTGGATCCCCGTACTTTTGTTAGTGCTGCTGCTCTTTATGCATAATTACCATGTACATGTGTGTTCTATCATCATAGTCATCTTATCAATCTGTAAAATCTTCTGAATCAGGATCGCAACGTGTCAGAAAAATGGTACATTAGAAGAAGATGAAGATTGGATTCAGCTAGAGTAAAACTGTTTAGAGGAAGGTGGAGGTCCCTTCTGCTGCAGATAGGAAAGGTAGGTTGGTTGTTTGGGTTACAGAAAAGTATGGTTCGTGATCAGTTGATTGAAAAATGCCATTGTTTTGTTTCCATATCATTATGTTGAGTGCTTCCGCTAATAAATTTTTGTGCCTTAAGGAGCAAGCTCAGGACTATGCAGCCTTGATCATGGAGGAACTTGATCCTGAAGGGATTGCCTAGCATGTTGTTTTATCTCATGCCGTGTATGTATACTTGCTTGTTCTGACAAAATTGTTTTATTCAGGCAGAGGGATGTTGGTGGTGTACCGCTACAATCTGATATTAAGTTTGAGACATACCTGATGGGTCAACTAAGATCTTAAAGGGGCACTACTATCTATTTATGTAATTTTTAATTTTAGCAGGATATAGTCTCTCTCCAACTTCTATTGTGGGAATCCATAACCAAACTTGCATATTTTGTTTCATTGACACTTCCTATCCTCTTCTATCAGAGTGTAGGGCCATGGCAGCATTTTTGTAGCTGCATCACATTTGCTGTTAAGTGGAGGTATAAAGAAACTGATGAAAACTATAATGGTGATATTTATCTTTGTATCACACTGTTTTCTTTGTTGATGCAGACTAGAAGTTGCAGAGAAGAATCGTGGGTTTAAAATTCATGGAATCTTCTAATGATGCTATATCTGTTGCTGAGACTATAGCATTATGTTTTAGTGCATTAAAATTTTGACAAAGTCTTCATAGCCATAACTTTGGATAATGATACTCTGAACGTTGTTTAATATGAATCTTTGCCTAATCCACTCAAAGACTGTTCTGTATGGGATGGTTAATTACGTTAGGTACATTCTTTCACATTGCTTCTCGTGGAAGTAGTAGTTCTAGAATGTTTTGAAAACTTACCTCCATCTCCAAGACATGAATACAATTATGTAAAAGTTGTACTATGAAAAAATAATTCGTTGTTTGGTTTTTTTGAAGTGCTTCTCTTAAAAAAATACCGTAGCATTAGCACGGGCATTAAATAAAACCCATCTCATACAGAAGATTTGAGAAATAAGGACACCCTGTGGTTATAGATACAGTAGAATTGAGTACATTGTGTCTTGAATCGATTGTTACAGGGAAAACATGTTGGAGAGAAATTATTGTAGTACCATTTGAACCAGTTACAGAACGCCGACGAGGGCCCCCCCTTTATTCTTCAGAGAGCTTTCTCTTTGTGGTCAAGAAACAAGAAAGCCACAACCAAGCTTAGGCAGTGCTAGTCTGCTATACAATACAAATCCATATGTTCACAGGGTTGTGACTTCAGAGAGCTGTCTCCTCTTTCCAGTCAGCAGTATGAAATAAATACGTTGTACATGATAGTAATTCTGAACATATCTTCTCTCTTATAATGCGAAACTTCTCCGAGAGTTAGACGCGGATAAACTCACCCCCTACCCCACAGCGCAGACTCAAACTAACTCACACCCCCGCACAGAATTCAAACCCACACCCCCCTAATTACGGAGCAAAAAACAGAAACAAAGATCGTCGTCTCTCCCCCGATCGGCAGGGCCACGAGGTGCCGCCGGCTGCCGGAGAGATCACCACCAGGTTATGCTGTCTCCCGCATAAGCAGCTACCACGGCCTCCTACCTCGCCTTTACAGGTACGTGCATCCATCCACCCTCCAACCATCGGCCACATCTTCCACCTCTTCGCCTGCCTGGTCGCCAAGCTCATCTCCACGTGATGGCCTTCGAGGAGGACTGGAAGGGCGTGGGGAGCAGCGACTACAAGATCCACGCCATCGCGCCCTTGTGCTCATGAAGTGATCCAGCCATCGGCTATCTTCTCCCGGAACAGCACGCGGGCTGGGATCGGGGCAGTCACGGATCAGAAGTTCATTATGCGAGGGATCCCGCCGGCCTCCTCCACGTCCGGCCACGGTGCGGCCAAAAGCCGGCGACGGCGACCCGCCGACCGACGGGAAACGGGCACGAGCAGGACCCCGATCGCTCCATTCGCCGCCCTAACTGACTCCGTCCGCTGCTCTTCGTCGCTGGTGAGGTCCGGATTCCCGATCGGGGACGTACGTTTCCCGAACCCTTGTTCATTCAGACTCAGTAGTGGGCAATAAAGTTGTTGCTACCATAGATGAATATAGATCTTAAGAATCCCATATGAATCATGGTTTGCGGAGGCAGTTATGGAGCTGAAAAAAATCAATCTGGTGACATGTCTGGTTGACTGATGATGAACGCGAGGAATTGGGAGTTAAGCTATTTGGTGTACTCGGATCTGATCTATTTACAAGCGTGCATGTATCTTGCCTACTAAACTCAGTTTTGCTGCAAAAGTTATCTGGTATAGTCATGGTAAATGAAGAATCTGATTGAACTATAGAAACTCTGCGAATCCAAATATATACCTATCAGTTATACATGAAGATTTACTATGTTTTTCTCTTGTCAGCAATGATAGTAACTTGTTTATAGCGTAACCTTCCCCATTGGTGCTATTTTGATACTATGGCACTTCTCTCCTGTCACATATTGAAGTAGCTTTTGGTTGGTGCAGAGAAGCAAGGCCTTGATACTGAAATACCCCTTTCTCCTTAGTGGCTTATGAAGTTTCTTGGGAGAAAACAAGGTTAGTCCTTTAGTAGAGATTTCACCATGTGCTGGTGCAAGGTAATAGTCAATTTTGATTTCTCATGCGGTTTATGGTTTACCACACATGTTCATGTATCTCAAATTGAGAAATTCCTTTATTAACTTGTCATTTATCTGTTTATTTACATAGCAAGTTTGAGTAGTATATTTAATATTGTGTCTTATGTGCGTGCGTCTTGACTGGGATCAATTTATCCCACCAGAGTCGCAACTCGGCCCCAGCCTAAGGATCGGTTGGCGTCTCCCCTTGCTGGTAAGGGAGCCCTGCCTTCCGCTGGTGAGTTTGCAGCTTAGTGTGTAAATTCTATAATTCTATTATTGTGTTAATTTAAGTGATGTCCAATTACTTCGTATTGCCCTTGCCCAAGTAGTCTTTTGAATGGTCTTCTTGGCTAATCACTACCGGAAACAGTGGCTTTGCCGACTGCCCCAATCTTTACCGACTGCCAAAGCTGGGGCAGTCGGCAAAGAAGTCCTTTGCCGACTGTCAACCAGGGCAGTCGGCAAAGGTATTGTCCGGTAGTCGGCGAAGGCCGGCAGTCGGCAAAGCCTACTTTGCCAACCACCCGTGAAGAGCCTAACCGTCAGCAAAGATGGGCAGTCGGCAAAATTTGGCGGGGTCAAACGGCGTCCGTCGTCGTGCTCTTTGTCGACAGCCCTGACGCCCGGCAGTCGGCAAAGATATCCTCTTTGCCGACTGCCACGCCGAGCAGTCGGCAAAGAGCCACGTGGCCCGGGCTGGGCCCGGGGCCGGCCTTCTTTGCCGACTGCCAGGCTGGGCAGTCGGCAAAGGCAGCTTCTTTGCCGACTGCCGCTGATGTGGCAGTCGACAAACTTTGCCGAGTGCCAAAAAAGGCACTCGACAAAGTTTAAATTTTTTTTTGAATTTTGAATCCAAACTTTTTTGTGGCCTCAGCATATTTTTTACAAGCACATGTTAGAATTTGGGACCTTTTTACAATATTTTGCTATATTTCGTTCACTTATATCATTTAGTTGAATTTTTTCGCATAATCCGAATTTGAACTGCAGGTGCATGAAATAATAAAACGTAGCCATTCGAAAAAATAATATTCACGTTGGATAGTATATTTTGAGGCCGTGTCCATAAACTCACCCAAAAGTTTAAACGCCTTGTCCACGAAACATGACCATCCAGGTGTGGTAGAAGTGTTTTTTTAATTATATAAAATCCAAACGAAGTCGAAAAATCATGAAACTTGTCGAGGTGTCATGTTATCGTATGTGGAGGCTACGATAAAAATTTGGGAATGTTTGAAACAAGTTGCCATGTCGGATGTCTGAAACCCAGACATCTCCACATGTGATCATAGTTGAACTCAAAATTCAAAAAGAAATGCAAACTTTGCCGAGTGCCAAGACAGGCACTCGGCAAAGAGCCTCTTTGTCGACTGTCACGTCACCGGCAGTTGGCAGAGAAGCTTTCTTTGCCGACTGCCCAGCTTGGCAGTCGACAAAGGTTTTTTCATTTAAAAAATAAAATTGAAAATTGTTGTAACCCTAATGGGCCCCGGCCCACACACGCACACACACCACACACAACTCATGCACACAGACTCACGCACACACACCGCACAGAACTGCGCCCCGCCGCCGCCCCCCGCGACCCGCCCCCGCCGGGACCGGGGCGCCGCCGGCCCCCCCCCCCCCCCCCCCGGTCGAATCTGGGGCGCACAGGGGAGCTCGGCCAGAGCCTCGCCTCCCATCCCCGTCCCAGTCGAGCAGGCGAGCTTGGCCGCCCGGGCCCGGCCGGCGCCGCCACCCTGCTCGTTGCCGCGAAGGCGGCCGGCCCAGCCAGCGCCATCCGCGCGCCCTGCCGTCACCTCACCGGCAGGTAGTTGGAGGAAGAGAAGGAAGGAAGGAGGAAGAAGAAGAAGGGGAGGAAGAAGAAAGAGAAGGAGGAGGAAGTAGAAGGAGAAGGAGAAGGAGGAAGTTGAAGGAGAAGGAGGAGGAAGAAGAAGAAGAGAAGGAGGAGGAAGGGGAGGAGAAAGAAAAGGAGGAGGAAGAAGAAGAAGGAGAAGGAGGAAGAAGAAGGAGGATAAGGGAGGAGTAGAAGAGGAGGGAGAAGGAAGGAGAAGGACCTTGATCCGATGAGCGTCCACGCCATTCGTTGATGACGTTCGTCCACGCATCCTTCCCGCCCGTCGTCGGAGAAGAAGGTAGAACTCCAGGTTGTCAGCCATCGTGTCGTATGTGTCATTGACGGCCTTCATGCCCAGTTTGTTGATGTGTGGCCTTCGTGCCGTATATGTGTTGTCGGCCATTGAGCCGGCTTCTTTCTTGCAGGTTTTGGAAACCTCCCCGTACAGGGGAGGTTCTGCCAAAATTTTGTACTTATATTGTTGTTTTTCTTGTTTTGCAGAGCGAGTCTGTCGACACCGCGTCGGCTTGCCACTGCACCGCCTCACCACTGCCCCTCTAGCCTATCTCCACCACCACCCTAGGTATAAATCACCTCTCTTCCTTACCGTAGTCATACTTAGGTCGTGTAACCCAGTTAGGCGTCTCCCGTCCAAAAGAGATACGATCGGAGGTATGCAGGTCTTTGCATATCTGTGACCATATTTGTTTCGGATTGTCCACATTTTTTGGACAGCCCGCAGATGCGTAGATGAGTTAGCTTCTATGTTTTGCTCCCGTCTGAGTTAGAGTTTTGGCAGCACCTCCCCATTGTTCTCCAGATACACACTCCCTGCGGGGACGTGTATCGGGAGAACAGCGGGGAGGTGCTGCCGAAATTCTGACTCAGACGGGGGTAGAACATGGAAGCTAACTCATCTACGCATCCACAGGTGGGATTAGAAAGTGCTTGAGTGGGTCAAGATGTTATAGTTCCCTGATGGGTATGCGGCTAATCTGAGTAGGGGAGTGAACCCTAAGACTATAAAAGTCTTAGGGATGAAGAGTCATGACTTCCACATATGGATTGAGCGGCTCCTTCCTGCGATGACCCGTGGATACCTCCTAGAGCCAGTGTGGCGCATTATTGCAGAGTTGAGCTATTTCTTCCACCAGCTTTGTGCCAAGGAGTTATCTCGGGAAATGATTTGTGACCTGGAGCGTGCTGCACCTCAGTTGATCTGCAAGTTGGAGATGATCTTTCCACCCGGCTTCTTCCTGTCGATGCAGCATCTGATTTTGCACCTACCGCATGAGGCACGGCTGGGGGGTCCCGTGCAGGCCCGTTGGTGCTATCCAATTGTGAGGTGTCTGAAGATACTTCGTAAAAAGTGTAGAAATAAAGCCAAAATTGAGGCTTCCATGGCAGAGGCATTCAGAGTGGAGGAGGTGTCCAACTTCACAACGGCATACTATACTGAGAACCTTCCTAGCGTGAACCCACCCCCTCGTTACAACGACGACTAGAGTTCATCGACCCTGAGCCTTTTCAAAGGGCAACTCAGAAGGGGAGGCGCAGCTACCCCCAAGATGTTGCAACCCCCTCGTTATAATGATGCTTGAGCGATGGAGGGCTCGGTACGATAGAGTTGTTGAGGACGATGAAGGTGGTGAGGACAATGCAGATGATGAGGACTTAGATTTTGACAATATTGATAGTGATGATGACAATAGTGATAGGGATGACATGGAGCCAACCACTATCATTCATGGAGATAAATTCTAATTCAAGTAAATACTATACTGTTCTTATTATTACTTTGCAATTATGTTTCATTCATTTTGCATCTCTTTACAACCACTTGTCGATTATTTGTGCTAGTTGGTTTAATCTTTGTCTTTGTCATTGCAGGCATAGGACAAAATGCCGGGCGGATGGAAGCGACCGCGATGACATGCAAAGTTGCTCTACATGCGTGACCAGGAGGAGCCAGCGGTGGAGGAGACGTCGAGGGTGGATTCATCGGCGAGGACCGGCTCACGTCGCTCGGTGATGAGGCATCTGTTTTCCTCGGACGGGCGTGACCAGGACAAGGAGGACAGGCGTGACCAGGACAGGGACGACCAGGCCGAGGAAGACCAGGCCTGGGGCGACCAAGACGGGGGCGATGCGACACCAGGGGAGACGGCTTCCTTAGGTTCAAGCAAGATCTACCGGCGCGGGATCACGCGCCTCCCTACAGCGCCGATCGCGGAAGGCCACCGTTCGGCGATTCGACCCCACGGTGACAAGTAAATAACCGTTTATGTTTTCATGACTTATTCATATGACATGTTTAAAATTGAACTTCATACTAACAATTCTTCTTAATGACTTGTGTAGAAGCTGGACGGTTGTGAGCGGGAGGAGTTCACGCCATCCTAATGGCATGCTGGGCCTTCTGATTAAGAAGCACTACCCTGGCCTTCTCACCCTCGACAACGGGACCAAGGTGGTGCCCTGGCATTGGCCGGACTTCTAAAATTCAAGGACGAAAATGAGGTCCCCATTGCGACCAAGATCAAGAGGGAGTTCTAGGTGAGTCTTCATTTCACCGCTTTGTCAATACGACGCATTCGTTGGACGTTCTTGAAATAATGAAATGATACATGATATTTGTATGCAGGAGTGGTTCACGTGCGAGGAGGGGCAAGAGGCCGAGGCATCGGCAAGGCAGGAAAAGGTTGCCATGTCACGACTCAAGGACATGTACCATGAGGCGCACCTCCAGGTCCTCATCGACTACTACGCCGACGTGCTTCGCCTGTCGCTGGACAAGAAGGAAGCCAGGAGGATGATCGCCTTCCCCGAAACTGACATTGCCAAGGAGTTCTACATGCAGGTAAGTAGAAAACATTAATTCTGATTCCTTCCATGAAAAATAAGTAGCACACATTAATTCTGATTCATCTTTAAACATGTCATGCAGTTTCCTGCCGATTGGTGCAAAATGCACATGGACTGCTGGGAGGCCATTGTGGACGACTGGAGAAAACCGGAGTTGTACGTGACCCACAGATGGCAAGGTGGATATGCCAAGGCGAGGACAGGGCTGGCACACCACCAGGGGAGCCGCTCCCTCCCCGGGTTCATGGACGCATGGGTACGCTTCTATCGGTTTATTTATTTATTTATTCCATCTCATTACGTGTAATCAACCTTGTGTTTTCTTCGTAGTCCCAGTCGCATGGTGGGCAGGTGATCAATGAGTACGAGGGCTATGCCCTGTCTCACAAGGGCAAAGCGATAGATCTGGACAATGTCTACAGCTCGACGGATGGACCCAAGGCGTACACCAACCCAAATGCCTACGAGAAGATGGTCCAGTACACTGAGGCGGGTCTCCAGCGCCATGGTTCATCCTTCGATCCTGCCAGCCAGCCCCTGGACATAGACCTCCTGATGAGGGTGGGAGGAGGGAAGCAGCACGACCGGTACTATATTGCCCACAGCGCAATCGACCCGGCCACCGTTCCCACCCTTCGTCAGGTTCGTCAATCCGACAACACGACCTTCTCTGACGTCCCCATACGACCTCGGCAGCTGAGCCACGCGCAGTCATTGGCGGCGGTTCAGATAGCTATAGTTTCATTCATCGTTTATTGGTTTTACATATGTACCTTTCCTTTTGTATTGTTTAAACATCGAGGGTGTAACATTGCAGTCCGAGTTGGCTGAGTTGTGGGCCACGTAGGCGGCCTCGCAGGAGACCTATCAGTGGGAGATTGCGGCTCGAGAGGAGGCCCATTAGCGCCATCTTGAGGCTCTCCAGCAGCACCAGCAGCGCCAGATGCAGGATCTTGCCAGCTACTTTTAGAGCTTTCAGATACCTGGTGTTCCTTTGCTTCTGTTGCCTGCTTCGCTTTACACTCCACCACCTCTTTTTGGCCCTACAGGGACTCCGGTAAGTATATACGTTTGTCTATTGTTTCAGCTTGTGCGTACATCCTGCAGGATCTAATGAGATTGATTCTCCTTTGTGCAGGCACAGTCGGCAGGTTCGAACCCGACTCCTCCAGCTGGCCCTTCTCTAGACCATGAGTGGCCAGTTGGCCCTCCTCCTTCGCCTCCATAGCACGGGTGGTCTCCGTGGTCAGGTGGCACAACTCCTCCACCTCAGTAGGACGGGTGGGCAGGTGGCGCTCCTCAGCCTCATCTAGGGACCTGGACATACTCCTCAGTGCCGCAGGGGTGGCAAGGTGGGGGCTATGCACACTCTCGTGGCCATCGAGGAGCCAGCATGTCGGAGGTACCTCTCGTTTAGCTTGTGATCGACTTTATGATGGATGTTGGACATGGTGAACTTGTTATGTATGTTCGAGTTGGATGTGGTTGGACTTGGACATGATGGATTTGTTGGACGTGTGATATATATGTGGATTTGTGTGTATATATATGGATTTGTGCTTTATGTGTGGATTTATGCTTTATATGTGGATTTGTGCTACATATGTGATATATATGGAAAAACAGAAAAAAGAGAAAAAAATTTCCAGCTTTGCCGACTGCCGGCTGCGGTAGTCGGCAAAGACTTTTTTGAAAAAATAATAAAAACTGCCAAAAAATCTTTGTCGACTGCCAGCATAGGCAGTCGGCAAAGACTTTTTGAAAAAATAAAACAAAAATCTTTGCTGACTGCCAAGTTAGCAGTCGGCAAAGAAGACGCCAGACGACAGCGGCTGCTTCTTTTGCCGACAATGGCATTGGCCATCGGCAAAGTCTTTGCCTACTGCCGTCAGCTGGCAGTCGTCAAAGCTAGGCCTTCGCCGACCAAATCTTTGCCGACTGACCTTTGCCGACTGCCACTTATAAAGCAGTCGGCAAAGCCTTCGCCGACGGCTTTACAGCCTTTGCCGACTGCTTGTGGCAGTCGGCAAAGAAGGCGTTTCCCATAGTGAATTTGCTGATCACATGTTTCTAATAGCAGTTTGCAGGATGATAGAAACATATTTGTTATATGGTACTATTATTTTTCAAATATGTACTATGAGCTATAGTTTTTCTTCTTACCTGGAACTAAGCATTCTGATTTGTTTTTTCCTCAGGATTTCTTGCATATTGACATTCAGTGGTAATGTCAAAGGAACACAAGATGAGGTGCATTCAAGAGCTTGAGCATAATTGAAACATCCTCAAATTTTCCACGAAGGAAAAATTTATAGAACAGATAATAATGTGAAAATATAAGCTATCACATTATTATACAATAGTTGATAATCAAATCCATACATCAAAACTAGATAAAGGGGTCACATAATAGGGCTTACATCATTCATTACATTGCCACATGGTGAATCATCAGAGTACAATCATCTAGAACAGCTGCGGAAGTGGAAAAGCATTCACGGAAGGATCTTCATCAACCATCTTGAGCGCAGGCACGAGACCGTCTAATCCTTACATTTCTAACATCACTGTGAAGCAAGTAAATCTGCACACCGCTAGATGTGTGCAGGCCATGGTCAGCACCGATGAGCTTTAGTGGAAAAAGAAACAAGGGATCTGGCGATACTATAGTTTGGCCGTGGTTTTCCTATTCATGCAAGCAGTAATCAAGTTTATAACAATAAGTCAAGTTTTAACACATTCCCAACCCACACATACACAAACACATCCACCCACCATCCCATCCATCCCAGATCAATCACCACATCTCCACCACCATCACCATCATGACTCACTCTCAGGTCGACCAGGCCAACTCCCTCTCGGCCGGTCTCCATGGCTCGCAGCCCTCAACCTGGCTCACGGCTGGAATCAACTCTCAGGGGAAGGTAGAACACTCCTCTTGCAAGCCCGGTGAGCAGAACATAGGAAAGGTCCATAGCCGATAAGTCAGCTTATGTATTGATTGATCAACCATAACACTCTGCAGAGGTTTCACTAATTCACCAGATAGCCATCATCGGTGCATCAATTCGCCTAGGCAGATTTTGGGCGCCTACTGCCAAAGAACGATGCCATCCTACCTCTCAGCCTTGGAACACCCTTAGAGTGGCTGATACTGTGAGGGCTCATGATCCCATTCCCGCAGAGCATCATGACCATCTCAAAAGGGTGTGAGACACATGCTCCTACCTCTCTAACACACGCTCGCCTGATAGTAATGGCATCGATCTATCCAGCGGTTCGGTCATCTCCCCCCCATGGGAAGCGAGTGGAAAGCTAAGGATTCCTATGATCCGATTACCAGCATAACAGTTCCAAGGTGTGACGAAGCCAGGATATCTTCTCCAGGGTTGATTCTTAACATCCTACCATGGCACCTTCATCCCGGGCTCCACCCCTCAAAGGCTCACACCCAAAGATTCACCATCTCGAACAGAGTTTACCCGCAACAAGTAAGACGGTAGAGATGCCCAGGTTGCATCTTCAGCAGGACTCGCTCCAAAAGCTCGTCGTAGATCCCAGCTCAATCGACTCAACCCTCACCCTACACCCTTCCGTAAACCCCACCCCAAACCCAGATACATCATCATCAGCTCGCATACCCGTCCGATCTATCAACACACGCACCAAGCCTGGCATCCTCGCCAGACCCTCCCAGGGTTCATCACATCGCATCAAAATGTAAGCGAGTGAAGTATATATATAAATAACATAGCATATAAGCATGTGGCTAACAAAACAGCAGGTAAGCAGGTGAAAGGTTACAACAAGGTAGGGCTATCAAGTAATATTCTACCATGCAAACCTATCTCAGGTGTAAGCATTGCATAAAAGTAAAGCACTAGCAATCTAGATATTAGCCATGTCTACTAGGATTTCTAAGAGAAGGTGCTGCCATGACACGTGCGCTGTCGAGGTAGTCATGGTACGAGTCATCTTTCGTCAATGTAGTTGTTCAGCGGAACCTCCTCCTTGGGGTTCGTAGCCTTCTCCCTTGAATTGTTCCTCGTTTGACTTTGAAAACGAAACGTAATAGTCGTGTAAGCAATTCCTATAGAATAGCACAAAGAACCAAATGAAAATCAAAAGATCCAAATGCACTCAAACATAAGCTCATGACGTAGAGCTTGATTTATAGAAAATTTGGATGCTTGTTTCATATTTTTCTGAGTTTGCAAGAATTAGTTATGAATTTCTGAAGATTTACATATATTTTGAAAAAGATAAAGACTGGATAAATCCAGCGTGCGACACGTGGTAGTCAGAGATAGGTCCACGTGGTGCAGTGGGGTCAGCTGACGTGGCGGTTGACTCAGACTAACGTCAGCACAGACGTGTGGGACCATGCTGACGTCACTAATGACATCATCCCTGACAGTGGGTCCACGGTCAACGGTCAACTGACAGGTGGGGGCCAGGATGACGTCACTGATGACGTTATGCTGATGTCATCGTTGACTTGATCAACGGTTAAACCCTAATGGGCCTTTATTGGGCCGTTAACGAGCTGAGTGGGCCGGATCTGGCCGGGTAGGGCCAGCCATGTGGCATACTCTAGTGGCACCACGCCATTAAGCGGATCTAAAACGGGCTCTGTCCACGACGGTCGGCTCATGGTGCACTGGCTCATGTGGGGTCCACCTGCAGTGCCTCAGTTCCACATGAACTGTGTCCACGTACCTCAGCTCCATTCGATCTGGTCCATGACGGCTGGTGCATGGTGCACCGGATCTTGCTGGCCCCACTGGCAGCTTCCCTAGTCTATGTGGACCATGTCCATACGCTCCGGCTCCAAGGGATCCCCTCCTCCGTTCTTCCCCGCGTGGCGGCGCGGCTAGATGGTGGCGGCGGCGTCCTTGATTCCGACGCTGTAGCGGCACATCGGCTCCATCTTCTGGCGTGTCGGCTCCAGGGTGCTACAGCGAGCTTGGCGATGGTCTTCAAGGCGGCTCCTTGGCTCCCGACGACGTGGCCTTCGGCAGAAGCCGGCTCGACGGTGACGGTGCACGGCTATGGCTTCACGGTTACCATCTCCAGGCTGAAGCGGGGCACAAAACGACAATTGAGGCCTCTAGACAGCTGTCTAGCTCATCGGCGGTGACCATCTCCCATTGTGGAGTCCACGTGGACAGCAGCGCCCACGGCGGAGCTCCGGCGTGGTCGCGGCACACGGCACGGGCACTAGGCCTGTCTCTCGGCTCCCTTCTCCTCCTTGGCTCGGTGCAGCGTTCCACGGCGAGGCACAACGATGTGGCCTTGGTCCTTGAAGCGGTCTGTGGCAGCGGAGAACGTCATGGCGCAGTGGAGCTCCAGGGCATCACGGCGGCGGCATGGTGGTGCACAGACAGGAATCCGGTGAAGCAAGCGGGAGACTAGCGTGCGCACAGTGTTCACCATGCCAAGGCGACCCCAGATCGGGAGTTAGAGCGGTTCGGGACTCGGCGAGGTGGTGGCAAGACGGCCTCGCCGTGACGGCGCGCAGCCATGCCGACGCGACTCGAATTCCAAGCGGCACCAACGGTGCAAGCAAGCCAGCATGTGTGCGTGCGTGTACAAG
The DNA here is from genome assembly GCA_023333625.1 of Bothriochloa decipiens. NCBI lineage: Eukaryota > Viridiplantae > Streptophyta > Magnoliopsida > Poales > Poaceae > Bothriochloa > Bothriochloa decipiens. The sequence continues at coordinate 564,063 of CM041634.1, read as the reverse complement.
AAGAGCAAGGGCTCAGCCTCCGCGTCTCAGTGTGAGACACCATGGCCGAGGATTAGCAGGCTCGGCTGGGGGGTTTGGAAATGACGGCGGTGGTGGCAGCACTCACCGGCGTTCCACGAGGAAAGGAGTTGCGGTACGAAGTCCAACATGAGCGGCAGCTTCTTCTTGTAGTCGGGGTAGAGGTGGTCGTCGGCGCGGCTCACGGTACGGCTCGGCAATAGCTCTGGCGGGGTCTTCTTCCCCAACTCTAACGTGGCAGCTTCTTCTTCTCTGGCAGCGACTTCCTCTTCTTTTCCCCGCCTCCAGTCTTCTTCTTTCCTTTCCAACTTCTCCAATTGAGGTGGTGTGGTGCGATTTGCAAGCCACCAGGGCGGCGGCGGTAGCTGATGAACCCTAGAGCGCTAGGCCTTGGTTTTATAGTGGAGCAGCGACCGGATGGCAGGACGGAGCTGAGCTCGAGCGGCCGGGGGAAATTCTGTCCTTGGCGCTCCTAGGGCGGTTGTGGTGAGCTGCGGGCTCTGGCTGCCAGCGGGTGAGGCGGATTGCCTTCGCGACCAAGGGAGCTGGGACATGAGCGCAGCAGCAGCATGTGCGTGCGCGCATGAGAGAATGAAATGCCCATGCCGCGGGCGTCTTGTGGCAGAGTTGGTTGGTCCAAGTGGCTCGTCCTGCGAGCGTCGATGCAGCGGAGGACTAGATCGCTCGGCTGGGGCACCTTGTGTAGCGACGACGCGGGAGACAGGCGCTGACATCATGCCGTCATCCGCGAACGGCTCGGTGGGGGACCTTGGAAAGGTATGGCAGGTGGGGTCCTTGGCGGGGGCCGGTCGTCAGCGGCTCGGGGAGAAAAGCTGAGGTCCTTGCTGAGCCTGCAGCTGCTTGGGCCGCGGTCTCCTTGCTTGCTGGGCCGGCTGGGTGCGGGAGAAGAGAAAAAAGAAAAGAGACGGAGGCAGGCTGGCCGGCAGGTCGGGCTGGGCCGTCTGGTGGCCGTGGGCCAGAAAGGCTTTTCCTTTTATAACCTTTATCTTTTCTCTTTTCTATTATGCTTTCCAAGATACTTTGTATATATATACATAGATAGATATATATATATATTTATATATGTGATTATTGCAGCATGTTGCAAATAGATGTTTAGTGGACTTATATAGTCCTTTGGATATTTGGGTTAATATTCCCATAATATTTATTTATTAGTTAAATGAATATTGTTGGTATTTTTAATTATCATCACATAAAATCCAATGAAGAGCCAAATCACTTATTATTTAGCAATGCAACATTGATGATTAACTAAAGCCACTTGAAGATTGAACTAGTGCAACTTGAGACAGAACATATGAGGTGTGGGGAGAATCATGAGGTGCATTGGACATATGATCCCAATGTAAGAAGCTTGAGCAAGGTGAGGAAAGTTAGAGAAACATGATGGGTAGTTTAGATAAGAGAGAAGCTCTAGGGTTAGCCTCATGAATCATAAGTACAAGAGAACACATGGACGATTCACATGTGCAGCAATGATACAAACTTATGAGACAAGGAGATAGACAAGAGGTATCCCGGGTTACAAGATTCTAATGATAAAGCTTGAGCAAAATGAGAAGAGTTAGTGGAGCAAGGTAAGTGATTTAGATAAGAGAGAAAACTCTAGAGTCTAGTCTCATGTAGCATAAGCCCAAGAGAGCACATGGGGAGTCACATGTACAACATAGGTGCTTGACACACTAGATGCTAGGTCAAGAGGTGCTTATCACATGTGGCTTAAGTCATATAAAGTCATATGTGATGATGATATTACTTAGGGTGCAATAATATACGTGCCAGGTGCAAACAGGACAGGGTTACTACATGACACACAACATACATGGGAATGTTTTGAAAAAAATTTATTGGTTGCAAATTTCGATGTTTGTAATTTTTAGGGTTGTTACAATAATTTGGGTTTCTCTGTAATGCGTAGGATCAGAACGTTTGCTTTTACTTACCAGATCCGTTAGATTTACCAACCTTGGTAGATTATGAACTTCTAGATCAAGTTCATTACAAGTACTTGGTCCTGGGTTGTTTGAATTGAATTGGTGATTATTAGTTGCTTGCATGTTTGTATGTCGTGACATAATAGACTTTTTGTATGACATGACGGATACAGTCTGAATTCTCGAAGAAAGAAATTTGCATTTTGGTTTGTATAGTTTGGAGATGATACTTGTGCATGGCTACTATAAATAGTAAAGGAAAATTCAGAAGTAATTACGGTTCAGCACAATTTTGTAAGAAATAAACATGCCTTTTCGGAAGATATAAACATGCACAATCAGTGGTGAACTGGGTAGAGTGGTGTGTCAAGGGGTGGACGTCAAGATCTCAAAGTAATGATTAAGGACTCAGGAAAAATGCAATTTAGATGGTTAATTCGAGAAATTATTTTAGTATGCCTTCTTATGTAAAAGTGTTTCCTGGATAGTATACGATGTTACTTAAGTTGTCTTTGGTGGTGCTCTTGGCAGCTGCCGCTCCGCTGCGCTTGCATTGTGTCGCCCTATGCATCATTGTGCGCCACCCAAGGCTCTAGCTCTGCCTACCACCATAGACGAGCCAGAGGAGTTTTGGGTGCTCCAGCCAGCTTCATCGCAGCACCGGTCGGAGCCCCTCCAAACACAGCCTTAGATGATTAATATGCGAAATGACTTTGTTAAAGTTGTGCCTTCTTATGCAAAAGTGTTTCCCGGATAGTAGAAATGCTTAAATACAATTGTGTAAAAGTTGAAATATGGAAAAAAAAAGATTGCTTATTTTCATATGCATCTTCAAGATAGAGCCATGGTGTTAGCACGGGCATTATACTTGTTGGAGTTAGTCACGAATTGAATGACCATAAGTGCCTTGCCCTCAAAGTTACTTGTTATGTCACCTCTAGTGTTTGAGTTTTATTAAAAGAACACACATTTTACCTTGCAAACAAGTTAGGATCCAAGTCATTGAGGGTGGCCGGGGCCCGCCCTAGCCACCGCCAAGAGCGCAGGGTGAGCGCCAACCAGGCAGGCAACGCGGCGTTCCTCGTCTTCATGGGCGTCGCGATGTCAATCATGGTATTCCCGTGATGGCTCCGGTGCGCATCCTGGCCGATAGGGGACACCGCGCACACCACCGCCGTCCTAAACGACGTCAACGCCTGGATGGTCCTGGCACTCGCCGCCTCCATCTCTGGGAAAGGAGGGCAGCACCACAATGACCTGCAGAAGCCTGGTCGTCTCGCTTTTGGTGCCGTTGTGTGGCGCGTGGAGGCGTCGGGAGACGGCGGCGGTGATAGCGCTGGCGTCAGGGTCCGCGACGGACATCCACGGCATCTTCGGCGCCTCCGTGCTCGGCCGAACGGTGGCCAAGTGCACCCACCGATGGTACCCGTCACCACCGGCGCCGGGGCACACGCTCAACCCGGCCTGCACTTGCGCCGGCGATAGCGTCAGGGGCTCAGGCGCCATCTGCGCTGTCGCGCGGGGGAGCGCCCTCACCTCGTGCCCACGCCCAACGTTGGGGCTCGCTCGGGCCGGTGCGCGTCCACCCGAGGGCCACCGGCCACGGGCCACCATCGCCTCGTGCCTGGGGCGCCCACGGCCTAGCCGCCCACGAAAGACCGCCAGGGCCTGATCGCAGGGCGCCAGTACGCCTCCTCATCTGGGGGCAGCCTCGCCCTCCTCGCCGGAGAGGCGCCGATGCGCCACCGCACCGGGGGTGCCCTCGCCGTGGCCTCCTGCGCAAGACTGCCGGCGGGTCGCCACATGCCAGCACCAAGGGGCACCCACGCTCTTGCCGGTGAGCTGCCGCGCCCGAGCTCGGCTGCTTCTCTGCGGCACCACCACTGTTGGAGAGAGGAATGGGGAGAAAAGGGGCGGACTGCGCGGGCGTCCTGTTTTCGTGCTGCAGGGACGCAGTGGACCGGCCGAGCAGCAGCTTCTTCGACGCGTTGCACTGTTGCCCCAACGTCCAACGTTCACTGATCCTTGGGCCTATTTGCTACATGGGGCCACCCGCTAGACTCTGAGTAGCCAGCTGGGACGTAGACCTTTTTTTAGAAAAGTGCCATCCCTTTTCCCAACGGAGCCACGCCCCTGCTCCGTTCACGCCCCTGCTCTGTTCGTACGCGCTAGGCTGACGGTGCCACGCCGCTAGGACGCCGCTGTCGATCTGCCATTGGCTCCTTGAAGTGGGCCCTAGAATCAGCGGCAGCTAGAACCGGGCGGAAGCGGCGAAGAGGGAGCCGTGGCCCGCGGGACCCACCTGCGAAACTGGGTGGGAGGAGAGAGGGAGCCGAGACGCGTGGGACCCACCATCGTCCTTGACAATGGACCCTAGTCCCGGCTAGCCAATCCGCATCAGACAACAGCGACGTCGGTCAGCACAAAAGCAGGAAAAAGGACTGCGGGCGTCGTGGAACAGGATGCGGGGGAGAGAGGGAGGCGGGGCCCGTAGAAGATCAGACGGCCACCGTTTCTCCGATGACGTGTCCACGCTGAGGCCGGGGCGTGGCCTTGTCGTCTCATCTCTTTAGAATAGAATTAGAATTAGATATGGCTCAAAACAACTGAAATAGTGGGCCGGAACCTTCCCTTCCGTCGTCGGTCCGGGTCCGGCCCGCCTTTTGTTGTCCACTTGAGTACTCTTTCTCGCGGTTCTCCCGTGGCCCTGGTGCCGACGGGCGACGACTGGCCGGCCGCCGCCGCTGCCACCCTACGCCGCCAGGTGCCGAGGCCTTCTTCTTCGTGACCTTCGGCGGCGGCGAGTATCCACAAGGTACGCGCACCCCTTGTCTTCCGTCTCTCCTGTGCGAAACCGAGCACCCAAACCCTAGCTTTGTCTCCCGTCGTTCCTGCTGTGCGAACCCGAGATTCCAAACCCTAGCTATGTGTATTCGGATCTGAGCTGATCCGGTTTCAAGTGTAGTAATATATATGTATGCCAACAAACTTTTTTTTTGGGTGTGCATATGTACACCCATGTCCTTCACTGGCCGCCGTACCTCATTCTGCACACTAACATTACTGCTCTCTGCTTGTTTGTCGACTAGGAGAAGGCATGGCTTCACGCATGACACCTTCCAAGAGGCCGTTTCAGAAAAATTCTTCAGATCACAATGGCCGGGGCAAGTGGCAGAAGACCAAGCATTCTTCTTCTTCACATAATAAATCTCAGTTCAAAATCGAGCCCGGTGTTCCCATTTTCCGTATCCTCTGCCCTGCTTCAAAGTCTGGTAATGTAATTGGCAAAGGCGGCGCCATTATTGCAAAGATACGGCAAGAAACCAGGATGAGAATCAGTGTTAATAAAGCAGCCCCCGGTTGTGAGAGGGTTGTTTTCATAACTGCTGCTGACAAGGATGAAGAAGCTAGCAGCGAGCGAGGCGGAGAGAATGACGGAGCTGTTGCTGCTTCTACTGATGGTGACCATGATGAGAAGGATAAAGATGACAGCAAGGAGGAAAATGATGGTCCAGAGGAAAACAACAGCAAGGAGCAGAATGATGATTCAGAGAAAGGAAATGGTAAGGAAGAAGAAGACGGTTTAGAGAAAGACCACATTAGGGAAGAGAAGGATGATTCAGAGAGAGGACACGAGAAGGAAGAAAAGGAGGAGGATCCTCTTGTTGCAAAAGCTACAAAGTCAGAACCAGAGAGGGTAACACCATCGGCACTGAAGGCTGTTTCGCTTGTCTTCGATAGGATTTTTGCAGTCGAAGATAATAATGAAACTGGGAATGCGTCAGCTGCAAGCACTCCTGTTTCTTTGAGATTGTTGGTGCTATACAGCCAAGCAGGTTGGCTCTTGGGGAAGGGTGGTAGTGTGATTAAACAAATGTCAGCTGATAACGGCTGTGAAATCCGTGTTTCGGGAGACAAACTTCCATCATGTGCATTATTGAATGACAAACTTTGCCAGGTACAATTTTCAGCACTGCATTTCATTGTCATGTTCCATATGGTCGTCTCTTGTAACTTTCCTTTGATCATGTTGTAAGATCTCAGTTTTTATTGTAAAATACTTACTTTTGGTCTTGGTGTTTGTTGATATATCATTCATACAGATCACTGGAGAGATTGACTCAGTAAGGAAAGGTCTCAATGCTGTAGCTGAATTGCTCTTAGCTCATCCACCCAAAGCAACTGATGCAGTTGCTGCTGTTCATTCTTCTGGATCATCATCACGTTATTTGTTCAGCCAGTCTGATGGTCTTCCTTCAGGAATGCAATCTAACTTCCATATCCCTTTGCAAGGGCCATCCCAAGCCAATGGACCTTTTGATATCGTTGATCTTCAACCTCCGATACATGGTCATGCCCCAGTGCCTATAGAATCCCTCTCCTTCAGGATGCTGTGTCCACAAGACAAGGTTGGCAGTATAATAGGCAAGGGTGGAAATGTTGTTAAAACTATTCAAAATGATACAGGCTGTGAAATTAAAGTTCTTGACACTGTTCCAAAAACAGATGATCGCATCATAAGTATATCTGGACCTACGGTAACCACTTTCACTATCTCTTGTTGCAAATAATTGTATTAGATTCTCATCTGTTCTCATGTAATGCATTTTCCATCTGCTTACTGGGCAAAATGACATTCAGCTGAGCTTTATGCTTTATATTTCTGGCTCCTTCCATTATTTCTAGATTTGTAATTTTGTGGATCCATTTAGTGTTAGTGCCATGTTGATACAATTTTGCATGTTCTATTTACAAATTTCCCGTGTGGCGCTACTTTATGGGATACCATTTCTAGGAATGGCAAGACTATTTTTTTTAAAAAAAAATCTTTCTTGCTTAGCTAAATTATTACTTTGTTTTTAATTTGACTCTTGAGAGTTATTAATTCATTTGGTGTCTCTTTCCTTTTTTTTTGCAATTCTAATGACTTAAAATAATTTATTAGATTTTCATGGACTTAACTCTTAGTATTTCATTGTCATATGAAGTTTACAAGGAGAGAATTGTCAGTGATGACTGATGTATCTATTTGCCTTCACATCTGTTCTGTAGCATCCGAGCGATGGAATTTCCCCTGCACAGAATGCCATTCTGCTTGTGCAGCGTAAAATTAGTGATAAGGAAGGTCCTGCAATATGTAGGCTGATCGTTTCAGCAAACCAAGTTGGTTGTGTTCTTGGCAAAGGTGGTAGTATCATAGCCGAAATGAGGAAGCTGTCAGGAGCATTTATCGTAGTGTTGAGCAAAGACAAGATTCCAAGGGGTGTCCCGGAGCATGATGAAGTAATTCAGGTCTGTTTTTGTTGTATTGTATCTGAGAATTGTCAAAGTAACTGTTGAAAGAAAGTATCCATACCTTTATCTACTTTACCTTTAGTTATTTTTGGCTTACTATCTGCAAATTGCAATTTTTAGATAAGCGGGAGCTGTGAAGCTATTCAAGAAGCTCTAATGCAAATTACTGCTAGGCTTCGTAACTACCTTTTCCGGGACAGAAAGCCTGCAATGGGGCCTAATATGCCACCACCTTTTGGTTTGTTAGATCCTCAGTTTGGTCCATTTGCGGGAAACCATGAATCTCCATCCCTGTTTCATAAAGATTTTATGGGGCGACCATTGGATGGGATCTCTGCTCCTTGGACAGTGAAGGTACCAAACCAGCTGATCACTACTGCTTCAGCTTGTGGCATGATGCATCGTCCTAGCCTTCCACGCTCCTTAATATTCTTATTCTGATGCAATTCTGACCCAAATTTTGCAGGGCATGCGTGATCTCAACGATCCAGTATCAATATCTGATATCCCCGGAGCAGGGCATAGAGAAGCTGGTGGATTTTCTGGGTTTGTTTGTTCTCTCACATTTTCTTTTTCTGGGGGTAATCTTCTTAATCAAACATTGTGTTTAAATCTGGTAAGTTGTCTTTGCAGTCCTGGTCAGCCATCTATGATGCCAAACTTGACTGCAGAGGTCTTAGTTCCAAGATTAATTATCCCTGCTCTCTGTGGTGAGGATGGAGGTTGTTTGGATAGGATCCGTGAGGTATGTATCCAACTAGTATTTTGTGTATTGTGTCCAACTGTTAGCTTGACAAGCATGCTTGACCTATTAATTATGTGCAGTTTTCTGAAGCTAAGATAACTGTTGCTGAACCTATAGCCGATGCAATGGACATTCCAGTTTTGATATCTGGCACACCAGACCAGATGCATGCAGCCCGAAGTCTTGTTCAAGCATTCGTTATGAGCGAATCGTTTGCCCTATGATATGTCCACAGGTAACGACATGTCGCTTTCTAATGTTTTGTTCCTTTATTTCTAGGAATATATATTTTTTTAATCTAAAGTAGATGGTCAGATTTCTGATGATGTAATTGTGTAAGCAGTGGAGCAGTGATAATATGTGGGTTCATGTTTGTGAATATGTGTCCCTGTTTGCAGAGTGGCATATGCTCCAAGAGGCTAATTAGGCTGAATATAGAGACTAGAGTCCCAGTCTGTTGGGAGTATATTTATAGGTGGTTGCAAAATCTTCCAAACTCATCACTTGATTTGAGTTATGGAACAACATTTTGAGTAATAGCAGAAATGTGTTGCTTATGCAAGCAGTATTGTTGGACCCCGAAAAGGGCTTCTATCTAACCTTTTTGTACCAATGTTGTGAGATTTCACCATTATCTGTATTTCCAGTCCGGCTTATATCTGTATTTCTAAGAAGCACCAGTGCATAATAGTGGTGACTGAGGTTTTGTACCTATGTTTTGTGCCTTAGTATTCGTTCACATGATTTCAATCCTCTCGTCTCCAGATTCAAACTTTGATTGTGTTGATACAAGTATCCACCATATTTCTGTATGCAAAAAGAAAAAAGAAAAAAGAAAAATGGAAAAGGAAAAAATGTATAGGGGGTCAAACGTGTTACGTGTTGCAGCCAGAAATAATAACTGGTGGCTTGAAATGAATGCAAGTAAGGCGAGCAATTGCAGAGCTATTTGGTGTGAGACCATTCTGGGAACCGGGCATCGTCGATATGTCATTCCGCAATGGGGCTTCGCCAGGATGCCATTATAAAGCGTGACGCAATCGCTGGAATGTCATTCGGTGAGTTTTGGATCCTTTAATTCCTCTTCTACCCTGCTCCTTTCACCGAGCCCCGCTGACACGAAACGCTGCGCCGCTTGCCCTCGGCCGCTGCGCCGTGCAACGCCGCCGCGCGCGAACTAGGCCATGCGAGCCTCGGCCACCGTGCTCGTCCTCGCGTGCCGTTGTTCGGCTCCGCCCCAGGCCGTCGCCACCCGGGCCCCAGCCGCGGCACCGCACATCGCCGGCCACGGGAGCCCTGGCTGCCCAACGCCGGCCATGCGCGAGCCCGGGCGCGGCGCACCGCCTGCTGCGCGCGAGCCCGGCCACCGCGTCGAGCATCGCCTGCAGCGCGCGAGCCCCGGCCGCCACGCCGCACAACGCCGGCCACGCGCGAGCCCGGCCACCGTGCCGAGCATCGCCTGCCTCGCTCGTAAGTGCGCCGTCGTCGGCTATTCCAGAGTCCAGACCTGGTGGAGAAGAAAGGGACGGAGCGTGCGCGTGCGGGCGCTGCCCGCTCGTCCTGGAGAAGAAGTCGGCGTCGGAGAAGAAGATTTCGGTGAAACAAAAAGATAACGAGCAGGGGGTAGATAAACGATCCAAAACTCACCGGATGGCATTCCAGCGATTGCGTCGCACTTCATAATGGCATATCGACGAAACTCCGTTACGGAATGACATATCGGCAAAGCCCACTTCCCAGAATGGTCTCACACCTAATAGCTCGCAATTGCAGGGTCATGTATGGATTTTGTCTGTAGAGTACGTGGACCATATGATATATGGTGGGCAAGGCAGTCACTTGTCACAGGCTGCATCAGTGTTCAGTGATGCTGACCTGACTTTGGGTCCTTCTGTTGCTCTGTTTTCACAGTATATCCGTGCTATATGTAAGCCGTGAATTCAACGGATTCCTATCTAGCTGTATGGGAAGGGAGGGAATTGGACCAGTTCCTGACTTCCTGTGAAAGTTTAAGCCTTAAGACGTTGGGTTTACATACAGCTATGTTATGTTCGATGCACTACTCGAAGAGAAGTATGTATCCATCGATAAATGTTATGTGAATTCTTCATTTTTGAAGAAAAAAGCCGTGAATTTTGCGCAAATCTGATAATAAATTATTTACTTTAAAGTGGTCCATAAATAAAAAGCAAACAGGAATTAACCGCAGTAGATTAGGTTGGAGTGGGCTCAGATGGAGCCATGGATATTGACACTTGATAGAGGCGAGCATTTCCCAAATCCAAATGCCAACCAGGCAAGGCATCATCGTCATCATCTTATCAGAGAGCAAGGCAGCCACTCGAACTCTGCTGAGCTGCACTTGTTCCCTCCACAACTTCTCACTCCATGCGCCAACAAACTAGTCTTCTTGTCTCCACTCTGCTCCACATCCGCAGAGGTAGCTAGAGTAACCATGGGGTGCGCGGGCTCCAAGGCTGGCGAGGACGTCGCGGTGGCGGACGCCTACCGCCCGCCGCCCACCAGCGTGTCCCTCTTCGACATCAGCGCCGTCGAGGAGCCCTGGCTCATAGCCAAGCAGAGCAAAGCCACTGATGATGATGGCGACGACGAGGAGGAGGAGGAAGAGACGACCGATGACGACGAAGAGGACGACGACGAGAAGAAGGCCGCCACCAAGACCGTGGTGCCGCTCCCGCTGCTCGACAAGCTCGAGGGTTACGAGCTCGCCCCGGCGTCGTGGTCCGAGGTCAGCAAGGCCCTGGAGGACATGAAGCCTGTTCTCGACTCCAAGCCGCCGCCTGCTCCTGCTCTCAAGAAGAAGAAAAAGAAGAAGACCAAGAAGAAGAAGCCGCAACAGCCGACGACGACGACGGCGGCGCCCGTGGTGCCTGCTGCCACGGACGGCGACGCTGCTGGCAAGAAGGCGCCTCCACCGTTGCTCGGCGACCTACCAGATGACATCAGCAGGAGCAAGCCAGCGCCGCCTCCGGAGCTCGCCGGGCGTCGCGTCGTGAAGGACAACCCGTTCCTGATGCGCGACCGCGAGAGCAAGGGCGGCGCCGGCGACGGCACCGCGGCGCAGCGGTGGAAGCGGCGGGACCCGTTTGAGGGTTGCCCCGAGCGGAGGCCCCCGGGCGCCACGGGCGGCGGCGTGGTGCTGTACACGACGACGCTCCGCGGCGTGCGCCGCACGTTCGAGGACTGCGAGCGCGCGCGGGAGGCGGTGGAGGCGTGCGCGGCGGCGGCGGGCGTGGCGGCCGTGGACGAGCGCGACGTGTCGCTGCACGGGGAGTACCTCCGCGAGCTGCGGGAGCTGGTGCCCGGCGACGGCGCCGCGCCGCCCCGGCTCTTCGTGATGGGACGATACGTGGGCGGCGCCGAGGAGTGCGCCAGGCTGGCAGAGTCAGGGAAGCTGCGGGAGATGATGCGGTGGGTCAAGGCGCGCGGCGAGGCGTGCGCGGCCAAGGACGGCCGCGGCTGCGAGGGCTGCGGCGGCGCAAGGTTCGTGCCGTGTTGGGAGTGCGGTGGTAGCTGCAAGGTGGTGGTGGCGGCGGCGGATGGAGGGACGGCGACGGCGACGGAGAGGTGCGGCAAGTGCAACGAGAACGGGCTCATGATGTGCCCCATCTGCCACTGATTGGCACGCATATGCTGATTTAGTCATTTGCATGCATTCATGCATTGGATCCAATCCAATGCAAATACATACGGCATCATATATATATATATATATCTGTACTGTAGTATGTAGTGTACGTTTTGTTCAATTGCGATCGTTCTCAGTATACACAGTAAGTACGTTCAAAGAGATTTGGACCTACGTACATGTATAGAATCCTTACTTGTAGCATATATTGTACAAGTACGATACGATGTGTAAAATCTTGTGTTAGTATGGTGCCAGTTCAAACCTGAAACAGAGTGAGAGTAAGGAGTGAGTACATTCATGTTGTTGCAATATATGGTTGTAGAGTTGTGCAAATTAAATGAAGACCGATGAATTCGTTTAAATTTGTTGTTGTGCCTATATATCCACAGCGTTGAGGTTGTGCTCATCATATATGTACTCATGTATGCAAAAATGCAAGAAATTTACTATACAATTGTAGTACTCCTAGTTGGAAATTTGGAAAGACTTGAAGTTGTGCTAACAGTCTGCAACGGAGGCAATGAGCGGAGTAGCCACACGCTCACACCTCTGCTTTCTGCGTTTCTCTGAACGCCACACGCAGTTGCTGTACTGCGTCACATTCACATCCAAGTTGGTTTATATCTGCGGAACCGAGCGATAGCTCGGTCGGTCTGTCTTCCCGACGAGGAAGCAGCTGGTCACGCGTTTGAGCGCCGGCTCACACCTGATTTCCATCAGGTTTTATCCCAAATAAATTTGCAAGTGCTAGACATACACACGTATAGACCCACAATGGTAGTGTAATGTGCCGGTTGCTTACGGAGCCCATGGGACTTCGTCGATATCATAGGTCTAGCGTGCCCTCTGTGTGCATATAGGGATGTGAGTGAGTGTGTTTGGTGTGCGTTAAGATACTACGGCTATATCTGGTAGTCCAGGCTCAAAAAAAAACTTGGTTTATATCTGTACCAGACTGCAAACACGGCAGAAAGCCAACAAGCAGAGCAGCACAAGCACACTGCAAACACTTGACTTGAGGCTAGAGAAACATGTCTATTGAACTTATGAACTATTTATGGGTTAGTCTTTTATTTATTATCTGTTGCACAAATCCTTCCTAACATGCATATGAGAAAGAGGGAGATCTAAGCATAGCAAGGGAAGAGGCACCCAGATCGCTTTCAAAATTCATAATTTCAAAGACGTTTTGCGGGGACTGTATATATTTCAATTCAAATTCAAATACGATTGATGATGGAGCAAGGCAAGGAACGTTTGAGGTGAGACTGAGATCATCATGTAGTAAGCAAAGCAAACAGGAGCACATGGATATATGGCCGTTGCAATTGGAAACCAAACCACCTGCACTGCACTCATGCAGAGTATATATATTGTATGTATTTTGGGTTTGGATCTTATTGGAGCAGGTATTTCGTGGGAAAAAAACCGGAAGTACACAGCCGACATGCATGTCCAGCACCTGCAGCAGCATGGACCACTACTCTACTGCCTGGGAAACACACGAACAAATAAATATATTCATGAGAAAGAATGAAATGAAATGAAATGAAATACTGCTGCGAGATGGATGGATGGATCTCAACGGTGTGATTCCACATACAGTACAGACAGTAGGGGTATGCAATTGGTACAATGACAGACAGACAGCCTCGGTCAGCTGATCCATGGCAGTCTGTCTTTCTTGTTCGCGGCGCATTTCTCGGATCAGGCACACCACGTCGTTCAGCAACTCCATCGGTTCCAAATACTATGTGCGCATCTTATGTTCATGTATTATTGAATTTAATTTGGCATTCCAAAGGGGACCTGAATGCTTTCGATGAGTGGCATATGAAACGACTAGATAAAACTCTATGCAACGACAAAAATTGTTTCATTTATCATTACAAACAACTCTAGATAGCAAATCACTCTTGGCAACAATAAAATAAAACTCCTCACACCTGCGTTTCCTAGCTTTCTTTAGTTGGGCATCCCGAGCGGTTTCAGCTATAGTTTCACTGGTTGTTTAGGCAAAGTCATATCAAACGCAAACACTAGCTCTACCTAAGAATGAATTTGGCTCAATCTAATATTCAATTGGAAATTTTGCACTTGGATTATGTTGGATTTAGACTCAGTTGGATATGTACATCCCAGCTCTACAAAAAAAGTCAAATAGTTTAGATTTGATCAATCTACAAAAAAGTACTAAATTATTAAATTTATTTTAGGACAGGTTTTTTATGATAAAATTATTCTGAGACATAAGTGTCAATACCGTTTTCTACCAACCGAGTCAAATTTAACAATTTTTGGTTAGTTCAAAACTCAGATTTGTATTTCTTTTTTTAGAGTACTCCACTTACTGTCAGGAAACTGAAATATGAAAGAAAAGTCCAGTCTGTCGTGGCCCCCTATTCCCCTTCTGCAGCTGCGGGTCGAGCAGGCAACAACAAAGCTTCCCTTCTCCTCCACTCTCTTCTCCTTCTCTTCTTGTTCCGCGTCGCATCGCCTCGCCGCCAGCGCACCTCCAGCCCCGGGCCGGGATCTCTCTCTTCCACCCCGCCGCTCTGCTCCGCTCCCCCGCGCTCGGGGCCTGCCTCGGATGCTCCCGGCCTCGCACCCGCTGCTCTACGCCTGCGTCTTCCGCGACACCCACCTCGTCGCCGAGCTCGCCAACTCCCACTCCCAGAGCACCGCCACCGCCGCTGACCCCGTCGCCGCCCCAGACGCCCCCTCCCCGGCCCCCGACGACGACCTCCCGGCGCTGGCCGCCGCGCTCGTCGCCGCCGCGCCGCCGCACCACCGCCACCTCACGCACACCGCCGCCGGGCGCGCGCACGCGCTGCTCCTGTCCCCGCCGCTCGCGCTCGCCGCCGTCTCGCGGGCGCCCGACCTCCCGGCGTCGCAGCTCCTGCTCTTCCTCCGACGCCTAAGATGCCTCCCCGAGGCCCGGATGCTGGACGAGATGCCGCGCCTCGCGATGCGCCTGCCGCTCCCGCCGGGCGACGACGCCCACGCGCGCGAGGCGGACGAGGTCGCCCAAGCCGAGGAGGAGGCCGCCCGGAGCGAGAGGGACGCTGCTGACCTCGCCGCGCGGGCCACGCCCAAGCGGGACCGCCACCGCGGCCGGGCCGGGCCCGGATGGACGTGGAGGCGCCAGCTCTGGATGGTCATCCTCGCGGATCTCCTCCTCCTCGCAATCCTCTTCGCCGCCTGGCTCGCAGTCTGCCGGGGATTCAGCTGCATTGGTCGGTAAATAGCTACATAACCTCCCTCCAAGGTACGTACGGAAATCAAATCCATGGCCTTTCTTCCACTTCGAATCTTCTCCATTCCATGATTTGGATCATTCCAGGGTTCACACTGACGCTCACACTCACAAAAAAAAAAAAAAATGCGACTGCTTGCCGGACACTGGGGATCCAGAGTAGCATTTCTCGAACCACATTCTCAAATTAGGGTGGTATAGGAGCAAGTCTTCACCAATCCTTCCAACCTAGGACAGATCCTATGAAATTCGGATCCACATTATCATGGTTTTCACTCGGGATCCTGCAATCTTTATCGCCATTTTGGCAAATATATGCTCCTTTTGAATCTTGACCAACCAATGAAACCTATGGTCAGTCGACCGACGAGGATCCAGGAAGGCTGAGGCTGTCTATCCTGCTGAATGCTGCTAGCTGTGTCCCCACCTCCAGCGCACAAATGTGAATGATGATTGTCTTCTTCAGTGCTCTCTCTCCCTCTCTCGTCCTGACAACTTGGAATTGTGAAAAAGGGGGGCTTTTTTTTTTTCTTCTGCAGCTTGTGGAGGTTTCTTCTTCTGATGGCAAACAGCTGCCTGTATCCATTGCTGGACATGATGACAGCAGCTGAATATGATATGGTTCAAGTGCATTAGTTGCTTCCTCAACGTTCCAATGGTGAAGCTGCAAACATTATTACAGGCGTTAGGCTCATGATCCCTGCTTCAAACAATTTGCGCACGATATCCTGGGCCAGGTTTCTTACCCAACATCTAATAAGTACAACCCAACCTAGAGGCACAACTTCAGATTGGACTTGCCCTGGCCTTAGTATGGGAGATGTTGAGTTTAGTGTCCATCTGAATCCATCAGAGTTGAGTGGTGTTTTGAAATCTAATGCATAGTGTTGGTCACTTTGTTCGAATAAAAAAAAATGTTGGTATGTTGTTGTTGTTATTGCTGCTGCTGCTGTTGTGATCTATTGTGGATGTGGTCGGAATATTATAATTTAGAATGCACACATTCCTAATTGGATGGAATTAGTGGCAACGCCTTGCCTAGGCTTGTGTAAGCTATATTCTCATATATTTTTTTGTATTGAAAAGAATACCTTTTCTGTTCTCTTTGTTTTTTTATTTAGAACTAATATTTTGCTCCGATGAGTCAAATTTTGTGGTTAAACTGATTTACCTGTACATTATACATTACATATGTATGGTAATATGGATGCAATAAATGTTTGAGGAACTGGATTTTGTGCTATTGCTAACGAAATGTCACTATCTTATTTTGGAAAAAGGGATCCAAAAGTAATCACATTGGCAATGCCACAGCACTTCCTAAACTCAACAGGATAATTCCAAGGAACAAAACATCATTCCCTATATGATAGGATGCCTGACCTGATCGGTGCCAATGAAGAAGCACCCATAGCTGTGGTAATCTGACTGGGTCTATATTAATCTTCAAAGCGATCTTTGATCATCATTATTCATGAACATTTTTTTGTTCTTTGGATCCTTTCTTGGTTAGCACGTCTGGTCTTAAAATAGATTTTTCTTTCATTAACCTTGATTTCTTGAGCAGAATCACACTCATAACAGTTGCATGCAGCAAATCCAGGATGCTGGGTTAGGACTTAAGGGGGAACAAAATGAAATTGAGGCATTTGAACAACTTTTATGATCTTGGTATCAAAATTTTAAAGCTGCAAAACACAAAAATTCATCTTTTTGTGAAAGTTCTGTTTAGCATGGCAAAAACTAAAAATTTATGTACTGTAAGTAACAGATCCATGGGAAACAGAAAAAACAGCAGCAGAACCATAGATTGTTGGCTTGGATGATGCATGCATGGCATATTGACAATCTGACATTACATCATATATCATCTAATGAGACCTTTAATTGCATACACGGATATATTAAGTAGTGAAAGGAATTGAGGAGCAGACCCCAGATGGTACTCTCTTCTCTGATGTCTGGCCTGCCTAGTATCCGTGCAGTAGTGGGGGTTTAAAACTCATCTTTGGATGTGTTGATGGAAAAGATTGCACCACTGCAGCTTACACACATAAGAAATGCTTTAATACCTCCTACATATGTACTCTTTTCCTGCCTGACGAATCATATAGATGATAAGGTCAAGTCTAGAGTGGAACCTATCTCTTCATTCTAGCAATTTAGAGTTGGAAGTATGATACATACAAAAGTAAAGGGCAGGCTGTAGACTGTAGTTTATCTGGTGAGTTTACTGGCTTCACTACTCCTGAGAAATACCTGTGCCAGTGTGTATTGTGGCAGGCAATGAAACTTGAACCTCTTAGCTGGATCTGGTCTGCTGCATGATTGCAGTATATTTATATTTCTACTTTGGCTAAGGAGTAAAGAATGTGATAAATGGTTTATTGTTTATGTTAAAAGCTATAGTTGCATATCCATCAGGAATAGATCTTGAGACTACCTGAACCAACGAAATGAAAATGACAATGAAAACATAGAGATTTTCTCTCTTTTCTGTAGAAGTGGTATGTAAAGATTATGAACTAATAGACCAGATGTTCAAATCAAGTATGTTACATCTGTTGGCAGTGAAGAGGAGTTTGTACTTACTACTGAACTGTTGCGCCTCTGTGAAGATATTCCAAAGAATAGTTTGAACTCGCATCGTTTTATCTTTTTGTTTTGTTCATAAATCGTTTGTCTCCATGTTCAACATCCGTCTGTAATCTCTTTATGCTAATGCTTTTGAGTATTCAAAAATTGCGAAATCTCTTTTTTTTTTTCATCGGGCTCTCATTTGTGTGGATGTATTCCCTTCTATATCTTATCTTATGGCATAATGGTTTAGATCCATGGCATTTAGTTGTAAAGCACCCAAATTCCTGTTTCCACGATTGAACTCTCAATAATGCCTCATCATTGTTGATCAAGTTCTCATTTGACGATACCATAATGAAGGGCCTCTAACAGTTCAAATGATGGTCAAATATTATTCCTTATTACATTTACAGCTCAGAACAGCGTGCTCTGTTTCAGTTCTTTAGGTCAACTCTTCAAGTTTTGCAAGAAATGATAATATGTGTAGAACTGAAAATTTTCAACCCTGGATTTTCTGATCACTGTTCCTTTCTTCTTGATGTAGGCTGCTGCTCAGTTTTTAAGCAAGAAATCTGGAGTGCAATTGTTTCTCAGACGAAAAAGTGGGTGATACCATAACGTGGTTGCAAGGTGCCAGTATTGTCAAGGAAAGGCGCTTTCTCCCCCTGCATATTGTTATGTCTTTATTGTATGAATCGTATTTAAAAATGAAGGCAAACAGTCCTGGTAGACTACATAAGTTTGAATTTGATGGTTTTGGTATGGTGATATGTAAACCCTGTAGTGCAATTTTTTTGTTCATTTTTCTATACAAAGCAAATGTCGAAATTTTGCCCCATTTTGACCATGGCAGACTCGGGTATATGTGAATCTTATTGTCATAATCTTTGGCAGACATCTTGTTCTTTGTTTTCCTCTCCATCCTTGCAAGTGTCAGATCATGCACAATTTCTTACATCATTTTTCTGGGAGCTCTGATACTGATTCAATGGCGACTATTGTCTTTTGGGATGCTTACTTTAAAGAACATTTTACTGTAATTTGCTTAGCTTTAAAACTGAAACAACAGTTACATGTGCTGAAACTATATAGGTTTCTACAATAGCAAAACTGAAAAATGCATATGCGCCATTTTCATTAGAGTTGTGCTGCCTTTCATCTGTGGCTTGGGAAGTGGAGAGCATACTTACCCTTGATTCACCTGATGATATATTGATATCCTTCATCAGCACATTGCCATTTTTTATTCTTCACTACATTTTGAATCAGTCACAAAGGACATAGCTATCCTTTGCAAAACTGCAGACAAGGATGGCAACGCTAGCGTGCTTTGCATTGCACAGGGTCAATCTGCAGGTCGTTTCAGAGGTCCAAAACTGGCTCGACATGGCACATTGTGAAAAGGAGCCATGCAAACCCCCTCGACGAGAGAGTGAACAGCTGCATCGATCAAATCAGGTCAAATAAACTCAGCGGAAATCCAAAAATGAAATGGTTTTTTTGTCATGATCATCAGGTTGGTTGTCTCACCTAACGCTATGCCGCGCTAGATTGAATGCACATGGCGATGATAGAAGGAAGCTGGCCCATTTCAATCCCGGGCTTCGATCCAGATCCTATCCTCGATCACAGAGGCTTTACTTGCCATCTGCAATCTGCACTCGCGCTCAAGCACATGCTGGAACAGTGTGGTTTTGCTTTTGCCGACGATAAGATCATCGAGGGCGATGCTTGGACGAACATGTGCAATAATCAATAGTATGAAATTTCAATTTCGAGACAACAACACTTGAATTCCAGTAGAATTTAATGGTTGGATTGAATTCAGTAACAGGATACGCATGCTATGTTTCCTCCTGTGCCATTGATTTGCGATGACAGGGGTCATGGACAGAAGTTGGCTGCATTGCATTTTGCATGCTGTGTAGTGTATGGATCGATACCCAGAGCTAGCAGAGGTGAATGATGGAAGCATTTGATAAGGCTGTAGCTAGGGCGCAGATAGGTTAGGACCCGGGGACCAAGTGCATTGTGTTTATGTGCAGACAGTGCTGGATCCAACATTCAGATTCTTGGTAGCTTCGCAGAGAAAAGATGGCCATGGAGGAAGGTCGTTTTGGTGCAGGGATTGCAGCTGCAGCCAATGGGGCTATCGATCCTTGGCCAGGTCCATGCTTATCAGCATCCACTGCTGAAGCCGCCTGAGGTGAGGGGTCTACTGCTCTACTGACGATATGATAAACTTGAGCTGAATGTAAGCAAGCATAAGGATTAGGAGGAAAAGAATCAATGGGGACATAAAATATTAGCAGAAACAGAGGCAAAGGCGCAGGGGAACGCAATGCCTTTCGCTTTATTCTGGCGCGCAGAAATATAATTCTATTCTGGAATGAAATATATATGATGAACTATCCCACTACGCGTCGACAGGTGGACGCACATCAAAAGGCCTCAAGACATCCATCCTTTTAGTGGTCAGAGATGCAAATGCCTGCTGCCCCTCCATCCATCTCCAATTAATTCTCCATAGATTAGAGGAGCCTGACTACTAATAACCCAATTAAGCTTGCTCCTTCTCCTTCAGTCCCTCTCCACTAGCTAGCCCATATGTGTGTGTGTATATTATATATCTCTCTCGTACATATATGCCACAACAGAAACACTTTATTTGCTTAAAAACGCTACCATGTACTACTGATGTACAACACAGCACCTAAGAGTAAGAAGGGATCGCAAATGCGAGCGCATTGGATGAGACAGAGTGAGAGAATCGGTTGATCGACAATATATGAACAATGGCCATGTTATTCTGTTGCGCGCCAGTAGGATTATTACAAACTAGTTTATTGACAGTTGGGAGTAAGTGGTTGCTGCTTTGAATCAAGAGTGTGATCTTTGCTATCATAACTACTATATAATGAGATTTATATATATGCAGCAGTCTGCCTTTCTATATAAGAAATATAGTAGGAGCTATGGCTAGCGAGCAGATTAGGAGAGGACGGAGAAGCATCCTGGAAAATTCACCGGCGGATCGATCGATGGGGATGTTCTAATCTTCGTGGTGCAGAGTGGATGGAACATGATTTGCATACCAAAGAAATCTGGTAAAAATTAACAGGGCAGTAGTACAACAAGTTGCAGGGCATATTCGTTGCCTGCCTATCCTACTCCTACTCTCGCAGGCTTGGGGGTGCTTTCCGGCCTCTTCCTCACACATACACATAGCAAAACCATAGTAGGCTCTAGGCTGCATTGTTAATTCCCTTGCCTGTCTATTCGTGGGTAATTAGAAAGCCTGTAGTGGCTTGCCTGCAAGCATAGAGCCATATACATATGCTTTGCCTGAAAGCTTAGAGAAGTAGGTAACACTGGCATCTTCCCTGCCAAGACTCCAAGTCGTCAATCCAACTCATATGGGTGCCAGGAAACTGACTAAACTAGCCTTTAAGCTGAATAAGCTTTCTTGTACACATAACTTGCTGAATGTTACTGAAACATTATTTCTCGCCATCTATTCAGACAGACAGTGAGCTCATTTATATCCTAATATATATATTGTTTCCTCCACTTTGGACAGTCCAATGTCACCTACCCGTAAACAATGATCTCATCATGTATAGGCAAACGAATAGCCTTGTTTCTTACAAATTAAATATATATTTCTTTTCCCTGGTGTTTGCAGCTACTTGTCTTGTTATGGAACACAGTTAGCAGGTCAAATTTGTTCCCCAGATGCTGATACATCCAAGTAAGTGATGAACCAGTCCATTCATCTGAGCTAATAAGGATAAGTGCAATAATGATCATACTGCATAGTGCATAGTACATAAACCTGCCCAACTATTATGGTGGCTATATATATACACTAAGGACTAGACTAGAAAGGCATTGGAGATTAAACAAAGGATGGGTGACCAAGACATTGCCAAATAGGAGTCCAAGAGGCAGGCAGGCAGGAAAGGAGAGGAGAGCCTGCATGTAATGTAATGTAATGTAATCCTCTTGGCAAACGACAAATCCAACTGCATGATACCACCCATATATACACTAAATATATATGTAGTCTCCACATCAATGTCAGGAGGTTTCTTAATGCCCAAGTGGGCATGTTTATTAATTGGTGTCCAATGCAAATTAAACTAACAGGGCATTGCATTCAGATTTGGGAGCCAGTAGCAGCCAAGCAGGAGGGTCTGCTAATGCGTTGCTGCCTGTACACCTTGTATTGGCTGCTCTGTCTCATACGCTACCCGTGTGATTGGGTTACGCTCACCTCATCATGACACAATTACACGCAAATAATGTCTCCAATTATTTTGTAGGATATTCCTCGCGATTCTGTCCATGTGACGTGGGCGACAAAGATCCTTTCCTTTCCTTTTGGGCATCTAGGACAGAGACAGACAGACAGACACCATCCAATGCAAATGCAAGAGAATCTGTATATAGTCAGCGATTCAGTAACATATATATACAGAATATGTATAGATATATATCGGTGTTTGTTGTACCTTGGTCAGTGGCGAAATTGCTACTGAAATTGCATTTCACTCTCTCGAAACAAATACTATACTAGTACTCTAGCACTAGCAGTAAACCAATCAGTTATAGTCCCTTTCTGTACTTGCGAGGGGAAGATTCTTCGATCCTAACATAACAGCCCTGCTCCCTGCAGCAGCCAACACGCACTGTGGTAGTTTCTGTGTTCTGTTTTCCGAAGGGCCCATTTGAAAGGGAAGGTTGAAGAAATTTCCCAAGGGAGGAGATCACTTTTGTTTGAGTGGTTGACCGCGTAATTAAGGTTGGATAAAAATGTTACGGTCACTCCGATCCTTTGGGGTTACTGTTGTAACGTTACATCTATTTTTAGAAGAGCGCTAATAGATATAACATTTTTAGAAGAAAATTGGCGTTGTTTTCATATTTTCTGATTTTAGAATAAATTAACTATGAATTTTACGTACTAAGACATATTTCTCTATTATTTTTAGAAAATAGAAAACCACCTTTGCAACCTGCCAGAGGGGACCAAATTTACCTGGTTTTATAGTTAAAAGTTATAATCGAACTGACATGCTACTTTGGAGGTTGAAAAGTTTACTTTACCCCTATTATACCTTATAAATTTGACCATTGCCGGTGAGTCGTGTGCACGCGCTTGAAGCTAGCCAGTCAGCATCATCAGCTAGGTTTTTGGCTCCCACATGGAGGCCGCTCGGTAACATATTTTAAACTCGTGCACTTTGCAGGCAACAACCGGCATGCATTGGTCACCTATATATGGTCCTCCATGTATAGCTAGAGATCGAGTGTGTGATCAGAGAGAGAGATCGATGATGGCAAAGCTTAATTAACTGCTTAAGTAATGAAAAGTTAGCGTGTGCACAATCCTAGCACTACACCTCTAACACTAACCCATGCAAAAGGCGCTAACATAAACTAATAAGTGATTGATTCCAAACCATTAAACAACTAATTGATTAAAGAAAAATACCTTCTACTTCGTAGGCAGGGCACTTTTACAGGCTTGCAGATGCAAACCCATGGATGGATGCAATGCAAGGACTCTCACCACGAATATTCCCCGCCCGGCGAGTGATTACTATACAACACAAAAAAAGCAAGATATATATGTATCTTCGATGAAAAAGCCATGATTTGATTAGTTAATTGACTAAATAAAGTACGAGGAGGCTATGGATGCTTGAGTATGTTGTTCTTGCTATAGAGATGACAGCTGGCATTGCAATATCGCGATTACGATCGGGATGTCAATCGGGTTTGTGATCCTATGCGTGTGAGAGCAAAGTGATCCTTATATTAACTAAAAAATTTCCCTTGTTTTTGATATATGTATATAGGGTATTTTTTTTTTGTTATTACACTCTCTCTACTCACTTGAGCATAAGAGTTTTTTTTTAGAATTACATAGTACAACGCAGACGCTTACAAATTGCAGTACATAAATTAGAGATAAGGGTTCCTAATTGGTGCTATGTTATCTGAACTTACGACTCATGCTTATATATAGGAGTTGAAATAGCGTGTGACCATCCAAGGGCGGAGCCAAGTGTTTTCATGAGCATCAGCTAACCCCATATTATTTTTTTTGCAAACTCCACTATAGTTCCTCTTTAAGGTCAACAAATTCCTCTTCTAATGAAGTTGGTATTATAATACTATGTTTAGACTTTATTATTTATATAGAACTGAACCCCAATAAACAAATATTCCCGTCACGGTACACAGTTCGGCCGATATCTTGTTGTATAAATGGATACGTGTCATTAATCACATATGTTAGTGGAATGTTGAAAGACTTACTTTTCCGGATAGAATTCTAGTACGTTTAGATTATAAGATACATAAAGCTGTTTTTTTTTTTTTGCCATGTTCATTTCTCAATCGGTTGGGAATCTTAATTATTTTAAAAAAAAACTACTTTTCTACATATATGCTGCCGATCGGTTATCACAAGATCTCATTGTTTATTATATATAAGATTTAGTGCTAACACGCTTTGTCAAAAGCTAAATTATTCGATCTTGCTTAGAGTACTACTATATAGCTATTTGCATGCAATGGCAGCAGGGTTGTTCAATTCCACAGTATATATATTTAGACGTTCTGTTTAACACCTTAGTTATACTGTCATGTACTCCAAGATTGCAGGAAGTATAGTAGACTCATGCATGAATAGTGGATGCTCACAAGAGTTGCATGTATGCACGGTGTGGAGTGCCTAGGCACGCCTTTGCTTGGATCGATCGGATTATATGTGACCACCACAATGGCGTGAGAGAGAGAGAGCGCTGGGATATTTATATCTATATGTATGCGTACGTGTCTTTCATTCTTTATAAATGACTATATAGTACTCTAAAAAACATATATGCCCTTCTTCCTTTTTTTTCAAAAAAAAAGGAACATATATAACCTAATTGATTCCTGGAGAAAAAGGGGAGCTGATTTTCAAGACCCTTTTAGCCGTCGTTCAACTGTCATAACAACGCCATCAAGTAACTGAAATGAGATGGTTATTATGCATGCTGCTTTCTCGCTCGAGAATATATAGGAAGTTAAAAAACGGTAAGTGTGCCTTGGTAGACTAAGTGGGGGTGCGTTTTACAAATTCGCCCGCCTTGTTTTGCCGTTTTAATGGATTAGCCCGTGAGCCT
This sequence comes from Bothriochloa decipiens, assembly GCA_023333625.1. Lineage (NCBI taxonomy): Eukaryota > Viridiplantae > Streptophyta > Magnoliopsida > Poales > Poaceae > Bothriochloa > Bothriochloa decipiens. Next base: position 539,378 of record CM041634.1, on the reverse strand, counting down.
TGTATATATACCATGCATGGCCTTTTGCACAACTCACACTCTCTTAGCAAGCATGTACCTTGATATCATGGCTATTGTGTAGTTTTGGTGCTCCCTAAGATAGATCTACTCATGATGTGTGCCTTTTCCCTATGAATAAAGGACCAAAAGAGTTCTTTTGGCCTACCATGATATACTTTCTCAAATTGTAAGTTGTTTTCTTAATTTGCTTAGCCAAAACGGATTATAGTTTTAAAAAGAGGAAATACTTTCATTTAAGTAAAATTTATGTAAAAAATGTGCTCTCTTCTAATGGAGCCAAAAATGGTGATGGCGTCATTGAGAATGAACGAGCAATCAAGGATATAAAGACGGAGATGTTGTAAAAAAAAGGATAAAGACGAGAAGTGGAGCTGGCTGCTTAAAGTGTCCAATAAGATCATACAAAGAAGTTGTTGGAGGGTGTAGAGATATATACAGGGTGATTTTATTAGAGCATTTCTAACATTTTTTTCTTAAATGATCTAACTGGGGAGACATTATATACATCTATCCACTATTCAACAGTTTTTCTAAATCTCGTTCAATGCTTAGCTTTGGAGAGCCACGTCGGCTTTATATGTCTTTACTGAGTAATAAACCAACAATAGAGGATGAAAACATTTGGAGATCTAGTTGAAGAAGGCATCATATATATCCAAGGGGTTTTTATTATAAAAATTTCTATTCATGTCAAAATGGAAGGATACAAATGATTCATGGAATTGCTCGTACGTTCCCCGTGTTGGTTATTCAGATTCCAAGCAAAGCTCAATTTTTCTCCCATCTCCTCTCAGTTCAAATTGAACTGTCCTCATCTAATTATTTGAAACTAGTGCTATATAGTGTAGTGTAGTGGAGTAGGGGAGCTAGAGGTAGGTAGACAGCCGGCAGGTAGGGAGGCTTTGCATTGTGGATACGCAGTTGGACGTACGCTATAGACGCCGTGAAGCGTTTTTTTTTTCACGACCAGGACTTCACCCGTTATTCATGTAGAGGAATAAAGTTTAAAGGTACAAAGAATCAAGTTAGTGATGGCGGCGAGACGCCCACATCAAGAACCTGACCAAACGAACCGACCTAGCTACTGGATATCAAGTTTTGTGCTACATAATGACTAAATTTTGCGACACTAGCAACCGATGATACATATGGCTAGACATCTCCGGCGGTGAAGTGCACCCACTTCTTCCTCCCATGGAAGAAGGCATGCATTGCCTCTTCTGCCTGCCCCGATAGAGCCACCTGGAACGCCGCCTCATGAAACTCCTCAAATGATGCTTCATCAGGGTGCTCTGTTTCGACCTCATAGCCCAGCTTCCTCATCAGGACCTTTCTTGCTTGTGCATCAGGCTTTTGTGCTCTGGACTTGCTCTTCATGGAGAGACGGGCGCTCCGCCTGGGCAGCCAGTCCAGGTTGTCGTCGTAGCTCACCGCCTTGGTGACGCGCAGGTTCGGGGTGTGGAGTATCGACTGCTCGAGCGGCTTCTTGAAGGAGTTGATGAACTCATCAACCGAGGCGGCAATCGGGTTGTCGACAGCCACCGCGTCGGGTTCGGCCTGGACGGAGTCCACGACACACTCCGAGGTCGCTGAGCAGGTCCTCAATACGTCATTGGGCGCTGGCACGAGGTCAATAGGCGTCCCAGTGAGCGCCACGCCGACCGCTCTACATTGTGCGGGCAGCGGCATCGCGGCAACATCAGCATTGTCCGCCGCCTCCGCCGCCAGGTCTGTGAGCTCTGCCGCGAAGTTGAACTGGGCCATACACGGTGGAGAAAGAGGCCCAGGAGTTAGGCCTGGACCGCCCACGTTGACGACGACCCTGGCCAGGCTCTCGAGGGACTGGCAGGAGCCACCGACATCCGGGCCTGAGAGGGTCAGGTCCATCGTCGGAGGCACCTTCGTCGCTGCCTGGCCAGCATCCACCTCGATCGTCATGGGATCAAACTCCCTGCGCAGAGCCTCCTCTTGTAGAGTGGTGCAAGAGGGACCTACCTGCTGACTCGCCCGCCCATCTGGCACAACCCAAGAAACATTGAACTTCAAGGAGAGGTGCGCTAGGATGTCATCCAGCCTGGCCGCACTAGCAGGCGCGACAAGGATTAATGGGACCTTACCAACCGTGGCAACGAGGGTCTCCATCCCAGGATGGTTGTCATCATCACCCCGAGGAGGAGAGGCCGACGACTGAGGCGGTGTTGAAACCGACGCGTACGGCCTCTTCCCATGATGACGCGGAGACCTCACCGATGATGGGAAAACCCGAATGTGCCTCGCTCCGACGCAGGCACCCACAGGCGAGGCGACCCGCAGCCACTCATGCATGCCACAGCCCGATGACCAGTGCCTCGACAACGAAGGCAGTGAGACGAGGAGCGACACTAAGCGGCGACGTGGTCCCGCGCATGGCAGTGACTGACGAGCTCCAGTGGGACTGGACAACGGTGCATGGGTGCCGCAATCCGAGGCGAACAATGGTCGCGACGCCCAACGACAGTGGTAAAACCATCGGCGTCGACGCATGGCCCATGACAAGCCGCATCCCGCTTTCGTGGGTCAAGCCGCTGGCGGACTGGGACCCTCGCTGCCTGGCGCGGGTCAAGGCGACAATGCGCAGCGACACGTGCGTGCTTCGGCGGTGGTGGAGTGGTCCTGCGTCATTGACGGCGTTGCTTCTTCCCCGTCGGCCATCGCTGGGCACCGTCCATGGAGGCTGCACTCGGCGTCATAGCCCGACGAGCAACCTCCAGGTACGACGGTCTGGAGTCAGTAGCGGGTTCATTGTCGGAGCTGCCTGCGCCGGGATCAGCATCCGCCCAGCGTCTGGCCTTCAAGCGCCCTACCAAGGCACCACCAGGGTGAAAGGGGGTAGCGAGGGGGAGAGGCATGACCTCCACGTAGAACGCGCGCCTGCCGGCTGCCCAGTCGACGACGACAGTGGCGGTGCCCTTGTCGTGGATATAACAAGGTGGTTGACAGTGGCGACCTTCGATGTTGGAGCCACAACTTGAAAACTTTCTTCGTCGTCATCGTCGAAGACGTCCTCGACTACAACCTCGTCTTCAGGCAGCAGCACCTTCATCACATGCTCAACCCCCACCTTCACAAGCAGGGGCAACGGTGGCGGCTGTTCCGGCAGGGCCATGGACGAAGCAGTGACAAAGGCATCAGCAACGACACCCTCGTTCTGTGGAGGGGTGAAGACAGGGGCCGCCGGAGGCATCGAGGGCGCCGGCGCCACATCCGGCACCGGCGTGGCCAGGCTGACGGTGACGCACCTCCCCGTCCCGGCAAAGCAAGCGCCAGGCCGCGACTCCTCCCCAGCCGGCAGACGGCGCTGGGTGGGGAGGCACCCGCGAGCGCCCGCGCGGTGCCTCCCGAAGAGGAAGAGACCGCGGGGGAGGGGAGGTTGGAGGAGAGAGGGCACGACGCGTCATCAGAAGTCAACGCGACAGGCAGAGGCGGCGATGGTGTGCCTGACCGCACGCGCGGCTGAGGTCGGGGAGGTGGGGAAAAAGTGAGGAGTTGGGGAGGTGGGGCGGCGGATCTGGGGGCCAGCGGCGCCAGTGACATCGCGGAAGGGTCACGACTCGCAGGGGCCCAAGGGTCACGACCCGCGGGGGCCCCCAACAGCTGGGACGGAGGGCCGATCGCCGGATTCGAGGGGGACAAGGGCGCCGCGGCCGGATCCGGCCCCTCCGGCGTCGGGAAGGTAGCCGGTGGTGGCGGAGACTGGACCGGACCGGAACCGGTGGGGGAGGCAGGGGAGAGGGAGGCGGATGGGGAGGAGGAGGTGGACGTGGAGGTGGAGGCTAGTGCCGGGGATGGGGCGGCCACCGACGCCGGCAACGGTCGGGAGCACTACAGTTCACCCTCCCTGCATACGCCGTGAAGTGTGAATGACTGTACGTGGACGGATCAGAGCGGAGGAGTGGAGTGTGTGGGTGGAGGACGGATCGGACGCCTCTGATGCCGAGTTCGACGCCGTGGCCGCCCTCCGGCCATCGTTGCAGTTCCCAGCGCGGGCACGCCCAGAGGCAAGCTCGGTCGCGCCGTGCCGATGAGGAGGACACCGTGGCGAGCTCCACCGTTGGCGAGCGCGTGGGCGTAGGCACCGAGGCCGCACGACCATAGGAGAGTGAATGAGAGGGAGAGGTACACGGCTGCATCGGCCTTCCCCGCAGCCGGCCGGCCTCGCCGCCGGCCGTGCTCCCCCGCTCAGGCCGTCCCCGCAGCCGGCCGCGCGCTCCGCCCCGCTTGGGCCGTCCCCGCGCCGCGTGTCGCGCGCCGCTCGGGCCGTCCCCGTCGCCGTGTGTCGCGCGCCGCGCTCCCCCCGCTCGGGCCGTACCCGCAGCCGGCCACGCGTGCCGCGCTCCGCCCCGCCCGGGATGTCCCCGCCGCCGAGCACTGTGCTCCACCCTGCGCGAGCCCTTCCCTTCGTCGGTACGAGCAGAGATGGACTACATGCACGGTCCCGGCGATGGCGAGGCGAGGTGGAGCGGCGCAGGCCGGCGCGCGAGGTGGAGTTGGGCGGGCCGGCGCGCGACGCGGAGGAGACGGCGGCGGGGGCCTTCATGCTCGCGAGGCTGGGCAGGCCGCGCGGTCTGCTGCAGCGCGAGTCCAGGTTGCGGAGGCGGAGCAGCCGCGGCATGGTGCGGGAGCTGCCTGAGGTGGAAGAAAGTGCTTGGCCCCATAGCGCAGAGATAGAAGGGATATGAGAGAGGGGCATTTTGGACTTTGGTATAGGTGAGACCCACACGTCAGGACGGTCGAACGGTAAAGACCGAACAGAATGGAGACGGAATGACATAGAGGGTAAAACAAAAAATGGTTTCTTAAGAACATGAGAGATGGGGCCATTTTTCGTAAGGGCGTACAGGTAAAGGGCTCACTGTGTGGGCGGAGGACGATGCGTGGATGGCCCCTGCAGTCCGTCCTCAACCACCAACCCGACCGGACCACTGCACGCGCACGGGCGTCGCCTGCAGGGGGCCCGCGCCATGCATCCATCACGCCGATGACGACGACGACGCATGCATGCGTGGATGAGATCGACGCACGACGGCCGAGCGGCCGGTGTGCTAGCGGCGGCGTCGATCCGGCCGTGGTCGTGTCTCGTGTCGGTCTCTAGACTTTACGTACCCGAGCGCGCCGGCCTGCCGGCTGGCCCAGCTACTAGACGTACGTGTGGCCTACCGTGCCGCACGTGCATGCCTGCCGCCCTGACGACGACGAGCCCTGCTGCTGCACTGCATTGCATGCCCCACCGGCCGGCCACACATACAGCGCCGATCGATCGACGAGATCCGAAATAATACATGCATGCGATGATCTGTCAGATACGAAATCTATATATAATGCAGCTATCTTATATATACATCTGATCAACAATCATCATCAGATATCATCGTCGTCCATCTAGCTACCTAGCTTGACTGGTCTAACGTACGTACTGTACGTGCTTTGGCCGGATCCCATGGATGAATGCAGCATGCGTGGGACACATGCATATCGATCGTGATCGTCGATCAGTCAGATCAGAGCAGACACCACCGCGCCCCCACACCACGCGTGCGTGTGCCTCCTCTCCGTTCCCATTGCACCCAAACTTTACCCCAACAAAAAAACACTAATAGAAACCAATACATCCTTTATCTACACGGTCAATTAGTCATCCGTGTCCATGTGTCCTGCCGTTTGTCATGCTCCAGATTATTACCCGAGAGACGTTTTAGACCAGATTAATAACGTTTCTCTACTCAAATATAATTAACCAGAGAGCCAGCGAAACCGTTTAACTATAGATCCAGATTCTCGCTGAAATCAATTCGAATCGCCGATAAACACCTATTTGGGTGATTCTCAATCCGGTTTGATACAAAAATGAGAAGCGTTTCTCTGTTGTCGCTTTGCTATACCCGTTGTTTGACAAAGATTCTGGTGATTCTTATAAGAGAAATGGAACCGATCCTCACAGCTAAACGCACCAGCGCATACAACTCCTAATAACCGACTTTAATAGTATTGTCTCAGCATAATTAACTATGGCCTTGTTTAGATACCAAAATTGATATCCAAAATTCACTATGCAGAATTCCTATTCTCCGTCACATCAAAATGCCGGCACATATATAGAGTACTAAATATAGATAAAATAAAAACTAATTGCACAGTTTTATTGTACTTTACGAGACGAACATTTTAAGCCAATCAATATTTGGATAATTATTACCAAATAAAAATAAAATTACTACAGTGTGACGGGACACTTACTATGCAAATTTTGCCCACCAAATTTGGTAACTAAACGAGGCCTATATAGTATATGCATGTGGTTACAAATAGAGAAAAGTATTGTGCTCGCTGCAAATGGAGAATGAGCATGAAAAAGTATATATATTTCCAATACCAATGTAATTCTGATCAATTCGCTTATTCACTACACCACAACACCGATGTTGGCAAAATAGACCATTTATATATGTTTCTGCCCTTATATTTGATACATGATGAGAAACGGTTAAATACATTTTATACTCACAGTGGGCATGCACTTCCATGTAGGAATTATTTCGATAAAGTAGGAAGGATATAGTAAAACTTCTTTTATTTTTTTTCCCACTAAGAAAAAGGGTTCCTATATATTTTCCAGACCTATCAAGCTTTGGAAAGGAATATAATTGTAATAAGCTTCATCTCTAGAATGATACTCTATCCAAGAGTTTTATATACATTCAATATTGTGCATAAGTATATTTTCTTTTGAATCTCCTTATTACGCCTAGACAAAGTTGGAGATTCCCAATGGCTAAAGGGGGCCATGCATCACTCCCTCTTTAATTTTAAGCAATATCCTTTAGAGAACGATACATATTTAAGAAATTTCTTTGATGAATCTTAATATATATATATATATATACTCTCTTAAATTTTGCCGATCGAGCTCCACCGCCACTGGATCTGGATTATGTGTTTCCTATATCTCTAGAAATTTTGTAGAAAGTTGAATTTTGATTGAACTTTCTACATGGTCTTGACAGGCAAATTTATACATAGCAAGATATGGAGTACATAGTTTGCAAAACATAAAAATGGAAATGATGATATTAAATTGACAATTTATAAACAAGCCATATGTCTTTGTGCAAAAGAGGCTCGGATTGAGAACAAGAAAGACAGAGGCACAGGTGTTACTGTCGCGTGTGGCATTTACATAGCACGTGAAATATTTTAGCCAATCACTTTCCTCTCCCTCCTATCCACACCTCTCTCGCTCCGATTGTCCTCCCATGCGATCAACACCGGTGGGTGACAAATAGCAGTAGGGCGTGGGGGTGGTGTGCTACAATGGCGTGGTGGTCGGGCTAACGAGTGCGAGCAACACGACGTGGAGCCGATCGGAGGTAAGTTGCGTAGGGGCGCACGATTGGAGTTCTGGCTGAAAAAGATGGCGTCGGGGTGACCACTGGGCAACACCACATCTGGCCATATCGGGTGGGAACGGCGTGCTAACGGGTGTGAGTAGCGCGACGTGGAACTGATCAGAGGTAAGTTGTGTAGGGGCGCACGGTCGGAGTTCTGGCTAGAAAAGATGGCGTCTGGGTGGCCACTGGCCAGCACCACATCGGGTGAGGGCGCGCGTGCTACAACGGCATGGCAATCAGGTTAATGAGTGCAAGCTACGCGACACGACCCCGGTCGGAGGTAAGTGGTGTAGGGGCGCATGATCCGAGTTCTTGCTAGAAAGGATGACGCGTGGTGCCCCGCACCGCATCGGTAGTGGCGGCGTGCTACAATGGCGTGGCGGTCAGGCTAGCGAGTGTGAGCGGCGCGATGTGGACCCGATCAGAGGTAAGCTACGTAGGGGCGCACGGTCCAAATTCCGGCTAGAAAGGATGGCGTCATGCAGCCGCAGATGGCCAGCACCACATCGGCTGGCGGCGGGCTACAGTGGCATGGCGGTCAGGCTAGCGAGTGCAAGGAGATGATCAGAGGTAAGTTGCGTACGAGGGCACGATCCGGGTTCCGGCTATAAAGATGGTGTCGCGTGAGGCCTAGCGGTCGTTTTTCTTCTCTCTCATCTTTAGTTCTCCCAAATCTACAAAATGCTTAGATGATATTATAATTAATTAATAATGCTATAAAATTCATACATAACCAAATGATGGGCACGTAGCGTTTCCCTATCTATCCCAGCCTCTCTACAGTGTTTCCCGCGAACCAAACGTCCCGCTGCATAAAAGTGCACTTGCTTTGTAATTGTAACGCCCCCGTTTCCTCCTCTTTCCGCTTCAGCTTCCGCCTGCGCTGCTGCGCCTCTCCCTCCCCCCAATCTCTCCATCTCCATCTCCACCTGGCTCCATCTCTCCATCTTTCACAACAGGGAGGGCGGGCGGCCTCAACAAAGTCCCACCGCGCCTTTCTTTAATGGGGCGAGGCCGCTGAGGCTAACAAACACTCGACCCAGGAGCAGAGCAGCAGAGGGGAGGCCAGAGGAGACACCACCAGTCCACCACCACCACCACCACCGGTGCGGTGACCACACTGCCCGCTTCTTCCCTTCCCTTCTCCACTTCCCTCCCTTCGCTCTCCTCCCCGGACCGGGACCAGGACCAGGAGAACCGCAAACCCACAGGCCGTGGCCATGGCGCAAGGTGAGTCAGCCCACCCCGCATGCTACCGCGTTCCTTCGTCTCTTCTTCTTCATGTTCATGGCCATAAAGATCACGCCTCTCACCTGTTTGCGTGTTTGTCTATCTGCAGGAGCAGGACGGGACCCGGAGCTGTTCGCGGAACTATGGCGCGCCTGCGCGGGGCCGCTCGTGGAGCTGCCCCAGACCGACGAGAGGGTCTTCTACTTCCTCCAGGGTCACCTGGAGCAGGTCTCTCCTCACTCTCTTTACTCTTTTCTGAAATTATCTTCTGCCTTTCCTGAATTCTTCTCTTAATTGTTTCTTGCTGCTGTGTTGTGCTGCCACCTGCAGCTGCAAGAGCCGACGGACCCGGCGCTGCTGGCCGAGCAAATCAAGATGTTCCAGGTGCCCAACAAGATCCTCTGCAAGGTCGTCAACGTCGAGCTCAAGGTAGTATAATTCGCTTGCCTCTCTTCTCGGCCGGCCTTCAATTTGGTTGCTAACTCTTGGTCCTCTGTATCTCTGCACCTGTGCTGCAGGCCGAGACAGAAACGGACGAGATGTACGCCCAGATCACTCTGCAGCCCGAACCAGATGTGAGTACACACATAGAGTGGACTCACTGGACCACCATCATTTTACTACTTGCTACTACTAGTTTTTCTTTTTGGTTGCTCTCTGCTTTGCAAAATGTCCTTTCTGCTGTCCCTCCCTAATTCTGCCCATCTTTTACTTACCCTTTTGGTTTTGGATGGGATCCCCTCAATTCTCAACTCTTCTTCTGTTCCCTTGCAAGTATGTCGATTTTTCTAGGCAGAGCAAATTCAGTGAGTGTGCACTCGTATTGGGAGGATTTACTGTGTGGATTTGTCTTAAAATATTGCAATCTGTTGTTGTTGTTGCTTGCAGCAAGTTGATCTGCCCACATTACCTGACCCACCCCTGCCGGAGACGTCAAGGCCTGTGGTGCACTCCTTCTGCAAGATCCTCACACCATCCGACACCAGTACTCATGGTGGTTTCTCCGTTCTTCGGCGTCATGCAAACGAATGCCTCCCACCACTGGTATGCATAATTCTCATGTTTTAAGGACTTCATACGGTACAGTGACGGAAAATTCTTAGTTGTTTTTTTCATGCTAACCATCAGGATATGTCCATGCCGACCCCAACCCAAGAGCTTATCACAAAGGACCTACATGGATCTGAATGGAGGTTCAAGCACATCTACAGGGGTATGTACAGTACAGCCTCCACTGAATTGTCTTCTAATCAATTTGGCCACAGATCAAGGGAAAATTTTCTGGTGCTTAATTTTGCAATTCTTGTTCTCTAGGCCAACCCCGTCGGCACCTTCTGACTACTGGATGGAGCACGTTTGTCACATCAAAGAAGCTGATCGCTGGTGACGCATTTGTCTACCTGAGGTTAGATCTCACCTGAACTTAAACGAACAGCTTGTGCATCCAAAGATAAAAAGGGCAACCTTGTGCACATGGTCATATATCAAGTATATGTACAATTTACACGGTACCATTCTTTTTTTTGTAGGAGTGAGACAGGAGAGCAGCGTGTAGGAGCGAGACGCCTTGTGCAGAAGCAAAGCACAATGCCAGCATCTGTTATATCAAGCCAAAGCATGCATCTTGGGGTGCTTGCAAGTGCATCACATGCTATTAAGACTAATTCCATTTTCCTAGTGTATTATAGACCAAGGTTAGGCACTTCCCAACAAAAATTCTTTTAATATTACTGTTCTTATTATTCGCTGTTAATTGTTTTTTTTTTCCTCAGGTTGAGCCAAAGTCAATACATCGTCAGTCTGAACAAGTACCTTGAATCTAGTAAAATTGGATTTAATGTGGGCATGAGGTTTAAGATGAGTTTTGAAGGGGAAGACGTCCCTGTGAAGAAGTAATTATTCATCCTCTCATCTTATATGTTTCTCCTTTAATTTGTTGCTCATGTGTTGCCTGTCCTCTCATGCTGACATGATCAGTCCATCTCTTTTAACCCTGTAGGTTTTCTGGAACTGTTGTCGATAAAGGTGATCTTTCTCCACAATGGCAAGGTTCTGAATGGAAGACATTGAAGGTAAGATCAGTTTGATATGCTTTATTTGTGATCATTATTTGACTCTTTTTTTTTCTTAGACAAGATGTTGAACGTCTTCTGAATTTTCTTTGTTTAGGTCAAATGGGACGATGCCACAAATTTCAATGGCCCTGAGAGGGTTTCCTCTTGGGAAATCGAACCGTTCAATGCCTCTGCGCCTGCCATCAACATACCTGTGCAACCATCGATGAAAAACAAAAGGCCTAGGGAGACAGCTGAAAGTCTGGATATTCATGCGCTGGGTATGACACTGAAAATTTCATATTGCTTGTCTTCGAAAAAGATCTATGCAAATCTGGGTCTAATGTTCTTAATTTTGTAGAACCTGCTCAAGAATTCTGGCTCTCAGGAAGGCCGGAACAGCATGAGAAGACAAGTATATGCTCCAACGAACCCAGTTGTATATCTGTACATCAAGTCGCTTGGACAAGTGAACGCGCCGGATACAGTGCCAGGAGTAGCTCAATTTGTCAGAATTCTGCTGTAATTGGGAGCTGGTTCACGGACTTCAATTCCTCAAGCAAAGGGGCGTCCCCTTCCTTGCCAGAGATTTCTCAGAAACTGTTTCAGGTCACCAGCAACGACGCGAGGGTTCCTCCTTGGCCTGGGCTCTCTGCTTATCAAGCTGAGGAGCCCTCTTCCAAGTTGTCTTGCAACACTGCTCTTTGCAGTTACCAGACTGAGGAGGTTGCTCCAAAAATTTCCATTGCTGTCGAAGAAAAGAAGGAACCCGGCATGTTCCGTTTGTTTGGTGTCAATTTGGTTAACCATACTAGGAGTAGCGGTACTGCTGACAAGATGACTGTGGGCGGAGGGGAAACATCGATGCGCGGTGCTGGTTCTCTTGAAGACTCTGCTCAGCTATCAGCACTTTCAAGAGTCGTGAAAGATCATACACACATGGTGAATGAAAGCCCCCGAGAAATCCAAAGCCGTCATAGTTGCAGTGGAAGAAATCGTATTAAGGTGACTTGTTTTTGTTTTTCTCTTCTCTTTCTCCATGTCTTGCCACTTAGACTGTTGTGTAACCTGTGTGTTTGATCTGTGCTAGGTTCAAATGCATGGAAATGCTGTGGGCAGAGCTGTGGATTTAGGAAATCTGGATGGTTATGTACAGTTGATAGGTGAGATTGAAGAGATGTTTGAGATAAAAGACCTTGGCTCCGAAGAGGAATGGAAGGTTACTTTCACTAACGATGAGAATGTGACAATTGAAGGCGGAGCTGTTCCTTGGCTGTAAGTGCATATCCTCCTGAAAAGAAAAGTTGACTGGAGATTAATATTATATATGTTGTGAATAACACACATTATAATGACTCGTGTAGGGAGTTTTGCCAGGTGGTGAGGAAGATTGTGATCCATCCCATTGGCGATGGGAGCAATATGGAGGCTTGCCCTTGCCCGATGCAGGATGGGAAGAGGGACTTTTAGAAGAAGGGATGGTAACTGGGCAGGGTCGCAGGGATGGAAGGTGGGTTTTTGGAGCCTTTGACGAAATGGTCGTTTTGCTGGTCCAGTTTATGGTTGTAGCTGAAACATGATGGCGTGCGTAGCTTGTCGATGACGAAGAAGGCAACAGATTGGTTGCTGGCGTCAGTTCTTTCTTCAGAAGAATTCAGTGGAAGGAAGAAGTGATGTAACATAGGATTTGCAGAAAAAAAAAGAAAAAGATTTGATAATGTGTCTTTTAGTTTGGTTTGGTTTGGTTTAAACAAGATGACAGTTAATGAGTGTCTAGTAATCTGCCTAAGCTTAGTGAAAGCCCTAGTGGCAGGCAACAAGCAATAACAAGGATGGATGTATAAGATAGACCTTGGTTATGTAAGTTGTGTAAATATTATGTTAGTAAGTATATATCGTATATATATGGGAGGCGTTACTATTGTGATGACATTAAAAATTGGGTGACATCCTTGACTCGTTTGTATTGTATGCACTGTGTTGCGGTGCTCTGGGATCTGATGAAGATCACATTATGTTGTCATGTGGAAGAAATTTGGTTTTTGGCTGTTTTTTTTAGCAGAATTTTAGCTGTTTTTGTTGGCAAAAAAATGTGACCCGAGGTGGCCTTTTGTGCTAGCTTGACTGCAAAAGTAATAATCGAGTGGGCTGCAGCCAGCACTTGGCAGTAGGTTTTTTTTTTTTGGGGGGATATTGGGCCTTCTCGAGCTGTAGCCCAGCTGGAGATTAAATAAATACCAGGCCGGTGTGACGGACGACCCCAGCTTGTCACGCATGCAGATGGTGTGAACTGTGAGGACAGGCACAAAACCCACCGCCACCGGCACCGTGCGGTCGCGTCTCGCCGCCGGCCTCCCACCTCGAACGGTACCCAACACACCGGCCATGCCAACCCAAACCCAGCAAAGAAATGAAAGTTTCTTTCTTATTATGTCGTGCTGCCGGAGAAAGACGAGTATACGAAGCACGCGTGGTGGCAAAATCAGCGGCAGCACTGACTGGGTAGCTGGTCTTATGGTGAAAGATGTCCTTGGTTTCTTTCTCGCTCGGTACACTGCTCTAACCGTATATCATTCATTCAGGACCTGTATGGCAAACCGTACGTACAATAATTTTAAAGGATATTAGTTCAATTTCACAAGAAAAAAAACGCATAGAGAATAATGTTTCCCACATTCCAAACAGATCCTCACTTTTAATACATGACACTGAAACTTGAAAGAAAGAAAGCCTGTGTACAATTTTCCATGGCTACACATTTCCCATGATATACAGGATGACCCATAATATGTGTCGCTGTAGTAACAATTGTGACAGAGAGAATGTCTTGTCATCACCCAACCACACCCCCCCCCCCCCCAACACACACACACTTGTGGCGCATTGCCAACATTAGAAAAAATCGACTAGGAGACATGAGAGGAGGTGAGATAAAAATGCTATTGTTTTCTTGTGGATCTATTAGTCCATGAAGTGATACATTTCTGCGTCGCTCAATAGAGCTGATGCCAATTATAATGCATGCGGGCATCAGTGAATCCTCTGTCGCTTTCTCTCACAATATGGAGATCCTTACAAGCAACTAGTTAGAACATCCTCGCGAACCATGGCCAAATCAAACACAAGTTTAGTTCTATGGTTATAGTGCACAATTAAAATAGTTAGGATGAAGTTTAAGGCCATGTTCGGTTCCTCTAGTAGCTACTAGGTTTAGTTCCATTTTAGTAGCTTTTAAGTAGCTTTTCATTCAAACACCTCTTCTAAAAGCTACTAAAAAGACTCTTAATAGGACTTTCTAGTAGCTACTAGGGGAACCAAACACCCTCTAAAATAGGGGGCTATAGCTCCACTGTTGCATTTCTAAAGGGGGTCTTTAAGTGAAATTTTGTCATTTCTATTTCCGCTTTGACTCATCTCCCTTGTTACCACCTAGCTTGAAAAAAAAAATCCAAAAACTATAAAGGAATGTGCAACCATTTTTTCTTCCTCAATGTGTTTCTCTTCCTAGAATCACCTCGCAATGAGGTAAAGATAGTAGAGGAAACTTAAATCCTACACTACACCCCCGTGAGGTCCAAAGCTTCTTCGAGGCGTCCACTTACACGATCCTCGGAGACAGTCGATCCACCGCCTTCTCGACGGGCTGTTGGATCCAGGGCAAGGTAGTCAAACACATTGCTCCAAGCTTGCTAAACTTGGTCAGCCGAAGGAACATCCAACCGACAACCATGGCCGACGGCCTGTAGAGACACGCATGGGCGCGCCAAATCACCGGAGGCATCTCTGTCTCGACAACACAGCAGTACCGGCGACTCTAGGGACTTGGTCGCGCTGGAAACCCTGAACGGCAACGCGGACCACTTGGTATGGAAATGGACCCAACAGGGGACATACTCCAACTCAGCCTATAGGGCGTTACACCTGCCTTCGCACCCGATCCCCGGGTGCACCCGGATCTGGAGCACCTGGGCGCCACTATGTGTCAGACTATTCCTATGGCTGGTGGTCCGGGGAAGGCACTGGACTGCGGACAAGAGACACCACCATGGGCTCGATGCGCGCGACAAGTGCTACCTATGCGACCAAGACCGGGAGACCATCGACCACATCATCACCTCCTGCTCCTTCTCCAGACACATCTGGTGGATTGGACCATCCTGGCGGTGCTTGGGGTCGACGCCTCACAAGGGGATCATCGCGTGGTGGGAGCACTGGAGACGAAGGTGGCATGGAGACAAGAGGAAGGGTGTGGACACCTTCCTTCGCGTGGTGGCGTGGGAGCTTTGGAAAGAGAGAAAGGTTCTTCAGGAACGAAGGGGCCACTAGAGCACAATTCCTCGTCAAGATCAAACAGATAGCCGACCTTTGGATAGAGGTGGGGGCGTGCCATCTAGGTGAATTAGTCCGCGAGTAATCGTCATATAATCAAAAAGGGGAGGCAGCGCTTATTATAAACCTCATCCTCCCAAAGCGCACCCGTGCGCGTTGTAAAAACTCGTCTTCTTAAATACAAAGATGCGTATATCTTTTACATATTCGAGAAAAAAAACCCTACACTACACATGGTGGTTAAAGAAGGAGATCCAGAGCATGTATGATTGGTAGCTTGGCAGTTATTGGCATGTCTCTTGGGTAATGACTATGGCTGTTATTGAGTAAATAATTACGTTGAGATCAAAATCGAAAGCCTAGGAAAATTAAAAACGCCATCACGACAGGTCAACCCAAGGCTATTTGATTTTCAAAACGTTCCAAGACGGTGGGAATCATCAACTCAAAGTACCATGGCGGCATATAAC
Source organism: Bothriochloa decipiens (assembly GCA_023333625.1). Lineage (NCBI taxonomy): Eukaryota > Viridiplantae > Streptophyta > Magnoliopsida > Poales > Poaceae > Bothriochloa > Bothriochloa decipiens. The sequence continues at coordinate 523,850 of CM041634.1, read as the reverse complement.
ACAATTGAAAATAAAGGGGGCTTTTCCTAAATAATCCATCCCCTTCCCTGTCCTTCCCTCGCCGCTGCCGCCGCCTGCCGGGAAATATTCTGGACCCAAACCTTCCTCCCTCCCCGCTCCCCCAAACCCAAACCCTAGACTAGACCGAGGAGGGACGATTCGGCCAGGCGATCCTCTTCCGCCAAGACCGACGATGTCGACCCTCCTCCCGCCGCTCCTCCTCGTCCGCGACAGCCAAGCGCCCCGCGATGGACGAGAACGCCGCCGCCGGTGGACCGCGATGGACGAGAACGCAGGCCACGAAGCGCGTCGCGCTCGGCAACATCACCAACGTCGCCGCTCCAGTTCCAGCTCCAGCTCCAGGGAGGAGAGCCGCCGTTGGGAAGGTCGCGCCACCCGCCACCACCAGCGCGGTACGTACGCCGCCGCCTCTGCTCGTCAGGGTCTCAGCTTCTCAGGGATCGTTTCTACGATTGCGGAATTTCATGCGGAGAGGAACTTATTCCGCTTTTATCGGGGCCAAGATTCTTGCCTGGGATGAGCAATGCTTCTCTGGGCTCCTTGACTTGAGATACTTACTGATCGATGGCATTATTCCCAGTTTCTTGGTTTGGCAGTTTCTTGATTTCGAAATGCAGTCTACGTTTTCATTACAAAGGTTGTCTAATAATAAATAATGTAAAGAGGCGTACTTCGTGTCCTGGCTGTATTCGGGTTAACTCAGGAGATCACCTCTTCCGCATTACCTGAATCGGCAAGTCCTACAGATTTTGTGATTTCCTCGGAATCAGTCTTGAACTCTTTTTTCCCCCTTGTGTCTTATATTTATTATTAGGTATATATAAAAAGGAGGAAACCTGCAGGATTTCTTCCTCTTGTGCTGCTTCATTAAGGCTCCACCTCGTGGACTTGTTACTACTTATTATTAGTTGGATTCTGCTGGGTCGAAAGATTAGACCATATTAGTACAGTTGTATCGGCATTTTCAAAAGAAGGTTCCTTGGTTTCAACAACATGGCAATCTTTTTTTTCTTTCTTTGCTTTGGAATCTTCTCTTGTCAGTCAATAACTGAACATGATACTGCATCTGTATTGTTGCCATATATGTTTTTTTTTGTAGGTGATTGGTGTAGATCCCGAACCAAGTCTTGAACTAACTAATCTGTTTTGTTCAAATCTCATGCAGAAGTTGAATCCGGCAACCTCAGCAGCACCCTTGAAGAAACCATATTCAGCAAATGCACACAATGTGACCTCCAATCGTGGTTATGCTGTGAAGTCGGCTTCCCTCAAGCCAGCTCCACGATTATCACGCCTTAACAGCAGCACAGTGCAGAAGCATAATGTTCCTCCTCGTAAAGTGCCTACCACTGTCGATGTGCCGAGTCGTGCTCCAGCCTTGGTACCCTGCAGCAGTTTCATGTCACCTGGAGATTCAGTTTCTACTGATGAGACAATGTCGATCTGCGACTCAATGAAAAGCCCGGACTTTGAGTACATAGACAATGGGGATTCCTCAGTGCTGGCTTCGTTGCAGCGGCGGACAAATGAACATATGCGTATATCAGAGGATAGAGATGTTGAAGGTCTGCTGAAATTTATGAGATTTGACTTTCAAGTTTTGTTAAATTTTTTGTTGATTTGGTTACGTGTGGTGTGGTTTCTTTTGCAGATAGTAAATGGAAGAAAAATGCCCCTGTCCCGATTGAAATCGACCATTTCTGTGATGTGGACAATGACTACGAGGACCCACAGTTGTGCGCTACTCTGGCTTCCGAGATCTACATGCATCTGCGAGAGGCTGAGGTGACACATTTTGGAGATAAAATCGCTGTGCATAAGGAATTGCATTTTGGAGATAAAATCGCTGTGCGTGTAGACTGCATCGGGTCAACTAACAATCGCCCTACATTGATGTCCCCAAACAAGCAATGCCCCAATATGCTTACTTCAAGTGTGTTCGATCATATATAATTTCTGTTTCCCAGTGTGGGAGCGATTTCTGTTTTTTATGGGAAGTCTTTTTATTGGCGCATTAATGAAGCTCGATTCGGACGAAAGAATGTTATTTCTGTTTTGAGAAAATTTGATCTGATTGATCTGTATGTTAGTGAATCCTAGAAAATATATGTTTCTTCATTCATTGTCACTAATAGTGCTGCTTTACTTTCTGCAGACAAAGAAAAGACCATCAACTGACTTCATGGAAACGATTCAAAAAAGTGTCAACGCAAGTATGAGAGCTATTTTGATCGACTGGCTTGTGGAAGTAAGCCTTTTCTTCTAATCATAAAGAAAAGCTTAAAGCAGAAGCACAATTGATTAACTACATTCATGATTTTGACTTTCCACTGTATTCATATGATTTTCCTTCCTGTAGGTTGCTGAAGAATATTGTCTTGTTCCTGATACTCTGTACCTGACAGTTAATTACATTGACCGTTATATTTCTGGCAACGAAATCGATCGCCAAAGGCTGCAATTACTTGGTGTTACTTGCATGCTTATATCTGCGTAAGTTCTGCTAGTTCTCCTTACATTTATTTCTTCAGTTATTCTCAGTTATCTGCACACTATGCATATCAATTTTGAGATGTTGGAAAATTCGAATCCAGAAAATACGAGGAGATATGTGCACCCCAAGTAGAAGAGTTCTGCTACATAACTGACGATACTTACTTCAGAGATGAGGTCTGTGATATATTACTTCCAACCATCTCCTCTTTTTGTCTATTATAGACCATATCCGATAGTCCTTTGTTTGCCATTGTCTCTAAATAAATAACTTGTTCATTAACAGGTTTTAGAGATGGAAACTTCTGTGCTGAATTACTTGAAGTTTGAAATGACAGCACCTACACCAAAATGCTTTCTGAGGTGCTTTTCTGTTTTATTTCATTTATTTAGTAAGATTTATGATTATTGTACTAACCTACACTAACTCTTTTTCTTACAACAGGAGATTTACCCGTGCTGCACAGGCTTGTGATGAGGTACTACTGTATAGTCAGCTTCTGGTCACTGAAAGGAGGAATTCCTTAAGTGACATATATGATATCATTTCACTGACAACTTCTCTTGTACAGGATCCTGCTTTGCATCTCGAGTTCCTGGCCAGTTACATCACCGAGCTATCACTGCTGGAGTACAATCTACTCTGTTACCCTCCATCACTAATAGCTGCCTCAGCTGTTTTCTTGGCAAGATATGTACTCCAGCCAACAAAGCATCCTTGGGTAGGTGGCATAATCATGTTGCTTTTTCCATACATATCTTTGTAGCAGTTGCCCGCTGAAATCTCTTTATGAGCTAACTTAGGCATCTTATTGTGAATTGGAGCAGAATTCCACACTTGCTCATTACACAGAGTATAAGCCGTCGGAACTAGGTGACTATGTAAAGGCCTTGCACCACCATTTCAGCATTGGTCCAGGAAGTAACCTTCCAGCAATCAGAGCAAAATACAGTCAACATAAGGTAACTGACTGGCCCTGGTCCCGAATGTCTTCAGTTAACAAATCTGTTGCTAGTATAATACTAATGCCATCCTCTCCCTTTCCTTCATCAGTACAAATTTGTTGCAAGGAAGCAGTGTCCACCGTCAATCCCTACGAAATTCTTTCGAGATGTAACATGCTAGACATAGAAGGCCAGCAGGAATAGTTCCAGAGGCTTACTGAATTCGTCTGCATGGGGCACAGATGCCCAGCCGCATGACTGTGCAGGTGGTTCGTTGGTTGATGCAGGACGTGCTGATGATCCCTGTTGTTTTAGGTGATTAGGAGAGTATGGATTCTAGATCGATGCCTTTGAGTTTGTTGGTCATGTTAAGGTATTGGCGTGATTTTCTTCTCCCAGGCGCTTGTAAATCGGAGTTGTGTTGTAGTCTTGTAGAGCTGACCAACAACTCGTTTGTAATGTCATAGTAAAGCACTGACTAGAGTCACAGTCACTGGTGTTGACCTTTAAAAAAAACAAAAAACAGTCACTGGTGTTCTGTAAATTACACCGCATGTAAATTGAGGTTTAGGACTCCTTGATGTGGCGTACTCATATTGTTACCAGTTTTTTTTTTTTTTAATTGCCTGTGGAAGCGGCCGTAATATGCCGAGGCTGCTGTCATTGCTCGGCGTAGGCTTCTTGGGGGTTCTGGCCCGGCCCATGATTAGGTACCAGGCCGGTTGACTGAGTTCACTAACCAACGCAATTTTTTTTAACTAGCATTTTTATAAAATATATAATCAACTCTATCGATTTATTGCTACAACATGAACACTGAGTTCACTAACATTAGAGAATCTTTAGAAGTTTAAGTATAGTTTACTTGCTAAACTAATAGATCTACTAAGTTAACAGAAGAAATAGCAACTTTATATTTTGTCGTTCATCAATAGTCTTCTTCTATAATAACTTTCTAGACATTTTTGCATTAACCACCAGTTATTTCTAACCAACAGACCCTTTTTAAAATTTTCCTTTGCCCTATCACTTTCTGATCGAGCCATTTATTTTCTTCTTACTCATGCCTCTAATTCACTCCGATCTTTCAAGAAAATCAACAAACGAGGAGTGAATATAGACTTTCTCTCGAACGCAAAAACTTACAAGTGGAGAGGATATTTGGCGGCTTTTTAGTTTTGAGGATCTCTTTTATCAAATTATTGGTGGACACTTTTTTACTTTTTGCTAAAAAAATCAAAATAGATAGTTGTTTCTACAAAGGTTTTGGAGATACTCCTAAAAATGTTCCATTTGAAATTTAACAAAGACATCACAGATATCTCATTCTTTTCATATATTTATATGTGATTTTTCTTCAAGTTTGGTAGTACTCATTAGAAATTGGAGCTCTCATTCGCTTTGACCTAGTTTTTTCATGCACTCTATTGAGGTGGATTCCCCACGTGTTGCTGCAGAAATTTAAGGTTATTTAATATAAATTACAAACATATAAACTTTAAGGGTCTCACAGATCATGTTGCTGCGGAAATTGTTGATGATTTGGAGTATGATTATTTATATAAAGGGATAATAAATAATTATAAGTTAAAATAAGTGGATGACATGACATAATGCTAGTGGACGATGTGTCTTGATCACATGTAGATTATAATTGCAGATGCTAATTGACCATAAATGCATCCGATAGTTGACTAATGAGGTGGATAGTTTATAGTGATTGCGGGCCCTGGTGATGACGTGGCATAAGGATACGCTAGAGAAATATGCTAGTGGGTCTTAGCTTTATAGTCGTTTAAGATAAGTAGCAATGTTGTTTATAGCCTATTTGGTAGGATGTTTTTTTGAAAGGCTTTGGTAGTGGCTTTTTTGTTTTCTTATTACGTGAAGCTCTATCAAACACTAATTCAAGAAAACGACTTCGCAAAAGAATATTCAGAAGGAAGAAGGCATTTTTTGTACTACCACAACCAAAAAGCCATCTTAGTATGACTTTTATATTTTTCTCTTGGTTTTTATGTCAAATTAATTGCAGAGAAACTCTAAGAGTAACAAATAAGGAGTTTGTTTAAAAAAACTAAAAAAAACAAAGGAGTCGTGCCAAAAGGAAAAGGGAGGTTCATCCACATCCTTGGGCCATCCCATGGCGTCCGACCACACCAGAGCGGTCCGCCGGTCCAAGTCTGTTCCACTCATGCGTGTCACGTTACCTCTCCCTCGCTCCCTCTGCGGTTCTGCCGCTGTGTGACCTGACGTTCATTGCACAAAACCAGTGGAAACGAGGATTGAATGTGAAACGGAAAAAAGCTCATGCTCGTCAGCTCGTGCTCGTCTGAAGCAAATTACTCCATTTCCCAGCAGACAACCTCCCTCTCTTCACCTACTCCATCCATCTTCTTCCTCGGCCGTCGCATTCATCCGATCCGCCCCCTCCTCTTCCATGGCCCATCACCCTTGCTCCACCAATCTCTAGCAGCTTGCGCACCAGCAAGCTTCCAAACCTCTGCTCATACTCTGGGATGGGAGAAAGGGAGGGGACCCAAACCAGATCTTGGCACGAAACACAGGGAGGGTAGGGCTCAAGTGGTTCGACTCCCTCTCCCTCTTTTCGTGTCATATTCATAGGTGAGCCACCGCCGCCCACCCAGCCTCGTCTCCTCCTCCTCCTCCTCCTCCTTCGAAAGCTGCCTGCTTTCTTGGGGTTTTTGGTTCCCCCACAAGATTGGGGGGAGGGGTTTTGGTGTTCCTGAGGCTGGGAGGACGAATCTGTATTGGCAACAGGGGAGGGGAGGGGAGGGAGCCGTCCTGTTTGCCCATGGAGGCGGTCGCAATGTCGCCGTCATCCGTCTCCTCCCACACCCACACCCATGACGACCATGACGCCGCCTCCGGCACCGACGGCATGTCCTTGCAGGAAGTCCTCCTCTTCTCCGACACCCTTAAGGTACTGGTAACTAGCATCCCCCTCTCTTCTCATCTACACAAAGATACATTTTTTCCCCTACTTATCACTCCCCGCTTCTTGTTCAATGTTCTTGTTGTTGCTGTGGATCTAGCTCATGCGCTTGCGGAAGAAACCAAACTGATTACTGCCTGCTAGCCTTCACGCCAAAAACAAAAAACATAATGCGATGCCGTGTCCCATTTTCCTGTGCGCTTTCCTGTCCATGTCAATCACAAGATTTTGTCCCCAATTAGGTCTATCCGTCTGGTATCTCTATCACACACTGTAGGGTGTGTTGTCCTGTCCATATCTCGTGTTACAGTAATACAATTAATCCTACAACCAATAACATCAACCATTTATCAAGGTCTAGCATTGAAATCTTGGGGTTGCTCTCTTCCTTTCAACAAAAGTGAGAGAATCATGCATTACTGGTATAATAACTGCCTTTGCAGCTCTATAATGGCCGCACCCTTTCTCCCCCTACTTTTGCCCTCATTAAGGGAAAGCGCCATCCCATTTGGAGTTTGAAATTGGGCTTGTCTGCATAACGGCAACACGACGCCGACCCAGCACCAAGGTTCTTGCTAATAAAGCAGCATCAAGGCTTTTTGTGATTTATGGCATTGTTTTGGCCATATATGCGAGTGCTATTTGTTCGGCAAAAGTTTTAACCTGCTGTTGAATTGAGTGTTACTGAGTTTACTGCTCTGCTAATGTCAACCTATAACGTGTTTGCTGCCATCTATTGTCAAATTTATCTCTGTTTGGGGTAAAGAAAAGCAGATAGAATCCTTGTCCACAACCACAACAAAACCCCCACATGGATACACTTTTGTTAATGATTAATATGTCCTCCATCTGTGCTTAGCTGTCATTTATTATTACTATCTCCTATGCTCTATCTGCCTGGGTTTAATAAAGTATGCTTTATTTGTAGGACCTGAGGAATCTGAGGTCACAACTGTACTCAGCAGCAGAATATTTTGAAGTATTCTACCGAAACAATTCGCACAAATCTACGTATGAATCCTTTTCTGGATCTTTGTTTCCTTGTTTGTCTTGTTTGCTGTTTCCTTCTTCAATAAAGAAGTAGCAACACTTGTCCTCTCATCATGGTCGCACTGATCTTCTTATGTAGGGTCATGACGAGTTTGAAAGATTACACGGTTGAGGCCGTTGTTAGCACAGTGGACCATCTGGGTTTTGTGTCATACAAAGTGGATAATCTTGTCAGCGAGAAAGCTGATGAGGTTAACCAAACAGAATTTCTAGTGTCTTCAGTTGAACAGGTATAATGCTTAAGTGCCAACTGTGCAAAATTTCTTTCAGTTGATTTGATTGTTCTCTTGACCCTGTTTTGCAAGTTAAGCCAATACGGAATAATATCAGAGATAGTATTATATTTTTCCACCTGTACCATACTATTCAGACCATTGTTTCTTATGATTGTAGAGGGTTCGAATTTGCCAACAGACAACTGACCAGGAAGGAAGATCTCAACAAGCTCTTCTCATCAAGGCGCCAAAGTACCATAGGCGTTACATATTACCAGGCAATTTCTCACTCTCTATTTTACTAACAGCATCATATAGTAGTCCTTTTTGGACGTACAGATCATCATAGCTATGTTGTATAGGCCTGGATCTACTGGAATCTTCCATCCACCCGGTTTCGGAACCTCCACGGTATAACAGGCAATATACAAGTCGCAAGATGCACAAATCTCAGTCTTGTGAGTTCATCGGATCTCTGATCTCTGAATTCCTGAAAAGATTACTTCGATACTGATCTGAACTCCTTGCAGCCATTTCTACTCCAGTCTGTCGGCAGCCTACGATGAGGTAAACAGATAGTCCCCTCTGCTGCACGTTCACTTTTGTTTGGGGGTCAAAGTCAACTGTATGTTCAATGTCCAAAGAGATACACTGCTGGGATGTTTGTTTAATGCTCAGTCTGCTGCAGGCGTGCTCGTGAACCATCTCCTACACCTAACGATGCATACCATCGGTCACGGTCATTGTCACCTTCTCGTAAAGCACGAGCTAAATCTCCATCTCCTCAAATTGTGAACACAAATACTACAAAAGGTACATTGTCCTCTGGTTGACTGAGCAGATATTTGACTGTGAAGCTTGCATAATAAAAGGACATTAATCAGACATGATCACTTTCACTTTTGCTACACAGAAACAAGGGCAGGCTCACCGATACCAAATTCTAATCCTCTGGCACGGTCTGCTACAGTCACAAGGAGACCGCCTTTGAACTCAAAGCATTTGGTATGTCCTGAGCACAGCCAGCATTTACCTGTTGCTATGCCAGTTTGGGCTAGCGCTTGTTTTTCAAGAACTCCTAGCTTATTACTCCATAGGTTTCTAAAAACATTATTGGGTTCCCGTCGTGTTTGATCATAGAGAGCAACTTTTTATGATGTGCAGAGGCAAACTTCGATGCAGTTGCACAGCGACTGGGACCAACACAAGGAGCAGGAGAAAAGCTCAAGCAAAGGAAGGGGCTTCCTCAGGTCGCTGCTCACGAGGCGCCGGTGGAGGAACGACGAGTCGTTGTACAGTTACTTGGATGAGTACTGATTGTTGGGATGTGGGAACCAAAGTCTGGTGTTAACTGAGTCTTTAGATATATGTGTTGTTTTCCTTTGCAAAAAAGGTTGGGTTCCCGTTTTCGTTCTTCAGTTGCCTAATATATAGACACATGGTCGAGGCCGCTCAATTCTGATGCAAAAGGCACATAAGTTTTAAGCAACCGCGTAACTCGATTGACTGAGCCGCACCTGAATTTAGACACCAGGGGTGTTTAGATTCATTGCCACGTGCTAAACTTTAGCTCCTTTGGTGCTAATTTTTGGGCCTCCTTTGGTGTTAAAATTTTTAATCCATATTGTAGGTTGTGAGAAACTTTTAACACTTCTATTTGGATCCCAGTGCTAAAGAAATTGCTAAAGTTTAGGGATCCAAACAGGATTTCTCCATTGTGTCTTTCAAAATATATTTATCCACTGCAAATCCAAGTGTATAGACCACTGCAAATCCACTGCAAGAAAATTGATGTGAACTCCACGTTCTACATGATTTAGATTATAAGTTGGATCATTTTTTTCTGTTTTTTTTTTTGCACTTTTAGATAATAAAATAAAAAGCTTATGGCTTCAGACATCTTCTACTGAGGGTGCATCATATCACAGTTATCACAAAATGTAGGCAGTTATACGACAAAAGAAATATATGTCCAAAAGGGCATATACACACGACAACAAATGAATAGACCTGATATAACTAAAAAAATAAAACAAAAATAAGAAAAACCAAATCAACAGCATAACTTGAGTAGTCATTCACATCATTCCGACTTGCTACATGACATTATCTTCAAAAGAACTAGCTTCACCATAGGCATTTAATTAGCACACATTTGCCATTTGCGTGGCTAAACAGATTTTGTCAATTTTCCAAATAATTTTGACATTTTTGTTCTCTGGCAAATAGCCCAGGCCTCCGTCGGCCTGTCCATGTAAACAGGCCCAGATGAACTCCACCCGTCTCAGCCCACTGCGGGTGGAGCTGCTCTCTGCTCCAGCTCACTCTCTGCTTTGCCCGTCCGCCGCGCCTCTCCTACATCTGCGTCTACCACCATGGCCATGCTAGTGCCAAGGCAAAGGAGGAGGTCATCTTCGCCGCTCGCAGGGTCATCTCTACGGACGCCAACCTCGTCCTCCTCAGCATCACCCTCGGCCCTAGTTTGCCTGACCTCTACATCTACTGCCCCGCCGGCGAAGGGGACGGGGGGCCCTCGCTCACGCGGCTTGAGCGCCCGCCCTGTGGCTGGTTCGATACCACCAAGGTTGGCGTGCTCAGCTGGCACACCATCCGCCGCGACGACCACGACTTGGACGTCGACAGCAGCGGCCTCCCCGCCCACCGAGCTCGCCAAGATGACACGCCCTACATGGTCGCTGCCTTCTATTATGCCGATTTGGCCTACAACCGGGACACCAACTCTATGTCTACGACTCCAGGCCTCCCGGATCTTGGAGGACACATATCGTCTCAGTGGACGAGCAGTAATCCCAGAAATATGGACAAGAAGGACACATCTTTCACCAAAATTTCAAAGCCATCCCTATTGGAGAGAAGCACGGCACCATGGGCTTTATCGACCTTTGGCAGGGCATCATGCTCTGCGATTTGCTTGTGCTCAAAGACAACCCCGCGCTTGGGTATATCAAGCTTCCGCCGCCTCTCCTGCCAGATGGATATAGCGAGGACGATGACCAGGGCGATGCACACCTTTATGGGGACATCGCAGCCGTTCAAGATTGCATCGTGTACGTCGAGCAAGACTTTCACCTGTTGGAACAACCTTCCCCAACCTACTGGGATCAGAATTACTGCCTCCAAGATGGGTGGGTGGCAGCCACGTGGAGCAGGTTGATTACCAGTCCCGTGGACGCTCATTGGGAGAAGAATCACGAAATCGATTCATCCAACATGGACGTTACGAACCCACAGTTTGATCTCCTCCCAAAGGTGCATGATGAACAAGGCAGGCCCTTTCCACCCTTCAAGAGACTCACCGTAATCCATCCTACACTCAGTTTGTGCACGGTTGATGCTACAGTCTGCTTCATGGTCAAGAAGGACATCAATGATGCCAAGGCCTGGGTGATTGCTGTCGACATGCCAAGTAACAAACTGGAAGCAGTCTTTGAGTTTGATGCAGAGAGGTCTGCTCGCATGGGTTATGTCCCCTAGTGTGACTACAATGACCAAGCAGCAAACCTTGGTAGAAAACTTACTATTGACTTGGAAGACTTATTGCAGAAAAATAGAGAATTGACTACTCAGATATGCAAGGACAAAGGCATTAACACGCCACGTGGTTGAATGAGGTGTGCAAGACATTCTTTGAAAGCAAGCATCTATCGTCTAATGGAGTTACATTTGAGTTTGCAAATACCACGTCGATGTACTTCTTGTTTTACCTTCTTAGTTGTTGTGTACATGTTTTAGGAGGTGTTAGGATCTAGGGTGTTTAGTTCTCCTCTCTCCTAAACTTTACATCCTATCGCATCGGATGTTTGGACACATGCATAGAGTATTAAGTATAGACAAAAAATAATTGCATAAATTGCGACTAATTTGCGAGATGAATCTTCTAAGCCTCATTAGTCCAGGATCTGACGATGTGGTGCTACAATAATTATATAATTTAATACTGGAATAGAATGTTTAATTTAGTTCCTCACATCTCCCAAATCATGAAAACAATTATGAATCTCTGCTACACTATGTGAAAAATGGGTTTCACACTTGGCATGGTACTATTGTGGTCCTTGTTGGCTAATGGCTTAACAAGAGAGGTGGGAGTGAATGGAGTAAGAGGAGCAAAATGAGTCAGGGCCGAGAGTCCTATACCACCTCCTTGACCCTCCTTTTATAAGGGAGAGATGGGAGTGGATGTTTTTATTATTTCCCTTGGTGGGGCTTATTTTTTTTTTAAAAAAAAGATACTAGAAAAGCTATAAATAGACCCTCAATATTATTTTGCAAGCCTCTAGACTGCAACTGGGACTAAACACAATAGCGCTCCAAAATTAGCCCAAACTATTTGGTTTTAATCGAAAGTACATGACCTAATAACTGAATCTAACTAAATTACTTTGGCAGGCGTCGAGGTGAGGAGCCGGGAAATGAGCCCATCGGTGCTTTTAGACTGGTTTGACACCCAATGTTGCCGACGGCGAAAGCTTAGTTGATGACAGTAGTGCTGGTTGCAAAACTAAGTTTGCAAAACATAGATTCACATTTTGCTTCTGTTACATGCACTTTTGGCAATGCGCAATTATCGGGCTCTTTTTCATACCATTGTGCTTGAGTTGCATGTCGTATATTGTGGACATAGAATTCAGCATCGCCTACCACTATTGGTTTTTGCTAATACACATAAGTTGTGGATACATCTACGTACATAATAAAATCATGATGTATATATGGATCTCGATCTATACGTATATATCATGTGAGCAAGCAAGCTAAGCGACAACAGCGTATAAATATATGAAAGCAACAACCAAGACAGACCACGTGCGGATGTGGCAGTGGTGCATGCATATACGTATTTATGTATATACAGTACGTACATGGCCAGCTTGATGAACTTGTTTGCCCTGTTCGCTTGATCGTTTCTGGCTGGCTGGTTCTGGCTGCTGCTAATTTTTTATGAGAGAAAAATACTGTTAAATGGCTGGCTAATTTGGCTGATAAGTTCAAACGAACAGGCTGGCTATGTGGATACGATCATGCGATGGGCCGGGGATCCTACCTTTTGTCTGGGCTGTGCATGCCAATGGTATTGGTAGTGGTAGTCGTCTGTGATCGAGCATGGCCGGCCATCTTGTGTGGATCCAACCAATCCAATGGGCATCTTGTGTCGCTTTCTTTCACAGGCAGCTTGGCCAACAACAAATAAAGATGTCAATTGTATTGGTAGTGGTACGCTGTGGTCCATCATGCCATATATGTGTGTGGACCGAGAGGTCGACCACAATAATGCATGTGGACCTGGGTAGGCATTTGTAGTCAGAAGAAGAGACTATTAATTAACAAAGGCGAGGAACAAACAAACAACTGAAAACATCCATCTATCACTTTTAATTTGGTGGGAAGGTGATGTTGTGGAATGGAACAAGCTAGACTAGATGGATGAATAAGGGTTGCATGCAGTCCGGAACGATCCCCATCTGCTCGTTTGGCTAGGCTACACTGCTCTGAAAATGAACCAATAACAAAGATGGAACACTTAAGAGACCCGTCTCTGAAAGACGTTGTTGGCTTCTTGAAACATAAGCGTTATGGTGGAGTGAAGAACTGAAGAATAACAGAGACAGATAGCGCAGCAAGTATGCAAGTCGGCTGCGACGACTGTGTCGGGCGTACGAGTCGGCAACTTGTGTGATGATGATATATAGTAGAAGAGAGTTTCAGTCCGGCCTTGTTTAGATACCAAAATTAGTATTCAAAATCTGTATAGTAAATATTTCGTTATACTATAGTAATTTTATTTTTATTTAATAATAATTGTCCAAACATTGATTAATTAGGCTTAAAATATTCGTCTCGTAAAGTACAACAAAACTGTACAATTAGTTTTTTATTTCATCTATATTTAGTACTCCATACATGTGCCGGTATTTTAATGTGACGGAGAATAAAAATTCTGCATAGTGAATTTTAAACATCTAAACAAGGCCTCAGATTCTATACCTAATGCAGTATTAACAAATAGTGTCAATTGGACAGCCAACTTGTTGTTCGTCGTCATCTTCACACAGCACGAGCAGCGTGCACGGGGCCTGCCCCCAGTCCCTGCTCTACACGTAATATGGGCCCACTCCAGTTGTCCACCACTACCTTCCCCGACGGGCCGCGGCGCGGCGGCACACATTTGATTCCCCCTCACCCCTCCCACACATGGCACCGCGTCTCAACCCTCCCCCCGTCATCCTCCCTTCTCGCCGTCGCCTCCTGCTGCTCCTCTTCCGACGCCGCCGTCGCATCTAGCGGTCTAGCCCCGCTGCCTTTCATATATAGCTCGCCGCCGCCGTCCGATCACACTAGCTAGCACCACGACCGCCAGCGCCAGCCAACTGCAGCAGCAGCAAGGTCCCTCGGTCCCTCCCACCCATCCCATGGACCTCGATCCCTCCCCGGCCTCCGCCCACGGGGACGGCGGCGGCTGCGCCGACGCCTGGCCCTTCGACTCGCTCACCACGTCCCTGCTATTCTCCTCCGTCTCCGTCTCCGGCTCCCCGCAGCTCCCGCCGCTGCCGGCCAACTCCGCCGCCTCCTCCTGGCTCACCCCGCCCTCGCCGCTCTGGCTCTTCGAGGACCGCAACCTGCTCCCGCTCGACGCCCCCGACGCCGCGCCCGAGGCAGCCGTCGCGGCCGCCGTTGTTGAGGAGGTCCAGCGGGCACGCTCTGGTGAGCCTAACTTTCTGCTCTTACCATGTTATTGCGATTCCTTCCCATACAGAACATCGTCTCGTCTCATCTTTCTTCCTTGATCGCACGCACAATTTCGACTTCCCTTCAGAGAGAAAAAAAAAAGGGATCCAATTCAGTCTCTGGGAGATTCCAATCCCCTGAGATTTTGTGCTCCACTTCTTCGTGCGATTCTAGTTTGATTAGATTCGCGGAAAGTTGGAATCTTGCTCCGATTCTTGTCACCAATACGCTAGCACTAACCTTATCTATGGGTCTATCATCAGCTTCACAGCTTGACATTTGACTTTGGCATGCCACCTCCTCTCTCTTTTTTTTTTCAAAAAAAAAATCCTTACTAGTATACTATATAAAATGAAGTTATTATTACGGACACCTTCATTGCTCGCATGTCTTTTGCCTTGCGAGTTTTGGATGAAACAGAATCTTGGATAGGATGCTGGAAAGTTACCCGCATAGTATGCAACGATACGACTGCGTTCGTCTAGATAGTGCCGCTTCGAGTCAAAACCTCCCTTTCTTGCCGACCCTCGGTGGGGCCATGCTTCGTTTTTTAACGCTAATCATTGCTAAGATTTGTTGATGGCAAATCGGATTCCACTACAAGGGGGAGGCTGTACTTGATTATATTTACTGTGCCTACAAAAAGAAAGCCCCCTCCTTTCGTGTGCTATTGTTGCCTGAGTCATTCGGTACTTTCGCGCCAGATATATAATGTGTGGACTGCTTTGCTCTGTCTCCTAGTGCCCGTGTGCTGCCTCTAAAGCTAGCTCGTGCTGTATTTACTAGATTTATTTATGGGTGGGTTTATGATGCCAGGGGCTGTATGCTAGATTGCATGTATTCGAAGTGGAAGAAGTTGGATAACGCCTTGCTTGTCTCATTATATTGCTTATTATTGTTGTTATAGTTAAATTAAATGATGACAATGAGATCAACTTTACTTATGGGCCAAATAAACAAGGACATCATTACTGCGTGGTCTCTACACTCTCTCTTTGTTATGTGCAGAAGCATTGATATTACTTAACTTTATTGAAAACATAAGCTTCGATGCCTGCTGTAAACTTGATTTCTCCATAGGTAGAATCAGGGACTTAAACTATTCACATGAGCGCTAGGAGGTCTGGGTCATATTATCAAGCATAAGCAGGACTTGCGGTTTTTATTTTAATAAAACAGCATCCCTTTCTTATAGGGCTAGGGTGTTATATCATCCTTCATCGCCTTACGATTCTGCTTCTGTTATCCAGGGAATTCTGACACTTCAAGCAAGAGAGCTGAACAAATGAATAACAAATGGCAGTTTCATCTATCTCTGGCCGAAGATGGCACAGAGAACTCTAGCTTGTTCAAGGAGAGGCTTACACAAGCTCTTCGGTACTTCAAAGAGTCCACAGATCAACATCTGTTGGTCCAAGTCTGGGCACCAGTCAAGAATGGAGACCGCTATGTGCTTACTACTTCAGGACAACCTTTTGTGCTAGACCACCAGAGCATTGGCCTACTTCAGTACAGGGCTGTATCCATGATGTACATGTTTTCAGTTGATGGGGAAAATGTTGGAGAGCTGGGCCTACCTGGGCGTGTCTACAAGCAAAAGGTGCCCGAGTGGACACCAAATGTGCAGTACTATAGCAGTGGTGAGTACCAACGACTTAACCATGCGATCAGTTACAACGTCCATGGTACAGTTGCCCTGCCTGTTTTTGATCCTGCCGCTCAGACGTGTATTGCGGTTGTCGAACTTATAATGACGTCAAAGAAGATAAACTATGCCTGTGAGGTCGATAAAGTCTGCAAAGCACTTGAGGTTGGTCCTTTTCCCCTTTGGCTTGCTGTACTTTTTCATGCACATTCAGTGGAACAGCAAAAACCTTAAGATTGATGTTAGTAACCTTACATGTGAGCTATAGCAAACCACCTGTAGCATAAAAGTTGAACTACATCTTACAGTTTGACAATATTTCTGCAGGCCGTAAATCTTAAAAGCACTGAAATATTGGACCATCCAAATGTCCAGGTGAGTCTTCACTCATTACATTATGGTTATGGTTTATGGACAAGAAGATTATTTCTGCCCATGCTTTAGGTGGCTTATATTTTTGTTCGCCGTCTTGTTTTTTTTTTTCCAGATATGTAATGAAGGCCGTCAAGCTGCTCTGGTCGAAATACTAGAGATCCTGACTGTAGTGTGTGAAGAGCACAAGCTTCCTTTGGCACAGACCTGGGTTCCTTGCAAGTATAGAAGTGTATTGGCACATGGTGGTGGTTTAAAAAAGAGTTGCTTAAGTTTTGATGGAAGTTGCATGGGGGAAGTCTGCATGTCAACTAGTGATGTGGCATTTCATGTGATTGATGCTCATATGTGGGGATTTAGAGATGCATGTGTGGAGCATCACCTACAGAGGGGACAAGGAGTTTCTGGAAAAGCATTTATCTCACACAAACCTTGCTTTTCAAAAGATATCCGGAAGTTCTGTAAGTTGGCATATCCCCTTGTACACTATGCCCGCATGTTTGGGTTGGCTGGCTGCTTTGCAATATGCTTGCAAAGTTCTTATACTGGGAATGACGACTATATATTAGAGTTTTTCTTGCCGCCCGATTGTATTGATGAAGATGACCAAAATGCCTTACTGGAATCTATATTAACTCTGATAAAGCGGTGTCTTCGTAGCCTAAAGGTAGTTGGTGACAGAGATTCGAGTGGGGCTTCTCTTCACCTTAGTAATGTGCTAAAACTTGAGAATGAAGAATTCAAAACAGATACACAGTTTGATAACTTTAATGGTTCCATTCGTGAATCACCTGACGGTGATAGACATGGAGGAGCCCACAAGTTTGATAACAGGAACAAGAAAGTTTTGGATGTGACTGAGGGACAATTGTTGACTGATGACTACTCTCAAGACAATGGTACTTCTGCTGGCAGGCCAAATGGTAGTGGTGCTTCTGATTCTACGTTGCTTCACAAAACCAACAAACCCCCTGAAAGGAGACGTGGGAAAGCTGAAAAGACTATCAGTTTAGAGGTTCTTCAGCAATATTTTTCTGGGAGCTTGAAAAATGCAGCTAAAAGCCTTGGTGGTATGTTCTAATACTCAAGTTCAATGTACTCTTTTTTAGTGTCACACTGTTCCTGACCTAATGTTAACTCTTGGATGGTCATATCCAGCTCATTGCAGTTTTGTTTTGAGTTTTGAAATGGTAGTATGGACTGTGCATTTTTCTTTTAGTTTCGAAATGATACCATATGCAGCTCATCTGCTATACTAATTTTTTTCTCGGCAATTAAGAGGGCTTAGTTGACATGTTTCCATTTGAGATTTTCGCTTTATTTTGAGTTCATGGTGTTGACTTGTCGTGAACCATTGTTAAAGTGTTGACTAAGTTGAATTTATTCTCAAAGTATTGAACTGTGTAGCAGATAGTGTCTGCACAGAGGTGTTTGGATTTTAGAACAGGAATATTTAATTAGGGAAAATTGTGTTTCTCTACAGTTTAGTGTTTTAGACTTCTTGTACATCATTGTTAGGTAGCACCTGCATGAAATACTTGTTTAAAGGACAATGACTTGGTTAGACCTAATCGCCTTTGAGACTCAAAACTGGACCTCTGTCATTCTGGCATACCGCTTGGATAATCGGGATTTGGATAAATTGGTCGTGCAATCATGTATGCAGAAACAACCTGGAAAGAATTTCTTTCAATATCCCTGTACTTATTGGATGCTGCCAGTTGCCTCTATAATTTTTCTTGCTATAGTACTACTGTACTATCATCAGAAGTGTCTTATCCATAGGCATATGTATTGCAGAGGAGCTTCTTGCGTCTTGTGCATCTGTTGTCCGCTTGTTATAAACCCATCATGCTGTCAACTTATGTTTCCATCAATTTCCATTTATAGAACCTAAAGAGGAAGTAGAGGCGGCAAAGCAGTGGATTTTTCAGTTGTGATGACGATGTAAGAGGTTGACTCTTGGAGATTGTGAGCATTAACTAGTTTCATTTTTTTTTTTTTGTATCTGGCAGTTTGTCCTACAACCATGAAACGCATCTGCCGGCAACATGGAATTTCTCGTTGGCCATCTCGAAAAATTAATAAGGTCAACCGGTCTCTCTCGAAATTAAAGCAGGTAATTGAGTCTGTTCAAGGCTCCGATGCGGCATTTAATCTCACATCTATCACAGGTCCTCTTCCTATACCTGTTGGTACCTCATCGGAGTCTCTCAATGTAGAGAAATTAACTCAAAGTAAAGTGGCAGAACTTTCGAATCTTGCTGTTGATGGTGACAGAGATTCTTTGCAAAAGTCACTTGAAAATGGTGACCATTTCGGTATGGTCATGGCCCAGCAAAGATTTTTAGACAATAACAATGACACGCAGCTTGAAGCTGACAAAGCTTCTCACTCAAGAAGTTCGTCTGGAGAAGGCAGCATAAATTCAGGCACTTCAGAAGGCTCATGCCAGGGAACTCCAGCAAACCAAACATTTGTTTGTAAGCCAATTGCTTCAACATTCGCAGAACCTCAACTTAATCAAGAGGAGTTCAACAAAGAGCCTTTTCAAGAGTCACAACTACCAGTTTCCAGGATGCTGATTGAAGATTCTGGTAGCTCCAAAGATTTGAAGAATCTCTTCACTTCAGCATCCGACCAACCATTTTTAGCCCCTCCCAACAACTTGGTATCAATGAAGCATTCAGGGACTGTAACGATAAAGGCAAGTTTTAAGGAAGATATTGTGAGGTTCCGTTTCCCATGCTCAGGTGGTGTTATTGTATTGAAAGAGGAGGTAGCGAAAAGGCTAAGGATGGATGTTGGCACGTTCGATATCAAGTATCTCGATGATGACCATGAGTGGGTAAAGTTGGCGTGCAATGCAGACTTGGAAGAATGCATGGAGATCTCGCGGCTTTCTGGTAGCCATGTCATCAGGCTACTGGCTAGCGATATTGCTGCACACTTTGGCAGTTCTTGTGGAAGCTCTGGTTGATATGTGTGTCAGCCTTTTGCTCTGATCAATTGGTACTCAGAAAGTGCTTGTACCATTAGTTCAGTTCCACTTGTAGTTTTGTTGCTAGTTAGCAGTAGCTGCTTCATTGTGTTTATTTTATAAATGTATCATTGTGTTTCCCACAAAAAGATACATGTAATTGTGCAGAATGCACATGCACTTGTAGTCAACTTTGTATATATATATGCGCTGGAAAATTTTGCTTCAAGTTATAAACTGGATTTGTTGTTGTCTAGAATTTGCACAGAACAGTATTGGGTTAGGATGATTATATTGTATTGGAAATGTTGCAGATTGTCGTAGGTCATAATTCCATGTTGTGAACACATTCATCCATTTTATTGAGGATTAAGTCCACTTTTGCCCCCCCCCCCCCCCCCGAACTATTGGGTTGGTCTAATTTTCACCTTCAACTATAAAATTGTCTAATTTTTACCCTCAACTGTCAAAACCGTTCACTTTTAGCATCTGGACGCCGGTGTGGGCTGTTTTGACCATTTTAGAGCGGTTTTGACATGTGGGGCCCACCGATCAGCCGCACAAAGCAGGGGAGGAGCTCCGCCGGCCTGTTTCTCGCTGCCGGCGAGTCCTCCGGCGGTGCCGCAGGCACCATTCTCTTCCTCTCGACGCTGCAGACCGGCTGGGCTAGAAGATGGAGGCCAATGGCGACCCGAATGATGACAACGAGGCACAGCGGTGGACAAGGCAGACGACGCGCGACGCGCTGGCCGTTTCCGGCCGCGATGAGGCCAGGCGAGGCAAGTAAAATGTAACAGAACCGACCAATTTACATAGGTTTAAATGCAACTAAACTGGCGAGGCGGTTCAAGTCGCACTTAAAACTATATAAACCCGGTAGTCCACGAAATCACGAAGGATTTCGAACTTTCACAACTCGTCCAAGATCATTGGTTTCACATCACAAATCCACAAGTTACATAAAGTTTGCACATAGTAGCTTACATCACGGTTTGAAATAAAAGTTATTACAATACCAAGTCTTCGGAGTTCATAGCGAAAGCAAAGTAGTTTTGAAACATGACCACACACACTTAGTTATATTACAGTGCCAACCTAATAGTCAAGTCTAGCAAAAGCATTGGAAGAGGAACTATAATAGATAACGACCATGCCCTGTGGTCTACTCATCGCCCACGGCGGGATAGAGACTACTGGTGTAGTATCCGTAGAACACTGGCCATCTGCAAACAACAATGGGAACAGAGCCCTGAGTACGAGAATGTACTCAGCTAGACTTACCCGTCTTAAAACAAAAATAAAGTGACTCCCAAGGATCATGCAAGGCTTTATTTAAGTGGGCTAGCTTGACTCTTTTGCGAAAAAGCATAGATTGTTCCTTTATAAAAAGTATTATTAGATATTAGCATCAGATTAATATTAACCTGCTTTACTAAGTGATCATCTATGCTAGTTCTTTGCTTTTAGCCTTGGTAAATCATCAAAGAGATTCATTAAAAGTATACATGGTTACCATTTTCCACTTGGCATTCTTTACCCATCCATATCACCAACATCACAACCATGATTTATTAATTACGACGCTCATAGTCAAGTGTTCACTGTCCAGGAACGATGACGACTCGAATCGATTACTAACCAGCTGGCAAGATATTCCCCACACAAACCACACTCACCCGCTAAAGTGAGCTACAGGTCACCGTTGGTACTGTTCGGGTAAAGTCGCGGGTCCATCGATAAGCTACCATACCAGGGGTCGTCCGGCTGCATATAGTCAGAACAAAGCTGGCCTCAGGCTTACTTTCCGCGCCCCTGTCGTACCCCCATCCATCTCCATATGGTGCGCGGATATGACGATTCTCGGCCCGAACAGAGCTACTAGGCTTCGTGGTTCCATAGACCAACTAAATGTGGGGCATGCGTTCAACATGTCAAGAGTAGTCGAAGTTCAGGTTAATTATTTAGTGATTTCCAGGATCATATGTACTGCCATAACTCAGGTAACCACCTATAACTCGCGAGTGACATGAATCACCCGACTTCTACCGTCTAAGCATGGCTAAGCAGTTAACTCGATCTTACTCTAGCAAGGTAACAAGGATACGGGATATCAAATATCAAGAAAGGTAAAATGCAGCAATAAGGTTACTCCCAATCAACTCCTATACGTAATGCATAGAAATTATAAACGACGCAAGGTGAATTTTATAAAGCATAAGTGAGAATGCACCAGGGCTTGCCTCACTCGAAGGAACTAGGGCGGTGGTCAGGACACTCAGGCAGCTCCCCTTCGGGCTCCTCCTCGTCGGGCAGCTCCTGCACGTTCTCCTCTTGCTGATCTCCGGCTGGCTCCTCATGTGCTACTACCGGCACTTGTTCCTGCAATCCTGCGATGATGCATATGCATATGTATGAGTATCACAACACGAATGTACATTGATGCATACAAGTGCAAGTCTGAATGTAGATCATGAATGTTTATGAATGAATGAGTGGTTTTCATCTTTCATGAGTAGTTAGCTATCATCTAAAAGCATATATTCAGGTGCAACATCAGCAAACTATCCCCAATTGACTCAACAATGCACACATCACATTATCACCCAACTAGGTACTTGCACACCTTGTAATTGAATTATAAAGGAATTATAAGTGGATTATATTATAGATTACTAACTGACCCAAAGCAATTATATCATCAGATCATATGCATCTCAAACAACCCTAAAAAAATTTGTGGCACCCACCAACTTAATGATTAAGCCAATTCCATGCAATTTACGAAATAGATATAATAAGGTCTGTTGTTTTGACATTCTAGAAAAATCCCAGAAAATTACAGTAGATATCATGTGTCAAATAAAGTCTACCATATAAATTTCATCTTATTTGGATAATTCTACTTTTCTACACAAAAAAGATAAGTAGCAGGACAGCATAGCACCTAAAAATATTTTGTACTACCAAGTATAGCAAACCTCAGATTCTATCACCACAAGAGCTACACTATAGCATATAAGTGATCTATAAAAATTATCAACCTCAAACTAGGCATATAAAACTTATTTATGAATTATTCTAAGAATAGCCCTTCTATCACACTTGAACTACAACTATCCATTTTCTCATAACAAGTGATCATGATACACATCTCACAGCAAGTATATGTCAACACAAGACCAACAAAACAAGAATTATCTTTTTTCTGAGCTCTAGAGAATTACTTATGTATTATCTAAGATATCAAGCATTTAAGCACAAATATGCCATATCATATTTTCTATGAATAGATCATCTCATAAGAAAAATACTGCAAGTTGAATCAACCTTATTGGACCATTATTTCTCAAGATATGAATTTTGGAAGCTTTAACAGAAATTTGGAAATCCTTTTCTTTAAACCGAAAATAGAAAACGACTTTGCATCAGGAACCCTAGACTTGTAAGAATTTACCCCAAGCCTAGATCTAAAAATTCCTGTATCATGGCACATTGCGTCCAAGTCCAGAAAGAGTAATCTATTTGTGCTTTTAACCCTTCGTCTACCTATCGACGTACAGAGCAGAGCACGGCATTGACGACGGCACTCAGCGCCGGCGAACCAGGACCTAATCAGCCAGGCTGCTCCCGCCATTAGCACCAGCATGTCCTAGCGACCCTAGCAAAGGAAAAGAGAGGAAAAAGCGGTGCCAGAGGTGCTCGGCCACAGCAATAGGCAACGGCGGCCTACTGCATGAACGACGGAAAGAACGGCCCGCAGCCATTACCTCAGTCGGCAGCTGTTGCTAGCAGGCTCAGATGATGGAGGTGGCCAACGCGAAGTTCCGTGCGAGCGCTTGGAAAAAAATGTGGCGGCAGCGGCACAACGACTACACGAGGTGCGGCGGCGGCGGTGGCTATGGTGCGACTGCGAGACCGAGAAGGAAAGAAGAAACGAATGGAGGGATGGATGGAGTAAATGAGGTGGGTGGAGGCTTTGGAAGAGTTGCAAGAGAATGACATGGCGACGTTCAGGAATAGGCCATGTCCCACGACGGCTGTCAAGCAGGTGTCGGTCTCTGCCTGATTCAAAAACTGAATCAAATTCGATTCAGTCCTGAACAGGCTGACTGAAACTGCCCTCTTCTCGACCCTGTATCTCTCAAACCATAGCATTTCAGCAAAAACTTTGTGTACGAAGTTGAAATATCCACACGTGAGAAACAATCTATTCAATACTAGAAAAGTCTAGTTCGGCCTGGATAAAAACTTATGAAGCGCCAAAGTAGGGTACAGCGAAACTGAAAAATAGTTTCCAAATCTGTCTTTCGAGCATTTTTAAGACATTTTGTGCACATTTTCATGAAACATGAGTATTGAGACTTTTGCTCCTTATAAAATTCTCCACAATATTGGTATAGAAGTCAGGATCTAGAATTGAGATTTTCAAACACTTTTGAAATGGTTTGCCAAAAGTAGTTTTATGGTCCAATCGGGTCAATCCACAATCAAGCATAATTAACCAATATTCATTAAATAAACCTAGGGTCATTTTAGATCCTAAATAAGTCTAAATTATCTTAGTGATCAATCACCAAACACTTGAGCACTTTTATCATGTTTTTATCACAAAACATCATTAATTTAGCATCATAGACAAGCATGAATAACATTCAAATTAATGATCATGCAAATGATGCTTACGCAAGTGCAATGCATATGCTCAAGGTAAGCTGAACACCAGGGTGTTACATAAAAGCACCCACCCGACGAGGCGAGCTCGGCGCGCGCGAAAAGGAGGAGGAAGAGGGACGGAGGAGGACGGTCGACGGCGAGGAAGAAGCTTGGCAGCGCCGGGGAAAATGCTCGATTGGGCCTCACCTGAGCTCGATTCGCGTTGGAGTAGGTTCAGCAAGGTGGAGCAATGAATGGAGGGGCTGTGCGCGTGGCGAATCGGAGAATGGCGAGTTGGCGGCAGTGCTCTGAGCCAGCGAGAAGGCGAGGGCGAGCGGCGTGCGAGCGGCGCAGCCAATACTCGGCCCTAGACGGCGGTAGGCCGGCCTTCTCAATGGGCAGCGGCCAGGCATAGCGACGCACTGCCGTGAAGGAGAGGGAGGGAGTGAGCGGCTGACCGGTGGGCCTCATATGTCAAAACCGCTCTAAAAATGGTCAAAACAGCCCATATCGGTGTCCAGGTGCTAAAAGTGAACGGTTTTGACAGTTGAGGATGGAAATTAGACGGTTTTATAGTTGGGGATGAAAATTAGACCAACTCAATAGTTGGGGGGCCAAAATGGACTTAATCCTTTTATTTATATCTTTGTGGTCCATGAAGTTGATGCATGCTGATTTTAGCTTCGTTGCAGTGATAGAACTGGCAACTTCATAATATAACAGTTGCACTTTACTCCCTCCATTTCTTTCCTATTGGTATTGGATGTAATATATTTTAAAAAATAAAACATCAAAGTTTTGACAAAATGACTAAATGAGCTAAATTATATTCATGCTTGTAAAAAAACATATCAATAAATTCACATTTGCCTTTTAATATGACATTGATTTTATAGCAATTGAAATGGTTATCTATGAGAAATTGGTGTTTAAAGTATATACTTCTAAAACTCTCAAATTTTAATGTGTTCTGTAAAAAAAAAAAAGAAATGGAGAGCAGTAGGCCTCATGCCAATCCAGCATTGCTCAGGAATGGATCGTACTCCATTCATTGTCAATCAATTTATAATACTGTTAGTCAAAGTTAGAAAAGTTTGACTTCAAATAAACTTAGATGGATTTATATTTGACATTTATGACAAGAGGAAGTAAGTATTTTCATAGGCATGTTTAAAAGCATTCATATTGGAAGGGGAAAAACAGAAGCCTCCAACTAAGTATTTTACAATGGCTAAACTGGATCCTCGTGGGACCTTTAACAGGGGCATTTTTCAAGATTCAATATTGTTGGCAGCAACTACACTGCCACTTTACAGCAAATACATATAAAATTTTGTTCAGCAATGGCATATGCATGGAACTAATACATGCATATGCATGAAATCAGTACAGCCTTGAGCATAAGCTTGCCTGCCCTTCTGGCAACTAAAAATGAGCCATATACTGAGCAAAACATTTCCTTATACAGTGGTGAATCATTGATGGCTGAGATTACAAGTACATGATTTCCCCAATAGCTTTGACAACTTTCATGTATATGCACAAGCCTGACTAACCACCCAAACAACCGACATTGAAGACAAGTATCGCTGCCCTCTCCTGACATATAGTCTTGCTAGAAAGGCCCTGGCAACTGACATCTGCCTAACAAACTTTGTAAATCGATTCCAATTGTGAAACTCAAACAAGCTCTTGTTCATCCTAACATAGTTAAAGGAAAAAGATGTTCCTGAAGTACGACCAGAGTAGAGCCTTGAGCTTCTTATGACTTGATTCAGTGATGCATCATCCAGCCTTGTCACAGAATTCTCGCCATTAAGAGGAAGGTTGCACATTTTAGCAGCACCTGCAAGGTGCCGGAGAGTACCTTCTGGACTGCTCTCAGAATTTGTTCTTTCTGCATCCCTCAGGTCGAAACAACCGCAGCACAATGCAGCTTTGTATTTGGCAAACATTTGAGCTATAGGAAGATAGCCATCTCTTAATAGTGTATTATAGTAGCCAGCTGTCAGTTCAGATGGATGTGAACAAGTATAATAGTGCCAATGTATGCCAGCAACCTTCCCTGAGATGGTCACACCAGTACCAGAGAAGATTGCATCAGCTACCATGCATAACCTCTCTCCATGGTGGAGAAGCATTCCTGAATACCACTCGAGGAAAAAGTGACCATAAGGTGTATCCCAATAGCCTCCATCAGCGCGAAAAAAACTTGTTTCTTCAAGGTTCTGCTGTGAACCATCTGTGCCAGTTGAACCGCCAGTACCCCATTCTTGTAACCCAAAAATCTGTGCACGGGCTCTCAATGAAGCTTGCATAAACTGTGAACAGATCACATCTATCAGTAGTTAAATCTTGTAATCGTAACATATCATCAGATGCATGAATCAGATGTGTTTCAATCATTTCAGAAATGCAGATATTGTCTTTGTTTATTGCATGGATCAAACCACAAAGTAGAACAGAACATACAAGTCATTTCTACAAATGCATACTCATATATACAAGATTCAGTATAAGCCCAAATGGTAGGGAGCAAACCAATACTGGTACCACTTACAAGTTGAAGATACAAATAGACATTGCATATTTTATTTTATATTATGAATAAATAGACGTTGCATATTGAATTGCATAAATAGAGTAAACAATGCTGAGAATGATCATCCAATATGCCTCCTGCTTTACCAAAAACATTCCATTTTGTAGTGATTTTAGAGAAAGAATTTAATTTCCCATCATACCTTGTCATAACATTGAAACTCCCCAAGTTCAGATGAACTGCCTGGCTGATTTAGCTTCTCAGTTGGGCATGATGGATACTTAAGCTCACCTCCTGGACCCATTCCAACTTGAACTTCCTGAGAGACAATGTTATAATAGGTATAAATCTTTTGGTGGTTCAGAATTAATTGTATGTGTTTAATAAACAGGAAGAATACAAACTGTTACTATGGCCCCAAGGTAATCTTCAAAAGTATTGCGGAAGCTTCTCATGAAGTCGGAGTAAGCTTGCATAGGTGATCTTCCTTTCAAAACAGGAAGAATATCACATCCCAGTGATATGTATTCTTTGTTTCTCTTCTGGTATCTATTGGTATATGACAAGTCCGGAATCTTATCCATTTCCTCAAGCACCCATTGTGGCAAAGGAATCCTGGAAAGGTAGGAAATTCCAACCATGAATCAAAAAGGAGATATACATATACTTGTGTGTGCATCAACGCAAGACCAAGTGATTACTTTTACACCACAATGACAGAAAAACATTAATAACAGGTTGGCTGTAACAGGATAACTTGAAAAGGCAAGAAGGGAAAGCAGTTATTAAGTGGCAAACTCATTAGGGATCTGATTTATTGAACAGCTGCTATAATGTCATGTGGTTTCGCATTACTAGGTAGATCATACAAATAAATGAAACAAGCTAACTGTAGCTACCGTTTTGGGAAAGAATTGTTAACAGCACATCCGATATAAAAAATGATGTTTTGAGGCAATACATTGCTTAAAATGCTCAGATGTACTAAGTCACAAAAAAACCAATTTAGGCTTTTAGCTACATCAATGATCTGAAAACCAAACCATCATAAACTATCTAATCATGTAACAGTGAGGTTCCATTTGTATCATATGATTACAATGAAGTGGCTGGCCCCTAATAGCTTGAGCAGTTGAGTGAGCCCAAACAGCAAAAATTGCAACGATATCAGTCTCCTCACTCCACTAAATTCCTCTAGTATAGCCTTAATGTTGGGTGCACACGTGTGTGAGGAAGCACTTCTCCAATGCAATGTGAACAGTATCAGTGAATCTCTGATGTCTAGATAGGGAATCCATGAGCAAGGCATGCTGATGACCATTAAGGCATTAACTGTTGTATAGAATACCGGTGCTCAGTGCTAGCAGTAAACAAAATCCAAATATGTGATAGGCATTAGATACCTCCTGATCTAAGTAAGCTACAGCCCAGAAGATTAGTTATGAATTGAACTGGGCATCAATCCTCAAATCTGGCAGCAGTCAGCAGGTGTGTTCAACTCCACCGAGGTGTGAATTTAAGTGATGAGCTTACCATACTTGCATGACCAATTTGGCAGCAGTCAGCATTAGCATTCGAAATGAACTAGAAACGCAGCCTAATTCTCTACAATTTAGTTCCAAAAAAAGTGAGTTTGAACATGCAGCCCGTCAACCCCAGTCAATGAGACTTTCATTAGGCAGCAGTCAACAGATGTGTTCAACTCCGTAAACCCCTACAACCTAACAAAGGAAGTGAAGAGCAGGGATGGGGGAGAGAAAAAGAGGGATCTTTTTAGGAGCTGAAGGCAAGGGGTGGGGAGACGGACGCACCAGGGCGGGTCGTGCGGGCCGGCGCCGCACTGGTGGAAGGCGAGGATGGCGCGCACGCGGAGGCCGTGGCGTCGTGCCATGGCGGCGAGCTCGAGGTAGCCGGCCCAGTCGTACTCTCCGGGTCGGTGTCGCTCGACGACGCCCCACCAGAGCTCGACTGCGACGCCCGCGACGCCGGCGGCGGCCAGGGCGGCGAGCGAGGCGCCCATGGCCCGGCGGCGCGCGACGCGGCCCCCCGGGGCGACGGCGTCGGCGGGGAGCGTGACGTAGACGGGCGCCCCCGGTGGCGCGGCGGGCGGGGGAGGCGGCGAGACGTGGAGTATCTCGCCCCCGCCACCACCGCTGCTGCTGCCGGCTGCGACGGGGAAGGAGGAGGAGGGGCGGAAGCTGGAGGATGGGGACGAGGAGGATGAGGATGAGGAAGCGGCGAAGCGGATGAGTGGGACGCGGCGGCGGAGGAAGCGGCATGAGGTGGAGGCCGGTGGAGGGGCCGGCGGCGCAGTAATCGCCGCCATTGGAGACAGAAGAGTAGAAGAGGGAGGGAGGAGGCGCCTCCCCGCCGGCCGCCGGAGCCTCTGCCGCTGTGCGTCTGCGTAGCTTCCTCCTGAGACTGAGAGGGAGAGAGGGAAGGGAATCGTGTGTGGTCGTCCCTCTCGCCACGATCACCGTCACTCCGTTCCGTTCCTTGGACTACTTACTAGTCGTTCGGCTGCCTTCACTTTCCTCTTTCCAGTGTTGAAGCTCTGCTCGCCCTTGCCTTGGCCGCTCTTCTCTTGTTGGAGTGCTTCCCTCACCTGCTTTTCGTAGCCTCTCAACTCAATCCTCCTCTTGATCAATCCCTCCAATTAAGCCGCAACTCGACTGTTTTCAGGTACTCCCGCTAATAGTAACGCTCCTTTTTTTCACAAATGCACTCAAGATGTTTTTCTTGTTACATGACGCCAAGGACGTAGCTAGGATTAGCCAAAGATTAGGACCATGACATTAAACATCGGTGCTAGCTAATTGTGCTTGGCTATTAAAAAAATGAAAAATTGTCAACTGTAATTAAGGGCTGAGACCGGAGCTATAGCCCTGGTGGCCCTAGTGAATAAATATTCGACTTAGAGAAACTACTCATTTGAGTAGAGAGAGGTTTCTATATGTTAATAATCATTTTGTATGTTACTAAGTTGTAATACGTGTACAGGAATGCACTAGTATCACACGCTATGTATACATAGAATACTAGGGTTCATGACGATACTCGCAATCGGATAAGAGTTGTCGAATGACAACATAATTTTGCAACTCAGGCAAGAACTTGAAGCAACAAAAAAGGTGCATGAGGCAGAGACTCAGCAATTAGAGACCAAAGCTGCCAAAGTAAATAAGGAGTTCGAACAGAGGATATGTTGAGTGATAAGTGGTACTGGTACCTATGTGTACCAGTGTTAAGGCTAAGTCCACCGTATACATGTGTATGTACGAAGAAGTACTAGCATTTTCTATATCAAAGTATCTTTAGATTGATTCATAGGTAGATTACACCGGTCGTCATGCATTTTGTATTCCTCGAAATTATGTACCATAGCCCTTACTAGTAATTAAGTAATGGACAAGATCAAAAAATTGAAGAGATCAAATTCATTCTTTTATTTAGAAAGAAAATTCCTGCTGGTTGGTCGTGGTTGATCTGTGTGGCTCGCTCATGTGCACATGATATCATCAATCATCAATTGTACGTGTCGCTCGAGTGGCCTCCGTAGTGCAGGTGCGGCCTCCATCTGCATCCGGTCCCTGCAATATTCTAGCTCCATGTTACTGTCTCCAACTAGCTCCATGTGCTGACTTTCTCCCGTGCCGTGCACATGGCCTCCCGACGACGGCGCGTCGCGTGCCTCGCCGCGCCAGGCGGCTCCTCTATAGCACGCGCCCGTCTCGGCCGCTTCGCCCCGCCGCTGCATTTCCCCGCCGCTTCTCCTGACTCTAGCAATGCTGGTGCTGCCGTGCTACGACTCGGAGATGGAACGAGTCCTGCTTCTCAACTCGCGTGAGGATTCGAGGAAGAAGAAGAGATGTGCCTCTTTTAATGAATCAAGAAAAATTTCAGCGGTTGTCTGCACACATAGAAATAATGTCACTTCCTTATAACATTACACATAATATAGGCATCATGCATGCATATTAGTAGCTCACATTCAGATAGATACGTACTAGACGTGGAATTAATTAACTAACTAGTATAAATTGGCCAACCTTTGCTCGTGAAGTAGGACTAGAGAAGCAAACGTCGAACTTGATGTCTGCAAGAGCATCGCGGCATCTCTCTGCCAGTTTCTGTTGTTAACACAGACAGATTTGAGCTTCCCTAGACAAAAGCAACGATATTTCAGCAATGGATTCAAAAAAGGGTGATGACTCATGAATGAATAATTGGTAAAATAATTTGTTGAACATATACTTTCCAGTGTGTAACTAACTAAATGCAAATTGTGGACAACACTGTGTATGCATCTATTGTGGAATTTGTGGAAAGAAAGGAACCCACGGATTTCCCAAAATGATTGCTCCACGCATCTATCGGTTCGCTATGTACAAAAGAGGACCTGGATCAAGGACAAGGTGCCTTTTCAAAACAGTTTTGGGGGGCTTTCGTCTAGTTTTTGTTTCTTTGTGGGGTTGGTTCTCTCTTGTGGTTGTCCTGTGGCTTGTTGAGGCAAAACCTTCTGTTTTCAATGCAAAGCAGAGCTCCTGTCGCTTTCTTTAAAAAAAAAAAAACCAAACGCAAATATTATTTCACAATCCGACACAGTAACCAGACCTTGTGATTTCTGAATGATTGCGAAGTAGCAGTAAAACACCAACCTGGACACGGCTTTCTGCATTCCATGTGCTAGGATGCTAGGATCCTTCTGTTGGTTAGTGACGTCGTTGCTCCTGTTAAGCTGTAAGTTGGCACCGGTGACGGGGGCTTCATTTTCAGGAAGGGGAAGGCTGTGTTGTACAGATGCATTGCTCAGGCCACCGTGAGCTGCTCTGATGGAAAAGGCCCTCCTCGGTTTGCCTGTGCAGCATCAAGAATGGCAATTAATTAACTGTCAGCGTCAACAACACAAGAACCTGTTCTGTTCTTAACATGTCGCAGCGATAGCACTCGTTTGGAGTATTATGAGAAGGCAGTGGACGTCAGAGTAAGAATAAATCCATGCAGGAAAAAAAAAATGGTGCATAAGTAGGATTAAGGGAAGAGCACGCAGCTGCTGAAAGGCAAAGATCCCGATCCCGTGTTTTCTTTTACCAGGTTTCATCATATTCCAGTGGGTATTTTATTTTAATTTCTACATGGCAATTGGTAACAGCGATTGGAATGGAACGGGAGCAGTAGAACAAAACGACTAAGCGAGGCAGGAAGGTAACAGCGATCAAGACTGAAGCGAGAGCAAGCGAGGCACCTGTGGTGGTGGCGGTGGTGAAGCTGCGGAGGTGAGAGCGAGAAGGGCGCGCGCGGCCGCGTGAGCCAACCTGCAACCCACCGACGCAAAAAAACTCCGCCTACGGACCCAACCAACCCGCCCCCGCGCGAACGGTCGCCTCCGTCGGAACCCAGCACCCCGCCCCGCCTGACCGAACGCGCCGCACCCCGCATGCAGCAACCGGGCCACTCTGCTCCTGTGTCCCGTCTGACTCGCACTGCAATGTACCATATCATGCTGTATGGTACCATATCATGCTATTACCGTGTGCTATTACAGTATATTTTTACTAAAAATATTATTACCGGACCACATGCTATTACAGTATATTGTATTGTGTCTATAAAAATATTACATGCTTTTAAATATTACATGCAGTTTTGTCTCCGCCTGAGATATACTGCATGCTTTTGTGTGTGTGTTTTTTTTTTATAGAAATTTGACTTGTATTTATCAGTATTTCGTTAGCATCTTTAATATTGCATCAGTATTTGCTAGTATCTTCAATATTTCATCGGTATTTTGTCAGTATCTTCAGTATTTTTTTCTGTTAGTACCTTGTTATATTCCATCAGTATTTTTAGTATTTTGTTAGTATCTTCAGTATTTTCGTTTGTATTTCATCAGTATATTCTTTTTTACGTTCAGTATTTAAAAGTTGTCAGCATTCTTGTATCTTCAATATTTCATCAGTGTTTATCTCAGTAATTTCGTCAATACGATTTTACTATTTTGTCAGTATCTTTAGTATTTTGTTAGTATCTTCAGTATTTTTGTCAAGATTTTTTTATCTTTAGTTGATTTGCTTAAGTATTTCATTAGTATCTTTAATATTTCATCAGTATTTTGTTAGTATCTTCAAGATTTCATCAGTATTTTTTCAGTGTCTTCAGTTTTTTTTTTAATTACCTTGGTATCTTTCGCCAGTATTTTTAGTACTTTGTTAATATTTTGTCAGTAACTTAGTTATAACTTTCAGTAGTCGCTAGTATTTTCCAGTAGCCTGGGTTGGTAAGTAGCTTTAAGTGATTGTCAGTATTCTTTTGTTTAAGTAGAGCATTTACTGAGATTAGGGTTCAGGGCGTCGAGAGAGATTATCAGTAGTTTTCAGTATTTACTATTATGGTTCGTTTTTGTTTAAGTAGAGCATGTACTGTGATTAGGGTTTAGGGCGTCGAAAGAGATTAGGGTTCAGGGCTTCGACAGAGATTAGGGTTCAGGGCGTTGAAATCATCTCGTGATTTCAAACTAAACTGTGTAATTAGTTATTTTTTTTTACTTATATTTAATGCTCTACGCATAAGTCCAAAAATTGATGTGATGGAGAGAGAATGAAAATTGAAGGCAACCTAAACAAAGGCTCCGGTGTAGAATAGCACTGCCATGTATATATATATATGGAAATTCCATTATACTCTCGCCAGTACGTACTCCCACCTGATTTTGTACGCACACGAGCGCCCAGCGCACTGAACCAGCTAACGGGCCGATGACGCCGTTATTTGCCTGGTTAGCGATACTTATCAGACGGGTGGGGCAGGCGGTGGACCCGGCATAGCCTTCCGTAATAAATTTGGATCACCGAGATTCCCTTCCGTCGGTCCACATTCATCCTACGCCAGCAGGCATCGGCGGCGGCGGCGGTTCTCCCCTGCTCTCTCGTATCCTGCTCCTGCGTCCCCGTCCCTCCCCCGGCGGCGGCCCATGGATTTGGCGGAGCCCTCTCCTCCTCGTTTATGGATCCGGCGGTGGGGCTAGTAGACACCCCGCGCGTGGCACGCCGACCTGGATTGCTGCCTCGGCAGCGCATACCCTACCTCGACTCCTACGGCGGCTTACGGTGGCCGGACGGCGGCGGCACCTCAAGGCCAGCTTGGCGGCGAGGCGACGGTGGACCTCCCTGTCCACTTTGGGGGCGTCGGCCCTCCATGGCGGCCTCGACCTCGCTCTGCATCTCCTGGCCACAACTCGCGACGGCGACGGCATCTTAGGGGTGGCGACCTCGCGACGGCGCCAGCCTCTTCCGCCCCCACCAGCAGCAGCACTCTCTCCCTTATTCACCGCAACGGCAGCGGCCTCGCTCCTCATGGATACGACGGCATCAGACTCGCCTCAAGGCTACAGTGGCGTCAGATTCGCCATCATGATCTAATCCTCACTCCTCGGTGGCAAATTTTCTCCGCTGCCTCCGTGCCATGTGCCCCATCCCCACACTCACCGACGACAGGTCAGGCGACCTCGACTCCCTGGTAATTCTCTTATTGCCTCCGCTTTGATTTGTTGATCCGTTCCCAAGGGATATTTTGTTTCCGTAAGATTTTAGTCAAATCTCAATCTCGATTTATTTTCTTGTGATTAGCTTATGATTTCTTATATGCGCATGTGCTGGCAGTGGAGGATCTGGTGAGCCGAAGCCTAATTGACTAAGCATCCTTCCTCGATCCTCATCTAGTTCATCAATCGCTACCTGGAGGTTGCCGGACACCGGTCGCCGCCGGCAGACGTGGCGCCGCGGGAGGCGGTGTGGGCCGGGTCGCGAGGCGACCATCGACGACCTGCCGGGATGGCAAGGCGAACAGCGGTGAAGCGAACACGACAGCCATGGCGCAGCCGTAGCCTGCCAGGCGGGCCTTCGTCAGCGCCGAAATTGCGGTATGGCTGTGCCTTCCCGCTGCCATGGTCGCCACCAACGACTTTGCGCTGCACCACGCCGGCACTCCGCCCGGGTTGCCAGAGCTCACGCTGCCGCCCCGTGCCTACCGACGTGCACGAGTTCAAGTTATAGCAGAATGTACGTGTATATACTCTCGTCAAATAAGTATGTCTATATATACACATAGTCCCATTCGAAATGTATGTGTATATACTCCCATCCAAAAAGTATGTATGTGTATACACTTGCTTCCAAAAAAGTATGTATAAATACTCTATTTTAAAAAGTATATACCCGTACTTCATGTTCTAAAGGGTATGCGCAAGCCTACCAATTTTTCTCCTCCAAAAAAAATGCAATGGAAGTACAATCGCTATAGACAAACATTGAAATAATTCTCTAAGTATATGGATATACTCCAGAG